>CM022945.1:48665288-49865288 GCA_012931725.1 Litsea cubeba | reverse complement strand
CACAGACGGCGCCAAACTGATGATGCCAAAATTGGGTTTCGGACACCACCGGTCAAGTAATAAATGCAGTAAATGCAATAAAGAGATTGCCTGTGGTGTTTTACTTCCTCAATGATTATTACAAACTAGAGGAATACAAGCGTCGAAGTGAATAGAGAGAGATCCATCCATCCTCCAAGTGCTGGTGGGGCTCCTTGATTTATAGTCCTCCCCTAACAGATGGGGAGGACTATTCAGCAACGTTCGTCCTTGGAACCCTCGAACTGCCCTCGCGCTGGAGGAGGCAGGTGAGGAACTGCCCTCGCGCTGGACGAGGCAGGTGCGATATTTCTCCGCAGGACCTGGTAGGAGCGGGATTGCTTCCGAAGCAACGTGGCTGCCTTGACTTGGTCTCTTCGTGGGCTTGGACCTGAGCTTCATCCTCATGGGTTGGGTCATTTGGGCCTGACTCATCAAGCACTAAACGAGTTTAATTCGGGTCGGGGTGTAACATAAGCAATGACCGATCTAGTGATTTTCTAATACTTACTTCCCCACCATAAACTATAAAAATAGAGCACACCTAAAATACAATGTTTGGCTAATTATATACAATTCACGCTTCCTAATTAAGACAAACTTTGTTACTTCACAATCTTAGAGCTTTCTATTAGTCACGGAAAGATTTTATATTACAATGTTTGGCTAATTAATCATACAATTCACGCTTCCTAATGAAACACGTACATGTTGTCAATTTGTTTAGGTATAGATATCGTTCATCTAACTAGTGACACATCAATATATTAATTAGTGATCGTATTTTGTTCATTTCAATACCTACCAATGTCAAGTCTCAAAAAGAAGGGTTAGCATCATACAAGCATCACTTAGTACAAATCCTCAACCAAACCAAATTTGTTGGGAAAAAGTTTTGTTCAATTTGATGATACGCACTGTCAGGGGCGGACCCATGTGTATTCATGGGGGTGCACCTGCACCCGGTAAATTTTGAAAATCCCTTTAAAGGGATATGGGCCATGCACCCCTGCCCCACTTAAAAATGCATCTCGCACCCCCATTTAAAACCCATCGTTGAAATGCACCCACATCAAATCGAGAAATCCTCTCAGTTCACCCATATAAGAAACCTAATTTTCCCGTTCCCATCATATCGCACCCCTCAAACGAAAATCCTGGGTCCGCCACTGCGCACTGTTAGTTATCATTGAAGCTTATTTAATTTGTTAGCCCTCAAAAATCAAATATATGAAGATATCTGATTGTTATACTGACCAAGAATGTGAATTTCATAATGGATCTTCCTGATCTTTGACATCCAACGTGCATCCTCTTCGTTACATTGAACTAAATAATAAAGGTAGTCTAGGATCCTTCCTTAAAATTGATGATCAAACAGATAAAGTGTTTCCACAAAATAGAATCTCCTGTTGAAGAATCAGTACTTCTCGATTGAATTACTCCTGTGACCTTCTGGATTACCAATATCATACTGCTCTAAGCAAGCACCCCTTTACAAGTGAACTTGTAAAAGAGCGCCCCCGCCCCCCCTCCCCCCAACCCAAAATAATAATAGTAAAAAATCCACTGATATTCTAGCTATAATACTAGTAACTAGTGTGAGTGGCCTGTTCCCAACACGGGCCGAGGAAAGAAAAAACCATATATTTGAATATAAAAATAATATTTGTGCATATCAAAGAAAATATAAATAAAAAATATTAAAAGGGGCCAGCTCTCCTGAGCTGAAGCTTAGGATAAGGTAAGCTGAAGTAAGCTTAATTGTGTGGTGGGGCCCACCTGGAGACCCACATGGGGATAGGGGGGGGGGGGGGGGGGGGGGGGATTTCAAGGACTCCCTAGGACCCTCCTTCCTACAAAAAATCAACTTCAATCGTGGTTTCTAACATCTCTATCTGGGCACCAAAAGTTTAATAGTCAATGGTCCATTTGGATCGGTGCACAGTCGATCCAACGGTCTAGTAAATTTGGATTTGAAAAAAAGTTGGTGGGCACGTGCAATTTAGGGGGGTCGTGTGTTTGGTCCATTTGGATGGACCAATGATAGGCCGCAGAAGCATTAGCTTATGAAATCTTATCATAAGTTTAAGCTTAGGAGAGCCTTGCCCATTTTAAAATATATATAAATAAAAAAAAAGATTTGTATAGAAAGCAAGATGAGGGAAGAAGTAAGGGAAAGATAAAAGATTTGGACTGATTAGGTGGGCTCACAATGATATATATAGTGCTCTAACCCAAGCTATAATAATAATAATAATAATAGAAAGTGGGGCTCACATGATCGGCAATATAGATTGGGGATCACAATTTTCATTCTTTGCAATTTTTGATTTTTTTTTCCTGGATAGAATCTTGATGGGCATGGAAGATATTGAGATTGATTTTCAATTTTGTAAACATACTTTTTTTTGAGGTGTGATAGGATTTATAAATTTACATACCCTAAAATAGATAGTACTCTAAAATAGGTAGTCCAACAAAGATTTACACACTCTATGGCTATCTATACAGATTGGGTGTGCCACATGTCATTGTGAAAGTCCAATTGTAAAAGCCTAAAAGAGAGCACCACTTGTCGTATTTTTGCAAAGAGGGCTGCTGTTTTTATATATATATATATATAATTATAGTGATATGTGTCATCATTCAATGCAATGAAGATCCTGGTAATCTGCTTTATATGTATGTTAAAGAGGCTGGGATCCCATGAGCTAGATTTGAGGATTATGTAGGGCCATGGTGGGCATGGGTGGAAATGGAATGAGACCATTCCAATCCCACGTCTCTGATAGGAATAACAATATTTAGATCACATTTGTGTAACTTTCATTTTCGCAATTACATAGAAAATCGGTACCAATGCTTTTAGTGGGAAATAGTTTAGGAAAATAGTTCATTCTGTTTCCTCTTTCTGCATAAAAAAGCACCACACCAGATCATAGAAAAGTAGAATCGGTGTTACACAAAAAGCATGTTTGAGAAAATGGGGTGTGGATAGTTTTATCAGCTAGTTCTCTCCACATTAGAAGGAACTCTTGAAAAGTTTAATTTGGCCTCTCGGTTTTCTCTCCACAGGAGGCCCTTCAGTTTATTTTGGCCTTAGAAAACTTAACCAGCATTTGCTATTTGCTTTAGCTTGCCACCTGCTACACCTTTACTCTACCTTAATTAGCCTTCAATGAGGAGGGATTGATCTCATGAATCTCTCTCTCTCTCCATAATAAAACTAAAGAGTGGTGCTATTGGCACCACACTTTCTTCTCTTCCCACCGCGAAAAAAAAAAAAAAAACATTTTCCTAAACTACCCCTCCCCCTTTTTTCCCTCCTCCTCCTTCTCCCTCCTCCCTCAACCCACCCTTCCTCTCCCAGCCTCCACCCTTCCTCCCCCCCCCCCAGTCGCCGGCGGGGAGGGAGCCCCGGCCGGCAGCCGGCTGGCCTCCCTCCCCCTTTCCCTCTCTCCCTCTTCTTTCCCTCTTCTCCCTCTCTCCCTCCCTCTCCTTCCCTCCCCTACTCTTCTTCTCCCTCCCCCTCCCCTCCCCCCAGTTGCCGGCGGGGAGGGAGCCCCGGCCGGCTGGCCTCCCTCCCCCTCTCTCCCTCTCCCTCTTTCTTCCTCTCTCCCTCTTCTTTCCCTCTTCTCCCTCTCTCCCTCCCTCTCCTTCCCTCCCTACTTTCTTCTCCCTCCCCCTCCCCCTCCCCCTCCCAGTCGCCGGCCGGGGGGGGAGATCGGGCTGCTGCAGCACCTGCTGCAGCAGGCAGGGAGAAGAGGGAAAGAAGAGGGAGAGAGGAAGAAAGAGGGAGAGGGAGAGAGGGGGAGGGAGGCCAGCCGGCTGGGGGTTTCCGCCGCCGGCTGCCGGCCGATCTCCCTCCCCGCCGGCGACTGGGAGGGGGAGGGGGAGGGGAGGGGGATGAGGGTGGAGGCTAGGAGAGGGAGGAAGGAGGAAGGAGGAGGGAGGAGGAGGAAGGGAAGAGAGGGAGGAGGGAGGAAGGGTAGTTTAGGAAAAATTTTTTTTTTGTCTTGTAGTGCGGTGGGAAGAGTAGAAAGTGTGGTGCCAATAGCCATGGTCAAAACTAAAATCTAACACTATTTAATCTTTGCTGATATCCTGTGTGGTTATAATGACGCCACAACCACAACTTCACAAGCAGTTGTAGTGAACTTCTTGGGCAGATTTCCAATGTCTGGGACATTGACAGAGCTCATGTTCAGAATATTTACAGTGAGAAAAACATTACATTAAAGCAATGTGTTATTTTTGGGGAAACAGGCATGGGGAAGTTGATCATGCAGGCAAATTAAAGCTATAGTTGCTACTTGCAAAAGGATAGAATCCAAATTATTCAAGTTAATGGCATTAAAAGTCTCAACTGAAAATTTCCCCTTGAGTACATACATTGAGTTCAAATGATGCTGATATTTCTTGGTCCTGCTTTAAGGCATTAATTTTATGTTACCATTAATAAATACCTTACTCGTCTAACCATAAAATAATTGCATATGCAATAGGCATGCAATGAAGTAATTCTTTTAATATAGATTAAATGCACCTTATCTTGACATACAAATCTAAAAAATTAAAGGAATCTCAGGTATCATTCTTAAAAAAAAAAATGCAGCCCATTTTTATTTTGGACGGTGAAGGCCACCAATAAATCTGTGAAAAAACCTACATGGGATTATGAGAAATGTATACTTTTTTTTTTTTTTATTTACATTGGTCCCCTCCCAAGAAAAGGAAATTTCCTAATTCGGCCACCAATTAGGTTAAACCCTTCATGGGAGATTTAAAAGTATAATTGTAGCAATGAAGCTATGGTATTGATAGGAACCTTCTCCAAACCTTTCTATTTCACAAACTGAAAATACAAGTTTGAGGGTTACTTACTTTATAGTTCCAAACATTGATTGCAATTGGTGCCATTATCCACACAGCACGTGCTTTGCATTATCTTATTATATCAACCCTTGCGAGGCCACTATGGGTCATACTCCTTCACTGCACATTGCATCACCATGCATCCATGTGCATGCATGAAAGATTGGAAAAAGAAAAAAATAAACAGATTGATGGGCCAAATTAATCAACGGTCAGGATTCGATAGTTATGAAGTTAAACCTGATTTTGAGTTTGGATCCCATGAGGCCAGCCCCATAAACCCATTAGTGGGTCCCAATTTTGAAATCCAAATTGCTAAGAGTTATTGTCTATATCACTTTAATCTTAGTCGTGTCCACTTTTATACTGATCATTAGTAAATAATCTAATATGAAGGTTTTAAAAAAAAAAGAAAAAGAGATGATAAGATATTTTATAAGTTATTCAAACATTTTCCTTTTAGGTGAATAGATTATGTTCTAAAAACTAATAAATGATATAATAAAATCTCTTGAAATATCTCATTTTCAAACAAGGGGGAATGCTGCTCATTCCACTTAGATGTCTACTAATTATCAGTGGGCATGAGGTACACGGAAAGGCATACTAATGGATCATGGTCAACAAAAAGAAAAAAAAAGAAAAAAACTCCAACTTTATCAAATTATCCTAGCCCTTGATTCAATAGCCAAAAAGTTTGATGGTCTTTTAAGTAATGATTTCTTTGAGACTCAATCCAACGGTGGATAAAGACTTGATGAGTAGTGAAATTGGATCTGATGCCGAATCACGGGGGATGAGGGTGTGAAAAGGTCTACCCTGATCAAAGGTAGGCCTAAGCCGGCCCCACAAAGCTGGACTCCGTATTGTAGTGCTCGTAGCAGAACATTTCTACGTACTTATCACAGAGTGAAATCTCTCTACTAGTATTGATTTCAGGACATTAGGTATAGCCCAATAAGAGGATTCAATGGGCTTGGGCTTAGGCCTCCCAGGATATCCATATTTATGTCATTTAATTAGAGTGATTTCTCTGTGGGCCCCACAGTTCCAACTTACGGTGGAGATACATGCATGGGAATTGACAGTGCCCACGTGGATGTTTTAGTATATGATCACCACATTGATCCCAAAGAGATAATATTATCAGTCATCTTCATGCACAAGGTATTCAGAGCTGAATATCTTAGGATTTGATGTCTGACAGACTTAAATTTTTTCCAAACCTTGGAATTTGAGAGATCACCCACAAAGATGGATCATCAGAATTAATTAAACTCCATGTTTGTGTGACATCAAAGATTTATGTAGCATTAAGTGTAAAGTGTGAATTCTTAATGATCTGATATGGGCCTCTCTATGAAGGTGTCTGGATACACTCTTTTAAGCTTGACCTAGATTTTTCTACAGAATAAAGAAGGCTTGAGCAAATTTTTCTCAATTCTTCAAAAAAAAAAAAAAAAACTGTTTTCTAATTGAGGCATTGGAACTGATTTTACATGCCTACATTGGAACTGCATTCAGTGTCAGACAATCCTTCTATCACTCTTAGATGGACAGAGATGTGTAAAACATTGGATATAGGGCACATAAAGTTTCCATATCCATTTAGATTTCTTATATGAATTGTCTGCACCTTACATCTTATACACAGTGCCTCGTGTAAGGGAGATGTTGGATTTTCAATTCCCACTATATACAGAGAAAGAGCCTCCTTTATTAAAAATGAGGACCAAAACTCTCGCATGATGGCAGTACGAGACTTCGCATAAGGAAATCCTTCATTTATAAAGCTATTAAAATGCCAGTGCAACCAATTTTGACTTTTGTTAGCCGTCCACCATTAATTATGTTTTTAATTTTTATGATAGAAATAGAACTTTGAAATATTGACATATTTACTTGGGCCGTGCAAGGGCCGGCCTTAGGGCTTGAAGAGAAGAAAATTAAATCTTCTATTTTTTATATATTGCCACATAACCGAGTGTAAACCTAATGTAATTTTTTTTTTTTTGGCTAAATGGTGATGTGTAATAAACAAAAAGAGTGTAAATCCAATGTTAACCTTCCTTCTTTATATGAGCTTGGGACCATGAATCCAATGCAACAAGCAAGATGGCCATATATGAAAATCTTATTTTATAATAATTTAGTTTATTAGAGTGATAGATAGGCAATCATTTAATTTTCAGGAGAAGGCTATTTTGATGATATTGGTAAATCTTATCTTTAACTCATCGATTTTAGGCTTTGCATAGAATGCATTGGAACCAAAAAATTTTTTTTTCCGAATTTAATACCATACACACAAATGGATCCTATATAAAGGAGAAAAATAGAGAAAGACTTGCCTCTAAATATTTCCTCTATAGCATTGCCATTGAGATTTTGTACTGCATTCTTTTCAATATGTGGCTCGTCCAAGAGGTGGGCTATTGGATTTGAACTTAAATATAAGGCTAAATAGTAGATCCAATATCTGAATAAAAGTAATCCCCATAACTACAAAAGAATCACACTCAAATAAACCTACATATATGTCCAAATAACTCCACATATAAAATAGGGGCATTTGGTGATAAGTCCCTCGACATTGCGTTTTATAGCCTAGGGTCCATCAAACTTTCTTATAGCGGCGGCAGTCCTCATTTAAAATTAAGATAGACAAAAAGATAAAAATGCCCCTCTATACGTCAGCAAAAGCGCTACGCTCAAAACCGCTTCAAAACATACAGAACGTCATTCAATCCGCAAATAATTCAGTTAAATTTATTTCAAAACATGCAAATAAATTTTAAAAAATACAAATAAAATTCAAAATACACAAATAAAATTAAAAAACACAAATAAATTTCATAAAACGCAAAGAAATTTGCCAAACAACTCAGATAGATTTATTCAAAAACTCAATTAAAAATTTCAAAACGGAGATAAATTTGTCAGAAACTTAGATATTTTTTTCGAAAACTCAGATAAAGATAAATTTGCCAAAAATTTAGATAATTTATCTGAGTTTTTGGAAAATTTATCTGAGTTTTTGTCCAGTTTATCAGAGTTTTTGCGAAATTTGTTTGAGTTCTTGGCAAATTTATCTGAGTTTCTTAGAAACTCTAATAAATTATCTAAACTCAAATAACTTTTTAAAAGAAGAAGGCTATTACTATGTGCTAGGCTTCTGCTAACGGGTAGAACAAAACAACCCAGAAAACGAAACAGAAAAATCTCCTTCCAAACTACTTATTTTCAAAACTCTAATAAAATTTCAAAACTCAAATAACAATAGTTTTCTTGCAAGAAAGAGACAAAGACCCCATTTTTTGTTGCTATGATTACAAAAGATAAACTTATACAAAACGAAAAAAGGAAAGAAAAAGCAAGACAACAATGGGTTTTTGAGTTATGTAGAACCCGTCGCCGGAGAAGGCCCAGACTGGTCGTGTTTCCATCGCCGGGCCGTCGCCATCGTGGCCGGTGTAGTCAAAGATGGACGACTTCGATTTGCAAAGCTCTCTAGTGAAGTCCCTCGTTCATAGAGAAGAAGTCGGAAGGGGTTCTCCGGGACAACAGAGAATGAGAGAGAACTTGGCCTAGGAATGTGGGAGAATGGAATATTTGAACTTTTAAAATTCAAAGTTTTATGCTCAAACTGTTGAAAGGGGCAAATTAGTCATGAAAATATATGATGTGGCATATAAGGGACCTCTCACCAAAATATCTCCAGCTGTATGGACTATAGACATTAGAGAAAAAGTTGTTGGACCGGATGCCTTAGAAGACCGTGCTTAGGGACTTATGGCTAATTTACCCTATAAAATAACTCCATGTAGATAAGCCACAATATAAAAAATCATATAAGAATCATACATGGCTTATTGAGATACAAATCACATAAGAATCATATAAGAGCCCACGTGAGAACTATGCTCAAATAAACCCACATATATGCTCACATAAATTTGCATATTAATGAATAAGAGAAATTAGAGGGCCGGACATGCTTGGTATTGTCCACGCTCGATCATCAAATTAGCAAGCCTGCACCCATCAGTTTGCATTGTACATAGTGGCCCACCTGATGAATGGCGCATCTTGATATCCGGGCTATACAACGAATCCCCATACTTAAATACATTAAGGCCCCGTTTCTTTTCAGGAATTTCTGCCAGGAATTCCGGTTGTCTGGGAATTCCGGAATTCCTGTCAGAAATTCCATGTTTCTAGAGTGGAATTACAGGCATTCAAGAATTCCAGCATTTACAAATGCTAAAACCCTGGTATTCCTAAATCCCACACCTCCATCGGGCATTCCAAAAAACCGCATATGGGAGGAATTCCAGGGACTCATGCATTTTAGCTCCGGCACCCAAATGGTCACCTTGTATCTTGATCCTCAGGCCATGGCAAAGAGAAAGGATGTAGTTTCTGTTATTTCTACACCTCTGGATGATTACTATGAATTTTTTCCTCTTTCTGTCATGCTATTTTGGTATCTTTGTTTTGAGAGGGTTTGGAGTTTTTTGGAGATGGAGAACGACGACAGAGGCCAGAACCAGATCTAGTTGTTTTTTTCCTGCTCCATTTCCTGTCAAAAATCTCTAGATCCAACGACCAGAACCAAATTTGTGTTTTTTTTCCTTCTCCATTTCCTGTCAAAAATCTCTAGAGACCAAAACTCTCTGTTTTTCCAATGACCAGAACCTGTGCTTTTTTTTTTCTTCTTCTCCATTTCCTTACTTACATCCTTCAATTTCATTTTTTTAAATATAAACCAGACGCTTCTTGAACGGGCATAATTTTATGCCATGGTTCCAAAGAAGGCGTGTTGTTGCTGAACAAGAACAACACAAATTATGGAGACAGGCACGGATGAAGACTGAAGTAAAAAATTTACATAAAAAAATGTCTGCATTGGAGATTGTTGATTCTTTAGGGTCGCAGAGAAATGATAATTTCAAATGGAATCCAAGAGCGGAAAGGGTTTTAATGGACACGCTTATTGAAATGAGACTTGCGGGAACAAAAGTTGAGAAAAAATTAATAATACTTGTTGGGAGGAAGCTATAGCAAAGGTAAAAGAAAAAATTGGATTGGAACCCACTGCAAGCAATGCTAAGAATAAGTACAAAATTGGTGGACACGATATAGAGAAGTAAAACAACTCCTTATCATGTCTGGTTTCGGATGGGACGATATCCTCAAAATGGTAACGCTGAAGATGATGTTTGGGACAACTTAGAGTAGGTAAATTTAGCATATAAGTTATATTTTTTATTACAATATTTTCTTCATGTCTTTATTTTCAATGAATTACATTCTAACTAAATGAACTTAATACAAGCAAGATCAAGTTGGCGAAGTACAGACGTGTCGTAGTAAAGTCCTATGAGGAGATCCATGATCTCATCGCTGATGATATTGCCAAAGGTGAAATAGCCCTTATTGGAATTGAAAGGAGCCAGACCAATGCTCCAGAAACGGAGATGGACGAAGAAAACATCAATGAGAGTCTTGGGACCCAGCCACATGGATTGGATGATATGGAAGAGCCTAATCTGTCTCAGCCTAGTGTAAATTCACCAAGGCGTACATCCATCCCATCAAGACAAACTGACACAAGCAGGACCAGCAAGAAGCATAAGTCCAAGACAAGCGATGAAGTAAAAGAAATATTGGATAGGGTTGCAAATGCTGTTTATGCTTTTGTGGACCAAATGAATCCACATGACAACATAATTCTAAAGACTACAACAACTGTTACTTCGCTTGCAAGCATACCATGACATATGAAAATGGCAGTAATTAACTTCCTTGTTCGTGATCACATAACTGCAGTGACATTCATGAGTTTGGATGATGACATGAAGTTGGAATGGTTGGAGATAAACTTTAATCAAGGTTCATCTAGTTTGATATCTCATGAATTTCGTCAAGACCTGAACAGAATATCCAGTTTGTATTTTGATGAAAATGGATGGTAATATCTTTTGATGATTAGGAACGAATTACTACTTATTTTGTTGTGATGGATGGTGATAGGAAAACTACTTACTTTTGGATGATTGTAATTATCACATTATGTCGTGTCGATGGATATGAAGACCTTTGGTACCTATAGATGACTGCATTTGATCTATATTATTTTTGGCAGGTTTGATGTGGTTCTATGTGTATTTCAGTGTGGTCATTAGTTTTTGCATGGTTAGGGGTTATATGGTGACATTACAGAGGTTTTGTTGCGGTTTCTTTTTATTTTCTATAATTCAGTTGATGGATTTTATATGATGTGATTATGAGAATGTTTTTTATCTTGTTCTTTTCTTTTGGTGATGGAGATTCTGAGATTCTTCTCTTTTGTTTGGTGAATCCATTTCTTTATCAGTGTAGTGTAGGTCCTATTTTTCCATTGGGAATGCAGGTCCAACTATTTTTCATCAGGCTTTGGGCCCACCTTGGGTCAGTCTTTCTTCCCCTTTTTTTGTCCACTTGTGGGGCCATCTTTGGTCGCTAATTAGATAAAGGAGATGCAAAGCCCTCTCCATAGATGTTTTACCTGCAAGAAATTAAGTAGAAGTTTAGTAGCTTTTTTGTTTCTTTTTTTTTTTTTTATTTTATTATGTTTTATCAGAAATCCTTTTAGTTATGAAACAGGGAATTCAGAAAATTCAGGAATTCAGGAATTCTCAGGCATAAATGAAACAGGAAATTCAGAAATGATATAATTTAGTAGCATTTCAGAATTCCAGCATTTGAGAATTTCAGACAGCCACCGGACATGAATTCTAGAAATTTTATGAAATAAACGGGCCCTAAACACATATTTTAAGGCCTAGTTGCGATTTCAAGTTGACTCACCCATTCTTCTGAGTCCAAACTGACTCGGTTCGACACAAGTCAGATTTATGGTTTTTAAAACTATGATTTTGGTGCCATTTATGAAGGTGAAAGATTCAGTGTATCACCAGCTTTCTCTGACTAATTTATATATTGTGACACTTATCATCTGTATCTCAGGAGGCATGGGACATTCAAAAGATCAGGAAAAAAAAAAAAGGACAAGTGAGAGGTGCGCAAATATCAGAATTTCATGTTTCATTTGCTTACTTTGAGGTTTGAATCAAATGATTCTATTTCATGGGTTTTGATTTATTAAAGTCAATCCCATTTCCCTAAGTTGCCAAAAAGATCAAAAAGCACCCAATGAACAGAGACATGCACAACACACACTTTCATAAAAATTAATGAGGAAAAGTAGTTAGTTTTCAGTGTCTAGTGTCTCGTGTTTTGAATTATCTGAGCCTTTTGTTTTGGCAGAGAAGTAAACTGCCTTGCCCTCCAAAGTAGGTGACATATAGGTCTTTGTCTTTCTCTATCATCGGTTGGTGAGAAAATATTCTTTCCAAAGTTCAAGGGATACTGTGGATGCACTGAACTTGAGCTAATTAGGGGTGGCTATGGGACAGCTTGATTCTTGGGCTTTTGGAACTACTTCAACAAGGGCCCAAGCTGATATTTGGCTATGATTGAGATCATCTTGTAGTTGTCATCCTCATCGTAGTCATCATCATCAACAAAGGCTAATTAATTTGGGAGTTAATTATAAGGGCCCATTTGTTAGCATGCCCAAAATTGAAGAAAGAAAGGAGAGAATTTA
Source organism: Litsea cubeba (assembly GCA_012931725.1). Classification (NCBI taxonomy): domain Eukaryota; kingdom Viridiplantae; phylum Streptophyta; class Magnoliopsida; order Laurales; family Lauraceae; genus Litsea; species Litsea cubeba. Next base: position 49,852,741 of record CM022945.1, on the reverse strand, counting down.
TAAATGACCAAAATGAATTAATAAGGGGACATTAACAAAACTATACCAAAGCCATCACCATGGATATGTTTTGAATCCATAGGACTCTACTGCAGAGTTACTCTAATTGTGACTCCTAGTTGGTGTTGAGAGTGAGATTAAAAGGTCAGTTTTTGTGAGAGTTTTAAGCTGCATTTCCCATGTATGGTATGATACAATGGTGCCCCACAGATGCAGAACATATCATTGGCCTTTATATCATTAGCCAAAAGGCCGGGAAAGGTATATATGTATAACTTATCTCATGTGAAAGATGGTTTTAACTGTCGAGTCTTATTTTTAGGCCCCATCTCCCATTAAGCAATAAGCATGGTATATATTGTTGCTTATTTTGAAAATTCGTCTGCGCAAACCCCACGATTAGATGGTCATCATCGCTAAACAACGTGCTTTGATCATGATCATCCTGGGCTAGTGTGGTCGGATTTTTTCTAACCTGAACCGACCCGAATTCTAGAAGAATCAAATTGGCTGACTTGACCGTATCCATATTCCAAAAGGGCCAAAATAAACTGGCAAAGACCGACTTGGCCCGTTACAGCTATTGTTTATCGAAGCTTTTAGAAAAACCTGAACCTAAACCTGACCCAGACGTGACATAATCACTTCCAAACTTGACCTTTTTGAAATTCGAAATTGGTTTAATGGTTTTTATGTTCAGGTCTGAGCCCAACCTGAACATGAAGAATGCTAAACCCAGATTTGGGTTGGGTCTGTCGGGTTAGGGTTAAGCCCAGCACAATTTTCTCTCCATTTATATTTGCAGTAGAAAAGTTTTTCAGACGATGTTTCAAGTAACTAATTACCTTCGATGGGTCCCTAGAACATAGATGATGAAGTTTATGCTAATAATCGAAGCGATTATACAGAGATAGAAAGTTGTATGTATTTGGCATTTGGCCCGGGCAAAAAGGCCCACCAGACCTAGCAAAATGCATTAGATTTGGATGTGTCTGATAAATTTGAATATTTCAATCGATTGTGTGAGGTTGGGATACCTCTAAATTTCTTCAATTGAGATATTATACTAACATTTTAATGGGCTGCCTAGCAATGGAAAACTATAGAATTCTTATATCCTTTTTAATGGGTTTTTTTTTTGGGCTTTTTAAAAGTGGCCCATCCTGGCCCAACTTATAAACAATGGACAACTCCAACTATATGTTACCTGAGAGGTTAAGGACCAATTGATTTAGTTTTTCAATATCTTATACATGGTTTTCCCCCAAAATATTGTAGTGTTTTTTCTTTGAATGATAACACATCAAGCTCAAACTTGGTAAAGTGAGGACAAAACCTGATTTTTCACAAAAGGTTTTTTTTCCTTTTTTTTTTTTTTGGAAAGGTAGGACAAGACCTGATTGTTTGCATGTAATCACATTTCTAGAAATTCTAAGAAATATATTGCTAAAATTAAAGAAACAAGGGTGGAGATCCATAAACGGCGTTCAATTAATCACTCCATTGATGGAAAATGAATGGAGGGGACTGGGGAGGGGAAGTTTTCTCCTACCGGATTCTCACATGGCTGCCATCTAAAAGTTTTGATAGGTGCCTTTAATTCTTGGGGTCCTATTTAATGGACGGTAGGATTGAAAGCCTCCCACCATCTTTTAGCAAGACTCTCCTAGGTGAAACTTTCACTAGGAGATGGAAAATGGATACATAGTCATCACTTTAGTAAAGGGGAGTGAGGGTCCTCAGCATCTACTCTTACACTCATCTCTTTAATACTTCTTTGTTGAAACTAATTTTACTATGAGTTCCTAAAAGTGCACATATGTGTATATGCTTTTCTGCAAATCTGTGAGAAAATGAAAGGGAATACTAGGTTATGGAATGCTTTTCTACCTTTTTTTTTTGGATTGAATTTGTGAGCTGTGCATATTATTGGCTATTGATTGGGCTTGTTTTCCCCTAAAGCTTGTAACACATTCATCTCTATATCATCAATTTAATTACAGCTAATTGATAGTTACTATCTATTTCTTAAGTTAATTACAAAATAGCTATATATTTGGTGAGAGAGTAACCTACACAAATCAATCTTTATTTTCATCAAATCAAAGTCGTTCATAATGACAATCAGCCCTGACATTTATAATTGGTTATAATTGACCCCAATCCATGTACAACACACTTGTCAATTGATGAAGGTTTAAAACATGCGATTAGATTTCGTATGCATGAGAGAGAGGATTTGGGATTAGGGGTGTTAAATGGGAATAATTGAGATAAAACAATATTATTTTTGTAAATAATGATCCACTCGCACTCATTTCCAGTTAAAAAAATTCGGTACAAATCTATCTATTGGTTGCCCATTCTTATTAGACATATCGATTATAGGAATGTAAAAGGTATTAAACATAAAAAGGTGCGCAGGATATTTGACTAAGGACTGTAATCACAATGACCATACTTTAAAATCAATTAAACCTTGTCAAATTAAGTTCTAAAGTTTTTTTAGAACTATAAGGGGTCGTTTGTCTACACCCATTTACATATGTAAATAGTCAATATGTGTAATATTTACGTATCAGTAATGTTTGTCTACAAGTATTTACGCATATTGTGTGTAAATCAGATGTGTAAATGGTGTGAAAATGAGCCCATTTTCACACCAAGATTTAAACACCTGTTCAGGTGGGAAAAGAGAATACCAAAGCACATGTGATTTCAAAAGAATACCCGTCGGAGGCGGACGGTTTGTTTTTGGGGCAGTTTCCGTCAAAGAGGTTCTGGTTTCGAAACCCCCCTCTAACGCATTTAAAAAAATAATAATAAAAGATGCATTTCCATCAAAGAGGTTCTGGGTTCGAAACCCCCTTCAACGCATTTATAAAATAATAATAAAAGATGCATCAAGATGAAACCTATGAATGAAAACCCTCACTGCATCTCATCACCTTTTATAAAGGTAACCTCTCTATATATATCTCTTGCATTGCTATACAAAAAAAAAAAAAAACCTTTATAAATCTATTTACTTTATAGGTATATTCTTTCAGAATTTGATTCTCTAACTTTTCTTCTCCTATTAGATTTTATTCCAATATCTCAATGACTTTTTCTAAAATTAATTATTATTGTATTACTTTAAAAATATTTAAATATGTATAAATGAATGTAAGAGAAAAGGAAGAATGTATTGTATATAGCATTATAGTATCATTCAAAAATAATGTATAAAAGCAATTTTATCTGACTATAATAAATTTGTAATACTTTTAATATAATTGGACTTAGCAATAAAATACTCATTTTAAGAACTTTTTATAATTGATTAATATTAGCATAAAACCGGTTAGATGCATGGGTTAAGTTTTATGCAAATCAAATAATGAATTAAGATAATATTAAACTAAATATTAATTAATAATCTTTTTAATAATAATCCTATTTTTCTTAACCATCCGACTATAAACTCTTATTTCCTTAACCAAACATGTTGGAATGCATTTTTTTAAAGGTAATCATTAATATAAATATCTATTGTTGAAAACTATATTTCATGTTAAAAAAATATGTTCTTTTTTAAGGAACTAAAATGCAAATGAAAACTTTGATATAAATCAAACCTTTTTTGTCTTCTTCTCATATCATTATAGTAGAATATAATTTAATGATTAATAAGTATCATTTACAAAATCGTTACATAGACACATATCATTGAAACAAACATAGAAAAATGAATCATATGTGTAAATGATGTGAAAATAGTGTTATTAGACAAACATTGTAAAAGGAAACACATGTGTAAACGTTACATACTTAAAATTTGAATATTCATCATTTACATATGTAAATTGTATTTACATATCCCACGCGTAAAAGACAAACGACCCCTAAGTGATCCATCTTATTCCCGTTGGTGAGCCAACTCCTGGTGGTGAGCCGGTGAAAGTTTTTCCGTAAAGAGATTTTTGCATATATATAATAAGGCTTCTAAGATTTGTAAATAGACCACTGCTTTTTCATTTTAATACCTTTTGTATCCCCAAAATCACAAGTCTTCCAACCACCAAAAGTTTTTAGAGTAAAATTATACTTTTACCCATCTATTTATCCCTATATGCATAAATTCAAATGCTTGAATTTATTTTTCTCTAAAGCTTGTAACATTAATAATTATATTTAGTGGGAGTGAATAATCGTACGTAAGTCTATTGTTATCAATACATGGTTTATTTCATTAAATCTAAATTGATCAGAATGACAATCAACACCTCTGCTTATAATTCATTATTATTTATCCAATTTATGCACGACCTACCGTTAGATTGATGAAAGCTACAAAATACATAATTAGGCTTCATGTGCATTAAAGAGTGATTGAGAGAGACCGTTGGGACTTGGGATAAAATAGTGGTATTTTTTAAATAATAATATACTCATTTTTGTTTAATGGATGTAAGGGCAAACTTATCATTTTTATAAAAGCTCAGCACAAATCTCATGGTGGTTATCCATTCTCATTAGGATTATTGATTTTGAGGACATGAAAGGCATTGAAATGAAGTGGTAGGGGTCTATTTATAAATATTAAAATCACATGGGCCTATTTACAAATCATATAAACCTTAGAGGGGTATATCAAAAACTACTCTTCTCTGAATGTGCCCAATAGGGCTGCACAGAACCGGACAGCAGACCGGACCGGACCACAAAACTGGACCGGACCGGACCGGATTTGTGGTCTTAGTGGTCCAAATCCGGTCCAGTCCAGGCCTTTTGTGGTCCGGTTTGGATCGGACCGGACCGAATTTATTAAAATAATATATATTTTTAATATAGATGAGCCCATGAGGCATGAGCCCAACGCCCCAGCCCAGCACCCATTTGTAAAACCCATCATTCATTCATTTGACATTTGCCCACTTTTTAGATGTGAGGTGAAAATGAAAAAAAAAAAGAAAACCGGTCTGGACCACTTTAAGTGGTCCAACCGGACCGGACTACTTAAGTGGTCCGGTCCGGTCCTTCATTTTAGGCCGGACCGGAAATCCGGTTGATCAGCCCTAGACTGCGCGAATGAGGAACCTCACAAATCTCATGTTAGTCCGACCCTTGGAGGGTCCAAGTGTCTTGGCCTTACAAGTAATGTTTCACGTTTTATATTAACCCCGCGGTCCCAGCTTACGTTAGCAGCTGAAGCATCCTAAATAGTCTGCGGTAGGAGCATTTTTAGGTGAAGGAGTGCAAGAATAACAAGAAAGAGATTAGAGGAAGTTGGTGAAGTTAAGCAAACAAACACAGGAGTTTTTTGACCCCTTGCGTGGCGTAATATCTCTCCATTTCTTTCACCCTTTCAGTTTCCTTAGCCATTCCATCCTTTCAAGTTTCAACCCACAAAAAAAAACAAAGATAAAGAACCACTAAAGAAACATCATCTGAGGTTGGTGTGAACTGTTAACCTGCCTCATTCTCATCTCAGTTTCATTCAATCTCATTACCTTATAATGCTTAGAGCCTCCTCTCTAACAAATACAAGAACTTGAATTAATAGGACCAGCCCCAGAAAAGAAAGAAAAAAAAAAGGTGCATATGGAAGGGGAACATTCCGATGAGCAGCCGCAACCGGAGTCCGTCGTATCGGAGCTCGAAGGCACCCTTCTGAGGGACTCCGATCCCTTCTCTTACTTCATGCTCGTCGCATTCGAAGCATCGGGGTTGGTTCGATTCGCCGTTTTGTTGATTGCATGGCCCATTATTCGCCTGTTGGATGCTGTTGGCATGGGGGACGCCGGGCTCCGATTGATGATCTTCTTGGCTGTTGCTGGAGTCCGGTTGACGGAGATCGAGTCGGTGGCGCGAGCGGTCCTGCCCAAGTTTTACATGGATGATGTTGATATGGAGGTGTGGAGGGTGTTTAGCTCTTGTGATAGGAGGGTGGTGGTGACCAAGTTTCCTAGGGTTATGGTGGAGAGGTTTGTGAAGGATCACTTGTGTGCGGACGAGGTGGTTGGAGTTGAGCTTGATGTTAACCGGTTTGGGTTCGCCACTGGGTTCATTAAGAACATGAATGGTGGCATCTCCGAACGGGTGCAGGCCATGTTCAAGAATGACCAGGCTGATTTAGGGTTAGGGAGGCCCACAACAGCTCCTTCATTATTTCTTTCCCATTGCAAGGTAAGCAAATAAAAAAAAAAAACATTTAAACATTAGTGTTGCACAATTCAAGACGTTGTGACTGAATCCTTAATTAAAAGTCAATAAAATAAATTCTAAATGCATCATACATAGAAATGAAACAAATAATAACAATCTTTTAGGTTGTTTACTATCATAATGCCCTCCCCCAAAATATAATTGTGCAATTTTTATTATGTTTATATTTTTATTTGTACCACCAAATCTTCCACAACCCTTTTGTAAGTTTTGGATCCTTTTGCTGTGATTACAGCAGGAACTTCCCTACCCCATTTGAAAAATGCATGCATCATGTTTTTAGGACCCATCTGAGCCCAACAAATAATGGGGTATATTAAGATTAAGCATCTACCAAAATTCACCTCCATAGCCAAGTTTTTAGGCCATGCATGGAATAAACAACTAGAAAGGGAATTCTATTGATATACTGACTGTTTATTTGATTTAAGTGCGACTGAATTGAGATTATGCCCATTACCAATTTAAGTAAGATATATTTAAGCGTTATTTTGAGTGGTTTGAATTTATAAAGAAGGGCTGATAGAAGATCCACATCCTATTATTCATTATCAAGGATCTCATCTATTAACTTTGCAAATCTCCAGTTTAGTTCACGTAAATTAAGCTTTACTAGCTTGCATGGTTAAAACCAATCACCACATAAAGTTTTTTTTTTTTTTTTCTGTTTGCAGACAGTCCATCATCGACCGTTCATCGTTGATCACAACGACGATCACCAACTGATTCGACCACATCCAGTCATCTTCCACGATGGCCGACTAGTCCGTCGGCCTACACCATCAATGGCTCTCCTCATCCTTCTATGGATCCCCATAGGCATATTAGTAGCCACAATACGTATAATAGTTGGCATGATACTGCCCATGTGGGTCATCCCCTACACAACCCGGCTCTTCGGCGGGGAGGTCATCGTCAAGGGCCGGCCGCCACCCCGGGTATCTGGTGCCACCTCCGGTGTACTCTTTGTGTGCACCCATCGCACCCTAATGGACCCTGTGGTCCTAGCCATGGTCCTCCGCCGCAAGGTCCCTGCCGTCACCTACTCAATTTCCCGCTTATCGGAGATCCTATCGCCGATCCCCACCATCCGATTAACAAGAGACCGGCAGGTGGACGCAGAGCGCATCAAGGAGGAGCTAGAGAGGGGTGACCTAGTGGTGTGCCCTGAGGGTACCACATGCCGGGAACCCTTCCTACTGAGGTTCAGCGCTCTCTTCGCCGAGCTCACGGACCGGATAGTGCCGGTGGCGATGAACTACCGCGTCGGGCTCTTCCACGCAACAACGGCGAGGGGGTGGAAGGCGATGGACCCCATCTTCTTCTTCATGAACCCTAGACCAGTTTATGAGGTAACGTTCCTAAACCAGTTGCCGGCAGAGGCGACTTGCTCGGCCGGGAAGAACCCATATGATGTGGCCAATTATGTGCAGAGGATCCTAGCAGCCACATTAGGGTTTGAGTGCACCAACTTCACCAGGAAGGACAAGTATAGGGTGCTGGCAGGGAATGATGGAATTGTGGCTACAACACCATATGTAGAGAGTATGAAAAAGGTGGTGGGAGCTTTCATACACTAGGCCAGATTGATCAGCTTGTGTTGTTTGGATATGATAGACAATTACACAGCCTTTTGTAGATATAGGAGTTTGTGATTTTTCAGATCAATTTTTTTTTGGGTTGATATCTTATAAGGATGATTTGTTTGCTAATGTTATGATCAATATATTTCCATTATTGCATTTGTTTTTATTGTACAATTATTCTCCCACAAGCTGTTATAAGGTACATTTTTTTATGGGTTTGATTGTCTCCTTAACTTCGTGGTAAAGAAAATGTGATTAATTTATTTGCATTTTGGACAAAATAGAAGTCATTTATTAATATAATGTTTGAGATAATAATTGCAAACTCTCTTTTTACCAAGAAGTTATCAAATAAGGTCATTGAGTGGGAGATTTATGAAGTTTAATTAACTCTAGATTTTTTAATAGAATTTTAATTTTGAATTCCTATGAGATAATGTATCTTTGAATTCTCCGAATTCTTTTCCATGAGGAGAGTTCACAAATATTAAGGCCCTGTTTGCTCGCATTAAAATACACGGTAATTCATAGTGAAATAAAATCTACCAAAGGATAAATTGGTGAGGGTGAATAATATGAGGGGTGGGGTGAAGTTATAAGATGGAGATGTAGATAAGGCAGTCACTTTCCTATTTATTGAATTAGAGTGACGGCAGGATATTCTTTTTTATTTTTCTCTTTTTTGTTTGATGACATGGGTATCTTTGAGGTCTTTGACCCAACAAGACTAATCCCTCAGGCGGTGCTTGCTAAACCCACACAAACAAACACCAGGTAAATATACGACGGTTTCAACACAAGATCTAGAGAGCAAACCCATGCATTTTGCCACTCCACCAACTCTGAGATGGTTGATAGTTGGGTAGTCATTTTCCATATTCCCTTAATCTATTTCCACAAAATGAAAGGCTATTGATCCTCATTTTTGAAAATTCATCTTTAGTCTTCATTTCTAACCACTAATGGCATGAGATCTATGTATTCGATTCTATTCTAATAAAACAAAGAGGCCCTAAGACTACCATAGTAAAATCATTGAAATAGTCCTTTAGAAAGGTTATGGAAACTCAACTTTAGTCTTCATTTTTAACCACTTATGGCATGGAATTTATGTATTCAAATTTTTTTTTTCTAATGCAAAGAAATAGGCCCTAAGGCTTGCAATAGTAAAATGGCTGAAATAGTCCTTAAAATGCTCTACTATCTACCATTTCAAGTACTTTTTCGAGATTAGCATTAAAAGAATTTCATTATCGAAGTCTCTAAGGTGTTGGAAACTCTCCAAAGAAGATTATAAAAAGGACTAATCAAGTTCTTGGCATCATATAGACCCATAGGGATTTTGTGGACTTCTGCATCAATAAAAATTATGGAATGAGTGGAAAGAAAGAGACAAGTACAGATTACAGTCCCCTGGTTGATCTGGTTCCGGAACGAAATCCGGTTTTTCTTATTGGAACTGGGTATGGAACCGACAAAACATGTTTTGATCGAGTCAAAACCAGATCCAGAATCAGAACCGTTATTTAGAAACGGGTCCACTATATATGGTTCCGACCCGGAACTGTCTTGTTTGCAACCCTGACAAGACGGATTTACATGCATTTTTTAGGAAATACATATAATCCACTTCTTGAATGGACAATTACTGAGATATAGATAAAATCTCTTTGGACATGAAGAATTTTTTTTTTAACCCAGTCAAGGGGGATGAGACCCAATTGAGAGCCCGTACATACATAGGAAAATAACCTACTCTAGTGGGAAAGGAGCCCGCACATGCGGAAAGAGATGACGTATATAAGTTTAAACCTTGAGTAACTAGATGAGAATCACCACTCCTTATCACTCTGGTAAGGAGCCGCTATCTTAAAAATAAAATAGTTGAAATTATAATAACATGAAAGGAAGGTATCAGCAAAGAGTTGAAAAGGGTACTACACGGACATTTCCCAGAAATTGGCCAACTTGTTTGGAGCCAAGGAAATGAAATTGAGATACCTGAAAGTGCCTCATTGCACTTTAATAAAGTGTGGTCCCAACCTAAACCCATGAGTGGAGACCACCTTCCCAAATTTGAACCACTCCACTCACATTTAAGGCCAACTGAAGCCGTCGACTATCCATATATAGGTGGATCCCACTCTAAATGGAGCCAAATTCGTGCCAACCAGATACATGGGATGATTGTCTAATTTTTTGAGAGGCATGAATCTATGAAACTTGGCATGATTCTTATTATTCTTTGAGTCGATTAAAAATTTGCAGATGGGCCATTGGAAAATGCAAACAGCTCAAATTACTTTGCCAACTCCATTACCTCTCGGTCAAATTTCACTCCACTTGGAGTTTACCCATTTTTCTTGCGTGTTTTAGATGTCTTGATCGAATTTAATAGTAGGTGTAATTTTGATTGAAGTGAAACATTTTCTGAAAGCAACCACAAGATACGAAAGTGTATGAGTAATCTCAATTTCAAATTTGAAATTTGGGACCCACTGTGATAAGGTTAATTGGGTTGGGCTCTTGGAGCTAAAAACACCTAAGCTAGCTAAAAAATATAAGATGGTGACTTTCGTGGCCTGTCCTCAGTGGCCATTATTTAAAGGACTAATTTTATCTTAGGTAAGCAGGCATACTTATTCAAGACACCATTTTCATTATCTTAGTCCCCGTTACTCATTAGGCCATCGTCCAAAGACCCTTGGGAGAATGGGACAGATAGAGATGTTTAGAATTATCTACATGACTATTTTTCTAAGCAACAGTGGCATGAACTAAAAATAACAATTTCATTAGGCATTTAGTTTGCTCAACTTGTAAAGAAATGGTGGGTTTCAATTTTAATCTTTTAATCCCAAGGTTGTGTACCAACAAGATGTCTAAATCCAAGAAGTAGGATTGATATCTTGTCCTCTGATTGGTTGCAATGGAGGTCAACCTAATTAGAGAAAAATGTGACATGTTGTCCCCACCATTTATAGCAAGTGTAAGAGCGATATCTAGATTATTAAAATGGTGACCCACCTCAAATTCCTTTCAGTGTCCGGACCCAGGCCCTTATTTTGGTCCGACTCCGGGCTTCATCTTACGGGGTCTAGGCCCAGGTTCATAGAGTGCAGTATGGACCCAGGCCAAAAGGTTCTGAGTTCTGACCTGACCCATTTCATCCCCAGCAGAATGTATCTGTTAAATGATATGAAACACCTAAAATGCAAACAGATTTCACTTCAAGGTACAGACATCTTTTGCAGAGGGTTCCTGCCTTTCACGCCGACCATTACACATAAAGCCAACTTTTGTTGACGCTCCAAAGGAAGAAAGTGAAATGAAAAGACAAGAGAAGAGAATACAAGGATTAGAAAACAAGTTGTTCTTTGGAGAGTCTTCAGCCCTTGAGAGACCAAGGAAAGCATCAACTAGCTCTGCAGGAAGGCACCAAAAAGTCACTAAAGAGAGAATTTTATTGGAAATGACACATGGGGTGACGCTTTTACTCCTCTCATTTTTTTTGGTGGTACGTAGAAAGACCATGGTGGAACCAGGAAATATATATGCTTTTGGGGGCCACTATGAAAAAACTTTTTCTTGGTAGAATTGTAGTCCATTTAGACTTTTTGATTGTAGAAAGACCATGGCCATCCCCAGCGCCAGCCACAGGTAGACCATTGAGGGCTCCCAAACCAACATGATTATTTACCAGTACTTGAGTTGAAAGATGGGCCTAATATTCCCATCTGTTGTTAGCCTGTAAGAAGTCATCTGTACCCAGGTTAAGAGCAAAACTTCCATGAAGTTTATCCAAAAAAAGAAGAAGATAAAGAAAAAAAAAGCTCAACTGGACATGGGATTGTTACTAAAGGAACCATCTTTCAGTAATAACATATTTCTTAGGCAGTGGCCTGTGGTGGCAACCTGATCACCTGTCCAAGATTAGAAGTCCTAATGTGAAGTAGATGGACCACACATTTTCTGCTGAGTAGACTCAGTTGGGTGTAACTTGACTGAGCCAACCAGGGGCGGACCCAGAATTTTTATTTAGGTGGGGCGATTATTTACCATTTAGACATATATATGTGTTTCAAACATGGAGTGATTGTGTAGTGTTTAGACAAATATGTATGGGGGGCCCATTTAAATCAATGAAGAATTTAAAATCAACCTGGGGCGACTAGAGCCTGGGTCCGCCCCTGAGCCAAACTCTAGCCCGCATATACTTGGCTGCCTGAAAATCGAATCTGGCTTTATGGGCTTGGATCAAACTCTGGCCTGGGGTGGATTTCTAAAGCCCATGTGGAATTCAGGCTGGCTTGGGATTTGACATTGGTACTCTACTAACTACTGAGGGTGGGTTAAACCGGATTGAGATATATAGCTCACAGCCATTCAATCAATGAGAACTATTTTAGATATATTCTTCTATCACAAACTCATAAAAATGCCACACAAACTATCAACGCTTTAAACTTCCCCACAAGGGCCACAACCATCTTGTGAGAATTGAGATGGCAATGGTAAAATACCATGGAAAGAAGCAGCTCGAAAGCTGCCAAACGAAATGAGATTCTAGCCAACTTCTGCAGGAGTAAAAGCAGAAACTCAACACCACCAAGTTGGACATAGAGAATATATTCTCCTTTGTGTGAAAGAGGGAAACTGAGAGCATTGCATTGCATGGTATCTGCTGCTACTTTTGAATTCCTTTTACTCGAGGAAAGCAATGCCCTTACGCTCCCTACGTGCTTTAGCGATTTCTATCTAGGGAAGAGATGGATTCCTTGCCTTGCCCTTCATAATAATTTCCTTAATAAGAGGCACATGCACGCTTACAGTGTGGCCCACCATTAAATGATTTCAATACTTAACTTAAAGAGATCTCTTTGAGTTCAATGCTATAAATTCATTTGTACTCTAGAAATCCAAACCACTTTAAATTGGGGTTATTGCGAGTACAGCTGGCCCACAAAGCTGTTCGCGTGATACCCTAGGATTGTACGATATTGCATCGCCGTTATCATACGAATGACTCTATAAAAAAATATTTAAACTTCGACTGTTTTGAGATAAATGTTAGGCCTAACACATGGTCAAAATCCCTTAAAATTGTCATCTATCCTAATTTCTTATTAAGAAATGAAAAATCACTCTAGTTACAATCATGCACCAAATGATCAAAATTGATCCTATCTAAAGCGCATAACCATTAAAATTAGAAAAGTAAGTGCATTTTACCAATCATTAGTCCTCGTCAGTGCAAAATATAAAACAACTTGGGACGCTAGTTTTAGTTGTTTAAAATTTCAAACGTGGGTCCAACTAACAAAATTATCGCTGTAGATTAGAAAGAGTTCGGATCCTTGATCATGACAATTTTGTGAGACTCCTTGACCAGGCTCACCAAAAAAAAAAAAAAAAATCTCATCTACTCAAATTAAGGAAATGTCTTCTCAACGACACCTACCAAATATTTATTATGAGTCCCAAGTTCCAGATTAGTGGGGTCATCTGAAGGTCATTTCTTTTTAAGGTTAGTCCACATGCACCCACTACAATCCCACTCAAACCCCTCACCATCAGCAGCACTACACCATCCATTGATATTTGCTTGTTTTAGTGGGGAAGGGAGATGTTCACCAACTGAGATATATGTACTCAAAGATCCTTGTCAAGTTCTCATTTGTGGGGCCCTAGAATGCTGTAAAGTGTTGTTTAAAGAGATTCCTAACTTGGTACTAAATATAACCTCGATGGGTAGCTTAGTTGGCCTATGACCACACGGTTTGTGTCTGGAGGTTGTGAGTTTGAAATTGTACTACCACACCGGGACCATAAAAGAATTTTATTCGACTTTCTCTTATTGACCCGTAGGAATTATTATAGTCCAAAAGGTTAAACCCGCTGTTATAAAAAAAAAAAAGAAAAAGGACTTGTTACTAAATACTAATGTACACCCATAACTCATGCAGCTTAAGGTGGGTTGACAAGAGGACCCTGCAAAAGTGTGCATGCAGGAGGTGTGCCATGATAGTGCCAGGCTATCCGACCCGGAGATTCCGGGGATTCCTGCCAGCAGTGGAGGTTTAGTGGAACTGACCATGGCCCATTCAACCACAATGTGTTTATTTCTCCTTAGATCAAGATCTGACGGTTCAAAACCTTTGGGTAATGTCCATGTTCTAAAACCATGCCTCTGTATTTTTCGTTTATTTATTTAATTATTTATCATTTGGCTTTGCAAGACGCATACCTTGCCACATAAAGGCATACTGCTTATATTTCCAAGCAGCTGAGCAAGAGCCTCGAAACATAGAATTAATATATGTGTTATTTGTTTTACGCTACTGATTTTGAACTTAAATACATCCAAGTTGCACGTTAGACATGTAACTCATAGAGTTGGACAGCCAGGGGATAATCTTGTTTCGATTCTAGATGATTTGTAAATCCCAAGAAGACTAGAATTCTGAGAATTTTAAAAGTTATTTGGGAATTTTCAGATACTAAGAATTTGAGATTCTAATAAAGAAATATGCCAAAGGATAAGAGATCATATCATGTCGATGAGTTCCCAACATCCCCGGCAGGAATTATAGCAAAAAAAAGGCCATTTTTATGGTATGTTTGTATGGAGTGGTCTTTGTAAAAACTAAAAATTAAAATTTCTAATAGATAATGATTTTTTTCTAGTGTTAGGATTTTAATGGGTTTCATTTTTTTAGGGAGAAAGTGTTTTCCTTAATTTTAGCAAAACTCAAGAGGTAGGAAACCACTTTCTAAAACCTTACACAACATGTGAAAGCATAAGTGAAAAAACCAGGAAAGATCTCAAATAAGATCTTAAGTTTTTGCCTCGTTCAAAAAAAATTTTTTTTTTTCAAATTGAACAAACTTTAGTGCAGCCCAGAAACTTGACAACAAAGCCATCTTCTTAAGTCCAAACTTATCAAAATAAATCTCTTTTCTTTTCTAAACTGAACCGAACTCGACTTCAATCAAATACTTAGATCACTAGATCTTGAAATTCCTTTTAAAATTAGTTTTCATGTCATAGGACTTCTGATCATGCGAAAATCCAAAGTCATTTGTTTAGAAATAAAAGGGTGTGAAATCTAATAAACAAGTGTGAAACCCTTTTTGCAGGTTGATAGTGAGCCCATTTGATGTAAGAAATAATAAGAGCCATCCAAGCTCCCTTGCTTGAATTGCTTTCTTGGGCTGTATATTAATTGTAGTACATCTGTGAAAAATTATAGGCCTTCTGCCTTTGCATGAGTAATTATTGTTCTAGGAATCCTATCAGATGGGAGTCTTTCTAGGTTGGAGGTGGAATTGTGTTAATTAGTGAAGTTAAGGTCCCTTGAAATCAGGCTTTTATGGCGTGCATGAGTGATTTGAAAAGAAAGAAAAAGGAGATATCTTGAATGTAAAAGACGATAAATCTTTATTTTTTTTGGAAGATGAAGTACATATGTATTGAACACAAAATAAAATGTCCCATTATACAGAATGAAATAAGCCCATCAAAATTATACGTTTGTGCATCCTTAGTTCAGGCATCAACATGGATCTGGTAATGTATAATCGTATTGTCTAGTAGAGGTGTTCATGGGTTGATTTGGCCTTGCTAAGACATACCTATAGGCTCGGGTCGACTTTAAAAACATAGGCTTGTATTCGATTCAAGCCCGGCGTGGGTTGTAAGTGCCTCACTTGAGCCCAGCCAACCCCAAACATTTGAGGCCTTAGCCCAGGACTTGTCTCAAACATGTGAGGCCCAAGCACCCCCATATTCTCATGAAAAATGCTTTCAGGCCCCGAAAATGGGCATGTCTCCCGTGGGAGCCATGGGATCCCAGTGCATGCTGGGATCCAACGGCTCCCTCTGGAGCCGTGCTACTTTTAGGCCCGAAAATCGGGCCCTATAGCACGGTTCTATTCTCATCTCTTGCTTGGGGCATATGCTCATCCCTTGCTTCGGGCTTTCTATCACTTTATCTAATTCCTACACGAAATATTAAAAAGGGCTCAAATACTAGATCCAAGCCTGACCAAAAATATAAAAGCCCAAGGCCTAAGATGAGCTTTGCCCGTGAGACAGTTTGGTGAATCTGGCCCAACCCGACAAGCTCAAATGCCTATTTTGGCAAAGTCAATCCTAACCGTTTTGATCAATAGCCTATAAATTTGAATCATTAAAAATAGGTGCACAATTAATTCAACCGTCGAGTTCAAGAGCCTTTTTATTTTATTTTATTTTATATATGTGATCTATTTAGATGGACCATGAAGTAGACCCCACTGTGAGGTGCTAAAGGTATGAAAAAAATTGGTGTGCATGGGATAACTCACCTTTGCCAAAGATCAAATTGAATTGAAACGGCGAATCAAAAACCTTTTGACTTGGCCCGTTCTCTTCTCCATGTGATTCCATTGTCTCCATCTAACGCCGTTATATCCAAACCAACCATATTCAAACACGTCTCACGCCGTTTAGTCGTTTTACTCTCTCCTCTTTCCTTCAAAGCGCCCTCACCATGCACACGAGCAGATGCGTTTCGCCAAATCGAAGCTGCCATTTAAAATCCTTCCTCTCCTTTTCCCAAATCTCCCAAACTGCAGAAAATCTCAGATCCTATTCCTAGCTTTCCACGGATTCTTCTTTCTCTGTCGCGGGATTCGGCTCTCATTTCCAGGTTTTCTTAACCTTCTTTCCGATACTTTTTTTTTATCCGATTTCAAGGAAACCGGTTTCGTTTGCTTTTCTTTTTAAAGTGAACGATCATTCTGAGATTTGAAGGGGAAAGAAGGAATCTTGCGTTACCTGATCGCTTCTAGGGTTGATTTCGTTCCGATCGGGAAGATTGTTGAAGAAAATACTGGTGTTTTTGGTTTCTGCTTGATCTTTTCTTCCAAGGGGAGGGATTCTAGGGCTTTTGTTGTTTGATTGGATGGGATTTGAAGGAAATGAAGGTCTTTAGGGGTATTTCTCTTTTCGTCTGGAATTTGAAGGAAATGACGAATTTTTAGGGCTTTTTTTGGGGGAAGGTGAAGAATTCCTCTTCAATTGGAAAGGATTTTGAGGAGAAAGGAAGGATTTTTGGAATTCTTCTCCATTCGGAAGGGATTCGAAGGAATCTAGGGTTTCTTTGATCTGTTTGTTTGGGATTTGAAGGAAATGAAGGATTTTTAGGGCTTTTCTTCCAGAAAGGAGAAGAATTTCCTTCCAATTTGAAAGGATTTTCAGAGGAAAGGAAGGATTTTTAGGGTTCTGGTTCGAGAATTCCATCTTCGATGGCGACGTCGGCTTCTTCCTATTGGTGCTACCGCTGTAGCCGCTTTGTTAGAGTTTTGAACCGACACGCGGCTGTCTGCCCTGATTGCGATAGTGGGTTCATAGAGGAGCTCGAGACCCCACCTCACCGGGCATCTCGCCGCCGTTTTCCTCCTGCCGCAATGTACATGCTCGGCAACCGCCGGAGTCCCAATCAGAATGCCAATCTCCATTTCCGTCGAGGCCGCCGGAATGGTGGCAATGGACAGCCGTTGGATCCTGTGATTGTCCTCCGCAGCCCTACTGATAGTGGTGGAACAGATGGCCATGGTGATGGTGGTGGTGGAAGCTATGAGCTCTACTATGATGATGGCGCAGGGGCTGGCCTCCGGCCACTGCCGGCAAGAATGTCCGAGTTTCTGATGGGTTCGGGATTCAATCGTCTTCTTGAGCAGCTATCTCAGATTGAGATCAATGGCAGTGGGCACTGCGAGCCCCCGCCTGCATCGAAAGCGGCTGTGGAGTCAATGCCCACAATTGAGATAGCTTCTAATCATGTTATCACAGATTTGCACTGTGCTGTTTGCAAGGAGCCTTTCAAACTCGGCTCCCAAGCGCGCGAAATGCCCTGCAAACACATTTACCATTCAGATTGCATTCTGCCTTGGCTTTCTCTCCGCAATTCTTGCCCTGTTTGCCGACATGAATTGCCCACAGATGCCCCTGGTAGGAATTCACCAGAATCAGATACATCACCACCAGACGAGCAATCTTTGGCCAATGCTGAAGAAGACACGGTGGGGTTAACTATATGGAGGCTTCCAACAGGTGGGTTTGCAGTTGGAAGGTTTTCAGGCAATAGACAATCTGGGGAAAGGGAGCTTCCTGTTGCATATACAGAGATGGATGGGGGTTTCAGTACGGGTGGTGCACCTAGGAGGATATCCTGGTCTTCGCGGGGCAATCGGTCGAGGGGAAGCAGTGGGATTGGTCGGGTGTTCAGTAACTTCTTCTCCTTCTTTGGGCGGCTTCGGTTTTCGTCTGGGTCTTCTCAAAGGAACCAACCAACAGGTTCTAGTTTGAGTAGAATTTCAACAAGTTTGGGTTTCAGTAGAAGTTTTCAGAGGCAAGCAGGTACTTCAGTGTTGGAAGATGAAAATGGAATTTCAAGATTGTGATTGGGGAGGAGATTGGAATGGCTTCTTATTTTAGTTTCCTACTTGATCCTTGACCATGGGGTATTTCATAATTTGTTTGCTCTTTATAACCATTCTGAAAGGAAAATCTGTAAGGGCGTGGTATTGAGTTCCCACTGTACAGAGGAATTGAGGAATTTCACGATTTAAAATCTCAGTTTGAGAAGTATCTCTGTGGATGATTGGGAAAATATCATGTTCTTTTCTTCAATGTGTTGGGATCAAAATAAAATGAGAAGATTTTGTGAAGAAGGAAAAAAAAAGAAAAAGAAAAAAGGAAGAAGCTCTGCTTGAAATTAGAAATCTGGCTGCTTGTGGAAACTGAGAAGTTGTATATCATGGGACTCTGTGGCATGCAAACTAGGAAGTAAGATTTCATGAGACTTGGGCTGTATGAAAAATGTATGTTTTGAACTGAACACCTTTCATTTGTTATACATTTACATCTTCCTCTTGCCTGTAATCACTTGTTATGCAATGGCCTCAGTTGGAAACATCAGTTTTTTTTTCTCTGAAAATCTTGAATTTTATTTCATCTTTGTGCCATGATCTTATCTACCACATGGGGTGAATGTTGTCTTTCTCCTATTTAGTTAGAATCTTTGTTATAATACGCTGCGCATCTAAAATGTCACATGCTATAATATGTTTGCTATGTACACAATAGATAATGTTTGATGTTATCATTTGCATAGAAAAATCTGCATTTTTTTTTTGGTAAAAAGTTCAATTGATAACATATCTTTTTTTTTTTGTGGTGGAAAAATAACTGATAAACCTTTCTTTTGACACTTCAATTATATACATAATTGCTTTCCTCTCTGGTTTATGTAATGGCATTTTCCTAATATCAGTATAAATTCCTTGAATAAAATCTATTTTGATATCTTTTTTTTTTTTTTACATTACATCGACCTAGAGAGTATTCCTTTCATTGGTTTTTATTCACAATGGTGGTATTGGTTTAATTTTTATCAAGTAATACAGTGAGAAAATGCATAAAATTGGAAACAACTAACCATTAAAAGAAGTTTGGAACAACTGTCCACAACAGGTTTTGGTTTGCCTAAACTGATTTGGAGAATCCAATTATTATTGTTCGAATCTACTTTGGGCTTATATGCATATCAATCCTATTATCACTACTTAAATAGATACAAATAGTCGGGTTATGTTGGTCGGCGTGGGCCATGGTAGGCTGGTATGCCATGCCAACCTTGATGCGCAGGAACAGGTGTAGCCACAGAGAGAGAGAGAGAGAGAGAGAGAGAGAGAAGAGAGAGAGAGACTAATAATTCATGACAGGTTCAATGTTCCATCATTTCCATTATATTCAATCGATGTTGGGTTGTGCATGGCCACGCCAGCTTAGCGGGGATGGGACTCCATCGAGCCCTCGGGTGAGTGAAGGAGATCATGGCTGAGAACTGCCTCTCCTTACCACGGGTGTTGGGAGCATTTCTCAACTGTCCACACATATTTGGATGCCTTCTCAAAAACTTAGTATTAGAGCTCATACAACTTACTATCAGATGCACCGTGTCTTACTAGTTTTACTGTTCAGCATGTACTTGGGTTTGATTCAAGCGATGGGTTCTGTGGCTGCTGAAACTGTTAGGTTAAACCAGCAATGTGAAGCTTCAAAACGGCCTACATTCTAAAATGCCTGCTGAAATGCTTCTTTTGATCGTTTCTGATGATTTCCTGGGGGGCGTTTTCAGCTGGATGATTTCCTAGGGGCGAGAATTAACTTGGCTTATGGATGCATATAATCAATGAATGGGGTCCCTGGTAAATCTAGGACCAAACAAGAGCTTGACATTTCATGATTAAGCAATTAATGATGCTCTGAATCTTGGATGGAAGTTGAATTGAAAACAAATTATTGTCCTACCTGGCATGCCTGTCTTTCTCGTGAATAAGATGGTTTAAGAACTGCCCAATTTTGATGGAATCAAGAGATTTAAAAAGATTATCAAAAGGATGATTATCTAGAGGAATGGGTTGATCAAATTTCTAGTAAACAATGATTAACATCTTTTGCCACTTTTTCACAGCATGATTTTCTTCCAATTAGTAATTAGTACTTCTAATCAAATCCATGCTATATTTATAGAGCCAAAAATAACTTCTCATGAAGAGTATGTCAATCTCTAGAAGCTACAAGCCAATGAACTACTTACAGTCGGTTTCAATCCAAATTTAAAGACATTTGATGGTTCTGAATGAGCTTAGCTCTTCCCCTATGCTAGAAAATGGGCATCCATTTTACAGCAAGAAAGAAACGCCACACCAATTTTAAGACTGGATCCCTCACATTCCTTTGGATCCCTCACATCCTCACTGATCTAAACAAGTGTCATGATCCCAAGAGACTGGATGACATTTCCTGCAATAGGGAATTCTTTCTAGTGTTAGAAGTCTAAAACATTCTAAGTATAACATGTTTGCAGAGATGATGATGACCCATTCCTCTTTTGTTATTTTTAGGGGACATAGGCCACCAAGTACCTTCAAGCAATCAGAGGGGAATGCGGTTGAATATTTGTTTCAAGATATATATGTTGGGAGAACGATTGATTCTCTATTAGGATTATGATTATTCTCAAGAGTACTTATATTTGAATATTTGTCTTCTATAAATTAGTACTCTATTTCATTATCCAATACACATGCAACTTTATGCAAATTTCAATTTTTTTCACATTTCTGACAACTCCAAATCCGAAATTATTTGACTTTATGGTTGACTCAACCCGAACTGAACCCTGTAAATGAGAAAACAAAGAGAGAGAAAAAACGAAAAGATATTGGAAAATTGAACAACAGGAAGGAAGAAAAGAAAGAAACGAAGAAAAAGAAGGAAATAAAAGGGGGAAGTTATCTGTAACAGGTGCAAGTGCAACATTCTCTCTCTGGTTCCTAACAGTTATATTACTGTTCATTCTCTTCCTTCCTTTTCTTCTAAAAACAACTAAAAATATAAAATGGTAAGGTATATAAAAACACAGTTTTGATGGACATTTACTGAGTGCAATTTGTTTTGCTTTCCCTTCCCTCCCAATTCTTTTTTTTTTGTTTCTTCTTTGATTCATAGAAGGATTTTGTTTTGAAAAGATGGCTTGGTCTTTTAATCGCTTAAAACATTCTACAAAAAGAAATGCTTAAAAAATTGTAGAAAATGATAGCTCTCAAAATAGTAAAAATCTTGTGAAGGGTGTTTTTAAAAAATAGTTCAAGAAAAATTCTAAATATCAGGGTGCTTTCTCACATTGACATATGTGGGCAAGGTTTTAGAAAAATCACTATGGATGGGCCTGTGTGTTTCATGTAGTTGAATTTCCTAGTACTTCGTCTAAAGCTTGTATTTTTAAAAGTGGTTAAACATGAAAAAGCAAAATTGAACATCTAAAGATGACCGTTACATCATCTTCTCATTGATTCAAAATGAATGAAGGGTAGATGGGAAATGAATGCCCCTAGACGTCACCCTACTAACTCAAATCCTAGGAAAATAAAGGACCAATCTACATCTCTATCGTGTATCCTTTTACCTTTCACCTCTTTAATAATTTTTTTTTTTAACTCATTTCTATGAATTCCTATTTATTCAAATTTTGTGCAAACAAACGTGCCTTGTAAAGCATGTAATTTGGGTCTCTAATGTGCATTTAGGTTGGATCCTGAGTCCAACCCAAATTTACTCAAGTTTCAAAATCCAAGGCTGAAAACAAAACACAGAACATTGCATGAAAGGCTGAGACATACGGGCTCATGTGTGGCCCACCCCCAATGCAAGTTGTAACTACATGACCTGGGCTCAATATAGCTGACCGTTCAAAAATCTTTCCTGTAGTCAAGTCAAATGCATCTGATCATTCCTGCAAATGATTTTTTTTTTTCTATCTCTATCACAATTTCACAACAAAGGCACTACGATGTGATGAAAACAAGAAACACAGACAAGGATAAGAGGTTTAATATTGTATTAGTCATCGTCTAAATCCTTTCCAGTTCATATCTTCCTAACCTCTTCCACAAGAAGATTTTGTTGATGCAGTACAACCCTTGAAAAGTCAGCACTGTACTGCAAAACAAGACTTTTCGATTCTTCGTGCGAGCCTGCCGGTAGTGTACAATGCAAGAGCACGAGAAGTTGTGGCTCTGAGGCAACCTATTTTCCTGATTCTGCCTACTCGAAGGAAGAAAGGTGAAGAAAACTGACCCAATTCAAGACGTGTTTGCTACTTTAAAAATATCCCACTTTCACAGGGAAAAAAAAATAAAAACAAAGAACAATAAAAAAAAAAAGAAGAAGAAGAAGGAAAATCAACTTCTCTTCTCATTCCCAACAATCCTACAAAAATTCAATTTGGAATAGTAGGATATGGTTCTTGATGGAAAATCTTACACCATCAACTTGTACCTACATCTCATAGGTGAGTATTTTCCTTAGATATGAAGCAAATTATGTCCATGTTGACAAAGGATGCATTAATGAGGCCTACTTTACCCGAGTAAGAATTTGGGATGTTGGTTTTTTTTTTTTTTTTTGGACATAATGTGATGACTTATCCCCTTTTATTTGAATTGCTATGTTTTTTTTTTTCACAAGAACTTTAAATTCTAATCAACCAAAAGGTATCAAATGATCTTTTGGAATTCATGAATTTTCTTTTTCTTTGTTTTTTTTTGTTAGAATTAAATGCTCCATCAAGAATATGGATTTAGAATCTCACGTTAAAGCAGAAGCTTTTCGAGAATTATTGAAAATTTGGGAAAGATACAGGCCATAAGAGTTTACAATGATGTCCTATGGTTGTTGGAGTCACCTTGGGTTCCTAGATATTCATGGTTAAATGAGCTAACAAAATATTATTAAAAGAGGTGATGGATGAAAGATATAAGGTAAGATGCAGACGAGACCTTACTTTTTCTAGGATTTGATTAAACATGGTGATTGTTGAATAATCATTTTCCATCTTCCTTAATGTGTTTTTCCATCCGAGAGAGATTAACCTATGGCCATTTATGTATCTTCATCTAATTTATTTCTTTAATTTAGTTTTACTCAATCTTACTAATATATTTCTTATGATTTCCCATAATTTAATTCCATGTAAATAAATGGGCCCTTAGATCACAATGTGCCTTTAAGAGCTCCACTTGAATGCTTAAAATATCCAACTAGTACCCATTAATACAAGTGTAACCAACTCCATTTGTTGTCTTGGATCATGGGTTGGAAGTTGGAACTAGCTATGAATTTTTCTGTTGACTTCAGACACCAATCCAACACATACGATCTGTGTCAGAGCAAGAGTGAAATCCATCCATAAACAGTGGATCTAAAATTGGATACACCTTGGTTCCAACCTGATTCGTTTACATCCCTAGCTCTTAAGTCTAACCCTTAGTGCTCATGCACCGATTGGGTACTCCCGCGGTGCACCTTCCCCCACTAACTGTACTAGTCTTATATGCATACATAGTACCAACCACACCAGAATTACCAAATCAACCCATAGGAGAAGAAGGAGAGTCAAGCAAAGCCCATCATGGCCTCCTCTTCCATGAAAGGTCTCAAGTCATCATCTCTAATCCTACTAATCATCTTACTATCTCTACAAAGCTTCCAATCAAAAGGCCACGGAGGTCACGACGACGGGGACTCCTCCCCCACCGCCGATGGCGAAATTCCGGTCAACTTGCACGCCAAAGGCCTTGTTCTAGTGAAAATATGGTGCCTGATCATCCTCCTTGTGACCACCTTTGCCGGAGGGGTATCACCATACTTCTTCAGATGGAACGAGGCCTTCCTTCTCTTGGGCACCCAGTTCTCAGGTGGGATCTTCTTGGGGACCTCTTTGATGCATTTCTTGAGCGATTCCACTGAGACTTTCCAGGATCTTACATCCAAGTCATACCCCTTCTCTTTCATGCTTGCGTCGGCGGGTTATGTGCTGACCATGCTTGGCGATTGTGTGGTGATGTTGGTCGTGAAAGGCAGTAGTAGTGAAGAAGCCAAGGTGGAGGTTGAGGATGGAAGGAGAACAGCATCAGATGAAAAGGAGATGTCATTACACCCAGCTTTTGTGAAGACCTCATCTTTAGGAGATACTGTGCTCCTCATCCTGGCTCTTTGTTTCCATTCTGTGTTTGAAGGAATAGCAATTGGAGTTTCTGGTAAGAGGTTCTTTTCAATTCTGATGCTTACTGTCTAATCTGATGGATTGGTGTGTGGGCCATGGGCCCAGCCCGCCTATAATCTGTCTATGGGTCAAGAGTACGGACTTGAATTATTGGTCTGTTTAGTAAACAAGTCATGCCTGAGGTTATGCATACGATGAAGGTGAACCTGACCCATATTGTAATCAATGGTTCTTGGTCTTGGGCTCAAAGTTTTAGTAGCTGGGTATTGATGATTTCCCTTGTTTAGATTCTATAAATACAACATCTCCAGATGAACTTGGTTACTTGGAGTCAATCCAATGTATAACCAATTTCTGCATATATTACAAACATGTTACAAACACCAACCACTTGCATCTAAGATTTGTTTGTGCAATATAAGAGGGTTACATGCTTTGTGCATTTCTATTTCTACCCCGAGAGGGGTCATGTATTCCTCCCCTCCCATGGGAAATTAAAATCCTCTCCGTGGAAAAAAATATGCCTATTTTTTAACTTTTCCACAAGAAAGTCATGTTACATTGAACAACGGATCAGTGAGTTGCACCGAAAGTTAAAACAATTTCCCTCTCTTTTACAAAATCCTTGTGTTACAAACTCTTGTGATGTAGCAAGTTCATCATCATGTATTGCTTAGGTTGGATAGGCCATTTCTATTATTCTATGTTCCTGAAGGACTAAGACACTTCCAGGTTCAAAGGGGGATGCATGGAGAAACCTGTGGACAATATCATTGCACAAAATATTTGCAGCCATTGCCATGGGAATTGCACTGCTTAGGATGATCCCACAGAGGCCCTTCTTAACAACAGTAGCTTACTCTTTCGCATTCGCTGTCTCAAGCCCCATTGGAGTGGGGATTGGGATAGCCATTGATGCCACAACTCAAGGTGCTGTTGCCAACTGGATCTACGCCATCTCCATGGGTCTTGCTTCTGGGATCTTCATTTATGTGGCCATTAATCACCTCATCACAAAAGGGTTCAAACCACAGAATCCATGTTACTTTGACAAACCCTTCATCAAGCTCTTGGCAGTGATTCTTGGTGTGGGAGTGATGGCAGTAGTCATGATCTGGGATTAGGGAAGCCGTCATGAGTTCATATTTATCTGGTTGAATGTAATAAGTTTGGTGCCTCCATTCAAAAAAGTTTGCATATGTGAGTGTAGTCTTCCATATGAGTTACGTACTCCCAAATTATTGGTTTCTTTTCATCTAATTCTATGGTTGGGTTGTGTCTAAGATGTTGTTCATTTTTCTGCATCCTAGACAATTGCAATGTGAGTAGGTTAGACAGGGGATGGCAATTCCTGTTCGAACATCACTCGCTAACTCAGATTTCGAATTAATATTTTTGACCCGATTAATAAATGAGTTGAATTTGGTTGAGTATATTATTATTCTTCAATCTGCTAGCTCAATAATTACACAATGGCTAATTACCAACCCAACCCAAACTTGACCTGTTGATTAAGGGTTCATATTGAGTTTTTCAACGTAATTGACAAATGGGTCAAGCTAAAGTTTAACCTATACATGAACACCTGATTTCAATCCTACTCATTGCCACCCCTGGTTTAGATGTACTACAAATGTATTTTGTCCAATGGCTCCAAAGTAAGGGAGGCTGATGGGATATGATATATTTCATCCTTCCCTGGAATAGGTGAGCCAATTTGTTGGCAGATCAACCAACATATTTGACACACTTGGCATTAATCCAAAGGTTTGGATAGTTGGCATTAATCCAAATGTTGATCATAGGAGGGTGATGGGGATTATGGGCCACCTAAATGGCCTTGATCCATAAGTATAAGAGCTTCAATTGAGAGGTTTGGATCGATTCTACTATTTTCCAAATATTTAAGTCAACATGTATGGTGCTAGTGTAGAGGCTCTTGTGGGACCAAATACTTGAACTTCTCACAAGGGCCCTCGAATCGGAGACATTGATGAATGGGCAGGGTATGGATTAGTGGAGAGAAGAACCTAGCATTCAAACATTGAAGAAGAAGAAGAAGTACAAAAGAAAGAAGAAGAAGAAGTAGAGAGGAGGAAACATTCTCTTATTTAGATCATCATACAGAAATTAAGGACTGCACACATATATATATATATATATATACAAATCAGCAGGGAGATTAGTTTTACATTAATAACTAATCTTTGATTAACAAGGCTTAAGAGTAAATGAGTTTGTTACAACTGTCTACAACAACCCAACTTGCCTAATCATTGTTTTTCTGTTACAATGGAGGAAGGGACTGTTTTGTTAACAGGCCCCCTCAAGCCAATGGGACATGGAGTCACTTTGAGCTTGGAGCGTAAGTATTGAAATCGGCGAGGATGCAACCCTTTGGTAAACAGATCAACAACTTGATTGGTAGAACTGACATAGTGAACTTGAAGATCTTTGGAGAGCACCTTTTCACGCACAAAATGGTAATCAATTTCAACATGTTTTGTTCGTGCATGAAAAACAGGATTCGAGGCTAAGGAGATGGCGGAAATGTTATCACACCATAAGGCAGGGCAATGAGGAAGATAGACATGGAGATCCTTCAATAGCATGCGAAGCCAGCACATTTCAGCAGTGGTGTGTGCTAAAGACCTATACTCAGCCTTAGTTAAAGATCTTGCAACAGTTGGTTGTTTCTTGGAGCTCCAAGAGATTGGGGAACCACCCAAAAATATGCAGAAGCCAGAGTAGATCTTCTATCCAAGAGATCACCTGCCCAGTCAGCATCAGAGAAGCCAACAAGACGAAGTGAACCCTTATGAAAGGAGACACCATGGGAGAGTGATCCTTTAAGGTAGCGTAGAACACGCTTTAGTGTAGTGAAGTCAGCTTGAGTAGGCTAATGTAGATGATGACAAAGCTGATTAACAGCAAAGACCAAGTCTGGCCTGGTTAGAGTCAGGTATTGGAGAGCGCCTGTGATGCTGCGATAGGCTGAAGGATCAGTGAGCAGTGCAGGTGCAGGGGTTGTGGTAGGTTGCTTGTGACTGCAAGGAGAACCACAAGGCTTGGCATCAATCATGTTAGTGCGAGCTAAGATGTCCTTGGCATATTTAATTTGAGAGAGAAACAACCCATTAGGAATGGGATTTACTTCAACTCCTAAGAAATGATGAAGTTTGCCCAGATTTTTCATTTCAAACACCACACTGAGTTGAGAAATAAGGAAGGCAATGTAGTAGGAATCATTTCCAGTGATCACCAGGTCATCCACATATAAGAGAAGAATAGTAATAGAGCCTTGAGAAAACCAAACAAACAGGGATGAATCGGTGTGAGTTCGGTGAAAGCCAATACCAACTATATAGCCAGAGAACCTATTAAACCACGCTCTAGGAGCCTCATTCAAACTATAAAGGGATTTGTGCAATTTGCATACATGAGATGGAAAACAGGGGTCTACAAAGCCTTGTGGCTGAGTCATATAGATATCCTCCTCCAATATACCATGAAGAAATGCATTGGTGACATCTAATTGATGAAGATGCCACTAAAAATGCACTACTAATCCAAGAACCACTCTAATGGTGGAGTGTTTTACCACTGGACTAAATGTATCTATATAGTCTATACCATAGGCTTGATGAAAGCCTTTTGCTACAAGTCTGACTTTGTATCGTGCTATAGAACCATCAGGATTATGTTTGATCTTGTATACCCATTTATAGCCAACCACATGTTGAGAGCGGTGAAAGGGAACCAGTAACCATGTCCCTTGTCTTTGTAACGCACTAAATTCTTCAGACATAGCAGTGCGCCAATGTTCATGTTTGGAAGCTTCAGTGTAGCAAGAGGGCTCAAGGCTATCAAAATAGGCGTGAGAAGGAAGAGAAACAGGATGTTTGGTAGCTGAGAACACCTTCTTCTTGCTGATACCTGATTTAGAACGGGTTACCATATGATGTAAGCTAGAGGAGGATGAAGAAGGAGCAAGAGCAGATGTGGGCAAAGGAACAACATTGGGAACAGCAGGTGTGGAGACAGAAGGCAAAGTAGGGGAAGTGGGGAGAGACCGTTCTGAAGAAGGAGACCCAACTTGTGTAGGGGACTGAGAGTGAGAGGGGGAAACTGGAGTAATAGAAACAGAGGAAGAGGGGTCAATAGGGACAGTGGGTTGGACAGTGTGAGGACCTAGAATTGAGGCAAGAGGTGTGATCCATCGAGATAGGAGCAGAGTAAAGGGAGGGGCAGGGGAGGGAGAGAGAGAAGGAGATGAATTGTGAAATGGAAAGGAAGCCTCATCAAACACTACATGTCTAGACATATATACTTTGCCTGTAGTAAGATCCAAGCACTTGTATCCTTTGTAATTCAAACTGTATCCCAAAAACACACATTGAGTGGTGCGGGGTTCTAATTTGTGTGAAGTGTAAGGCCGAAGCCAGGGATAACAAGCACACGCAAACACACGCAGTGACAGATAATTGGGAGTGTCATTGAAGAGCTTTTGCCAAGGAGAAGTGAACTGCATTGACCGTATGGGCATCCTGTTAATCAAATAGATGGCAGTGGAGAAGGCATCTGGCCAATACGTTAGGGGCATTAATGCATTAAACAAAAGAGACAAACCAGTTTCTACCAAATGTCGATGTTTCCTCTCAGCATACCCATTCTGTTCAGGGGTAGGTGGGCATGAAACCAGATGAATAATGCCACATTGTTGAAATAAGAGTTTAAACCGGTTATTGACAAATCCGCCACCTCCATCAGATCTAAAAGTTTTGATTTTACAATTCAACATATTTTCTACTTGCAGTTTGAAAGTGACAAACACCGAGTGAACATCTGACTTACAATGTAATGGATAAAACCAAGTATATTTCGAAAAATCATCAATGAATATCATATAGTACTTAAAACCACATTAACTAGACAAAGGAGACGGTCCCCAGACATCACTATGGATGAGTTCAAGGGATTTATTAGTAACAGAATGAGAAATGGGAAATGCCAGTCTGTAGCTTTTGGCCATTTGACAAAATTTGCAAAAAGGTGTTGAAGAAGAGCCACTGTATGGAAGATTGACAAAAAGCTTGTGAAATGCAGAACCAGCTGGGTGAACCAAACGTTGATGCCATGTTCCAGCAGTTGTTTTGATGCCTAAAAAAGCAGTGGAAGTGGTGACAGAAGAGGGTGATGCAGATGCTGATAAGGGAAATGGATATAACCCATTCTTACTCAATCCTCGGAAATGAATCTTCCCTGTTGTTCGATCCTGTATAGAGAAGCGATCAGAATCAAAGACAAATATGAAATTGTTATCTTTGGAGAATTTGTTGACAGACAGCAAATTTGAGGAAATAGCAGGGACATGGAGCATGTCATTAAGTTTGAAGGAATTCATATGTGAAGTTTGAAGAGTAGAGGAACCAGTGTTAGAATTTTGCAGGCCTTGACCATTATCAATGGCGACATGCTCAGTCCCTTGATAGCCTGAATGCACTGACAAATTATTAAGATCATTAGTAATGTGATTAGTGGCACTGGAATCTGCATACCAGTGTTGTTCAGCAGGAGAACCAAATGAGGCAGCCATTGCAGCAAGTTGTGTAGGGGGATGTCTGCCCTAGAAGGAGTAGTCCATTCGATGGTAGCAGTCGAGAGCCATATGTCTGGATCGATTGCAAATCTGGCAACAGGGTTTGGGATATGCAAACTGATTATTGGACTGATTATTGGAGGTGTGGTGAACATTACCTCGACCTCTGCCATTGTTTCTGCCTCCTTTACCTCGACTGCGACCACGAGAATTAAAGCCAGACTGATTGTTGAAGGCACCGCGACCATTACCAAAGAAAGATGCGCTGCCAAAGGAAGGAGCAGATGATCCCTTCTTGTCATTGTCCTTGGAAGCAAGTAGAGCACTGGAGTTGAAATCAGAGATTGATTGTTGAGCACTTTCCAAGTTCAATTCCTCACAGAGCAGCATAACATGTAGCTCCTCAATAGAAATGGGAGTGGCTCTGGTTCGAATGGATGTCTTGAATGGGCCATAGGCCATTCAATGTGTAGATAATTAGGTCTTCAGTATCAACTGGACACAGAACTACAGCTAAGCTGTCTGAGATGTATTTGATCTTTTGAACATAGTCTGTTACTGAGGAAGAGCCCTTCTTGATGGTCTGGAGTTGTGTTTTCAGTTGGATAATGTGAGATCTAGATAATGATGCAAAACGCCTTTCTAGTGCAAGCCAAACATCCCTTGATGTCTTCAAGCCTACAACATGAGCAAGAACACTGGCAGAAAGGGTTGCATTGATCCAGCACAGGACATTTTGATCATGTTTGAATCCACTGAGAGAATTGAGGATTAACTTCCTGAGTAGTTCGTCCTTCTGAATCAAGCAAGAATTCAAAGGGACAAGCATATGATCCATCAACGAAGCCTTCCAAATTGTTTGCATGAAGAACATGAAGAAATTAAGATTTCCATAACAGGTAGTTATGATTCTCAAGCTTAATGGAGATCAGGCTTCCAATATTCGAATGTAAGAATGGTGATGCAAAGCTAGAAGAAGACATAGCATATGAAGAAGCAGCCGTGAAAGGAGATCTCTCCAGAGAAAGAAGCACCGATTTGAGGAGGAAAATCTCGATCTGGAGACGAATCAAGATCTGGAGACGAAGCAAGATTGATCTTGCACAGTTGATGAAAAATTGCCGATGAACCAGATTGAAAGAGCAAGCTGATCTGGATCTGAGCAAAGCAGAGAATCAGATCTGACAAGGAAAGCAGATGAAGCATGATGAGGAAACTTGTCGAAGAAGCTTCCAAGAGAATCTTGAAGAGGCTTGAAGAAGATCTTTCAATCTGCAAAAGAAGCTTAGAGATGAAGCTTTGCAGATGCGGAAGTAAACGAACTGGATCTGATCGACGATAGTTGATTGAAGGCTCTGATACCAAGAGAAGAACCTAGCATTCAAACATTGAAGAAGAAGAAAAAGTACAGAAGAAAGAAGAAGAAGTAGAGAGGGGGAAACATTCTCTTATTCAGATCATCATACAGAAATTAAGGACTGCACATATATATATACAAATCAGCTGGGAGATTAGTTTTACATTAATAACTAATCTCTGATTAACAAGGCTTAAGAGTAACAGAGTTTGTTACAACTGCCTACAACAACCCAACTTGCCTAATCATTGTTTTTCTGTTACAATGGAGGGAGGAACTGTTTTGTTAACAAGTGGAAGGATTGAAATGCAATTTTGGAAAAACATAGAGGGTATATTTTAAAGTTAGGTTGTGTTATGTAGCTAGATGTGATGTGATGTGATTTGGGTATTCTTGATAAGAAGAGCATCCCATCCTTCATGGCAAGGGTGGTCTACATCATGGGACCACACTGGAGAGGAATGGGATTGGGCCCATTGAAACTAGCTTCAAGCCCTATCTAACTATGGTAATCAATACTAAGTTGTTGGTATTTTCAACCATTTAATAGCTAGATGTTTAATTTCAAATAATTATACTTGAGGTTTGGAGTTACTAATTTAAAGATAATTTAAAATTTATATTCCATCATTTAGATTTGATATTTGGACTCAAAGATTATGTATCATGCAAGAACTTTTTTTCATTTTATTTTCTTCATTATAGTATTTTTTTGTATATATAAATTTATTAATTTGAATTGATGATCATAAATGCATGTACTAGATGAATATTTGTATTTTATAAATATTTGATCCATTTTAAATATTTACTAAATTATTCTGTAAAACACGCATGACTCTCTCTAGTGACCACTTTGATTCTCTCTGGTCAGTTTTTTATTGCATTTGATGGGTTGAGTCCAGATCATGAGTTTTCAACCTTGATTAATTTAGGTATAAATACCTCGATCTTCACTAACATTTGGATTCCATGGAGTGCTTTAGAAATAATGTTCCAACCCCGTTCCATAATGAATGGTTTCTCACGGTCTTTATGAAAAGTACGTAGTTTATTTTCTCCTATTCTCAGAGCCTTTTCGATTCTTGATGTAATCTATATTCGGTATGTAATGCAGGTATTTTTCTATAATAAAAAAAAAGGTGTTGCGCCTAACAAAAAAAAGATGGCAAGCGTGTATATTAGAGGTTTTTTGTGAAGAATCCTTGATGTTGCACAAATGTGCCCTTATAGCCTATTTATTTCTTGTATTTTCAAGAAAGCTTATTGGGAGATTTACAAATTTTCCAAATAACATCCCCCGGTGGGTCTCCAAAATGCTCAAGTACAACCTAAAATTTTGGAAAATCTCAAAAGCCAAAAGTAACAAATCAAAAGGCTAGATGTTGGAATATCAATGACCAAATAGGGAATTAAATGCTCCATAAACAACAACTAATATTATTCTAAAAAGTTTCCAATATATGGAATCTCCATAAAAACTTTCTCCGATCCCTTTAGATTTCTCTCAAATACTAATAATTTCTTGAACCTCAAAATTTTTCTTCAATTATAGACAATGACCTAAATGTAGTAATCAATAAACCCATTGATAAGTAAAAATTTAAATACAAATCAAAACTAATAAATAAATATATATATATATATCAACGCTTGGCTATTTTTTTCTTTAAAAAGTCCCACCTATTGTGTGCCTAACTTGATGTATGGAAACCAAATTAAGCACAGGATCAAAAAAGGTTGGACATGGGATGGAGGAGTAAGAAGTATTTACTACACCAAAAACGAAAAATTGGAACGGATTACCGTTCCTAATTCTTGTGTTCCTAATCCGTTCATCCGTTCCTGAACCGTTCCTAATCCGTTAATCCGTTCCAAAAGCAGGAAATTGGAACGGATGAACGGATTAGGAACACACGGATTGTGAACGATAATCTGTTCTAATTTTCCATTTTTAGTGTAGTAGGTAGATCAAAAGATCCTAGTCTTAGTTTTAGGCCCTCAAAATTAGATTGTTGTATATTTGAAAACTCATTACATAAGACCTAAAGGAGAATAATGTTTTGAAACAAAGTTAAATTAGATCCATGCCAATTCAATGGGAGTAATCATCACTATCATTTAGTGCGTGAAGGATTATATTGATTAGAGGTGAACCATTTATATAATCATCATCATCATTAAAGCCTTATTTCAATAATATTGGAATCAACCACATGAATTCTATTTCTCTATTCCTATCTGTTTTGAGCCAAATCCCTAGATATGTTGCACTTATTCAGATATATCATTCTACTTTAATCCATTAATTTCTCTATTGCTTACTTCTTTTTCTTGGTTGTCCACTAACCTATATTAAACTCTTTTCCCTCAAAAGTGACATTACGCGTCTGTGTTAACTAGACATGTCCAAACCATCTTAAATGAGTTTTTTAATTCGTCACCTATTTATACTATCCCAAGATTCTCCCAAAAGCACTAATTTTTTATTTTATTTTTTCTTACACTACAAGAAAAACTGTTTGTAGCGGCGGCCGCTACATGAAGTGATTAACTAAAGAAGGGAGATGTACTAGTATGCAAAAGTATTCATTACTATTTACCTGGATATGCTTCCACATTTTCTCTTTTGCTTGCTCTGGAACGTCGGCCCATTTCGTCACTTGTAATGGTGCATAACCAGGCATTCTTACAATTATTCCGCATAGCGTGGCGAAAGGCCTAGCATTTTCACCTATAGGTTGCCCTTCTGCATTGAACCGCACAATTAGTTTATCATCGGGCCGCCTATTAAACAACTTAATGCCTCGGTTGCTCCCTCGAGTCCTCTTTTTCCCAATGTTAGAATCTGTTTCCAAAGAAGAAGAGTTTATAACCCATACAATACTAAAGATTAATAATCTGGTATCTTTGATGTATCAAATTTATGAATACTTCTATCTATCAAATTTAAGTAATCTTACTTGAACTGCTGCCAATCCCCCCAACCTCTATAGGGGTAGGCTGGCTCTGGGTCTCAGATGGCCCTTCTGTAGGCTGTGGAGGGGGATGTACGGAGGAACTCTGGCTAGATCTGCTTCGGCTTCGACGAATCATGGCTATCT
Source organism: Litsea cubeba (assembly GCA_012931725.1). Lineage (NCBI taxonomy): Eukaryota > Viridiplantae > Streptophyta > Magnoliopsida > Laurales > Lauraceae > Litsea > Litsea cubeba. Next base: position 49,818,266 of record CM022945.1, on the reverse strand, counting down.
ATTTAAGTACCTAAATCACATAAGCAAATTTAATCCATCAATTCAAAATATGGATTTGAATTAAATAAGTAGACAATAAATGGGTAATAATGTGACAAAAAACATATTTTTATACTCTTACATCTTAAAAGCATTGACATCTTAAAAGCATTGACCTCTTAAAAGGATTGCATGTACATTATACATGCTCAATAGAGGTATTAACAAAAGATTCTAAATTCCATTAGAATGTGATAGCAAAGAAAAAAAATTAAAAAGGACAAAATAAGAGTGAAAGCATCATATTTTTAATATATAATTAGGAGGATTTTGAGAATCTAAACTCAACTGCAATACCTGCTAGCAATCTTAATCATCACTAACGGCAATAGAGATATCATCTCCATCCTCATCGTCATTAGAGGTATCATCTCCTTCACCATCATCAATAAAGGTATCATCTACGTCATGTTCTTGGGTTTGATGAGGGAGAACAATATTTGCATCAAGAACCACTCCTTCGATCTCAGGTCTATTCCAAGTGATAACACCATCATTGGTGTCTGCCATATCTGTTGATTCAATGTGCAAATCGAGCTCAATTTGTTGGCAAGGATCCACTTCCGATTCCATATTGTATAAGTCTCGGGGTTGTATCTTTATCGCAACATGCCAATTGGAATCGATGGTGTCTTGGATGTAAAAAACTTGTTGTGCCTGATTTGCAAGAATAAATGGTTCATTGGTATTTAAGGTTCGTGAGAAGTTCACACAGGTGAATCCATACTCATCTTGCTTGATTCCCCTACCACCACGGTTCATTACATCCCACCAATCACATTTGAATAACACGATCCGATTCCCACCGACATACTGTAACTCCATAACATCGTTTAAGATGCCATAATAGCCAACATTGCCGGTCATCGGGTTCGAGTCTCTTGCGCTTGCAAAGCTCGATGTCTCAGCAGTTAAGAAAACTCCACTATTTTGAGTTTTCCTTTGTCTCTCGCGATCTTTTGTGTGAAATCTAAAGCCATTTACGATGTACCCCTTGAAGCACCTCACTGCTCGAAGTGAAGGCATAGCTAATAATTGTAGTTGTTCATCTACATGCTCACCATTTAGTTGCATCTGTGAAACCTATTTGGATTGGACAAGGAAATTAATACATCCCCATCACATTATTCACAACTATGACTACACTTAATAGGAAAAATGTATATTATATACAACACTTACATGGCGTTCGAACCATTTACCAAATTCCTTAATATGAATGCGGTCCACATCCCTAACACTTATACGACCACCATGAGCATCCTTAATCATCTGCTTATGTGTCCTGCACAATAACTCATATTTATCATAATCCAAATAGGAGGAAAATGTTAAGTTTACTATATATATCGTTTCACTAGATTGGCAACTAGCAATCTTACTGAACAAATGGGGTGACTTCATCACAGTTGTTCAACACATATAGATGAGCCTGCTCCCACTCATCCGTACTTAGGGTGCGCAAGGTTGCCTTCCCTAAGGCACGACCGGTCACTGCGAAAATGGAAAACTTTTCATGTGATTCAGCATCACCACCATCGTAATTCCGAACCGGTCGATTGAACCTTGTCTCAACATCATGCAAGTATCTGGAGCAAAATGCCGAACATTCTTCTGAAAGGTACCCTTCTGCTATTGAACCCTCCGGGCGACTTCTATTACGTACATATGATTTCAGCGTGTGCAAGTACCTATGGGGATATAATTGTTGATATTATTACCAATACATTATTGAAATGACAAGTTGATATTATATATATACAGACCTCTCGATTGGATACATCCACCGGTATTGCACTGGTCCTGCAAACTTGGCCTCATCGGCGAGATGAATAGGCAAATGGACCATAATATCAAAAAATGCAGGTGGAAAGATCATTTCCAATTTACACAGTGTTAGAGCAATCTGGGATTGAAGTTGCTCCAGCTCTGAGACCTTCAAAACTTTCGAACACAACTGCCTAAAGAAAGCAGAGAATTGAATAAGAACTGAACACACATCCTTGGGTAAGAGTCCACGTATTGCAAGTGGAAGTAGTTGTTGCATAAGAACATGACAATCGTGACTCTTCAGCCCCGAGATCTTGCATTGTTTGACTTGAACACATCGTGCAATGTTCGACGAGTAATTATCCAAAACCTTCACCTCCTTCAAGCATTGACATAACTTTCTTTTCTCAGTTAAAGACATTGAGTAGCATGCAGAGGGTAATACCAACCTATTTCCTTCCTGTTTTGGGTGGAGATGTTCCCTTATGCCCATTAACTTTAGGTCAAGACGAGCTTTTAAAGTGTCTTTTGTTTTCTCCTCCATGTTCAACAGTGTCCCTAGCACACTGTTATACACATTTTTTTCGATGTGCATAACATCCAGATTGTGCCGCAATATAAGATCTTTCCAATAAGGCAATTGGAAGAAAATACTCTTCTTCTTCCAATTCTTTGGCAATTTGCACTCATCCCTTTTTCTCTTCCTCCCCATATTATCCTTATCTGCCTTACCGAATGTGATTTGCTCATAGTCATACAATTGATCAAGTACATCATCACCAGATAATGCATTTGGCACACTTCTCAATTCCTTAAATCCATTAAAAGATCTCTTATTGTGTCGGAGCTTATGATCAAGTGGTAGAAATCGACGATGTCCCAAGTAACACCACTTACGTCCATTCTTCAGTCTGACTGAACAAGTGTCCTTGTTACAAGAGGGACATGCTTTTTCCCCTTTAGTGCTCCATCCTGATAAGTTAGCATATGCGGGAAAATCACTAATAGTCCATAAGACTGCTGCATGCATCAGAAAATTCTGTTTTGAAGAGGCATCGTATGTCTCAACTCCATCTGTCCACAATTCCTTCAACTCCTCTATCAATGGTTGCATGTAAACATCGATGTCGTTCCCAGGAGACTTAGGGCCAGGAATAAGCAATGACAACATGAAAAATGATTGCTTCATACACATCCATGGCGGCAAGTTGTATGGAATGAGAATGACCGGCCATGTGCTGTGAGCAATACTCATGGTATTAAAAGGATTGAAACCATCGCTCGCTAAACCAAGTCTAACATTACGAGGCTCCGAACCAAACATTGGGAATTCATCGTCTAAAGTTGACCACGCTTCAGAGTCTGCAGGATGCCTCAACACGTCGTCCTTTATGCGTCCCTGATCATGCCATCTCATGTACTCAGCTGTTTTTGAACACATAAATAACCTCTGAAGCCTCGGTTTCAATGGAAAATAACGCAAAATCTTTGCAGCTATCTTCTTATCTTTTGTAGATGAAGTTACAGCCTGTTTAGTAGCAGATGATTTCCACCTAGACTCACCACATATGGTACATTCATTCGTATTCTCATATTCCTTCCAATACAGCATACAGTCATTTGGGCAAGCATCTATTTTTATGTAGTGGAGGCCAAGATCCCGAAGTATCTTTTTTGATTCATAGTGGTTCTTGGGCAACATTTCACCAACAGGAAGTGCCTCTTTTAATAACTCAAGTAACATGTCGAATGATTTGTTACTCCATCCGTTAAGACACTTCAAGTGAAATAACCGTACAATGAAAGAAAGCTTTGAAAATTTAGTGCAACCCGGGTATAGTTCATTCTCGGCATCCTTCAAAAGTTTGTAAAATTTCTGTGCTTCCAAGTTCGGCACATCCGGAATGCTTTCTTCCGGTGATTCACTATCTTCCCCACCATCTAAGTTTGGCAGTCCGAATGCATCCTGTAACATTTCATGCATTTCATCGCCCTCCTCAGACTCATCACTAATATATTCACCTCCATACATATCCTCCCCATGGCTCGTCCAATTGATGTATCTCTGCATTATCCCATTCCATAATAAGTCACCATGCACATCTCTCTATTCTTATAGTACTTGTTACAACATTTAATGCATGGACACGGGATCTTGTCATCATTTGTTGCATGGTCAAACGCAAAATTTAGGAATTCTATAACACCATTTAGATACTCAGGGCTCGATCTTGACTTTTGCATCCAACTTTTGTCCATCGTAATATCCGGTTCAAGCCAGTTCCTACCGACCAAAAACACATAATCACACAAGGCATGTGATGTGAGTTTAGAGTAGGATTTTACATTCACACTACAAGAGAATATTTTAACAAAATTTGATCGCCTACAATAACACTCAACAATTTTTCTTAGCTAAAATCCGCTAAAAATCTGATCACTATACCTTAATTCAAATAACAAATAATAGAAAGTATAGCTGTGCATTTTATATCAGTCCTTACATTTTCATATTCTTATTCTAATGTTCAGCTGTAACAATAGGAATAATACAGTGTTAAAAGGCCACCATGAAACCAACCTCATTCATATATGATAGAAATTTTTTTCAACAAATGAGTTTTTACTTATTGATTTGTAAAACATTTTGCACCCTCTGGCCAGGTCATTCAAGAAATGACAAAATGATCAAACATATTTATTGCATCATATGAAGAGGATCATCACCATCCACTGATTAAAACAAAACCCAAACAAGCAATTGCAGAAAAAGAAAACAACATGGATTGAATCGACCAAAACAGACATCATACCCAAAGAATAAACAACAATGACAGAAAGAAATCAGAAGGAATTCGTAAAAAACATGACAGAAATAAACAAATATGAAAAGATCAAGAGGAGATAAGATCAGATTAAAAATAAAAAGATGGATACAGATGATGAATCACACAACTTGTGCCATCAATATGTCTAAAATTCAATACCATTCCCAGCCCATTAGATCACACATGCACCACGCCCCATCTATCTCCACCCTTAGTTCCAAACTGCTCCTTCAAATAAATATTAGCACCCATTCATTCATTCAAGTAAAAACAAGTCAGGCATGTCCACATAACACATTCCAGATATATATATATTTTGAAAAAAAAAAGCCACATTCTTAAGTATCACATATTTAGGCCTAGGTCAAGGTCCAGCTGGTCCATGAATATTTCATACTCAAGGACCCAAAACCTTATGGTGTTTATTTGGTTTCACTCAAATTTTATTTCCTGCACATGAGGGTGGCAGCATGTCAGGTTTTACAAACGTCATGGTAAAACTCATGCCCACCCAAAAATAACTAGACCTTCTTCTTCTTCCTTTTTTGATGAAATAACTAGACCCTATTGAAAAATAATCTTTGTTTGAGTTCATGAGGGTGGCATAAGTAGACCCTATTGAAAAATAATCTTGGTTTTAGTTCATGAGGGTGAGAGTTGCTGTACAGGAATTGGTCCGCTCCAAGTCAAGCATTTAAAAGAAAAGGTCCAAAGCATATATCCATTTAGCTTACCATTACAAGATACAGTATTGACTAGTGGAGCCTTTGCTATTGCCTGTTGTTCTTTTGCCTCTAGTTTTTTAACCTGAAAACTTTCACTGGTTAATAATTGAAAATTTTCATGGCTAGATAAAAGAGAAGGGGTTAATTCTGAACTGAAGGGGATTGTTTTAAATAAGAACTCTTTGAGTACTCTGAACCTTTACTTCTAACTAATGAAAGATTATATTTACTGTTTGTTTTTTCACCTAAAACATCTCAAATGACTTTTTGGAATTTCATGAATTCCATACCCTTTTCTTTTTTTGTGAAATTTATAGATGCTCAAGTAATGAGCCCTCAATGTCGCTCTTAAATACAAAGTCATGCCTTAGGCCTTGTTTCAAATGGATCAAGTTTTAAATAGGTTGATTTGAGAAATAGATGGCCATCTAATTACTGAATCCTTCAACAAATAGGTTGATTTGATCGAAATAGGCATCCATAAATTCCATCTAATTTCTTTTTTGTGAAATAGACATTAACCATCTAATTTTGATCAAGTTTTAAATAGGTTGATTTGAAATAGATTGATTTGGAATTTATGGATGCCTTAGGCATTACCATTAAAGATGGCGTGCAAAACACAAATCAAGTTGACAACATTGAATAGAACCATGTAACACCAAGCCACGATTTAGACAAAAAAACAAAGATCAAACAAAGCATTTATGAGATCTATGCCATACATGCATGTAATATATTGTTGCAGCCATCTTTCCCACTTGTAAACCATCCATAATCCTTCAAGGAGAGAAAACACTTCAAAAACACTGTACTAAAAAACTTCAAGGAGAGAAAATCTTCAGATCATCAATAACTAGAGGAGAGAAAAATAGGATGATGTGAGATTATACAAATCGAATTAGTCAGTAGACTAGAAGGGGCCAAATGGGATTGGTGTTAGGGTCACTTGTTTGTAAATCTGGACTCTACCCAAGGGTGTGCCCTGCCCTTGTAGGCTAGCTAGTAATTAGTGCCCAACAATGGTCCGAAAGAGCCTGCATGGGCCAGAATCTGTTCCACTTCATTGCTCTGTATAGCTGGCGTCAGTGAATGAGTCGGGTTGGTCCTATCCCATTCTGCTGAACCTGGTTTGGGGCCGGATAAAATCTTTAATAGCATAAGGCAGCCATCATTATCATCATTGAAGCAAAAATGAGAAAACAAAAACCCCACAAAGATTAAGAAGTGGAAACTTTAATACCTTATCACCACTGTCATCATCAATTAAAAAGAAAAAAAAGGTAAAGAAAAAGGATCATAACCATGGAAAGGAAAAAAAAAAAAACACCCTCTTAAATCGATTGTCATATGAACGAAATCAGACCCAATTCAGGCAACCCACAAAGACAACAAAATGTCCTTTCGAATTGGTTTTAAAACGAGAAAAATGAAGCCCAATTTCACAATTATCTAGAAACAACAATTCTAATTCCTTCAGAAACTTTCAAATCAGACCCAGTTCTAATTATATCAACTGTAGCACAGAAATGAAGAACCAAACAATACCTTGCTCATAAATTGATCCAAAATGACATAAGGGAGCAAACCCAGATCCCCCACAGAAATCAGAAGAGCAGGTAGGAGGTCTCTCACTAGTCACCCCAACACCCAATTTATCCAAGTGGATAGATAAAAAGACAGAAGGACAGAAGGTAGAAAGGAATTCATCCTAGATCTTCAAAACCCCTCCCTCCTCTCCCAAAAGTAGATTAAAAAACCAAAACAGATCCTCTGTTTTAAATCCAGACAAGACAAACCCCAGAAGTGCATGTGGGGGATTAAAAGATGTGGAGTCTCATGGAGAAATGAATGGATGCAGAATCAAGAAAGGAATCCAAGATAGCAACAGAATACCACCATGAAAGCAATAGAAGAACATAAGAAGAGAAAAAAATGCATACATCGTTGAAAGAGAAAGAGCAAGGAGAGAGGGTCTCTTACCTCATTCTACTGTAAAACAAATAAAAATTGAAATGGGTCGTTGCAATCATTATCATCTCAGTTATAATTAAAGAAAACCCCAGACGCTCTTAAACATCTAAAGAATAGGGGATTATGCTCCTCAAAGTCTCAGAGTGTTAAGATGATATAATTTCAAAGATTCAAAGTGTTAAGATGATATGAAAACCCCCAATGAAACCATGACAGAACTGTGCATAAAAAAGGGGGAAATACCTGAGTTTTCCAGGTGTAGGTCGCGGGAGTGATGGTATTTCCAGGTGTAGGTCGCGGGAGAGATGCTGACAGGGGTTGGTGGAGGTCGCGGGAGAGGCGCAGGGGAGAGACTTGCCAGGGGAGAGATGAGTGAGAAAATGAGAGAGACGGTGAGAGAAGAAGAGTTGCAGGGGAGCGAGTGAGATACCGTGAGGGTTCCGGATGATTACAGGGGTGGCAGATGGGCTAGAATAGGGGTGGCGGATGGGCTGAGAGAATAGGGCTGTGAGAAGAGGAAAATGGCCAGAAAGATGTCCTGATTTCACCGGGCTAGAATAGGGCTGTGAGAAGAGTTCTGATTTCACCGGGCGATGATGATGATGGGTTGGGATCGATGATGGACAGTGGGGATGGGATGCATCGGCGATCTCAACCGGTGACAGAGTGAGAGAGAGAGAGAGATGGAGGGGTGCATGCGCAGGGGAGACACGTTGAGAGAGAGGTGCGCAGGGTAGAGATGAGCGAGAGAGGGATGAGATTGAGAGAGTGAGATACCGTGAGGGAGAGATGAGCGAGAGAGAGGGATAAATTAGGTGGGCACTTTTTACCGTCGGGTGCCACTTATGGCCGCCGCTAAAAATAATTTGTAGCGACATCCAATACTTGACTGTCGGTAAAAACAAAATTTTTTGCCGCGAATTATTGGCGCCATTAGATCAATGTTTTTAGCGACGGACGATGCGAAGGCCGCCGGTAAAAGTAACTTAAAAATTGTGTTACAGCGATGTGTCAGATTGGCCGCCGCTATAAGTATATTATAGCGACTAATTTTATTGGCCGCTATAAGTTCGCCGCTAAAAATGCATTTTCTTGTAGTGTTATTTTACCACACATTCATCTCAATATTCTTTTCTTTGCTATAATACTCAACGAGCCATTTATATAGAAATACAAAATGAAGATTTCAAAAAGGTGAGTTACATGGAGAATTAACCTAGTGAGATACTATGAAATACTAGTTACCATCCAGGTACTCAGGTCTACAAGCATAAACACTCCGGACCCAAACCATAATTTTTCATAGCCCATCCGTATGGTGGGGCATTTACATCTCAACATATACATACACCAATATGTACGCAAGGTGTATGCCTACACACACATGTGGTGGGTGTGCCCCAACTTATGGAAGCAGCCAATAAGGGGCCGGGGAAAGTTGGTGCACCTGTGCTCCTCACAACCTCTACAATATCATCAAACACATAGATCTCATCCTCCCCATTCATTTTTTCATGATCAATGCAAATTTTCACACTAAATTCATTTTCTTTGAGTTATATTACATGGGGTTATCATTGAAAGCTCATCAAGATAAGGAAATATGGTAGTTAACTGAAAACAACCTTCTCTTGCTTGAAGTAAAGAAAAAAGACAATTGGGTCCGATGTCCTTCTCTTCTTCAGCTATCCCTATTGAGAAACATCACCACCAACTGGCAACAACAGCTCAATGTGAAAGAAACTTGTCAATATCAGTGAATAACAAGATAATTGATCATACATACTTACTTGATTATCAAGACTAACGGTTGGATGTAGACTGCAAACAGCAAGATGAGATTTCTTTCAGAAGAAGCTTACAACAGGTAGTTATTGGGAATCATGATGCTTATGTTTGATTTGAGTAATGTGGTTCCATACAGGTAGAAATACGAGAGAGAGAGAGAGAAATACGAGAGAGAGAGAGAGAGAGAGTAAAATAGCTAATAAAACCTCAGTTAAATTGAGTGATGAGAAATGGGTCAATGCTATAGTGAAAGTACAATAACATACTGTGGAGTTATGTGTGGCCCACTTCTGATTGAAGTAAATTTATGGATCATCAAAGGCCTACTTGCATCGGATAGATGTTCAAGTCGAGTTAAATCAGGTCAATTTTTTACATCGTCACCGATGTGATGCACACGACCAACAATAATAATAAATATGAGGTGTGACTTTAACATGCTGTGATCTTGATTAGAGTATTTTTTGTGTGTTCAATTCTTCTGCGATAAGATTAGATAACATAATGAGTTCACCGCCAATAGGGAAAGTTCTGAAAAAACTATATAATAAAGAAACAGTCCTAGCTAGATTCAAAAGGTAATTGAAATAGAAGAAGAGCTAGCATTGTCATTATACTTGGATGTAAAAGCATTAATACAATCACCAACTACTATTTATATAAAATTAAACCACGGTGGGTTGAAAATTTATAGTTCAATATTTCTTCATTTTAACGTTGCTGTAACAGTGGTGATTTTCTTCTAATAAAGAGGCCCCATATGGGCACATAATCATAAGTTTGGATATAAAAAATCTCCACTGATTCCATTCAACAATTATGGGACAAAAGGTGAAATCAAGGGCTAACCCAAAGGTGTAGATCTTCTTGACATTATGATAGCCAGCATTGAGTCAATCCATTCTATGTAATGATAAAAATCTCAGTGTAGTTTTATGAGTAAGTAGCAGATGAAAAAGTTTAGGGGGGTCAGGAACAACATAATTTTGAGTGGCCCGCTTATAAATTCGATGTCCTAGTTCCAACTTCCAAACACCCATTAACGGCGCAACTCAGTTTGGATTGGGATGAATTTTAACCTGATCCAACTCTATATACCCCCAATCAAGTCCCACCTGACCCAACTTAATTATTATTATTTGATAGGGTTGGGTTTTATTCATTTATTTCAATATAAGTCAATACATGCTAAATATTATTATGTTACAATGCTCAACCCCCACTTGAATGCATCTCCCTTACCACACAGGGCTTGGTTGTGTTGGCGAGGGACTTGGCCACTTGGGTTAGTTAGGTGTGGGAAAAAAAAAAACAATTTATGAATGTCAATTGTCTCCCTGAAATACAATAATCTAACTTGTCTTTCTGTGGAGGTATTTTTTGAAAATTTCTCACAGGTGATGATCAGTTTACCATCAATGGTAAAAGATGCTGGTCCCCTGCTGCTTCAAACATGAATATCTCTGCTGTTTTGTTTTTTTAATTTTTGGGTGAGCTAAAGCATGAGACCTCACTGCTACATTTTAACCTATGGCATGCAAAATAAATTACAGAACCTTTCTAGCATTTGAGACGTTGTCATCTATGCAAAATCAGGTTCATTTGACGTTGCTGGCTTTTGATCTAACACATTAAATGAACAAGAATAATCTTTCCATTACAACTAATCATTTTTTTAAATTGTACATCTAACAGCATCCGATGGATATAATCTTCTTTGCAAATAGATGGATCTAAAACCCCTCTTACATTTGATAGATTAGTGGAGCCCACAACTCTTCAATGTTTTGCTATTTTACAAGCAGCAGAGGTCTCCTTTGCAGCTGTATAGTATCCGGTCGTTCCAACGTGAAATAGGGTATACAGTAAAAGTTGACTTTGTCAACACTCTAAAGTTCAGCTCGACCTACAACTGCCATGAATATGTCTTCATTCTGTCTGATAACCCAATCACCTAATCAAACTAACGCCCACTCTATATAAAGCACCCCATAACGATTCATCAATCCCATCCATCTTCGTCTTCCCTGCAACACACCCACAAAAATAAGAGAGTAGAAAAGAGTCTTAAGAGAAAGATGGGTGCTTTTCTTCTACCACTTCCCTTGAAAGCTCTGCTATTGGCATTGACTGCCTTCTCTCTGTTGCCTGATCTGGCAACTTCCAAGCATACAGGCATAACCAGGCACTACAAGTTTGAGGTATGTCGGTGCTAATCACATTGAAATAAGCTAACTGCAAATGTGTTGGCATTGTCGTTAACATTTATCAATTTTGATTGCTTTTGTGCAGATTCGCCACCAGAATATTACACGACTATGCCATACAAGAAGTGTAGTGACTGTTAATGGCCAGTTTCCAGGGCCTAGGATCATCGCCAGGGAAGGCGATCGAGTGATAGTGAAGGTCGTTAACCATGTTCCGAACAATGTCACCCTCCACTGGTATGGATTATGGAACCTTTCACCATCTCCTTAACATCAGGTGTATAGTGATATGGGCAATGATGGTTGTAAGATTGTAGCAGCCATGATATTTTGGTAGAAGGAAAAAGTATGGTGAACCTAATATTATTGAAAATAAATTTTATGATGCCTTGTGATTGGCCCATTTCAGTTCCTTGAAATGTAATCAGCACGGTCATCATCATTGTAGTCCTATCTCATCGATCTCAAGTTGGCTAATTTTTTTTTATGAAACAACGATGGCTATGGCAAAAGGTGTGATTCGCCAACTTCAACAGATATACATTATCATCATTGCCTCAATGCTGAGAGTTACAAATATGGAGTCAGCTAAAAGAGTTCTATAAGTATACTCTGAAAAGACATGACAAAAAACTCTAGCAATGAGAGTTATCACTCTGGAGTTGATTAATAGAGTTCTATGAGTTTATTTTAAAAGTAAACTCTTTACTTCAACTATTAGAGTAAGGCTAAAGCTTATCTAACAGTTAAAGAACATGAGTAAAATATCTCTCTCTCTCTCTCTCTCTCTCTCTCTCTCTCTCTCTCTCTCTCTCTCTCTCTCTCTCTCTCTCTCTCTCTCTCTCTCTCTCTCTCTCTCTCTCTCTCTCTCTTTGTGGGTGTGTTGAATGAACATAATATCTAAGGGTCCAGATGATCAAAAATGAATTAATCATGCATTTAATTCTGATCTTTATCTCACCATGAATGAGCAATTGCGTCTAATCTAATCCAACCATACCCCCACATGACTCAGCTGTGAGTGTAAATGTAGAAATAACTAGTGCAATTTAGTAAATTATTTGAAATGCAATTAATTTTAAATTGGTTGGTGGGTTGAACAGGCATGGAATTCGACAGCTCCGGAGCGGGTGGGCCGACGGTCCGGCGTATGTGACCCAGTGTCCTATACAAACAGGCCAAAGCTACATCTATAACTTCACCATCACAGGCCAGAGGGGAACACTGTTTTGGCATGCGCACATCTCATGGCTAAGAGCAACCGTCTATGGCCCCATAGTCATCCTTCCAAAGCGCAATGTCCCTTACCCCTTTGCCAAACCATACAATGAGGTCCCCATCATCTTTGGTAAAAACAAGTGCAACCCTCCTAAGACTAGATTTACATTTAGATCATATGGGACAGCCTTAATTAAACACCTAATGAATTGACCAATTGATGTGAACTTGGATTTCAATTATAGGTGAGTGGTTCAATACCGATCCGGAGGCCATCGTCTCTCAGGCTCTGCAGACAGGAGCAGGCCCTAATGTCTCTGATTCATACACCATTAATGGGCTCCCTGGACCCTTGTACAATTGCTCAGCAAGAGGTAATAATATCAGGCACTGGATTTTATTCATTCTGTAAATATGGCATGGGGTGCCTCTGTTGGACCTTGGACAATGAGTATAGATCCAATCTAGCCCAACCCATTCATTTATCGAGTTGGAAATGTCAACTTGAATCCAAAGTTGATGGGTCAGGATAGGATTGGATAGGCAGATTGAAGTAGAATATGGGTAGGATTGGTGGGTTGAGTAGCCAAGATTCACTCAACACAATCTGACCCATTTATATATTAATTTGGTCGTAAATGCTAACCCATACCCGAAATTGTCGAGTTGGTTCCCTCGTTGGGGTGCTGAATTTAGCATTAAAAGAATCAAGGTCCACACAACTACCCCATATAAAAACACATACTTAATTCTTTCCTAACTGCATAGTAAATATTTTACCCAAAAAACACTACATAGTAAATGATAACATCTGTTGTCAATACTGTATTACTTATCTGTGATTTGATTTGATTTGGAATTGGATGATGTGGGGGCAGATACATTTAAGCTGAGTGTAAAGCCTGGAAAGACATACCTTCTTCGCTTGATCAATGCAGCACTAAATGATGAGCTCTTCTTCAGCATTGCAAACCATACACTCACAGTGGTTGAAGCAGATGCCAGCTACATCAAGCCATTCAAAACAGACACCATACTCATCACACCAGGCCAAACCACCAATGTCCTCCTCAAGACCAAGCCCCATTTCCCCAATGCTACATTCCTAATGTCAGCCAGACCCTATGTGACCGGCCCCGGCACGTTCGACAACTCGACAACCGCCGGAATTCTTCAATACCATCAACCCAATTCATCATCTTCTCATTCGAAGCTCCCTCTCTTCAAACCAACCCTCCCACCTCTCAATGACACTTCCTTTGCAACAAATTTTACTAAGAAGCTCCGTAGCATTGCCAACGCTCAATTCCCCGCGAAGGTCCCCCAAACCGTCGATAAGCGCTTCTTCTTCACAGTAGGCATTGGCACTAGTCCTTGCCCAAAGAACCAGACCTGTCTTGGGCCCAATGGGACTAAGTTTGCTGCTTCTATCAACAATGTCTCCTTTGTTCAACCTACAACTGCACTCCTTCAGTCCCACTTCTTCAGGCAATCCAACGGCGTCTACACCACTGACTTTCCGAACAATCCTCCATTTCCGTTCAATTACACTGGGACCCCTCCTAACAACACCATGGTTAGCAATGGGACTAAAGTGGTTGTGCTTCCTTTCAATACAAATGTGGAGCTGGTGATGCAGGATACTAGTATTATTGGTTTGGAGAGCCACCCTCTACATCTCCATGGCTTCAACTTCTTTGTAGTGGGGCAAGGATTTGGGAACTATGACCCCAAAAAGGACCCTTCTAAGTTCAATCTCATTGACCCAGTTGAGAGAAACACTGTTGGAGTTCCATCTGGGGGTTGGGTCGCCATTCGGTTTCTTGCAGACAACCCAGGTAATTGTAGCAAGTATTCAACTGTCTACACCTATGAGAAGAAGCCCTGAATCTGGCCTGGCCCGGTCTGGTCGTCACTGCTGTGATGGGCCTGAATATGGACTGGGCTTGACTGTTGTTCAGATCCATTAAAGCGGGCTGCACATTTATATGGGTCAGACGGTTCGCACCCAGATCCATGTTTATGGTCCAAAATCTAAATTTGGGCTAGATTTGGGCCTAGGGTTTCCATCCCAAATATTCTTTCAAGGCCCATTTAAATTTTATAGGTAACTTATACACTAACTAAATAAAATTTTAGTAGCATATTGCATATATCTCATAGTAAAATTAAAATAACAACAACAACAACAATGATATAATCTATAAAGATTTTTACAATGATGTTCCTGTATATTAGAACAATCTAATGTTGCTAATGTAATCCATAAATCTATCCTGATTTGGCAAAATGACATGGTGACAGGTGTATGGTTCATGCACTGCCATCTGGAAGTCCACACAAGCTGGGGTCTGAAGATGGCATGGGTTGTGATGGACGGGAAGCGGCCCAACCAGAAGCTGCCACCTCCCCCTGCTGATCTCCCCAAGTGTTGATCTGGGCCATCAATCATAAAATTTGGATCATTCTTTATTGGCCATTAATTTAACTCTCTCTCACTCTTCCCTTTCTTAATCTTCACTATTCATGTTTTGCTTCTTTTTCACCCCTCCATGCAAAGATGGAGTAATTTTGTAACATCATATATGAGTTTGTTGGAGACTATCAATAATATGAGTGTAATGAAGTTTACAGGCTTCAGTTCTCTTGCATGTTGAAGTTTTTTTTTTTTATATATACATTCAATACCAGTCCTATTGCAATTGAAACAGATGGTCTAGATTATGCAATCAAATTCCAAGTTTTGGCTGTAGTTGGACTTTGATAGCTGAGAATGAGAATGAGCCATCTTTTCTACAGTCATCTAGACGTCCATTTCTGTAACTATTGAGTGGATGGTTAATTAAGTGCCTCCAAAGTCCAATCAAAGTAATATCAAAGTTAGCAGAAACCCATGTTGAGAGTGACAGGGTAAATGATCTTGATCAGAGATTGTGGGCTTTTCTTGGTATGATTGATCTGAACCATCCATTTTTAGACCACTGATCGAATGACTGATATCATCTAATCTCACTGACAGATTGATGATAAGAGTTATATATTGCCAACGATCAGTGTTGATCCCAATCAAGGTACTGAAGGATCAAAAGGTTGGATGGGTTGAATCAAGGTTAGGAACCTTTTGTTTCAAGCAACTAAAAGATAATCCATTTTGTGGGCCCATGAGGGAGTTCACTTGTTGTGAAAGTTATCCATTATCCACCCATGTATTATTATTATGACTTGTAAGATGGATTTGAGGGAATCACCTTTCTTTCTTGGAACTTGTGGAATATCATATATGCTTTGGACGAAATATAGGATCTATAGCTCTAAATTTTGCAAAGTATAATCACAAGTGGTGTACGTGGCCCAGGCCCAGGCACATGTTCAATAATCAAATGTAGGTGTTTCGGGTCAAGCCAGACAAGGCCCAGCTCGTGCTTAGCCTGCATTGGTTTTCATTATTAGGCCCATATCTGGGGCCCAATAGTTAAATGGGCTGATCCTGGACCATGAAGTGGCCTAAATTATAGACCCGCCCTCAACGAACCCTCCAATCAATTTCAAATTTCGATCATATCTAATAAACACTCTATCATTCCTAATCAACCATCCACAACACATATGGGCTGCTACTGTGAGCCCCATTGGACTACACTCATAGTCTTATACTCTTATCTGTTGGCTTACTATTGTTTTTCACTGGGCCAGGGGTGGTGTCAGGTCCAGGTAAACCCATCTGCCCAACTCACTCTTGCCCCCACCCTGTATTCCTCTCCATCCCTCCACAAGGCTGGTACGGGTTGGGTTAGGTCAGGTTTGATACAAATCACCTCTTAGTACTTTTAATTTTTAAAAATACCTAATGCTCTAATTAAAACTTTGGTTTTTTTTTTTCTTTTCTCTTTCTATGTTGTGCTACTGGTCTAGGAGTTATACTTTAGCTCGATGACCCATGGATCAATCTCTGGGCATATGTGTGAAACTTAATCATGAGTATGTCGGCCTCAAATTAAATATTAAAATTTTGATTTATCGATTCCGATCTATCCTGAACTAAATTGATAAATAAGTTGGGACGAGGCTTTGATGATGATAATGATACATGTGCTGATAACATTAAACTTAAATCTTTATATTCATTACGAAAGAATGAACCAACACAATCCATAATCTGGTCTGCTAAACCCGACTCTGGACCCGTCAAGGCCCGACCCATTTTCATCTTCCCTCAGACGGACCGTCCAACTCGGGTAGTCTTGTAATTTCATCGAAAGACTTGGGGGTAAGTCTGTCATTTACTCTCACCCTTGCCTTTTTCCGCCTTCTCCTCCCTCTCTTTTCCAACTTCCGGTCGAAAACCAGCGAAAGAGGGCGGAGACGCCGTCGCTTCCGACGCCGGCGTCCTCCACAGCTCTCCTCTGTAAAACCCAATCCCCAAAACACCCCTCACAGCTACAACCCTCAATCGTCAGAAGAACAAGCAAACCCTAAATCGGCCGAGATGAGGCGTAGCCTCGTATCGCTCCCGATCCTTCTAGTCCTCTCTGGGATCTGCTTCATCTACTACACAACGGTTTTCGTTGTGATAGATGAGTGGCTCGGATTGAATACGTCTCAGGGCCTGATGAATGCATCCTTCTTCACGATCTTGGCTTTGATGTCCGTGGTCACTTACGCGATCGCAATTGTTAGAGACCCAGGTCATGTTCCGTCCTCGTATGTGCCGGATGTGGAGGATTCTGATAGCCCCATTCATGAAATCAAGAGAAAGGTCAGATTTTTCATAGAAAGTTGTTGACTTTTCTTCTATTCGATTCTTTTGTTATTGGGTTTTGGTTATATTTGCATGTGGTGGTGCATTTCATGTGTTTGATTGTGTTTGATTGTTTGTCTTATCTTAATTCTGTTGTTTGAGGGTGTTTTGGATATAACCCAGATTTTCTTTTTTGCACTGGTTGTGCCCAAGATTGAAAATGGGGTATAGAATTATGTTGGGGAAGGATGGTTTCATGAAAATTAAATAATAATGATAACGAAAAATCGACAGAGAGTATTGGTTTGATATCTGATTCGCTGCTGGGTATACAGATATACAGGCGAATAAGAAGTAGAGGTGTTCAAGGGTGCGTTTGGATGTAACCCAGATTGCAAATGGGTTATGAAATAAGGTTTGCTGGGGAGGAAGGTTAATATGTTCTGTGGAATGGAACTTTGTAGTTCTCAATAAACAAAACGCCAAAAAAAAAAACTCCTATATGAAGTATTAATTTGATACGGAATTGCACCTGTGTCTCCTAAATGGAAGGCTGATTCAGATCTCTGATGCTGCCTGTTGCAGGCGGATTAAAACTGTTACTATATTTTCCAAACCTCAAAATGGAATCTAACAGATTCCTGATATACCCATCTGTACCACCAATATGGTTGTTTGTATCGTTCTTTTTTTTTATCCGATCCAGGGTATTATAATGATATCTTCACCTATGTAGTGTACTCATGACTTCATGATTGGGACCTACCATATGATGGGCTCGCAGTCTGTAGAGAACCTACTGATTTCTAAGATTGGAAGTAATTAGGTGTAATTTTTTTCTCTTTTTTTCCCTTCCTTTTTCTTCTTAATTTGACATTTCTAAGTCTCAGTCAAATGGATTAGAATTCTTCCAATCAGGGATATTTTTTGGGACACCCTTAATCCATAATGTGGCCCATTATCAAACCATGTGCTTTGATGCTCAGTGCAAGATTTTCTCCTGTGGACAAGCACATGGCACGTCATGCGGGAAAATCAATCCCGCTAATTAATGCAAAGCTGGCCCACCTGCATTAAAGGCAAGGACCAATTTTTCTGCACAACATCTCATGTGGACGTCTGCAGGAGAGCATGCTATGTATTTGTTCAAGAAAAAGGAAGATGAAATAGGTTTGTGTGAATGGTAATGTGATTTTGATTTGAGGGGAGCTATTATCATTTGTCATGAATGATTAGCAACAGGGGGACATAGTAGGTGTTGGGGTTGGACGAGTAGCTGAAAACTGTTTAATTCCGGCATGAAGTGTTGTTAAGTGTGGATGGATGTCATCTGTGACTGTAAGCAATTCGCATTGATTATTTGGGTTCCTACTAGATCATATTTGTTAATTGTTACACAACACCATTGGTAGTTTGCATGCCTTTAAAATGATGTTTAGTTTGAGGGATGTCAGAGCTCATTAATTTGTTTCTAATGGTGGTAATGAGCATTGACGCCTTAACCCGGCTTTATGGAGATGGCCTGAGATAAAATAAGATGCAAAGTCTATACTTGAAATGACAACACACACACACACAAAAAATTGTAGGTCAGCACATGCGCAAATACCTTAGATGCATACAAGGGCTATGAACCGTTGGATGTGGCACCACCCTTGTATGAGCACCTCAGTGATCTAGGACCTCCTATGATCAATCCAATTGAGACACAGAAACCCAATGTCACCGATCCCATGTTTTTATACCAATCCAAATGGGATGGACCATTGGATTGAAACTGAAAAAATAAAAAAAGAAAGAAAAGATGAATTTTGAAACCGTTAGGCATGAGGACCACATATCTAGGGGTTAGGATGTTGATAGACTTAAAATTATGCTTTCAGGTGGTCACATCTAGATCTTTCAATCCCCACCTTCCCATGAATTGAAGGTGTGTCTAAATACCTCAAATGAGCATTTGCCAACCTGAAAAGCCGTATATATAACAATCAAAACTTTTATTGCATTAGGGGAACCATTTTATGTAAGGCTCCCACCTTAATGTTGCATTATAAAGAGAAGGAAGGAACATATTTTATGAGTTATTAGTTATGACCTTTACTAGCGATTGCATATTTTTTGAGTTATCGGTTATGACCTTTACTAGCAAACCATCCATGATTCTATAAGTTATTGAAATCTAAGAATCGCAAACAAAATCAGTGGAGAGAGAGGGCGGGAGGGAGGGAGGGACCGTGGTCCCCAAAGGGCCTAGCCCATCTATTTTCATGTTTTACCTCATTAGAGTTTTATTTTATGTTATTTTATGGGGTTTTATTATTTTCCTATATAAGTGATGTAAAGCCTCTTGGCTTGGGCAGACAATGATGAATCAAAATTTTCTTGAGTGATTTTGGGTTTTTCGGAGTTCTCTCTCTTCCTCACCCCTGATGTGGAGTTTGGCGTGAGGCCAATTTCCAGGCAAAAGCCTAACCTACTACTACTCCACCCTTCATCTCTAGTCCCTCAATCTCTACCCGCCCCGCACCTGGTACCTTGCTCCGCATTAATTGGATCTTCGGCTCTGATACCGATTTGGTGGAAACTGATAGTTTGCTTTCCATCGTATTGAAGTGCTAGTGTACCCTTCAATAGCTAAGATCTACTGCCTACAAATGGAATGCGAAGACAATCTTGGGCTTGCTTTAAAGGATACCCTTTTTCAATGGGGCCCATGTGGATGCATTTAGCAGATGAAAGGGTATGTTATGCATTAGGGGTTGGCATATCTGATGATCTGATCATCCTATCAGTTTATCTTATGGTTGCAAATTTCATCAACCTTGGAATTATTGTTTTTATTGTAATTCAGTTCAATGGCGGATAATATTGTGATCAGCATTAGACTGGTATGGGTGTCAATTCACAAGGGAGTGCGTGTTAGAAGGTTTGGGTTGATTATAGTTGGGCCCCATTTATAAAATATTAATAGGAAATGATTTTTTGAAAAGCAAACCATGTTCTTTTTTTAAGTTTTTAGTTTTTCCATTTGCAATTACTTACTATTTTCAGTGTCAATTATGAACTAATGAACCTATCTTTTATTTTAAGATGTGATAGATTAACATTAACCATTGGATTGTATAATATTCTGAATTTTATTCTTCAATGAAATTTACTCCCCTCTCCCACCCATCCAAAAAAAGAAAAATAAAAATCCTGCCTCCGCCCTTGATGGCATTCTCTATAAGAGGTCATTGAAGAAGCATGGAACTATCATAATGGCCAAGAAAACTTGTGATACAAAGTTCCAACTTACAAATGCAACATTGGGTCTTGACAAAATTATATAATTTAGGGAAAATAACTGAAATGAGATTATCATTAAAAAAAAAGTGCCGTGAGATTAAAGAATTTGAGGAAACTAAAGCAGATGTGCAATGAAGATGAAAGAGGACACAATGTAAACATCTAAACTTCTAAACGACGACAAAAACAACAGCAATAACACTTGAAATTGTAATTTGAATGGCTAACAATGAAGAAACAACAATAAATCAAACATCTGATGCACGTACTTGGAAGTTAAAGAAAAAGGGAAAATGTGATGATAATCCAGTTTAGCATTGTTGAATAGATCCCATACTTTTTATGAGGATTTTTTTAATGTGTGGAGGTGAAACTTGTATGATGCCCAGAATACGGCACGGATTCGGCAAGGACACGCCATAGACATGGCAGGGACATAGATTTTACATGTAAAAAGTGAAGTAGCGGATACAATACGACACGATATGTTGCCCATTTTTAAGTATCCGTGCATCATTGTCAAACTACCCAACAAAAAGTTTCAGATTTGGAATCAAGCTTCTGCATGACTTTGCTAAATGTCCATTCAGAGTCTAGACTAAATGTATTAGGTAAACACATCTTTATGTATAATCTATATATGTACTTCAATATATTTTATGCATAGTTTTATTGGCACATTTCCCAAAAAATATAGCTCTATGCTTTTAGTATATTTCTATTTATGTAAACCTAAGTAGCATGAGTTCTGGTACATGTTTCAGAATCTGATACTAGTATGAAGCGTCCAATTCGGCAAATTGTGGAGCATAGGATTCATGGATTTGGCTTGATATTCAAATAAATTTAAATGATTATCTATTTTTAAAATAAGATAATATGAAAAATGGCACCAAAAAAAGATTATGTAGAAGCTCCGAATAAGTAGGGAGTAAAAGAATTAAAATATGTGATTATATTTTTTTCAGCTAGAAAACAATGTCCAAGTTAGTAATGGAAGAATCCATGAAGAATCTGACTTGGTATCCATGTCCAAATGCATCCAACATGGGGATATTGCTGATATTAAATAATCCATGAAATGTAGATGTGAAAATATTGATATCCTGTAAGTTTTGGAACAAATGGAACAGTGCATTTTACGTATCAAATACTTTTGCATATAATGTTGAGTTTCTGAGGTTATCTTTTGTCTGTCACCTCATGTTTGTGTCTGTCATTGACGTGTATTCATTTCCAATTTACATTCTACAAATCCAACTTACTATGTAACTCTGTTTCACTTATAACAGTAATTTTACATTAATGGTATTTTTAGAAAACTTTTATTGCTCCCACTCCACAAGACATGACTTGTGGTGGATTTCCTTGCAGGGCGGTGATCTGAGATACTGCCAGAAATGTTCCCACCATAAGCCTCCCCGAGCTCATCATTGTCGTGTTTGCAGAAAGTGTGTTCTGAGAATGGTAAGTATGAGCATTCACTCAAGGTGCATTTTAGATAGATATGGATAGCTCATATTAGCTTGTCATCTGATACATGCAGGATCACCACTGTGTGTGGATAAATAACTGTGTTGGCCATGCCAATTATAAGGTGTTCTTTGTCTTTGTATTGTATTCTGTAACTGCATGCATCCACTCCCTGGTACGTTGTATTTTTCTCTTCTATCTGATATGCAACTAGAAGTTTACAATGCATAAGTACGATGCACATAAGAGAATTCGTCATTTTGTTTCAGGCCCTGCTTATTGGTAGCACTGCATATGGCATTCACAAGGATCAAAACCCGAGTGGAGGCTCATCCAATACTCCTTATGTGAGCAATTCTTCGCAACTGGTGACTATTGGGTCTTATGGTAGAGCAATGTAATTTTTCACAGCTTCCAAGGCCGTTCATGTGGGCTTCTTGGCTTGGTGATCTGATGGTTTTAACCTTGATATGGTGCCCCAACCTAAAATACTTCATATTGGAATATATTCTAACTTTGTTTAACTTTACCTCGTTTTCATCGTATGACTGTTCTCCCCACTTTTTTATACACCCTCCATTTGCGCGACACTGATAAATGGTTTCAACTGTTCCTTTTGGAAGATACTTTTGGACATCCTTTATCTGTGGGCCCCATCTCTCTCCTTTTCTTTTTTTTAATGGTATTTGTGGGCCCCATCTCTGTGGTCTAATTGCCAAATCCTTGGGCCACATGTACGGAGCTGGCATCACCAGTGTGTATATACTTTATGCAGAGCAAAATTTTACGGCAGTATATCTGGAATTAGGATATATGACAAGCATTTGAAGCTAAGCAGAATTATAATGACCATAAAATGTTTGGTTTTTACATTGAAGTTACAATGAACTCTGTAGTGCATTTGCAGTCTATGGTCATGGCAATATGCGATATTAAGTTTAATGATCCTCTGCTTATTTTACATTAATATGGAAAAATAAAACTGGTGGCTGCAGTCTTTACATCACATCCTATTATTCCTTGTTCAAACTGATGCCCTTTCCATTAGCAGATCATATGTGGAGTACTGCTAGTTCCTTTGACTGTAGCATTGAGCATTCTCTTGGGCTGGCATATATACCTCATTTTACAGAACAAGACAACAATCGAGGTTTGCTAATTATTTATTTTTTTATCCTTAAAAACTTATGATTCATTTATTGTTCATTATAGTAGTTGATTTACTATTCCTTTTTTCTTATTGTTTCAATATGGAATGCTGATGTTTGATGGGTTTCCCAGTATCATGAAGGGGTGAGAGCAATGTGGCTAGCAGAAAAGGCTGGAAATGTTTACAGCCATCCATATGATCTTGGCGTATATGAAAACCTTACTTCGGTAAGAAAATGGTTACTTCTTTTGATTTTCCAGTGTTTATGTTTGGGCATCCCGATGGTTTTTAAGCTGGGCACCCAAGAAAACTACATATGCTTTCACCTGCATGCATGCATGCTTCTATCAGCTATGGGTGCATGTGTGCTCGTGCACACTTCATACATACTCCAGAGTGGTGCAATCATTAAAAAGAAAAAAACAAGGCGATAAAAGGGGAAGAAGTGGAAGTTTTTGCAGAGATGCGAACGGTGGCACCATAGATGTAGGATATTTTCAGCAGCATCAAAACCTGTGGCACAGGCTTAGAAAGAAAATAAAAATCATAAAATGAAAAATACAGGACAAATCAAATACTAATGATTAGAAAAATAATGGTGTTTTTAGTTTTTACTTTCCCCTCCTTTTTTTTTTTTTTTTGGCAACTAATATAAACTAAACTGGTTCTCAGAACTTAGTGGACATCACCCATCATGGTACATACCTCAAGATTGCTACACACTGCTCTAGCATTCTAAACCTTTTCCGTTTATTTAGTTTTTCAAGAAAACTCTTATAAATGGATTTCAAGTTCCTAAGAAATGGTTGAAAAAGTAAAAATTGAGTAGAGATAAATAGAAAATATATAAATTATGAAGAGAGAATAAAAATATTAAAAAGCAAATCAAAGATTAAATAAAAAATTAAAGATCTAAAGATAAGCTATAAAATTCTAAACCTAAAAGGTATAATTAAATAATAGAAAACCATTCAAATAAAATGTAATCAAAATAAGTGAGAGATAAAAAGATAAAAGGCATGTAATTTGGAATATAGGGATTTCCTGATCTCAATTGTTGTGAAATGGACGAGGCATGGTGAGAAATAAGGTTGGTTAGTTGTGTTCAAAATTAATATTAAGATTGTTCAAGTTTTTTTTCTAATTAAAGAGACGTGTGGGCTAGTGTGCCATACACATGGGCCCTCATTACTTTTGGTTTAAAATGTGAAAAATATTCACACATGATCCATCCAATGGTATATGACACATTAATTGAAGTGAAATTTCAGCCAATGCCATCTAATATGAGCGGATTGAATCAAGTATAGATGAGTCCTATGCATATCAAATTATGCTATCTTCATTCACGTTCCAATTGATGACATTGATTGTAAATAATGCTAACAACGTCGTTTATATATGATAAGTGACAAAGCAAATGATGTGGCACCACCAAATAGAAGAAGTCGCAAAACTCTCATAGGAGAGGGAATGCCACATCATTTGTTGTTTCTCATATGTTTTGTATATTACATTGCATTTATTCCTTCAGAGGGTTACCTACATTCATGTGATTCAGAGAACTGTCTCTTCATGTTTTTCTGCCTGTATTCCATGGAATGACAGCATTTCTTTTTTAACTCAGGTTCTGGGCCCCAACATTTTCAGCTGGATATGTCCCACATCGAGGCATATTGGTTCTGGTCTCCGCTTCCCAACTTCTTATTTCAGCTCACTTTCTTCAATTCCTAGATAACAATTGATGTGGAAGTGGGCAGGAAGCGCATTGCTGCAGGTTTCAGGTGTGTTGGTCATAAGCTGTTGTCTCAGGAAGGGGAAAGATGAATGCTACTGCGAAGGGTGTCTGTTTAGCCTCTCTTCCACGGTGTAAATTCTGTTGGGCACCTATAAGAACTGATTGATGAAGAAAAGCCTCTTCTTGTTCATCATATTCCCCCTGTATGTATGTACTCTTGCGGATTGAAGAATGTGTCTCCTATACATGCTAAAATTCTGGGCTCTGCAGTTTGTGTGTGGAGCTTTCATTTCATTTGTTTTAACATGATGTGGGAGGGTGAAGTGGGATCATTTGAGGCTGGTGGTGGTGGTGGTTTGCAGATTTTTTTTTTTTTTTTTTTTAACACAGAGGAAGGAACATTGTAAGCTGTTGAAGGAATGCTTCTATACTAAAGTTCATTTTTCTCTTCATTTTATTTTTCTTGATGGCATGATGGTTTTATTTTTCACATGGAAGGCTTAAGCTAACCAAATCCAACATGCCCCATATTTACTCACTTGTCTAACAGGTGAAGGTAATAATGGTTGGCTTCTTGAGGAATGTTGAACAAATCAAGAAGCGTGCGGTGCTGTTCAAACTTCAATATGCAATATTTCCATAGTCTTATGACACAGACAAAAACCTTGTGCTTATTGGCTGATGTATCGGAGCTTTGCTGATATATCAGTTATCAGTTTTTACTGAATTATAAAAAAAAAAAAAAACTAGAAAATCAGAAAATAAAAGTATTACAAACTTTATTTTTTTTATTTTCTTTTTAGGGTGTTTAAAAATGTAAATAATATAATAAAAATCATAATTAAGTTTCAATGCGTTTTAAGTTTTGGACAGAAAATGGAAAGTCAGTATCATCAGCAATGAGACAAGTTTTTTTTTTTTTTTCTTTTCTTTGACGAGTTTTTTCTTTCTTTCTTTTTTTTTTTTTTTCTGACATTCTTCTCTCTCTCTCTCTCATTCGTGTCCCATCTTCATCCCAGTTTTGTAACCATGAATTTCATGCATATTTACAAATGCATCTAACTTTTCCAATTTAACACAGGGTTCCTTAGAACTTGATTGCAAATAATACAGGTTTAGAAAACCATTTCATATAAACTTGGATTTCTAAAAACAGAACACAGTTTTGAACCATGGCATACTCTTAAGACAGTTGGTGTTGGAAGGAGCCAACCAATCTAAAATCAGTATAATTTTGTCACTATACCTGTCAAAGGTGTACCTCAACAAGTGCACCTCAACAAGACCAATCAAAATAGATCCAAGGAGGCAAGAACATGCGTCCCCAATGGCGACTGCATCAATAGTAATTTAGACGAAAATAATAATTACACTGCATTTCACAACCAAGTTTCTTTTGACATGATGAATTTGCCATATACACTGATAACAGTGAGGACTCCCAACTGGTTTGCAATGAATGTTGCTCTTTTGTGTTAATATTAAGGTTGCAAATACTCAGCACTGGACAAAAACTTGTCCCGGCCTTGTTTAACAGAGACCTGATATTAAACCACCCAGCTCTTTAGTAACAAAGTAAGCCGCATTTGTGTTAGGTGGGGGAAGGAATACAATCTATTCAGGACCTTCTGCAGAAATTTACAGGTTGCCAACATGCCAAATCCAGCCCAGGAACTAAAAGGCCCAGCCGGTTTGCAACCTACTTGCACCTTCATCAGCTATATTTTTTAACTTATTACAGAAAAGTATAAGCACTGATTAGCAAAATATTTTAGCTTTTCTTATAAGAACGTATATATTCCAAGTTAGTTTGAAGTACTTGCATATCACACATAAAAACAAAAAGCAAATGAAGTTCCTACTTTCTCTGTTTCTATTCTAACGGAACTTTCAGTAAAGAGAACCTTAAATAAGACCATCATTTTGTGACTGGTTATTTAGCTTTTCCTTTGCCACGCCCATGACCTTTCTTGGAATCCAACTTGGCCTGGATACGAGCGGCGGCGGCGGCTTTTGCTTCCTCTCTCTTCTTCTTCTCTTCCTCTTTCATTGCTGCAGCCATCTCCCTTTGCTTCTTCAGTTCCCTATGAGAAGCAAAAGAGTCATTTTCGTGTTATTTTCATGCATCAGAACATTTTCTGAACTGAACTACAGCAGTCATTAAAAAAATTCGGAGGACATGAAATCTTAGATAAGGTGGCAAGGCAAAAGTCATTCGGAGGCAACAAATTCTTCTTAGAAAAGTGTCACAACTCACAGGGTCTGTCATTTGAGATATACCATGCATCACAGAACTTGAAATGGAGTTCTCAGTTTGTTTAGCAATAGTCAAGAAGATCCCACCATTCTTGTGATCATGGTCGCCCATCAGGAGGAACACCTCAGGACAAGGTCATGAACCAAAAGTCTGCTGATTAGAAATATCTGGGCTTAACTCGTCAATAATTTTCTTCTTAAATGTGGACAGTTCGATAAAACATTCATATAAAGAGGACACCTTTAAGACAGTTGGAGAACCAGATGGAGAAGAATTTTTAAGTCATGGCAAGTCCAACATGGGGAAATCAGATTGATGGGCTATATTTCCAAAAGGTGGGCCCCTCCAAGCAGTTTGTCGGCCGTCAATCCAATGCATAACCATTCAGTGTCCAGTCCATTGGCATGGCTATTATCAACCGAACCGTTCACCAAATAGGTCATATCCAAAAAAACTAACCTTGTCAATTATTCCTCGTGTGATAAAATAACACCAGAAGTAATACCTACTTTATAAAACAGAATACAACAACTGTGTCCAGACTAAGAACCTACTAGATGAACAGGCAACAAGAAACATCGCACTTACTCCAGCCTGGCCTTTTCATCTGAAGCACTGCTGAGGCTTGAACCTTTCCGAGGTCTACATGCCACCAACTCTACCTCAAAAATAAGAGTTGCACTGTAATCACATGAATATGACAGCAATTATTAGTTAAACCGAGGAAATTACAAACACTAAATAATCAAACGAAGCGGAATTTTTTTAAAAAAAAAGGTCTTATTACTTTGGTGGGATGTCAGGTGGAGAACCAGCATTTCCGTAGGCATAATCAGGCTTGCAAGTGATTTTTGCAACCTCCCCAACCTTGAATAAACAAAAACAAAGAATGGTTGAAATATTCAGTGTATGATTGCAAGAATTGTGCTTATTAAGTAATTTTACCTTCATGGTTCGCAAAGCGATGTCCCAGGCCTTGATCACAGTGCCCTTTCCAATCTCAAAAGAGAACACAGTGTTATCTTCACGAGTGGTGTCAAAAATCTCACCAGTTTCAGCAAGAATGCCTTCATATTGAACTGCAGTTTAACGCATTTCGAAAATTATCAAAGATCATGGGTAAATAAGGATCTAATTATAATATGGTTGCCTCCCTTGATGCCTAAGATGCAAATGCAACGTATGAGAGAGAGAGAGAGATGAAACCTCATCTCCCAAAATAAGGACCAGGATATGGTCTTGGTTATCTGAGTCATGCCCGCAGACCACCTCTATTATATCACACTCCACATTCGAGCACCACGAGCTCCATTGTAGCAACCATCAGGTTGCAGGTTCCAGTCACAATACCAATTTAAAAAATAAAAAAAGAGCTCTGTAAAGAATCTTTTAGCTTCTTATTTTTCTCCACCTTGGGAAGGTGAGATCATACCCCGACAACCACAAAGTGATCTCATGGATAGAACTTTCTATGAAATTCAGTGCTAATTTAAATGAAATCGTGCCCTAGAATAAAAAACATTAAATATCACTTGGGATTCTGAAACTTGGTTGAGCCATGGAATTAAAAGGGTTTCCCTGGAATCCTCGGGTCTTTGCTTTTTAAATACACTCATTTCTAGTTGAAAAATCAGTTACGTCACATTTCCAAAGGCAAGGGACGTTAATGTCCTTGCCTTCTGAGGACCCACATGAGATATCCAAACAAAGTAGACATCTTCACCAGAAATCCAGAAGAATGCAGATGTTCAGGGATACACAGATTCCTAACATTTAAACAAGCCCTTGGTCGCACTGGTTGCCATGTAGTCTCTAATGACTAATCTACTCAGCCCCTCCCTTGCCGGAAGTAGCATTCATGACAAACTGTGTATCAAATGTCCAATTCATTGGCACGAATCAAGATTGAGTTCTGCTTAGAGGAGAGGGTTCAAAGTAGTGAATAAAGACAAATAAATAACTTCATTATACTTCCAAGATCTGATCAGCTGATACTGGTGCAGATATACCACAACCATAAGCAAATAAAAATTAACTAGTAGCTCAGAAATTATTTGTAGAAAACATATTGCCACATTATAAGCCATTGTCTGAATTAAACCAAATATTGACTATCAGAAGTCAAACACACCATCTACGAGAGGAAGGTTTTCCGACGGCACAGTGGCATCAGGTTTGGCTCGCCTTACAATTGTCTTAATTACACCTTCATCTCCAGTTAAATCTATAGCATCTCCCATGGCTTCTGAGTTTTGATTTTCTGTGAGGAGAAATCAAAGAACACAAAATGAGATGGTAGGGCTTTTGCATTCCATCAAATTTGATAAAACATAAAAGTGCATCATCATTACAATAGAGCTAGAATGACAACCTAATCATGGAAGATGCCTTTATAATGTCAAGTGCAGCACTTTCCATGCAGCCACACAGGCAAACGTCTCCACATCCAAGCCAAATATCAGGTAGGGCTAACAGTATAGATCACCAGAACCAAGATTTGGGTAGGGGGACCTAGGAACATTAAAGTTAGATTTTTGGCCTAGTGTTTGGAATCGTCCATTTATTACAGGCCAAAACATCAACAACATACGGCCCCCATTAAGGACAACTCGGATTTTACAGAGAAACATACACCAACTTGGGGAACTGTATAGAAATCAAACCATTTCTAGCATGCATAGAAGAACAGCAAACCTCATTACAGAAACACGCATTAATTAGTAAATGTTTACTACAAAAAAAAAAAGGGATGCATAGTAACAGTCCATGGCAGCATAAAATACCTTTGCAATTGATAACCAATACAGAAACAATTTACATGTGTGCATGAATGGATTTAACCCAATTTCCAGACGGTTTGAATGTAATACTCAAGTGGATAGTTAACCCCTCAAGTTTCACTGCAAAATAAGTACATTGTTCGATACAAGCAAAAGAAATATATATACAACAGCAGCGTGCGCAGAGAGAGAGAGAGAGAGAGAGAGAGAGAGAGAGAGAGAGAGAGAGAGAGAGAGAGAGATTTGTGTGTGTAACACACTATCCACTCCCTGTTTGGAAAAAATATCCACAGCTTTACAGAAGCATTTTGCCTCCACCTTTCTCTGTTTTAGTAGAGTGGGACTCAACTGCAGCCATCAGGTGGGCCGTAGGCATTGTGAAGAGATGTCCCATGGAGAGCTCTAAGGCTATTAGATCAATTGTGAGTGTTATATCAAGGCCGAGAAATATACTTGAACCATGTAATGAGAGGAGTGAATGGCCCAGCAGACAACTTAGAAATAGGGAGTATCACAAACTTTTCTTCCATTTTGCAATGCAGGACTGTAACAGTTTTGGACACCTTTTATTTGTTGTTTCTTGGGGAGGGCAATCTCACCAGCTACTTCTTCAATGGTCTTTCTCTGCACTCTTAATAAAATCTTGCTTCATCATCATCATCATCGGAGGATATTCATGTGCATCCTTCCCTCACCATATGGTGAGGGACAAACTTAATGGGCCCCACTGGTCATGGGACGGGGGGGGGGGGGGGGGGGGGGGGGGGGGGGGGGATGGGAAGAGACTTCTTGGATGGGCCTGGGGTCAATCCCATGCTTCTAGCCCCTTCATCCATATCCCACAAATTTAACGACTTTATATTAAAGAAAAAAATTTGACCTTCGATCCAATAGTCCAATCCATTTGGATAGGTAAAAACTTGATGGATCTAGTATGCTTAAGGAGGTCCAATGTACGTAGATGGTTCGGATGTATCATAAAGTCGGCCCCACTATGTTGTCCCTCACCATAATATGGTGACGGATGGATGCGTATAAATATTTCCCATCATCATCATCATCATCATCATCAAAGCCTTGTTCCAACTAATAAAATCTTGCTTATCATTCAAAAAAAGAATATCTGCAGGCTTGTTAGCATGCCTGTTCATCATTTAGAGCAGCATGATAACTCAGCATTTAGATTCCAAATTGCTGAAGATAAGTTCCATCTTCCGTTCATTTTAGTGGTCAGTTACTTCGGTGCAAAAAACAAATGCAGGGAAAAAGTAAGCACATAATACCATTTCCAATCTGTGCATCACCCAAATCCAAATGCACAGAGAATCATCCAATCTAGCAAATATTCAAACCTCTTACTATTGGAGGACAATAGTACGAAATGCACTCTTAGGGCCTGTTTGGATGAACCAAAAAGTGCAAGAAAATAATATATTATAGAACATAATCTTTCATTTTCCAAACATAAGAATTTTGCATATTTGGCAAACCAAGAAAAGTAATAAGAAAATATTCTTTTGTTTTTTAAGTATTTTCTCCTCTACAAGATAAGAACCTTTCAAAATGCATGTTCTAAAAAAAATCCCTCACCTGTGAAAGGAGAGTGCACTTGTTTGGACGATGATGATGACAATGGTGATGGTGATGATGGTTAAGGTGGTGATGGTGATCATGGTGACAGTCGTAGTGATGTGATGATGATGGTGGTGGTTATGAAGATCGTGGTGGTGGTGGTGGTAAGTGGCCTAGGAAGCACGGACACTTCTCCGGGGCCAGACTGTCGGTGTCCGACATGTGTCGGACACGGACACGCTCCGACACGTGTCGGACACGCCCAAAAGAGTGTCCTGATTATTTTTTTATTTTTAATATTTCGGACACGCTGGGACACGCTGGGGCACGCTGGCCTCTTTTAATTGAAAAAAAATAATAAAATTAGAGTAAAAAATGAAAAGAAAAGGGGGCTGTTTGTAAAAGGTCATAACTTATTTGTTTGCTAAATTGATTACAAAGTTAAAATAATAAAATTAGAGTAAAAAATGAAAAGAAAAGGGGCTGATTGCAAAAAGTCATAACTTATTTGATTGCTAAATTGATTACAAAGTTAAAATAATAAAATTAGAGTAAAAAATGAAAAGAAAAGGGGGCTGTTTGTAAAAGGTCATAACTTATTTGTTTGCTAAATTGATTACAAAGTTAAAATAATAAAATTAGAGTAAAAAATGAAAAGAAAAGGGGGCTGTTTGTAAAAGGTCATAACTTATTTGATTGCTAAATTGATTACAAAGTTAAAATAATAAAATTAGAGTAAAAAATGAAAAGAAAAGGGGGCTGTTTGTAAAAGGTCATAACTTATTTGATTGCTAAATTGATTACAAAGTTAAAATGATGGTATCTTTTAGTATATGATTATATATTATTATTATTATTATTAATTATTAACGTGTCCCAAACGTGTCCGTGTCCTATTTTTTTGAGAAATGTCGCGTCGGCGTGTCCCTGTCGTGTCGTGTCAATGTCCCGTATCCGTGTCCGTGCTTCTTAGTAAGTGGCAGTAATGATGGTGGTGGTGGTGGTGGTTGTGAATTGTGATGGTGATGGTGATGGTGATGATGATGACGACGACGACAACAACAATGGGTGATGGTGATCACGATGATGATCGAGGTAATAGTGATGGTGAGTGGCAGTAATGATAATGGTGATGGTGGTGGTGAGTGGCAGTAATGATAATGGTGGTGGTGGTGGTTGTGAATTGTGATGGTGATGGTGATGATGATGGTGATGGTGATAACGACAACAATGGGTGGTGGTGATCACGATGATGATCGTGGTAATAGTGATGGTGACAATGGCAGTGGTGGTGGTGGTGGTGATGATGATAATGACAACAACGACGATGATGATCCGTGGTGGTAGTGGTGATGGTAGTGGTCAAGATGATGATGCTGGTGATGAAATTTTCCTTATGATAAAACAAGGTGGAAAAGTAACTTTGAGTAATTTGGATTTCAAATGTGGGCACCATCGATGAATTAGAAACAACAAGTTACACCCACATACAGTGTTTTATGAGTGATTAATTAGTTCATAATGGACCCTACCCTGATCAATAACATTAAAATGTAGGTATCTTTAAAAAATTAACACATTATAATTTATAATACCTGCCAAACAACTAAATTTAAAATCTGTTGCATTCTTCAAAAACTAATCTTTTGCATTCTTCAAAAACTGCCAAACAACAAAAGTATTACAACATTTTAAATGAGTTCAAACCCCAACAAGTCTGTCAGTAGCCCAGAAAAGGCACTTGGGTACGAAAAGGTCAAAAGCAAATGGGAGGATAGAAAATGTCTCTGCCCATATCTCTAGCTGTGTACATATGCCCTATCGATCAGAACCCATTATTCATTTGGAGGCAGTTGCAAAGGAAAATCTGGGGTTTCCCACCTTTTTAAGACACTTTTTTTCTAGAAAAAATTGGCTCAGAAGCTTGAAAATCAGTTGAAATTTAAAATATCAAAAAAATGCTTCATGCTATGACGCCCAGAAACGCAATGGATACGGTAGGAACATGGATTTTACACATATAAAGTGAAGTACCAGATACGATGCAACACGATAGATTGCCAATTTTGAATTATCCGGATATCATAGGCATTATGTTTTCAGCAGGTGATCATTTTTCTTGAAAAAAATTGATGACCACTCATGTCATCAAATTCATCAAGAATGAATTTATCGAAGATTTTTTTTTCTAGAATTCAAGCCAAAGATGGTTTCAGACTTCAGAGTTCAGAATCTTTTTCTTGGCAACTCACAAGTAAGCAGCCCTTTAGCCTTTGGCATTAATGGTATACAAGTTAACAGGAGATAAATTACTAAATTACGATTCCAGAGGAAGCTGGACTACGAAGTAGTTCTAGAAAGTGATTCACTCTGCTCAACATCCTCCCAATATCTGGAATTAATCAGCAGAGAACCGAATGCATTCTAGAGACGCTTTAGAAGTTTATCAAGCCTCGTTATTAGAGGAGCCACATCAATCATGGTGAGCTCCTTATGGGGTGTTTTTTTTTTTTATCCTGGTTCACCTTCCTAATGCCTAGCTAAAGGAATACAAGGATCATCACCTAGCAAAGATTCCAACAGCCAATGAGAAAAAAAAAAAAGATCCTTTCTTATTTTTTATCAGTCAAAACTAGATTCTAAAAAGTAAAAACTAGTACAGTACATAAAACTTCCACCATTCCAAAGAAAGAAACCTCAAAATCACCTATCAATGACTTTTACAACCCTAATATTCCTACTATCTAATTGGTTATCAAAAGTCATCAAAGAATAAAAAAGCATCTCATGCATCCAAAGTTCTTCAAAATATGAAAGTAATCAAATATTTAATCCTAACACCAAGTAGGAAAAAAAAAACATGCTACTTTTAATCATCAAAATCCAACTTATGAGAATTTCTGTAGAGCCCAAATGAAAAAAAAAATTAAAAAAAAAATTAAAAAAAGATGAATAATTAAAATCTGAAAAAGGATTATGACTCTGATATGTAAATCAAATATTAAAATTAAGGATGAGTTACATTGAAGCTTTGTTGATTTTAATATTTAGGGAGTCTCAATAGTTAGTTTTTTTAAATTGAAAGGGTTTGCAATCCTCTTGATATTTTAAAAGCTCACACAAAATCCAAGAGAAGTAAAATGTCATCTTGCCCTATTCAGTTCCACCCCAAATATCCAACTGATATTAGAATTGCAGATGAACATCAAAGCATAGCCTCAAATCACAGAAAAAAAAAAATTAGTGAGATATTGAAGTAGAAACATTGAATTACAACAATGTCTTTTGGGGTCAACTGTATGAACCCTAGATCAAAATTAGATGAAATGAGAAGAAGACAAACGGGTCTCCAAGGAAGCAACTTACATGGGTGTTTTTTCAAAAGTTGGGGTAAGTCGCCCGAGATGATCGTATCGGAACCGAGACGGCTTGTCTCGTGACGGCACCGAAACGGAAGGAGGAGAAAACGGTTTGATGAAGGAAAGTGCGAGGGAAAGCTGCGGCCATCGTCCGATGAAATGCCCGCGTTACTACTACGTTGCCCTCACGCAACCGCATTTATGTACGTCTTCACACGTGCCAAGTGGGGCCCACCTTGGGTGGGCCATTGATCAGACAACCTTAATCATCGGATTGTGGGGCCTACAAGGAGAAGGAAAACAAAACAAATCAATGGTTAGAAAAAAAAAATGCCATGTGGCACATGTAGGGTCTAAGCCATGCCAGTCAAACACCATTCCAATCAAATGGCTTGTTGTTCAACCTGGTGCCAATTAGAAGTAGTATCCCACCTGAATTAGATAATCTATTTTTAAGTTTTGGGAAGAGAAATATAGGTCTTGTATGACAACCAAATCCTTGACAGGATTTCAACAATCAATATTTGATAATTATAAATTTTTGAGGATCTCGGCAAATAAAAATATTTATTTTAAAGATTTTAAGGTTTGACCTTCTCTCATAAAATTTAGAAATTCTCAATTTCACCGATAGCAAAGAAAACCTAAATCGCCAAATCGGTCATATGTAATCATAATTGGTAGGAGACCTAGTTTCAGTTGATAGAAAATAGAATATAGATAATTAAAAAGATGTGCAAAGATCAGTGTGGTGTTAAAGTCAGATAAAAAATATAAGAAAATATTCAAGTGAGAACTAGTTCTCACCTATTATATGAGAACTTTTTTACGGGGCCCAACTAGCAACCTATTCAAACCTAGTTACTAATAGGGAACCCCCTGATAGTCACATATCTCAAGGATCGACACACATCCGAATGGATTGAACCGTTAGATCGAGGGTTGAATATTTTTTTGAGTATGAAGCCATTAAACTTGTGGGTCACGGATGAAGGAGTTAGGGGCATGGGTTTGGGGTCAAACTTGATACTTAGGGTAGTCTCACATAGATCTTTCCATCCCCCCTGGTCCCATCCCCAAATGGGGCCCACAATTGGGCCCTATAAAAAAGTTCTCATATAATATGTGAGAACTAGTTCTCACCTGAATATTACCCAAAAATATACATCCTAAATCATAACAAAGTTGAAACCATCATTTGGCTCCATACCAAAAAAGGTTAAACATTTGCAAGGATCATTGTTTGCATGAAGGCCTTTCTATCAAATGGCAGCATATTTGGAGACCTTCAATGCCTCAAAGAATAGTCAATGTGGTTCTAGTATTCTAGCTTTTGGCTTAGTTTGAAAACTTTCCTTCTTGTCTAGCAGTGTTTATATAATTTTTGGCCCTCTTCATTTTTATTTTTAATGATATTGAGTCTTCCTAAGTCCTAACCAAAAAATTATCTTTACCATGTTGCAAAGACTATCATCTATTTAGGAATACTATTTACCAAGAAGTATTTTTTTTTTAAAAAATTGCTTTTTATCAGCAAAGAAATTAAATCAAAATTAGTTTTACCTCTCTGAAAAAACTTAATTACTAGACAAAATAATAAATAACATAACAATACATTTTTACAAAACTCGGATCTACCAATCCAATGTTAGATCAATAGTAAGGCACTTCCCTCTCTAATGACATGATAAAGGTTCAGTCTCCGCAGTTATAATAGTTAGGAATTTGGATAGAGTGTGTTAGTGGGTGTGTGAGTTCATAATCCACACACAAGTTTAGCCAAAAGCATCAATTCGAGGGACACTACTTTATTTTAGAGTGTGGATCTTCTATGGCAACTACTACACGGAAACCGTATAACCCAAGTTTGGAACTCCATTGTGGGCTGCACATATTGATAATCCAAAACATTCGAGATAAATTTCATCCCCTCCACGAATATATCCGCAAGTTTTCAATTTAAGATGAATCGATCCCACTATATAATTGAACACCATGATGAAAACATGATTAATACCATGTCAACATCAATGCCATGTCAGTGCTAGTCATGTTTTCATCATGGTGCTCAATCGAACGGTGGGATCCACTCTT
The DNA here is from genome assembly GCA_012931725.1 of Litsea cubeba. Lineage (NCBI taxonomy): Eukaryota > Viridiplantae > Streptophyta > Magnoliopsida > Laurales > Lauraceae > Litsea > Litsea cubeba. The sequence continues at coordinate 49,781,268 of CM022945.1, read as the reverse complement.
TTTGAGCTGAAACTTGAGAATGTATTAGTGGAGGGAATGGAACTTATCTTGAATGCTCTGAATTACCCCTATGTGGGGCCCATAATGGATTTCCAAACATGTGTTACACGATTCTTATTAAAGGAAAATCCTTGCACCCCAAACATGAGCAATGTATCCTCCAACGATAAGGTAAAATCGATAACGTAGGATTGCTCAATTGGTTGGCAACCCCGGATGTCAACTAAATATATCCATTTTTGCAGCAAATGAATTTAATGGTGTTCATGGATTGGTCTGGCCAAGCTAAGGAATGTACAAGCCCGGTCTGACTTTAGAAACATAGGTTCATATTTAGCTCAAGTCCAACATTTGCCTAAGTGCCTAGCCGAAGCATAGACTACCTAAAACATGTCAAGACAAAGCGGGCTCATTAATTAATCGAGTCGGGCTAAGCTGGACTTTCTATCACTTGCACAAACTTTCTATCACTTGTTCAGCCTTGCCATCACTATCAATATTAGAGCACTCGCACACGAGAGGAGCGATTGACCACACATGCTCGGAGGGAGCACTTGCACATGCGCAAAGAGGACACATGACATGTAGGGAGGGAGCACCCTTCAATGTAAGGAGAGACCCAATGATTGATCCCTAGTCATCCAGGTGAGAGGCAAGTTCCCATCACTAAACTACAACACTACTTGTTTGGATCGAGCAAAGTTGGGCTTTAGACTTTTATATCACTTGATTTAAGCCCAACCCAAATATTAAATATCCCAAATTCTAGATCCAAGCCTATCCCAAATACTAAAACCTAAACTCCAAAGTTAGCTGAAAGGCCCATGCTGGTTTTGCCCATGTATACTCCTACAAGTCATCGCCCACCATTTATGAATGACATCAAATCCTTTAAAAAGTAACTTGCATTGCCATGAAAAACATCACATTTCTTCAAAATACTAGGGTTTGAACAGAAGTTTGTCAAACACTAGTGCAAATGCTTCCTCCACAAAATTTAGCTACAAATGGATAGAAAATTGTAAACTCGGAAATTCCAATGAGGAGCTCATCTCGATAAGCAAATCATGGGATAAATAAGAGATGGGGTTTGAAAGGTCACAAAACAAATTATGTGTGTTTAATCATGGCTTTGTTCAGCTTAGTGTATCCCAAGCATTTATACTAAAAAAAGGGTTTTTATGAAATAAAAGTAAAGGGTAACGAGATGAAGTATGAAGGGTTTAAGATAGAAATGTAGATAGGACTTTCACTTTCCTATACTTTAATTTACTATGAAGAGCAAATCATTTTATGACCTTTATTTGATATTCACTATCAATTTAGCATTTTACTATCACCAAATCATACTACTAATACTAATAACTGGCCCACTTGAAAATACCTAATAGAGATTTCTTAAGTTGAGGATTTTTGACATTATCTCTGAATTCCAACCCTTTCAATCCGCCCGAAAAATTAAAAAATGACTTTTTGGTAATTTCAAAACTCCATCATTTAAAATGTCAATGTGAGATGAGGATTTGGAATTCTATAGTTGTTCAACATTTGGAGGATTTCAAATTCTTTTGTCATGACATGAATTCAGAACTCCCACTTATCATCACTTTATTAGGTGGTTTTGTTTAATTTGGTTTGCATTATTTATTGAAGGTTGCTAATTAATTGAAAGTACTTCACCATCCACAGGCTGTGATTTCCTGTAATTAAAGTTTGGTTGATTCAATCCCCACTCATCATAATATTCATGTTTTCTTTACCATAGAAACATAGTCTTCATACAGCTTAGACTTCAATGTAACTGAGAAAATACCAGGGGTTCTTGATTGGTACGTAGTGATGTCCACACCACTTCCTTCTTGAGCCACAAAAGGTCTCTATGGTTTTGTATCGCGCTCAGCATAAACAGATTGTGTTTACGTTTGCTAAGAAAAGTGGTCATCGTCGTCACTTTATTACCGTTCACTTAACCTTTCATTTGGATGATTACTTGATATTATTGAAAATGCAAAACTTAGATGGTACTTCAAGGGTAACCAAACAATGTAATTTACTTTACAAAGAAATTAGCTATGACAAATAAATATAGTAATCAATTCATTGTGCATTCATTACACCTTTACAAATGAATATATAATCAATACATATTTATTAATTGATGATAATGATGAAGTGCATGTTAGCTTAGGTATGATTATTTCATTTTTTTTTTCAAACATTTAATTTGAGCCATTAGCCAGCTAAAATTATCACATTGTAGGATTCTATGCTTCATACTATAATTAATATCTGAGTTCAGGATTCAGATGCATCAAACTTGACAATGATCCTATTGAGCCTCACATTATTCATTTGAAGATCACAAATTGTGACTCTCTTAGATAATAGTGATTACATCATTTCAATTTATAAGTACCTATGGATCTATGAGAAGCATACAAAAGAACCAGCACTAGTGCCTCTGAGGTCAACTTACTTTCATTGTTATACGAAAAAAAAAATTATATAAGGAGCATATCCAACTAGCAGGAGTATTACTGCTATCAAAGAACTGAAATGAAATTTAGCCAGTGTATATGAGAATTAGTTGTCACTCCACAAAAGTTTGTCTCATTTGTGAGAGCTTATGACAATGTGCAAGAACCATGCAACTAATTAGTTCTATGTTTGAGAATAAATCAGACAAAAAATATGCAGTGAGAATCTGGGTTTTCCAATTTGTTTGGGAACAACCTCAACAAGTAGAAAAAAGTTATTTGTAGAATTGAACAACCACAACCAGTTCATTTGGAAAAACAAATGCAAGGTGTGTATTTCCCAATCAGCTAGAACATAGACAAACAAGTTTCTTTATCTTTTCAAAATGTGTTTACAAACAAATGGCAATTTGAAAGGCATGGAATACTTAAAGCTATTTAGGTTGAAGACATTACAACTGTCTTATCTTTTGAGTGAATGGGGAACTGTTGGGAATTCTGGATTAATTCTTCAATGAATATAAGTTGTTTGATCAATAATAAGAGGTACCAAGGAATTACTCACATTTGATGAATTATAGGTAGATCCTTAGCTGCTTCTTATAGCATCAAAGCCAAATTCCATCAAAAATCATGTTTACCTCATGACACCACACATTCAATAATATGAGGGCGAGCCAACTTGGATTCAGTAAGGGCCAAATCCGGTCATCCCCGAATCACCATGAGTTTGAGGTACATGGTTTTTCAGCCCCAACTCATTCCATTTTCCAATTTTCTATTGGGAGAAGCTTTGAAAGGCTCTAATGAACATTCTGGATTGCTTTTATATTGAAAGATCAAAATCATAAATGTAGGTGCTTTTTGCTAAATAAACACATTATTAATGATTTAACATAATTTTTCTTCTTTTATTTTTCACAAAGGTTCTTGGACTCATGGGGAGACTTCGGTGTGTCTCAGCCGAGTCTCATGCGACTGGACCATTCCACACAACCAAGTTTTATAACATTGTTCAATATTGTCGCATACATTAAATTGTTGATATGAATTGGCAAGGGTTGTGATCCACCTTCTAATATTAATGGTACCATTTTTTCATTGTTTTGGCTTTGTTTATAAGCTAAGGCATACTCAAAGAAAAAGTCTCTCTTATCAAATGTATGAAAGAGGGGGAAAACATTAATCTTGAAGGAAATAAAAATTCTTGATTAACCCTTTACAGATTAAAATATCAAGAAGGCATTTTATTAACAATCTAAAAAGTTACAAGCATTATTGAACTAAGGCACCAATATTTGTTTTAGATACACATCATAAATACATATACAAGAAACATAAATACTACATCATGATTCCTGTTAACTATCTGCACCAAGTTAATTGTCAGCCGTAGTATAAATAGATGAAATCAAAGAATTTAATCCCAGGAAATATATGGTATACTATTACAATAACCAATAGATAGACTAGGAAGGTCACACTTTTCGGCTGAATGCACCACCATTCCTAACCACCAGCCACCAATCAGAAATGTTTTTATACTTTGTTAAGAAATCAAGTGGAAAATGATGCTTTCCCAACGAAAAACTGTCTGCACCAAACAATGGAAAAGGAACTCCTTAAAAATCAGAACATTTTTCCAATCCTTTTCCCCAGAGGATGCCTTCCACTAACATGTCCTTTTAACATTTCTTGAAATCATCTGACCAAGTCCTTTGAGAATCCAACCATGGTCCCAATCTAAGGATTGGTTCAAACAAAGCTCAAGCAAAAGGCCATTTTACAGAGCATGAAGTTAAGGCGTGAGAAACATATATGACCTGCTAAAGGAATGTAGTCTCTCAAATAGAACAAACCATGGCAAAACCACTTGGAAAAACAAGAAGACAAGCAAAAACCCACGGTTCTTTTTTATGGTACAGAACTTTAAGAAATAATTGAGAAAGCAGATGCTTTTCTTGATTTCGTCATCCAATCACATGAAAAAGCTGGTATCTGCTTGGAGCGAGAGAGACCACATGGAAAAGAGATGAAGAAAGAGTCCATGATCTTTACTAAGTACAAAAGGCAAGTGTCACTGAATGAATGGTTGTCCATTATTTCTCGTTGGAAGAAAATTCCTCTTAACGTACAGTGAGTAAAGAAAAGTTGCAGTCTTTTTAAGTACATGAAACTTCAGTTTGTGTGTCTGTGTGTGAGAGAGAGAGATCAGAGAGAGAGAAGAGAGAGCAAATAACATGCAATGACAAAGTGATCAAAAGGGTGATTTCTTGGGAGTGCATTTGGTGACTAAAACTCAAAAGGGCAGTTTCCAAGATATCCATAGTGATCAACATGGTCATTACGGGCCTGTTTGGATTTGAGAAATAAGGGTGAAGAGAACTGTCTAAATTTCAAATTTGTACTGTGACAGTTTTCTCTCTAATGCATAATGATAAAAAAAGGCCTAGCTAAGGATGAAAAGTGATGGCCATTTCTAAGGGGCCATTTAGATGTAGAGAAATGGAGACAGAGAAAACAGTTTGAAGTTCAAAATTTCTACTGTGGACAGTTCTTTCCAGTTATTTTCTCTGCCTCATTTCCCTACATCCAAACCAGTCTTAAGCCATGTAGACTGTAGAGTGATAAAAAAAATGACTATTTGTATGGTATGTGTATGACCAAAAGAGCCTTTTCTAAGGCATGCACAGTGCACATGAGCTTTAAAGTTTAACCTACACACACTACCAGTTCATACCCTGAAAAGAAGAAAGCCACATGAATAAGTAAGAAAACAATAGTAAAGCAGTTGGTTTTAAAGAGAAGAAAGAGAGCATCACCTTATTGAATATGTTAAAATGAGCACCCTGTTGGTCATCCCCCTTAGATCAATAACAAAAGCCATCTATTGCCGATGCAGCATCATCAAGATTCTCATCTCCAGCGGGCCAACCACTCCAGAAGCCCTTAAAAAGCATGTGAATCTTGATGATGCCACACCAGAAAACACTGACTGGTCTCTCAAGATCTTCATACACCACCATCTCCAAATTGAAAACAGCATACAAACAGAAAAGAACTCTAACCCAAACCCTGAAATCCAAACCCATGTAGAGGTCCTGGTGGGTGTAAAATAAAGCATAAAACCACTTGAGCAACAAAACCCACTTCAGAAACATGAAGACAATGATAACAAAAAAGGCCCCACTAAAGCCAAAAGATCATTGGGTTATAACAAAAGATTTCAACCACAAAACATGATATGAGATATGAGAGAGAGGTGGGAGGGGACAAGAAAGTGAATAGGAAGAGATGAATCAGAAGAATTGAAGAGAGGATTGAAGGAGGAAGAGGAGAGGTGATTGAGAGATGAGAGAAAGAGGGTATAAATATACAAGTGTGAAGAGAAAGTAATGAATACTTGTAGAGAGTGACAGGAGGGTTATTGTACCCACAACAGTTATCAATCGCAATCGTCAGTGCTAAAAACCAATACAACCTTCAATCCCTACTGCCTTGGGCCACTTGCTCCTTATGCAGAAAATTGAAAATCTCTCTGAAAGGAGAGAGAGAACTCTCTATTATTAGTGGGGTTTAGGTTTGAAGAATCTGTTGCGTCCTCCACAAGCATTAAACATGGACTGAAATGAGAGGCTTCACCGCCAAAATGGTGGGGGGCTTTCTTTTCAGGGATGCTCCTCAGTTTCCTTTTTATGTCATAATTTTCTACATTAGTCCTTCACTTATTGGCTCTATTTCTTCTCATATTTTTTGTGAAAACCCTAAATTTCCAATTTGAACTTACTTTTAGCCACCACTATTTCAAATATTTGAATGGGCCCACTTGTGATCAATTTCACTCGCTTACCCCACATGCCCTCCCCACCCAAGGAAATCAACAATTCCAAAATTCACTGCAATCGGAGTGCAACCTATAATTAAATTAATTCATGATTAGGTCTTACTCTGATTAAAGTGGAAATTTCGTGGGTCTATGTATTCTTGATGTGTGATATGAGAGGCTTAGAGCACAATATATGAATTTTAAAAATGGGTTTTTAAGAAATTGAAGTTTCTTAAGTTGGAAGCAACCTATATTGACTTATTGTTAATTAGTGAGAGCTGTGGTTTCTGTTTTAATTTTTCACCTTTCTAATTTTACATGCTAGGTGAAGTGGGGTTGCTTTTTATGGTAATGACCATGTGCAATTCTTTCTATTTGTACTTGAAAAAAATAGAAAATATCTCTTTTTAACTGATTGCCAGCTCATGCACTACAAAGAATCTTTTAAAAATCTGATGTGATTGGGACTTTTATTTTGAATTGTAGGTGCTCATCTCTGCAACAAATTATTGTTAGGGTTGATATTTTTACTGCTAATTTTCCGACTACTATTTCTACTAGCCTACTACCCCTTTGTACCTTTATATTTCTTGAAGACTTTCTATTGAGGTTATTTGGACTTAGGAACTCCACTGCTGTTGTCCTATGTGCATTTCTTAACATTCTAATTCTAATGGCATGTTGTAGGATTTTAGGAATGAAAACAATGAAGGCCTCTTTGTTTGCATAAAATATTTGGGCACTTAAAAAAGTTATATTACAATAGATAACCTATTAACTTCTCTTAAACCCCATTTCATATTTTGAGTGTATACTATATATAGCCTTCTCTTGAAAATTACAATACCAGTGATTCACCCATTTTCCGGATGAATTCTGATAAAAATTCCTTCTCTGTGCTGTGCAGGCACTCAAATATATGTTATTACTTCTATTAACGTGTGAAAGGATCTTCATTGTGCCCTAATTGTGTGGATGTTATAGTCAACTCTTGCCTTGCTCTCACTTTTCAACACTTTTAGGTCTCTAGCTATCTCAAGGCATAACCCCTAGTCAGTGGTTTAAAAATTGTACCCTAAATTAAACCATTTGACTGACATGGTTCAATCTAACTAGGTTTGATCACTGGCCATCTAGGTTCAACAATGAGGTCGTCAATAAAAAGTAACATAATTAATAAAAAAAATATTCAATTATGTCAAAACCTGTCAATATTTTTCCAACAAAATCGCCTTTACTGGATATTAACATAATTAACTGAGAAAATGAACTTAAAAGTATCACAGTTGAATTAATATATTTTCAGATTCAAAGATCATGATCTTTATTTGAACACAATATCTCATTATATTTTCATATATTATATTACAGTAAATAATATCTTACAATTGAAACATGGATCAGGATCTTCTAACTGCTTTGGTAGGATATGTTGTTCTACGTACAACTCTTTAAAATAGGACATTTGGATGAGTTTGTAGAGTTCAATTAGCATTATCAGATAGCATGGGTATTTGAGACTTGACCATTTAAAAAAAATAAAAATACTATAGGTTTCTAGATGTAATGTAAGACGGTAAAATGGTCAGCCAATGATATTTATGTAGATGGCTATATCTTAAAGCTCTTTTATGAGTGGCTTCTACAAATTAGTTTTCCATGTGCCAAAATTGCAAAAGGAGAAAGAGACATATTACTCGAGGAGCAAATGAGTTTTTTTTTTTTTTTCGTACCACAGTCAAGAGGGCTGAGAGTGGGACCCAAGTGAGAGCCTGCACACATGGAAAGAAAGTCCACATAAGTAGAAAGAGAGGTTGTACATTTGAAGAGGTAGCGTACCCAGGGTCCGAGCCCTGGGCAGCTAGGTGAGAGCTCCAACTCCTTGCCACTAAGGTAAGGAGCCATTCTTGGAGCAATGGAGTTAAATACTCAAAACATTAATAGAGATCTCCTTGTATAGTGTTTGTTTGTTACCTGCTAAACATGAAGTGAAATAGTTCCTCAACTATTGTTTCATATTAGAGAGAATATTTGTCAAGTATAAGTGGGTACGGTAAATATATGTGTTGTACCGTTTAACAAGTTTATTTTTTTATTAAGCTCAATGGACCCTAAATTGATGGGATAAAATTTTGTTGATTGTGATGATAACTAATGAAGCTTTGAAGCCAAGGTTATTAATGAGCTAGGCTGTGTCGACTAACCTTGCCAATCCTATCATTGGATCCGTGCTGCTGCTATAGTAAGCATAATTAGGGATGAAAATGGGTCGAGTTTAAGTGGGTCCATTGTTAACCTAAACTCAAACCTGGATTCATGTAAACTCAGAAAAAAAAAAATAGAACACAAAAGTTGAATCTTTGTTCTTTTTAAATTAAATTTGCATATTGATTTTCCTTATGTAACACTTAATAAACCTGGGGCATGCAGTGCATATAAAAAAAAAATGATTGCATATACTGGATATTAGGTTCCACATTTATGGGCCACATGCATATAGCCAAATCTGAACCCAAGATTTTTGGGCCAATGGATCTAGATACCGACCAAATTAAAATTTATCCAAATCATGCTCATAGCAGTCTTTTTGGGTTGGTGGAAAAACTTGAGATGTATCAGGCATGGTGATGTGATTTTATTTTAAGCTGAAAAATAATATAATTGTATGTGTCACCAAGTATAATCAATATATTTGTGTTACTTAGTTTTTTGTATTGCTGATAAGATTGGAAATGGATTGACCTCTCAGTTAATGAGTATGAGCCCAACTTAAATCTTACCCACTTTTAAGATTATGTTGGAAAAGTCACTCAAGTCACTCTAAATTTGAGTTAAGCTGAGTAGCATATCTGGTCACAATCAAAATCCAACAAATATATTAATCAAATTGAAAATGTTAATCTCAGTCAAACAAAGCAACCATAATCTTACCATACACATCGGACAAATGAGGATTGAGGGGTGAGTTGGGCAAGGGTCAGGATTGCTAGATAGGGTCAGGAACTGCCACCCCAGTTTTGAATCTTAATCCTATCTCCCAAGAGAGCACAGATCCTCTAATCACATGGCCTCTCACTATAATTAAGTCAACGGGCTCACTGCTCACCTCTAAAATCCAAACAGGCCAAGATTATCCTATCTGTATCACACCCACGCCAAATCCCCTTTCAATCAGAGTTGTGCTTTGGATTGATTCTGTGTAAATATGACAGACTCATTTTTTTCTAGTGAGGCTTGTAACTATTAAGACACCATCAATATGACTCCAAGTGACTTGAGCTGAAATAAAACTTTGAAGTATAGATAGAATTTGATGGGACTGTGACTTTGAGTTATTTTGAATTTATGCAAAGAAAAAACACTACACCCCTGCTGCCTGAGAGAATCCAAAGTCCAAACCCTTCTCTGACCAGCACTAGCAGGAAGACATGTAGAGGGTGAATTTATTTATTTACTTAGTTTTTGGTAGGAGGGTGATTTGTTGAGAGAGAGAGAGAGGGAGATGGGAATTGGGACTTGGGAGAGTACAGGTGACAGCCGACAACAGCTCCAATGAAAAGAAATGCTGTCAAATTGACGTGGAGACTTTGCAACTTTCTCAAACCCACAAGCCTCTAAATGCCCTTTGGTCATTTTGCCTATCTTCTCCTCTGTATTCCCAACCATCATTTTACCATCTCGTCCTCTCTAATCACAAAGAAAGGATTTTGTCTCCATGCATCTAAAAGGAATTACATGATCATCCCATCTATGGTTTGTTAAGATCCTCCTCCGAACATGGGTTTTCTTGTTTGAGGCAAGATCTTTCCAAAATGGTACTCATCAAATCCAATCTTCCTGCCACATGCACAAACTGATCAACCCATCACATACAACATCAATTTTCAAGGAAGACATAGTTTTGAAGGAAACCATTAAAATATGAATCTTGTTTGAGTTATTTTCACCAGTTGACCTATGAAAAGTTGATTGGACAAGATGAACCATCACATATCAAACCCCTCGACTTGATTAATCCCCCCCTCAAACAAAAGAATTACGTAGACAAGAAATGCAAATCATTGTTTCTCTTTTGATGGAAGTTTTTGTAAGAATACCTTGATATTTCAATTTCTCCTTAGCGTATGTAATGGAAAGAGCATTCTAGTATACGGGTAAAATTTATAGGATGCATTTGTGTAACATGGCAGCACATTTCCTCTTCAGCAAAAAAAGTTTATTGTGGGAGGGGTTCAAATTCCTAATTCCTCACTCGTAAGCTTAATAAAATGACATTCGTTTTGCTTTAATGAAGAGGAACAATTAGATAAGTGTCAAATTTAGGCTTTTTATTAATTCATGAGAGTTAGTGAGTGTAAGGAGATTGATCGAGTTGATCATATATAGTGGTCTCACATGGTTAAAAAGATAGTATCCATGTGATGTCTCTTACTAGTGTAGTCCTCACCAAGCCTCAGCCTTCTTGTTCATACAGTCCACTTTGACACAAACCAACTAATATGAACCTAGGCTAATAAAAGTTTCTTAGAAAACTATAGACTGTAAACTATATTTTTAATTCTTCTCATCCGGTGGAACTCACTTCTCAACACTCCCCATTAAGTAGAATCTAGTCGGCGCACTTTTTTTGCGCCACGCATATATTTTTTAATACTAAGTAATTTTTCTTGGGATTCAAACTCAAGACTGATTGACTTTGATATCATATTAAGTTTTTTTAGCTAACAATTCTCACCAAACCCTCGATGGATTAGTAGATACGATAAAAATACTTTTTAATACTCCCCCTAGGGTGTAACCCACTTCTCAATACCTTACAATAGGGCTCACGAAATGAAAATTCAAGCCGTTAAAATTGAATACCCTCTCTATTTATCAAAATTCAAATGTCCTCAAGTTTTAACCAAATATGAGTTGGTTCTTGTCCCAAAGTAATATTAAAAATATGATTATTAAAAAAGAAGAAGAAGAAAAGGGAAGCAAAGAAGCACGAGAAGGTGACAAACACATGCCCATTGAGCCGACGCAAGAACCCATACTACTATTCATAAAACTCAACCTTAGTTGAAAGTCGCTAATTGAAGCCACAATACAGGATAAGGCCTATTAATGAATCAATATCTCTATTAGATTTCAATTTTGATTGTTAAACTAGTCAATTAAACTAAATCCAATAAATAAACAACCAATCCACAAGAGAAGGAGGTGCAGGATTTATACGTGAAAAACTCTACTTGAAAAAATACCACAGGCATTATTGTCTAGGCCGGCACTAAAATAATTGAAAATTACAAAACTCACAGTATCATTCCCAATTGCAACTCAACATAAGGACTGCTCGACTTGCCAACACATCTCTGTGAACTTTTACCGTGCTTAAAACCGACACCTTTAACACGTCTTCAAAGCATGTCTACTGTGAGAGAATAGATGTATGGAACTCCAGAGACTTTGAACTTCAGCACAGCAACTTGATGAAGCTTTAGAAAAGAAGATATCTCTCAAATTTATTCTAAGGTTTAGAATTGGAGAAAAGTGTAAGGGATGTCATTAGGGTTACTAGGATACTCAATATATAGGCCTTGGGACGTGCATAGGGTTATTTAAAGAGAGTATAACTCAAACTTGTAAGTTGGCACAAATTAAAAAGTTGTTTCCTGAAATAATTGGGCCTTCCACAAAGCATGAGCTCGAGAGGGCATTCACGCGTTCGACCGGATGCTCATTCTGTATACAGGTCTTCTAGCAGGCTCGTGCGCAGAATTTTGTAATCTAGCACGGGAGCTCTTTACCTAATGTGTGCTCAAGCGTAGGATGGCACGCTCGAGCACCCAGCCTGTTCGAGTCCTTATGAAATTCTTCTTATAAACAGTCCATCTATAAAATTCATTATAAATTAAGTTTTTTTATTTAATTTGTTGTCCAAAGAATTAACCAACACTCGATAAAACCTTAACACTTAGTCCATGTTCCAAAAGGTTAAAAAGTGAAAACATCTCTTCCTTCCTATTAACTTTTTCATGCGTGCACTTATCAATTGTCAAATCAACACTTTTTCAACACATCGCTTGATCGATCTTCCCCATTTGGCCATCATCACCTCTTCCTCCTCTCGTCGCATAAGCAAGATAAAAATAGGAGGGCCGGACTTGCTGGTCTCAGCTAAGCTCCAGGTCATGCAATGGAGCATCAGACAAACTTGTCTCTGCCTAGCTGTGAATGTGATTCCATGAGATCTCTCTTTCGTATGTGTGGGTGCCACCTTGTCCTTTTTTATCTTCTCAAAACTACCATGGAGAGAGACCTCAATTTTATCTTTGCTTGCTTCATTCTCACTCTCTTTAATATATATATAGGTGTCGTGAATCATCTGTCTGAATGGGGTTTGGCTCTTCTCCCATGAGGGCCCCTACATGTAGCCCACAAAAGAGCATCAACGGCTCCAATTGTCTGGGTCAACAACAATATCAATTACTTTTTTGACTTGCTCCAATTCCATCGAAATTAAAGCATCTTTTGGATGAGCTGTATTTACTGCTGCCTTAAAACTCTATAAGTGACATTTGTGTCCGGGGGTCTGTTTGGAAAATTTTATATGGATGCATGCATTTTATCTCTTTTTATGAAAAATAAAAAATAAAAAAGGCAGTGTTTTTAATGTCCAAAGCAACCAAAAAAATTTCAGGGTTTTTTTATCTTGTTTTTCTACAAGTTTAGCCCTATAGTATTTGTGACAAGTTTGCATGCATTGGTTTCCTAATATGAAAATTTTGCTCATGTAACTTTTACAGGGTTTATTAATAAGTTTACTTTTTCATTAACTACTTTATGTAGAAAGTAAGAGAGTTTTCACTTGTGAAAAAACGCCTTTATTGTGGTGCAATTAAATTATCTATTGTTAAAATTTAATTAGTAGTCATTTAATAAGGATAGTTTTCTCCTATTAACAGATGACGTACATTTCCTACTAGTCCATCTTTAATGAGTGCAGTTCTTTTCACACTCTTATTTCTTGCATCGTGTGTGATTTTTATACTCATCAAACTCTTGTTAACTGGTTTATTGGATCTTAAAACATTTTATAGTTAAAAGATTAATAAATTTATCGTTGTTAAATCAAGGGTTAAGATAATCGAATGAGATTTATTTTCTGCAAGACCTTTTCATCTATTTTATCTCTCAATGATAAAAATATATCTAAATGGACCTCATGAGCTGCCCACAAATGCATCCATAGTACGTGGTCTCCTTTTAGGTGAAAATTTTCCCATAAAATAATAATTGTTTGTAGGCTTAGATAAGAATTCCAAAACTTTCTCTATTACTGAGTATTCCCCATTCAAATATAAAAACAAAGTAACATCATTGCATGTGGAAAGTGGTAAATTTACCCTTGCGATTTTCTCCTCATACAAATAGACAGTAGAGGAGAAGTCTAAATAATGCTCCTCTGAGTTGCACCCCCTGTCTTTTTTGTACGGGTCACCTATGATCAACTCAGAACCATCAAACACATTTACTCCATGGAGGAAGCTTGTCCCAGTCTGAAAATTGATCTGACTATTTTTGGATGTTGGAGTAAAGCCATTGAACTTTCACAACAGAGATGTCAGAGAGAGAGAGAGAGAGAGAGAGAGAGAGAGAGATATATGACCCAAATCTGTGTCTGTGGTCAGTGAAGTTAAATGATAGGAAGGTGACGCACTTAGAAACCTCTTCCTACTGCTACTGATTCTCTGCACTGTATCTTTGGTTTGGTGATGGATGATGACTTGGTCTCCCTTTCATGCCTTCTTTGCCACTGCTCTTACTTTTCTTTATTCCATTCAGTAATAGATGATGGACCCATATATCCGTCTCATGCATTCATTATTCCTCTGCAAGTCTGTACCATTGACATCACCACATGTGGGGGGTGATGCAGTTTTGTCGAATTCCTAGAATTTTGATCTCGACCCTAAATACCCATAGGTGGGGCCCACCTTTGAATCTAAACCAATCAAAATCACAGCCCCATGCCTGATGGAGGTGCACCAATTTTCTCTGTTATAGACCATCAGATTCGTAGTGTGTGGAGATAGGTGCAGACCCCAATTATGGTTCAGAGAAACTTGGCCATGCGATCAAATAGGAAATTAATAATTTTGAATGATTTAGATTTTAAAAAATGAAAGGCGGGTCAAAATTGGATGAGATAAACCTAACATAGCCCGCCTCATTATCATCCTTAGTTGGTAATTAAACAATCATTTTATGATGAGACCTTTTCTCATGCACAGAAAAAAAAATTGTTGATGGTTGAGATGAATTGCACAAATCGTGTATCAGCTTTCCTCAACAATAAACGCCCCGCCATGCTAGGATTACCAGCAAATTTGCCTTTAAGATAAAGCAACCCTACATGCTCTGAATGTTGGACTGCTGTTTGTAGAACCTATGTTAAACCCTTTCCACCATACATTTACAACAAAAGGCAAGAGGGCTCAACATGATGCCGTTTAGTAACCCATAATGTGAGGCCCTGGATCTATAGGTCTCATTTTATTTATTTATTTATTTATTCCCTCCAGGTTTAGACGGAAGCTGTGTAAACTCCCCTATAGGCCCAATGTGGTAGTGCAGTTTCGAACCTACAACTTTCGGATGCAAATTGTGGTCCTAGGCCAACTGAACTACCCTTGAAATTTGTTCTATAGGCTTCATTGGGCTATCTTTGTTGACATAATGTCCGTGGGGTGGGATGGGGTGGGGGAGGAGTGTCTTAATTTATGCTCACCTTCAATAGCCATAAGCCAATGAACCCAATGATTAGGAACTGACCCATTGGCCGTAAAACCAAACCTGGCATAGGGTGCGAAGATTCAAAGTCCCATAGTAAGATAAAAGGTCCTCGTGCAATTAGTGTGTGTTACACTACACCCCAAGTTAAATGAGATTAACCTTAATTAATCGTGATTATCGTTGATTAATGTGTGATTAATTAAATTAAATGAGATTAATGATCATTATAACTGAATTAAATTAGTCTTAGATGACTGAATTTAGCTTAATACAATTGTTTGGAAGACATAAACTTGATTTTAGACCCCAATTAGTGAATGTGAGGACTTTTTCGTAATTATAGATTTATGTGTAAATAGCCGAATTGGGTGGAATTTGATACCAACGTGTGTATCTCGACGAGTACATCAACTTTCATAATACACTTACTCTCATTTGACTTAAGATAAATCAAAGAGGTCATAGTTTGACTTGAAGTGTAAATTATTTTGTAGATGGGTTTAAATTGTAATAAGGGAGTCCATATGTCCTGTACTCAGCACATGCAATTCAGATGGCTTCCACATGTCATACGTGGAATCTCAGCCAAAGTGCATGTGGGTTCTTTGTTAAGCTGGTTCTTCATTCTTGTTCTCCTTTTTCTTCCTTCTTGTTTCTTGGTTTCCTTGTTTCATCATAAGGAACGGTCATGGCAAATGGGTTTTAAGAAAGACAATTTGAGATTCATAATCATCTTTGTTCTCCTCCTTCTTCATTGAGCAAGTGCATTGAGAAAGGATATTTGTAAAGTGATTCACCAAGGAGAAATCTGTGCTAGTGATTCTCTCAGAAGTAGGGGGAAATTCATCTCTCCATCACTCTATTGTTGGGTTTCTTGGAAACAAGAGTAAGGGAGATTATCATCTCAAACCACAAGTTAAGGCAAGTATAAACTATATGATTATATGCTCTTGCATGTTGGTTTCTTTGAGTTCTTTATGAATCTGAGTTCAATCTCCTTATGATTATCTGATTTGTTATGAATGGAAGTTATTGAATGGACTGATGATTTGGTTTGCATCCATTGAGTAAATTTCTATTCTTGAATGATTGAATAGGGTATTAAGTTCATTTTGAATGGAATAGATGTGTAAATGATGTATGGAGGAGGGAACAAGAGGTTCCAAAAGGTTTTGTGCAGGTTCAAATGAAGTTGGGCAGAACAGAATTCATCCTTAAATTCTGAAATTATGAGCGAGATCGGTCAGCCAACGATGTCGGTTAGCCGAGGGCTAACCGACAAGCTGATCGATAGTGTAAAATGGATAAGAAAACTTGTTTCTAGTTTTCGAACCGAGACCTGACCGACCAGGTCAATCAGCCGACAATCATCATCGGTCAACCGAAACGTGAACCGACGTAGTAACCTGAACAAGATAATTCGCCTTTGGTTTCGAACCGTCAACCTGACCGACACACGTCGGTCAGCCGAAAAGTACATATCGGTCGACCGACAGGTCAACCGATGAGTGGACCGACAATTAAGCAAAGGGATGTAATGTCAGATTGTGGGTCTGCAATTCACTATGTGAAGCCTATTGATTTGTTCAAGGTTGTTTGTAACCATCATACCTCCAATAGGTGTTAATTAAGGGACTTTAATGTACGACTTTCCATAAGAACTGTAATGTCTATCGAGTATAACACATGTACATTAAATCACTTAGAATTACACACATTTGGTTGGTAATCATTTGAATTGAATTATTATTGAAACTATAAAGATTAGCTCGTAAACGCTCATTATATGTAATTGAAATTAATGACATGAATGACACATGAGTTGGCACAACATAATGATTTCTACAAGCTCATTGAGCTGAACTGATACTGTCTGCAGCAGTTTATTTGAAGAGTGTTCCGGAACTCCGTAGAGATGTCAGTAGTTCCTGGCCCGGACACTGATAAATCCCACATATTATTCTTCCGTAGAGAAGATGGTAATTCTCCTTGTTTATGGAGATGGTAATCCTTCCTCTTAAGGAAGATGGTATTTAAATTGATTTGATCTGGGATCTGGGAATATTATGTTAGTTGCCACTGTCAATGAATACTAAGACTCTTACTGACTTGTTTACTATTTTACAAGTAGCATGTACGATCATAAACACTGTTTATACTTTGCTGAATTGTTGAATTTACCAGTATTATAATGACATTACAGGCTCAGCTGCCCCGACCACTAGTGTAACCGCACCGACAGCGGAGGAGACCACTGCGGTTCCTCCAGGAGGTCTAGTAGAATGGAAATGACGATCTATCTGTTATGGTCTTTTGGTGTAAATTCTGTAAATAGATGTGAAAACTTTTGTATATGTACATACGGAGATCCTTGCATTGTTTTTGTATGCAAGTGATAATCATGATCATGATGTAATCAACTTTTGAGATCAATGTAAATATTGGTTGTATATTCCGCATATTATGTAATCTGTATCCCTTGTGAGTTTTATGTGTTAAAATTCACGGGAGTAAATATGATTTCGACTCCGGTTAACTCGAGGTGATTAAATTTCGGGTTCGGGTCGTGACAGTGTGTTTCTTCCATTCCAAATTATTGGCTCACACATGACACTGGCTTCAAAATTCTTCACACATTATCTACCAATGACCGCCAACTTTTTCTATGACATGGTCTGGATCAAAGTAGATTGTTGCACCCCTATAGCCTGGCATACTATCACTCGCCCCATGTTTGAAGGTCTTTTTTTTTTTAAAGATAAGTTGATCTTTCATTTTCTCTAAAGATCAAAATTTACACAAGGATACCTTTCAAATCGAAAGTATCTAATGGGCATACCCCATTCAAATAAGACTACAAAAAACAGCCCACATCCCGGGCACAGGAAATCAAAATATGGGTAGCCCACATCTCAGGCCTCGACTCTATTGATCCCAATCATATTCAGTTCTGTTGAGGTGAAGTGAGCTGGGATTAAAGTGACCATTTTCATTTGCTTAATGAGAGTTCTAGCATGTGGAGAACTAGGGTCATAAAATACCTTAGAAAAGCATAGTAAAACCGCCTCCACTTTCCTTACATCAAATCGATGTTTCCAATCAGACAGAGATGGATTTCTTATATTTTTTATAAGGAGACTTCCATCTCTAAATGGATTACATCGAGATCAGCTGGAATCAGCTAAATCAACGATTTCACCCCTTGGTATATTTTATCATCAGGAACAATATGAGCAGATTCTACATGTCCCTCTGGGTCCCAAAGAATACCAATGAGTGTTGGTGGAATATAAAAAATTGAAAATCTCCAACCCTCATAAATCTGAGTAGAAGGTTTGTGAGTTTTCAAATAAGTTGGGAGTAGATTCATTGAGAGAGATCGTTAAAAGTTGTCTTAGAATATCAATCCCAATAAATGGCAAATTAGACAATATATGGCAAATTAAAAGGCTCCTAAATGAGTCTTAAAAGCTGTCCATACCCTTCCATACCAGCTTAATTAATAGAGTTAGTCAAAAAAGCATGTATAAATGCCATTTTCTTTTCAATCATATCAAAGGATTGAATTCTATTAATGAGGCCTAAATGGCTCTCTACTACTTTGGAATTTTCCAACATTTTTGACTTCCTTCTCTAATTGCACCTCAAGGCCCGCAGATTCTGTATTCTAGAAAACCCTCCTCAGAAATAGGGACATCATCGAGTCCAACTTTGCATGGGTGGTAGGAGAAGGCCAAGGATAGATGTCTTCTTTCTCCTATGGTAAACGGTCTCATTGAGGTTACTCGAAACTTGCTTAAGATCAAGTTTAATAAAAAAAATTCTCTTGGTTATGTATCAAGTGTTCTACTTAGAATACCCAAACATCATAAGATGTGATGTTTGATATCTTAGATTTCATTTCATTAAATTTAATTACATTCTTAATGGGCATTCATTGTGTTGTGCGCGTGTATGCGAAAACGTGAATCAGCGATCGAACGAACAAATTAAACCACAAGACAAACAATCACACACAAGAGAATTACGTGGTTCGGCAATCTTGCCTACGTCCACGGGAAAGAAAACTCGACTCTCCTTTAGGTTCACTCTTCTCTTTGTCTGTCTGTATCTCATGGGTTACACATTACATCATATATATAATGTTCTCTTTCTTATTCCCTAAGAAACCCTATCTTAGTCAAAAAGAAAGTCCCGGTACAATTACCATAATACCCATATCCATGAACCCAATTGGTCTGGACCTACTAAACCCAACAATCTCCCCCTCCAGACCATGGGGAAGACGTCTCTGAACCCCTTACTAGGAGTCCAGTCCTGCCAACTCTGAACACAGCTCCAGCTTTCCCTTAGACACGACCTTAGTCATCATGTCAGAGGGATTCTTGTTAGTGTGAATCTTTTCCAGCTTCATGAGATTCTTCTCGATGACCTCACGAATCCAATGATATCTCACATCAACGTGCTTTGTGCGGGCATGGTATGTAGCATTTTTGCTAAGATCCATAGCACTCTGACTATCACAGTAGACTACATACTCTCCTTGCTTCAAATCCAGTTCTTTAAAGAAATTCCTCAACCAAATCATCTCCTTCCCTGCTTCATTAGCAGCTATGTATTCTGCTTCGGTTGTAGACAATGCTGTACACTTCTGCAACTTAGACTGCCAGGAAATAGCTCCCCCTGCAAAAGTAAATAAGTACCCAGAAGTAGACAACCGACGATCAAGATCGCCTGCAAAATCAGCATCTGTAAAGCCTTCAAGTACTGGTTTTAAGCCTCCGAAACACAAGCAAAAATCTGATGTACCTCTTAAATATCTGAAGATCCACTTCACTGCTTCCCAATGCTCTTTCCCAGGGTTAGAAAGAAATCTACTCACTACACCCACTGCATGAGCAATGTCTGGCCGTGTACACACCATGGCATACATAAGACTCCCAACTGCTGAGGAGTATGGAACAGACATCATCCGTTCCTTTTCTGCATCTGTAGTAGGACATGATCTCTTACTGAGCTTGAAGTGACTGGCTAAAGGCATGCTAACTGGCTTAGCATCTACCATGTTGAATCTCGCTAGCACCCGTTCAACATATTTCTCCTGTGACAACCACAGCTTCTTGTCGTTCCTGTCACGACGTATTTGCATTCCCAAAATCTGTCGTGCGGGACCCAAGTCTTTCATGTCAAAAGTCTTTGACATGTCCCTTTTCAATCTGCCAATCATGTCACTATCTTGTCCAACTATCAACATATCATCTACATATAAAAGAAGGATGATAAATTTGCCATTACCAAATTTACGAACATAAACGCAGTGATCTGCAGCTGTCCTCCGGTACCCATGACTCACCATGAATGAATCAAACTTCTTGTACCACTGTCTCGGCGCTTGTTTCAGCCCGTAGAGACTCTTTTTCAACCTGCAAACCAGCTGTTCTTTTCCTTCTACCTCAAACCCCTCCGGCTGAGTCATGTAGATCTCTTCTTTCAGATCACCGTGAAGAAAAGCAGTCTTCACATCCATCTGTTCAAGTTCAAGGTCCATGCTGGCAACTAGACCCAAGATAACTCTGATAGAAGTCATCTTCACAACTGGAGAGAAGATTTCATCGAAGTCAAGACCCTTCGTCTGCGCAAAGCCTTTAACCACTAGCCGTGCTTTGTGCTTTATCAGTTTTCTACTGTCATCTCTCTTCACCTTGAACACCCATTTGTTCTTCAGAACCTTCTTGCCTTTTGGGAGTTCCATAAGCTCATAAGTATTGTTCTTTTTCAAAGAACTCATCTCATCCTGCATAGCCTTCATCCACTCATCTTTATCTTCATGAGTTTTTGCTTCTGGGTAGCTCTCTGGCTCCCCCTCATCAGTAAGCAAAATATAATCTGATGCAGGATATCTTGTTGATGGTTGACGCTCTCGAGTAGACCTCCTAACCTGAGGTTCTGTGGTTTCTGACTGAGGAGACTGCTCCCCCTGCTCAACACCCTGTTCATCTGGCAACCCCTGCGCCTCATCACGATCTAAATCGTGTTGTCCACCTTCTCCACCTGTAGTCTGCACTGGAGAAGGAGTCGGTGTGAGATCAACCACTCAGGTCAACCTGACCCGAGCCCAACCCGACCTGGGTTGATCTTCTTCTCCAAACAGAACCAAACAGAACCCTGTTCTGTTTTTGTAAAACGAAGACGATGGAGACTGTGCTGCTCCGGCGATGGTGCGTCGGCAACGGCACGGCAGCGAACTCCGGCAACGCGGCGGCGGACAGCAGGCGACGCACGGCGATGGCGGGCGACAGCAGCGGCTGCACGGCGATGGCTGGGGAAGACCAGCGATGGCTGGGGAAGACCAGCGATGGCGCAGGCGGCAGCAGCGGTGGACGAGCAGCGGCGGTGGCTGGGGTTTTTCTCCAGCGACGTGCGGCGGCGAACCCGGCGATGGACGGGCGGCGAACAGGTGGTCTTCTGCGGCGAAGATCTGATACCAATCTTCCGATGACAGCAGTAGACGACGCCCTGAGACTTCCTGCAACTTCGGATCTCCGGGAGAATCCGATCAGTGTGGCCCACCAGAGATCTGAACGGATCTCTGTGATTTCCTGCAACGAAGAACGACGTGCAGAAATCCGGATACCCTTGATCCGATCTGTTGATCGCAACGCGGCACAAACCAACCCTAGTAAACCCTAGGCTCTGATACCACTTGTTGTGCGCGTGTATGCGGAAACGTGAATCAGCGATCGAACGAACAAATTAAGCCACACAAGAGAATTACGTGGTTCGGCAATCTTGCCTACGTCCACGGGAAAGAAAACTCGACTCTCCTTTAGGTTCACTCTTCTCTGTCTGTCTGTATCTCATGGGTTACACATTACATCATATATATAATGTTCTCTTTCTTATTCCCTAAGAAACCCTATCTTAGTCAAATAGAAAGTCCCGATACAATTACCATAATACCCATATCCATGAACCCAATTGGTCTGGACCTACTAAACCCAACACATTGCATGATCCTAACTGTTCATTGTGTTCTTGGGGCCTGCTAGATTTCCTAGATCATTGATGACTTAAAAGAATTTTTAAAAACAAAACAACTCCAGAACTTGAGTTGTGTGATTGCATTTCATATCCTTTTATAGAGATTTGTTTACAACTGTTTGGAGATTAGTTTCCAACTTTGTTGGAACTATTTCCATGTGGCAATATTTGACTGTAAGTATGAATATTTGAAAAGAGGAGTTTGAAATTTGAAAAGAGATGGAAGGATAAATCTTGGAAGATCTACTTCGTTGCAGCAGGTGAGCTATCATTCACCATGTGCATGTGGGCCATTAGCATGTGGTTCATCACCAGATGAGGTGGCTGCTTCTACATGACTTACCCAACAAACAATCTCATTCCATGTGTTAAGAGTAAAGGGGGAGGCAACTAAATTGTGGGGTTTCAAAGAACAGTTGACTGGAAGCAAGCCAGTCCAAATCAATGGACTCTGTCTAAAGTTAAGAGTTGATGCTAAATGCACTGCACAAAACTCACTCCTCTGTTTACACCCCATGTAACTTGTATTTTGTTTCCAGGAAAGGTGTTGCCCTTTGAAATGAAAAGTTTAGGGTGGAAATTGTGACTAAAATGTAGCAAAACCCATATCAAGTTTTTGATTCCAGGAAAGGTGTTGCCCTTTGCTTGACATGTTTTTTGGGTCAGGCTAGAAACGGCCTGTGCATAACCTTATATTTAACATGGACTATGTGAGGAGCTGATGTTAGTCTTTGGGGGTCCAAGTGAATTAAGAGAAAGAATTGAACAGTCTTAATTGCTGATATTATGGATGGTTCTAACTCCTAGTGCCAAAATTAATTGGACCCAACAAATAATTTGTAGGGCCCACCGACTGATCTGGTCCACATTCGTACTGATCTTGGGCTGTGTCTTAGGTGTGGGGCCCTGCTCTAAGCCTTTTTCAACCAAATAATGAAACAAGGTGGGGAAGCTGCTATGTATGCTTATAGGCCTGGCTCATCATGATGTATGGGCCTAGAAGAATTACAAGGGCCATGGTTTAGTCGCAAAGGCATGTCCAGTTACCAAATGATGAATGGCCCAACCAGGCCCATGAACTATCCTAATAACTGGATTGGATCCTAGCCCTTGATTTTGGCCTTTTCCTTTTAAGCGTCAACATACTAGGAAGATTTATCAGGATAAAAGCCCATAGTATAAACTGGGCCCATTGTTGTTAAAAGGTTATGTGCTTCTGAAAATTTTGGATTGATCCAAAATGTGGGCTCACTGTGAAAATGGTAATTGAAGAGAATTTTGGGGTGGGATCAGGTGTCAAGTTCGGTCTACAGGTGGGAACTACAGTTTTGTGTCCAACCCATATCCAACCCTTTTTAGAGCGGGTCAGATCACCTAAATCCGACTTGCAACTAATGAGAGTCACCCTGAGCTGAACCACATAACCCGCGACAAATGTGGGTCAACCAAGGTAACCTGAATTCACCTGAACCGACTTGTAAAACCCCAGCCCAAATCCAACTTCAGTACCAGAACTATGTGAGGTCCATTACCAAGGTTCCAAGGACCATTAATATTTTCTTGCCCATGCAATGTGACCCAATCCATTTAATTTCTGGCCCTCTGAAAATGCTTAGCACAAGTTAAATCTCATTTCAATTTCTAATAACTACACGAATTAATCTCTTTTGCAGGTCAAACACGGGTCATACAGGTTAAGGGGTTAACAGTAACCCAACCCTCTTTTATCCGGGTTAAGAAACCTGACCCGTGTCCTATTTATGGTCGGGTTCAATGGGTCAAATTAGGGGCTGGGTTGAGGTATGTGAGGCAAAAGTGCAGGAGGAAGTGGGGAAAAAGAGAGGAAATTTTCATATCACCACCTGCCTTTTTCTCATATTTACAGACAACCACTTTTATTTTCAATTTTTGGTTACAACCACCATAGTCTCTTCACAAAATGATTTTCATTAAAAACTACTATAAAAGGGAAAGCAAACCTTATAATCATAATCAACTTCCATAATTTATCATTGGTTTGTTAACCCTGACACTAAACTATGATATTTAAACAATTCTTATCAGGTCAAACACTAAATTGATGTATTGGGTCACTCCCTTGCTAAGCCCAGGAATTTAGGATCATATGTTGAATGGGCAGATTTTTCTTACATGTGACTTGCACACCTCTCTTTGATCATCCTTGAGTGGAGCCAATTTGACCATGAATCCCTTTGTATTTTATTCAAACAAACAGACCCATGGATTGGGACAAAAGCATTAGGAATGAGAAATTAAACATCTCAAGCACCACACATGGCATGAAACAAAAATTAGTATGTAAATATCAATTTGGATTACTATAAATAATGCCCAGAAATAGAAGAACACTGAAAAAAACAAGCAACTTGCCGTATAATAATGTAAGTTTTATCTAAGAAACAAGTACCAAAGCAAGAAAGAAATAAGAAGTGATCATAAAAGAGTAATACAAGAACTAGTCCAAACTGGGTGCCTCTTCAGTTGGGTTGCCCTCAAAAACATCAGAACTGGAAGCATCCGGTTCCTCCAACAACTCCCTTGATTGAATTGACTCCTTGTAGACAGGGGTCTGCTTGAAATCAGTGGCACCTTCATTGTAAGTTGCTACAGCAATCCCACAAGCAATCAGTGCAAACCCAATCCCAAAAGCCCATTGATACTGAACAAAGAACCCAAAAGCATCCCACTGAGGCCCCTCCCAGAAATCTGGCTCGACTCCTGGAAGGTCAGGCAACACATACCCATCATCCACTTCTTCTACCAAATCTTCTAGCTGCTGCTGCTGCTCCTCTTGGTCTGGGTCTTGTCTTGTGGTGAGGCCTCCACCCTTCTTGGTCCGGTTCTCGAGCTTACTTGTGCGTGATGAAGCCCTTCTGGCTCGAACAATGGTGGAAGTTGATCTTAGTGAAGAAGAAGAAAGAGCACTAACAGTTGAGGGGTGTTGGTGGAGACAGAAGAGTTTGAGATGGGCTTGGGCTCTATGGCTGCACAAGCTGCTGCTGCTGCTTATACATGATAGAGCCATGGTCTGTGTTCTGGTTTTGGGGGGTCCTTTTTTTTTTTTTTTTTCAAAGGGAAGATGGGATTTGGGTGTAGGGGGGAGAGAGAGAGAGAGAGAGAGGTGAAGGGCGTGTGGTTGAGAAGCCATGATCTAGATACTAGATAAGATATTTTATGGGTCTGAACTCTGAAATAGTGGGCCAGAGAAGATATATCTAGATAAGAGGTTATATGGGTATGAAGTGGTTGGCCCGTAGGGTTACTGCTCTGGGCTTGGATCTCTTTTTAAACAGATTGAAAGGGGATCCAGGTCCTCTGCAGACTTCAGCTATGACATGCTCTCTACTGCTTTTCAAAATAAGATAAGAGGAAAGAGTACATGGGTTGTGTTGATACTATTAGATGTAAGAGGGTTTTAATATAACTAGTAGAGCCCTACGCGTGCAATGCACGTGCACCGAACACACAGTTTTATTAAAAAAATATTAAAAAAATAAAGCTCTTAAAAAATTCAGTAGAAGCTTCAATACATTTAAAAATCAAATTTCAACAGAAAATGAGTGATTGTAAATTACAAGGCCCGTGCAATGTCCAAATACAGCTGATACTAAAAAAACTGAGATCGTGGTTTTAGTCTTAACTTACAAAGAAGAATAACATGTCACACCGACCGTTAAAAATAATGAAGTAATCTGGCTTGTCCTCAAGCGAGAGGGATCAACAATGGTGGAACTATGATATGAACTCTGACGGATAAGACTTGCAGAGCACCTGTTGATATAATAATAATCATAATAATGTATATATTATATTATTACTAGTCATTGCCCGTGCCTAAAGGCACGGCGCACCACATTTTGAGCACAACTAAATATGGGGAAAACCAAACCCACACCGCCCATAATTTAACAAATTTAACCCAAATTTTCTATGTAGCCCATTGGATCTATCAGCTTCAAATCAAGCCCGGCCGAATTTTTTTTTTTTTATAGGTAAAACAGCCCGGCCAATTGGATCCTTATTTAACCACCATTGAAAACTAGAGTGGCCCACTACTATAAGCGATCTAGTTCAATTACATGCAAGTCACGTTTGCATCTGCTACCAAAACAATCCAAGTTAGCTCAAATTCCACAATCTATGAAAAACAGCATATATATATATATATGTGAAGGGGTAAACTAGTAAGATTTGGGCCCAAATTCCATACCATTCAATCACTCAATTGCAATCATAGCCGTGTATTTAATCATATCTTTACTTGCATGAAAGTTTTGAAAAGATAATGGCACGTTTCGTAATTTCATAGAAAACCAAGGGCACTCCCATATCCTCTTGGAAAAAAGATAATGGCACGTTTCGTAATTTTACAGAAAACCAAGGGCACTCCCATATCCTCTTGTCCCTTTGTAATGGATCTTAAATATCTTCTCAGCCTTAGGATTTATGTACAGAAATATGTACATAAATCCAAGGATAGTCCAAAATATCTAAGGATTCAAAAACTGAGCTCCCTTATTATATAGATTATATAAGTGGGCCCACACAAGTTCTTCTCTTTTATAATCTTATTATTATTATATAAGCGGGGCCTAAGTTCTTCTATTTTAGAAGGGTAATAATAATATATAGATTATATTATTATTATATAAGTGGGGCCCACACAAGTGCTACTGTTTTATAATCTTATTATTATTATATAAGTGGGGCCCAAGTTTTTCTCTTTTAGAAGCGTAATGATAGTATATAGATTATATTATTATTATATAAGTGGGGCCCACACAAGTTATGTCATTTTGTTATATATATAATAATAATGTATAGATTATATTATTATATAGGTGGGGCCCACACAAGTTCTTCTCTTTTATAATCTTATTATTATTATATAAGTGGGGCTCAAGTTCTTCTCTTTTAGAAGGGTAATAATAATATGTAGATTATATTATTATTATCTAAGTGGGGCCCACACAAGTGATGTGATTTGGTTCTCTTAAAACGTGGGCCAGGTGTGTATTGAAACCAAAGTGTATTTTCCTCTCTTTTATAAGAGTAAAATAGAATATATAAGTGGGGCCCACACAAGTTATGTCATTTTGTTATATATAATAATCATAATAATGTATAGATTATATTATTATTATTATATAGGTGGGGCCCACACAAGCTCTTATTTTTTATAATCTTATTATTATTATATAGGTGGGGCCCAAGTTCTTCTCCTTTAGAATGGTAATAATAATATATAGATTATATTATTATTATCTTAGGGGGGCCTCACACAAGTTATGTCATTTTTATAGATTATATTATTATTATATAGGTGAGGCCCACACAAGTTCTTCTCTTTTATAATCTTATTATTATTATATAAGCGGGGCCCAAGTTCTTCTCTTTTAGAAGGGTAATAATAATATATTGATTATATTATTATTATCTAAGTGGGGCTCACACAAGTTATGTCATTTTGTTTTCTTAGATGTGGGCCAGGTGTGTAGTGAAACCAAAGTGCATTTTCCTCTCTTTTATAAGAGTAGAAAAGTGGGCCCAGTAGATATATAGGTTATTATCTATATATATTATAATAGTAGTAGATATATATTAAGTGGGGCCCACATCTTGCATTTTATTGGTTAGGTGTGTAGTGAAAAAAGTAGTGCATCTTCATCTCTTTTATAATAGTTAGATTAGATTAGATTAGATATATATTAAGTGGGGCCCACATCTTGCAAGTTATTGGTTAGGTATGTAGTAAAAAAAATATGCATCTTCCTCTCTTTTATAATAGTTATTAGTAGTAGATACTTAAGGCGTCCCTTGGCAATAATATGCCGTATGGGATGGGCCAAGTTTAATATAATATATTTGTCCATGGTTTCTACCTATTGAATATCCTGACTCACTGAAAATCAAAGCCTTACAAGCATAGGGTGGGGGTGTATAAGCAAATTTTATCCCACCGTATGATTAACCATTTGAGAAATGTGACTAAACACAATTTTGTGCATTAGTGATTATCATATTTTAGTAGGCTGCAAAAGTGTGAGATGAAAGCTGGATGATGCAAAGAAAGAGAGTCTAGATCTTCTAAGCCTCTGATTTGAGAATTCCTACATTGAAAGAGTAGAACTCTATATACAGTGGGCCGCTCAAAATGAACGTCCTCATAATGTATGGCATTTTTCGAGATTTTACTATAATAGAGGTTGGATCCATTTAGATTGACCATATCATGAATAATGTATAATAAATATGATTAATAACGCATAAGATCATGTTAATCATGCCATTGATCATACAATCAAGCTTACGGTGAAGTCAATTCCTATGAGAGTAAAATTTGCGTGATCCTAAGGTGAGGGCATTCATTTTGAGCGGATGAGATTCTCAAAAGGTGGGCTCGAGGCTCTACCATAGAGTCCCACTCTTTCAACCCAATGTATAGCTTTCCCCATCCTTTACTCAAATTGGAGTTGGTCTTGTAGTAAGATTGACCTTTTTTATAACATAAGATTAACATGTTCTTATACATATTCATTAATTGTATTTTCTATTAAATGGTCGATCTTACAATGGGACCAATTTCAATTGGAGTAAAATTCAAGGTTGTACCATCAATGAAAAAAAACTTATTTTATATATCTCGAATTTTCAATAGGTGAGCCCCGTAGTGGATTTCCACTCCATTTGACTCAAGATTTCACTAAAGTCGAAAACTCAAGGGATCCTGACTGAGAGAAGAAAGTAGAAGATTGGCAGTGAGTAATAGGATGAAAAGAATTACAAAGTGGACTATTATTTTTGGTAAAATTCTCTCCTATACACATCTGCATGAGATGTTCTGTGAGAAAATGCATCTTTGGAGACTATGGACGTCCATAGGAGAAAATATCTCAAGTTTATGTTGTTGAAAGGGAGTATGTATCTTCATTCTGCACAAATGACCAAAAGCAACTATTTGCATATCCCCCTTTTAGCTCAAGATTGGTTCATTTGAACAACATAAATTATAGACACTATACTTGGAACTACACATTAACATTTGGATAATACGCCCTTATCCCTTCATCGTAGTAGGAGTTAAGTTTCAAGACTAATAGCTCCCTTAAAAGTGAACTCAAAAGAAGTAAGGTGTAGTATTTTTTTTCCTTTTTATTTCAATTTTTGGGTTTGGATCCCAATCCTACATGATTGGTTTAGACTTTCAACCTCTTTCTATGTAACTATTTTTATCAATCTGTGTATGGAAAAAAAACGTATTTAGGATTGGATTCCAATCCAATGTAATATTAACCCTTGAGAAAATAGTAATTATCTATATATTTATGAGAATGTATTCTCCCTACGTTTAACCACAGTCCTCCAAATTCTCATCCCTCACTACCTAACATACATGGAGCCAGCTGTAGGCTAATCTCCTCTCTCTCTCTACTCTCCACTATCTCCATTATCCTCTCTCTAAACCAACTGACCCATAACTTCCTCCAAAAAATAAAAAAAACAAATTCGTATGTGCTTTCCAATCTAGCTACTACTCCAAATACAACGAAACTACCAGATCTTTGCAGTCTATTCAATTAGGTACGATGTTTTTTTTGAAATTGTTTGTTCTTTAGGTATGATGTTTGCCTTGGTCCATTCAATATTTTTCTGCAATTGCTTTTCTGGGTGGGTTGACATTAGCACAACGCATTTGATAAAAGCACCGCAGTGATTCCTCACAATCCCCATTATGCGAGTGCATAGATATCATCGAATTCCACGAGATATATCCGTCTAAGTCCATAAATCACAACACGGGCAAGAACCTGAAGACCCCACCATCAATGATGTCCAAGACACCATATTTTTTTACAGGCATCTCATGAGAATTTATATTACAAAATAATGTAGTTGCCTTTCAAGACCTCTTAACTGTAAGGTCCCACTTGGCCTAATTGAAATACAGTCCAAAAAAACCCCGTCATCTAAACATATTTGTGTATTTTTGCTAGGGAAAAATATAATGTGATTTAATGTCTTTTCCAAATAATTTTTTTTGGAAATAGATAAAAAAACCTTTTTTGGATTTGGAAACATGATACTATCGGTGGAAAAAAAAAAAGGATCCATGTTTATATCTTTGTCTTACCTTTCAATAGATGAATCTCTAGCATTGAGTCCATGTATAGCAAAGGGTTTCTTAAGTATAATGACTCGATAAAGAAAATGTAACTAAATTAAAAAAATTATTCTAATCAACAAAAATTTAACGTGTAATGACCATATCCGAAAATAAACATAAATAAAATAAAAGGAGAGAAAACAAACTTAGGTCAAACAAAAAAATAATAATAATAAAATAAGATTTATATTACAAAATAATGTAGTTGCCTTTCAATACCTCTTCAATTCCCTGTATGGTCCCACTTGATGGCACATCTATCTATATATGTGCAAGTTCTGACCCACTTTAGTTGAGCCCTATTTGGATACATGATGTAAAGGTCCCCTGAGCAATAGATCAATGTATCATCAAATGAGACTCACAAGTGATCCAATTGAACCTGTGATGAGGCTTCAATATATGCATGTACCATCACAAGCAAGTAAACAACAAATAATGGCAATGATTGTCCATAGCAAACATGGCTCACTAATATATGAGAAAATTGGGAATAAATGGGTGGCCTGGTGGTTACAGCCCCCAGCTCCCATCCCTCCCACCGGGGGTCAATCCCTGGTGGGAGGCTTTAATCCTCCTCACCTTGGCCACTGAGCCAAGCAGCCAAAATATATATATATATATATATATGAGAAAATTTATAAAATAAAATAGGGTGGCCCAATGCTTTTCTAAATTTTCATAAATTATTAGCATAGTCAATATCCCAAGCTATGCATCTAAGGAACTACACCATAGGACTAACTCAATGGGGCCTAAATGAAATACAGTCCAAAAATCCGTATATATCTCAGCATATTTAGGGTTTTTCAATCGGGAGAAATATAGTGTGATTTAATGCCTTTCCAAATAAAACAACTTAAGGAATTGGTTACTAGGCCTAACTGCAGGCCTATGATTAATTAGAGACCTAAGCATGAAATTAGGCCCATTAATTTATATTTTGAACTTCTTTGATTTAATGCCTTTCAGAATAAAAAAAAACTCTAGAAATTGGGTAATGGGTCTAAATGCAAGCCTGTGATTAATTAGATACCCAAGCATGAAATTAGGCCAACTAATTTATATTTTGAAATTCTTTATTTAATATATTTTTCCTTTGAAATTAAAAAATAATTATTGAGCTATATTAAAAAATAAGCTTTAGATGTGGAAAAATATACATAAAATAACACCAATATCCAGAAATATGTACCGGGGCCTGTAGTAAACAAATTTGAACTGCAATTAGGGGTTTAGTTAGATAATTATGCGTGATTTTTTTTAAGCTATATTAAAACTAAAAAAATAAAATAGATCATAATAATAAAAAGATATATTACAAAATATTGACAAAATGAATATTAATGTTGATTAATATGTTAGCAGCACCAAAGGCGAACAAATAGAATAAATATATTAAAAAAGGAAAAAACCAAAATGAAATAATTATTGTTCATAAAAAAATGACAAATGAAAATAAATAATAATATATTACACAATATCGACAAGATGAATCTTTGTGTTGATTAATATTTTAGCAACACCAAAGACAAACAACCAGCATAAATATATTAAAAAGAATTAAATAAATAATTATTGTTCATAAATTAAAAATGAATAAAGAAAATAAATCATAATAGAAAATATATATATTACACAATATGGACAAAATGAATCTTAATGTTGAATAATATGTTAGCATCACCAAAGGTGAACAAACAACATAAATATATTAAAAATGGGCAAAAACCAAAATGAAATAATTATTGTTCATAAAATAAAAATGACAAACGAAAATAAATAATAATAATAATAAGATATATTACACAATATCGACAAGATTAATCTTATTGTTGATTAATATGTTAGCATCACCAAAGACGAACAACCAGCATAAATATATTAAAAATAAATAAATAATTAATTAGTGTTCATAAAATAAATATGACATATGATTTAATGTCTTTACAAATTAAGAAACTTAGGGAATTAGGTAATGGGTCTAACTGCAGGCTTGTGATGTTATAGAGCCTTCTAATTGTGGTATGTAACTCATTGACACTATTATCTAAATATAATTTATATGTCTGTCTTATCTTTCTAAGTATGATTTTCTAGCATTGGGTCCTAATAAAAGGTTTGAAATTATATATGTTCAGGATGGATAAACTTCCAAGTGTAGAAGTTCGTCAAAAAATAATCAAATATAAGATATCTCGGTTGGCTGCTATAAGACGATTGCTCATCTTACGCAATCTAGAAAATAATTCTCTTCGGTTTAGAAATCGAATCTTACAAATTCAAAAAGAAAGTCGATTCTTAAGGTTATTGATTTTGCGTTGTAGACGAACTAAGCAATTCAAGTGTATGCAAGAAGCCACCTGTTTACACAATTGATACCAATTAATGCATACAAGAATCGGTAAATATATACGTCTCCAACATCTACATAACTCGATATCATATCTTATTATATCTACAAAAATAATAAACAATTGCAACCAATGAATTCGATCTAGCTTGTGCATTTGGTGGTTCGGTGGTCCGTGCATAGCACGGGATTTTACTTAGTTTAGAGTAATTGAATGAAAAAGATTTTGAAAATTCAAATGTTAAGAATGGGAGTTGTATTTAGTCAAAATTTTCTAATGTAAGGGTTTTAAGCCTTTTTAAAAACTACAATGCTGCTTGTTGAGAGTGGGATTTAAATAAAAATTGATTGTTAAACCTTTGAGGATTTTATGGAAAAAAAACTTCTAAGATGTTTGGTGAACGAAAAAGGCCCTAATAAATATGTGTGAACGGCAGTGGCCTTATTTATTTATTTTTACTATTTAAATCCAGTGTCGATATCGATGCTCCTTTTTTTTTTATGTAGAAGCAGCAATATCGACACCCTTTGTGTTTTTACAAAATGGGCCAAAACCCTTTTCTCCCCTCATTTCATCATCTGCTTATTCCCTTCTCTGTCAATTGCTACACTCCTCCTCCATGGTGACCCCAAACGGCGGTCTCAAGCATCAATTTGCACCATTTTCTTTCAATTTACTATCATCTTTGAAAGTTTTGAAGCATGTAGAAGGTATCTTCTTGTCTCCAATTTTTTTCTTTGTGTCGTACATGGCGACGAAACAAAGGGTTTTTTATTTAAATTTATCTGCCAACCTTGTTATGATATTGCATCTCCAATAGAAGGTAAACCATAATAAAGAAGATGGTGATGCACTTAAGTAATGCCACAACAACACTTGCTCTTGCATTGGTTTGAAAATTTGTAAAAGAAGCAGTATTATGCTCTTTCAATGTTGTTTGATAAATAGTAAAGATGAGAAAAAATAAGTAACGGAGTATGAATTGTGTGAATGCTGAAATGGAGTGTGTGCAGGGATCATATTTTATGCACCCTGAATGTATTCCACTTTTTCACAATTTTTCTTCTGGCCCCTTTTTCTTCTATGGACGCTCAACAAAAAAAAAAAAAATAAAAAAAAAAATAAAAATAAAAATAAAAAAATAAAAACTGCTTCTCTTAAACATCATTAACAATTTGAACAACATCTTTAATGGAGTCCACCAACCCTTTAATGGAGTTAAAAGTAGCATTGATTGTGTTAAGACTCTGTAAAAAAAAATCAGAAATAGTGACTGTTGAGAGTGAGATTTCAAGATATATTGACTGTTAAACCTTTCAAAGATATAAATGTTAAAACCTAGAAATAAAATGAATCGGATTTTTTCAAAATATTGATTTTTATTGGAATTAGCTAGAGATATTGTTTTTATTAAATAAAAAATATAAGTTTGTTAAAGCTTTAAATAGTCTATAAATAGTTACTGTTAAGAGTGGGATTTGGAGAAATACACTGACCTTTAAACTTATAAAGATGTTATAAAAAAGTTTAAATGTTAAAACTCTGAATTGCAAAAAATTAAAAATGAAATGTTGAGAGTGGGATTTGAACCCACGCCCTTTCGGACCAGAACCTTAATCTGGCGCCTTAGACCAACTCGGCCATCCCAACATTGTTGTTGTAAAATTTGCGTTCTAATTATATAGACATTCTCCAAAGAATGTGAGTACTCTCCTCCTTTTATTTCATGTATGATTAATTGAGATACGCCTACCTAACTACCTTGGGCTTAGAAACTCTGCACACTTCCATTCAAGGTTTTACAGGTAACCATAGCTTTAAAACTTGGAAGCCCAACTAAACTAGACCCATTAACATCATGCCCAAAATGGCCCATAGCCAAAACTTTCGGGGACGGGTGCACTGGTTAAACAGATAATGGGCCTCCATTCTCATCTTTAAGGGCATGTTTGTGTAACATATTTTCTACAATGCGAAAAGATAAAATGATATGTTTTTCAGTG
Organism: Litsea cubeba; assembly: GCA_012931725.1. Classification (NCBI taxonomy): domain Eukaryota; kingdom Viridiplantae; phylum Streptophyta; class Magnoliopsida; order Laurales; family Lauraceae; genus Litsea; species Litsea cubeba. Next base: position 49,746,601 of record CM022945.1, on the reverse strand, counting down.
ATCTTGAAAGAGCACTAAACCTGACCTAGACCCATTGACATCATGTTCAAAAATATCGCATAGCCAAAACTTTCGGGTTTTAGTGCATTAATTAGGTAAACATGCAGTTGGCCCCCATTTTCAGCATTGAGGGCATGTTTGTGTAATGTATTTTTTGTGAACGCAAAAAAGGCAAAAACGGTCCCTTTTTTTGTGAACTTTATTTTTTGACGTTTGGTTCAAATACTTCTTTTTGAAGAATAACAAAAAAAAAAGTTGAATTTTTTTTCCAAGCCCGTAAAGAATTGTTTCCGATTTGGGGAATTTAAAAAAGACAAAGCATTTTACATAAAATCGACACTACACAAATGTGCCCTAAAACTCTCATGCACATCCTCCACGTATGCATGAAACTTCTAATACTGACAATCCATCTATGGTTTCTTATGTGCTTGCCAAACCGGCCTATTTATATGATGGGGCCCATATTGGATGGTAGCATCTCAGCCCTTCACACAGAATCACAGATCAGTCAATCACAACCATTATTTGATGGTCATCATATAACTGTTCATGAAGGAAATGGTCAGCAGTAGAAATTCAAATAATGAAACCAAAAGGCTGGGATAACTTGATTAGCACAACTCCTATGCTGCATTACATACAAATCAGACTCCCACAATTTTGCAATATTGCCTGAGCTGGGGTCCATGTATTTCGCTTAATCATTCAATCAGTGGCCACAAATGGTGACATTAAATGGTCATGATCTCTTGTCAGAGGCTCAGAGCGTTTAGGCTACATTCAGTCCAAGACATGATCCCCAATTTGGGCACTCTGAATTGTCTTGCACACTATCCTCATGTACAGTTGATGAGATGTCATCACAAAGCCTTTGCATTTGCATCTGCTTTGTGTATGAAAGAAGGCAGATGGGAATTGGGAGGTGAAGGTGGTGATGATCTTTGACTCTTGAGAGGGTGGGTGCTAAACTCTCCATAAAAGCATTGTTTAGTTTTATCTATTTCACTGGAGAATGAAAGTGCCCCTACCAACATCTATAACAGAATGAATATCTTGTCCATGACTGTCAACTGGTAAAAGGGCCCTTTCAAGATTCCAACAACTAATTAGTCCAAAGGTTTCTCCTCTAACGTTAAAGAAATATGATAAAAGTACACATGTATCCGGTGGTAATGTTGGTGGGAAGAATTTTGCCTACACAGACCCTTTTTGGGGGGCACCTTGATCATGCCAATCATGAGGCTGGGTCGGAATTTGAATATTTGGCATGCATTAAAGGTGACCCAGATATCAGTACAATCTGACCATCATATTCATTTATTAGAAGCTATGTGCCGAGATAGGGCATGGATACAACAGGGACAAACACGGTAGGAATATAAATTTTACACGTAAAAAGTAAAGCATCGGATGCAATATGACATGATATGTTGCCCACATTGAAGTATCAGTGCAACTTAGATTAGAAGGCCTACGTAACTAATAAACTTGGAGACCTTAAAAAGATGCTCATGACCAACATAATGCCTGCTTTGTTGGTATCTGTAATCCCTAGAAAGTGCTTCCAGTCCCACCCTAAACTCCTCCATCAGAATACTTCAGTGTGGGCCCACAAAAGGTTACAAGTTTAGAAATTACCATTGTTGGGTAGCAAAATTTCTCTTTCTAATGATGATCTTAAGTTCATATGCTTGTGAGGGGGGTCTGACTTGATAACCAAGAAAAAAACCTTATTTGTAGATAAAATATGACCAGAGGCGATGTTAAGAGGATAATAACTCCCTTGAGAGCCAGGCATCCTACCAACAACCCCCTTACCACTATGCTTAAAAAGCCAACAAGAATTGCTAGAAATATCCTAAAATATCATCATTTCACGTGTACCAAAAATTTGAGAGAAGGGGGATTTTCTTAAGGAAATGGCAAAAACCTGATAATTATCTTTAGCCTCCCATGAAAAGAAATAGTTAGGACCAAGCCTGGGTTCTCTATAATCTATATTCACTTGCACTGAAACAGGATCATGCATTTGAGACTTGGAGTAAGAGGTGGACTTGAACGCAGCCACTCAGAGTATAGTTAATTTTCTACTAAAAATTTTTCCACTTACATTGAGAAAACATAAAATAAAATAAAAAAAACAGGTCCAAAGACAGTGGATTGTGATTTTATAAGGATCATATAGTATAATATATTGAGTAGTGATATGGGCCATCTGATGGAGTAGATGAAGATACAAAAAGGAATAGAGAAAACTTGTTAAAAGAATTTTATTCTTTGTGCAGTTGAGAGAATATATTAATGTTAAGTCTCATTTTTTTGCACTATGGAGGCACATCTGAGTAATCTGCACCATTGACATAATGGGGACTTCCCCCTCCCTACCAACAAAAAGAAAAAAAAAAATCACATGGGGAAGGATTGCAGGGAACTGTTGTATGAGCTTAGATTAATTATAAGCTAATTTTTTACCGAAAAACTTATAGGCGCCTAATGTTTTCATTTTAATTTGTAGGGTGACCTGCCCATGTATGAAACTTCAAGTCAATCCCATCATCCTAAACGCCTTGATCTTTGGCCCACAAAATTATCGGTTTTAATTTTAAAAAATCCAATGGTTCAGTCTATTCAAATTGGTGTAAACCCCATCGGTTCAGCTGCACTGGAGCATTTGCCCGTAAAATAACAATAGCAATAAGATAAAAACATGATGAGTACCATAAGATTATATTTTATAACATATTAAATAATACCAAAGCTTTCATATCTACAATGTTGATTGAGAGTACATTTGCTTAATAGTAAGGTCTGCCTTGATTTATCATCAAGACAAGACCTGAGAGAAAGTAGGCAGTTATGCTTAAAACCAAAGCTCTGGAAGATGTTGACAATCCCATCATTTGTCATGTACTGACATTGACAATCAATTTAGATTTTCCACGAGAAACAAATATAAATAAACATATGTTAAATTCCATCATATTTCTATCATGCAAGGTTGCTTTAGAAAATAGAGATGCTTCATTTGCAAACCCATAAAAATATGGGTACTGCTACATTTAAGGCAATGTACTGCAGAGAGTAAGATCATAGAAATCTGCATGTATCAATGGACTCTAAACAAGAAACTTGAGAGAGATAAAAAAAACATCAAATGGAATCCATGCTCAAGTCCCATTTAAGAATGCACAGATAGTCCCATCCACCATTGATTCACTTGATTTAGTTTGATCACACAAATCCTGTCCCCAGAGGACTCTTGATCAAGACCATTAATAATGATAGAACTCACTGCAGATAAAAGATCCAAAAACCTCCCCAATCATAATATCATCAATCATAACTTTTCTATTGATGTCTTACACATGGATAGTTAGTCAATTAAAGGAAGATTAGCACCAATGGCCTAGAGCAATACATGTGCATCTTGTATGGAGCAGCAGCACTGTTTTGATACTTCTATTGCAGAAAAGCTACTGCAGCATATTCAGGCGAGCTGAGTTAATTAAGGACTAGCCTAGAAAAATTAGGATTTACTTTAACAACACTCTAAAGTTAAGGTCGACCAACAATAGGGCCAACCAGACAAACCGACCACCCCTGTTAAAAAGAAATTAAGTCATGAAAATGACTTCAGTTTTCTTATCCATGACAATACAATCACCTAACCAACCAAACTCTTCCCAATAGACTCTATATAAACTATGAGACAATCTCTAGTCACCAGTACCAAGGATTAGTGACTGAATATTCCCATCTAGCCTGTCTATTTTGCCTGTGTGATAGTGAGATGGGTGCTACTCTTCTTCAATCACCATTTTCCATGAGAGTTTTTTTGTTTGCATTGGCTGCGTTGTTCCTCTTGCCTGAGCTTCAATGTGCCCAGCAAATGACCAGGCACTACAAGTTCAATGTGGGATATCCAGTTTTTGCTAGAATAATTGAGCAAAATGCAATGTACTTATATAATAATGTACATGGGTTGTATAGTTTTTAACATCTCCAACTATAATTTGTTACAGATTAGGTTGCACAATGTGACGCGATTGTGCCGCACAAAGAGCATAGTGACAGTTAATGGCAAGTTTCCGGGGCCTAAGATTGTTGCTAGAGAAGGCGATCGAGTCGTTGTTAAGGTGGTTAACCATGTTCAGTACAATGTCAGCCTGCATTGGTATTGAATTCTCTAACCACCTCCTCTTTCTCACTCTCTTTTTTTTTTAAGTTCTTTTCATGCTTTCTCATACAACTTCTTGGATTCTCATATTACTGTTCTAACTTCTAAAGCTTTTTTAGTACTGGGAATTAAGCAATGAATGATGGTAAGCTTTTTTTAAAAAATAATGGATGTTTAGAGGTTTTTGCTGATGAGATCTTCAAAAAGATAAATGGAGGACTGCAGCCTGAAGTACTACAATCTATACAATGGAGCATTACTGGTCAGAATAATTTGGTGTGAAGTCCTATCAAAACACATGCATACATCAACAGCCTAATGGGTGGGGTCATTTGGAGTTGGGGTCAATGTTGTAATTTGGGATTTTAAAATGGAACTCAGCTCAGCAATAAGTACAGTTACAAGCTTCTCAAGGGTCAATGTAAACTTTAAGACCATAGTTATTTACGTCAGTAACAAACATTCACTAATGAAGAAACTATACAAAACGCAAACAAAAAGAAAGTACATGATATAAGAGATCGATATTGTACGAATCTATAAAATGGTACCCATGGCAAGGGATCAGATTTAATGAGGGCCAGGTTAAACCTGAACCTTATCAGACTCACAGCCGTCCCACCCCATGCTCGATCTGCGATGCCACAGATATGTGAATTTTTTTTTTTTTTTTTATCAAAACCATCCCATGACACATACAGGTTGGGTCAAGTTTGATACAATAGAGTTAAATTATATAGTTTCTTGTGCCAGTCAAAACTTGAACCCGCCTCGAATCCAATTTAGGCCAAAATCTATAAAACCATACTCACTATGAACCCATAAAAACCACAATCAAACCTGCCCTTGATAGGAGCATGTCAACCCAACCCATAACATCATTGCCATCCCTTTAAAAAGGATCTATGGAAAAAAAAAAAAAAGTGATAAACGTTGGCCAAGAAATCATATCTGTAACCCAATTTTTCAAATCGACGTTGTTGGTGTAGGTAGTAGTCCCTTTAAAATAGGACCATTAACCTTCTCAAGTTCACATTTTTTTGTTTATGTTGGATGGATGGCATTGTAGGCATGGAATAAGACAACTGCAGAGTGGATGGGCAGATGGGCCTGCATATGTTACTCAGTGCCCCATACAGACCGGCCAAAGCTATGTCTACAACTTCACCATCATTGGCCAAAGGGGGACTCTGTTCTGGCATGCTCATATCTCATGGCTACGATCTACTCTCTATGGACCCATCTTCATCCTTCCAAAGCGCAGTGTTCCTTACCCATTTGCCAAACCATATAAGGAAGTCCCAATGATCTTCGGTGTGTGGCTCAAAATACTTGCTAAGGTTAAGTGATTTAGTAGATCAATCAACTGACTAGTTGACTAATAAGAAGCTGGATTTCAATTGTAGGAGAGTGGTGGAACACAGACACTGAGGCCGTCATATCCCAGGCTCTGCAGACCGGCGCTGGGCCAAATGTTTCTGATGCTTTCACCATCAATGGACTCCCCGGGCCCTTGTACAACTGCTCCACAAAAGGTAACCAGGGCAGGGTAGTGGTATTTTATTCACGTTAATAAAGTGCAATGCATTCAATAGCCCCACCAGGTTATCTTAAGAATATCATCATCAAAGCCTTGTCCCAACTATAAAGTTATCTCAAAAACAGCGATACATAAATCCATACATCATCGTCATCATCAAAGCCTTATCCCAACTATGTTGGAAATCCACACACATTCATATATTTATACATAAACGAAAGTTCTCAGGGGCAACTACACAGTACCTGGGCAGATTTTTCACCTGCTGGAATCCCACACAAGGGCTGTGTGTGATTTAAAATCCCCACCCACAAAGCAAGAACCCAAGGCAAAGACCAAAAACCCCGCATGGCAGCCATACAGGACTCCTGTAGGAGACCAAAACTCCTGTACCTAGCTTAGTAAGGGTTAAGCCCATGGGAACCACCCGCTCTTGCTATGATCAATCTAAGCACTTCAACCTAATCAAACACCAACAGTAACTGTATTGACCAGATGGTTCCTACTTTTTTGCACGTAAGTAGGTCATAGGAGAATATGGTATGAAACTAACCTTTGTTTCTTTTTGTGTGTGGTGTAACAATCAGATACCTTCAAACTGAGAGTTAAGCCTGGGAAGACTTACCTCCTCCGATTGATCAATGCTGCACTCAATGATGAGCTCTTCTTCAGCATTGCCAACCACACACTCACTGTCGTTGAAGCAGATGCAATCTATGTTAAACCATTTGACACCAACATCCTTCTCATAACACCAGGCCAAACCACCAATGTCCTCCTAAAGACTAAACCCAACTTGCCCAATGCCACATTCCTCATGTCTGCCAGGCCCTATGCAACCGGCCTAGGCACCTTTGACAACACTACTACCGCCGGACTCCTCGAATACAAGCAACCCAATTCCTCCCTTTCCTCAAATATCAATCTCAATCTCCCACTACTGAAACCAACCCTTCCAGCTCTCAATGACACTTCCTTCGCTGCCAACTTCAGCAGCAAATTGCGAAGCTTAGCCAATGCCCAGTTCCCAGCCAGCGTACCCCAGTCCGTTGACAGGCGATTCTTTTTCACTGTGGGATTGGGCTCCAACCCATGCCCCAAGAACCAGACCTGTCAAGGCCCCAATGGCACTAAGTTCACAGCTTCAATCAACAATGTCTCTTTCATCCAACCAACCACAGCCATCCTCCAGGCCCATTACTTTGGGCAGTCCAATGGTGTATACACAACCAACTTCCCCAACTACCCTCTGATTCCATTCAATTACACAGGCACCCCCCCTAATAACACCGGGGTGACTAATGGGACAAAGGTGGAAGTGCTTCCTTTCAATACAAGCGTTGAGCTGGTGATGCAGGACACTAGCATTCTCGGTGCAGAAAGCCACCCTTTCCATCTCCATGGCTACAACTTCTATGTTGTCGGCCAAGGTTTTGGAAACTATGACCCAAATAAAGATCCTTCTAACTTCAATCTCATTGACCCAGTTGAGAGGAACACTGCAGGAGTTCCATCTGGTGGTTGGATTGCCATTCGCTTTCGGGCAGACAACCCAGGTTGGTTACATTTGAAAAATCTAAGTTTGTATTCTCAAATTTTCATCCTCAACATGTCTCTCAAGTACTATATAGCCATGTACAAGGTGAAATGTTGATTATTTGACATACATGGGGACTTAGTGTATACAAACCTACACACAAGATCACTCCCCCACCCTTTTGATTTGCTAACTTGGTATTGTTGATGACATGACAACAGGTGCGTGGTTCATGCACTGCCACTTTGACGTTCACATGAGTTGGGGTTTGAAGATGGCTTGGATCGTGTTAGATGGAAAGCTGCCAAATCAAAAGCTGCTACCTCCGCCATCAGATCTTCCCAAGTGTTGAGATTGACCCTCAGATCCGGTGACCTTTTCTCTTTTTGGGATCTGCATTTAAATTAAGCCTTCTTTGGAAATGAGGAGTTGTTAGTGTTCATGGAGAGTATCAAACATTGAGATTGTGTAAATCGTGCTTTGTTTTTGCCCTAATAAAACTGTGATTGCTCTTTCTTCCTTTCATTGCACTGCCAAAAACAACGACCACCACCACACCATGCGCACCCACCCACCAACAAAACCCATAGACATGTCTGCAAGCACACAGCACATGCATAGAAGTGACCATGGAGCATAACCCATACCATATTGGTCGTGTGCTCGACAGGCCCAAGATGGCTAGCACAGTGAACTTAATAAAAATATCCTGCCAAAAACACAATGACGTATCTCACTAGAGCACTTATTATAATACTTTTTTTTAGAGAAAATGGCCTTAGAATGATCATTACAAAGACCCAGTTGCAAAGGGAAGTGGCCCCAAAGCCTGCATAAGATATGAACACATCATGGAACGAATCAAAATTTAAGGAGAAGACTAAAATGCAAAACAAGAAGACATGACCAACTGTAACTCAGATGACAGAAAGAGGATGAGGAAACAAATCTTGTTCCTGAAGGCAAACTCTAAACGGACGTGATCATATTAGCCATCATAATTGAGATTTTGATCTAGCTTTGGCACATCTCTGTCATTGCCTCAACGTGCAATGTTAAAATACCTTGAAGTTGCACTCCAACAACCCTGCAATTTCGTGCCACCAAAACACCTCAACTGCTAGGACTGATACTAGTTCCTTTAATGTGGTACTTCTCTGAAGCATGAGAGGATAAAAACACAGCAAGATGGCTACTCTTTCCCTCCACAAATTAGAGGGAGGTGGTGAGACCGTGAGAGACCTGGGAAATCATTACATGTTCTATTGCTCTTAATCACTCTCTTTCTTCTTGGGTAAAACAATAGGATATGCCATTGCATCCACATATTCCAGTAGTCATTTGAAGCATCCAGTTTTGATGCTTAAAATTCAGAGAACATTCAAATGACTTAAAATCAAGGACATTTAATTCAAATGGCAGCAAAAGAGATCAACAGGAACCACTTTAAAAGCAGTTATGAAACTGGAAAAGGCAAGTTTGAATATTCCAACAAAAATCAAATAGGGAATGGTGCAGATTGAGGGATGGCTGATCCCAAGTTCAAGATTCATTAATAAACAGCCCTTAAAGTTGATTGGGAGCTAAAATTTGATTTGAACCAAACCTGCTTCCTTCTTATCCAAATCATTAGAACACTATCAGGTCTTTAAATTGCATAATACAAAGAAATTGCAATGTGATAGGATGCTTGAATGTCGTAGTATAATGGAATTAAGATTTCCTTTCAATCAATTATCCTCGGATGAGTTACAATTAAGTCAACTTCAGTCACACTTTCAGTGTACGATGATTCATTTTACATGAATCAAAATGCTAATTACAATGATTTTAAGTGCATACATTAACCGAAATGCAAATCAAAACCAGTGAGTTTCAAGTAAATGGCATTTAGCATGAGGGATCGCAAGGTCCACCTCAGCAAATGTATAGTTTGACAGACCTCTAAATATCATTCATACCAAGACCCATGGTCCAGTCATCAAGTCAGAGGATATGATCGACCCCACCATGACTGATGTTCCAAAATTATTGCAGAATGGAAGACCGTAACACTTAAATTGTCAAACTAAGTAGTTACTATTAACTAGTCTTAGGTAATCGAGGCAGTGGGTGTGATAGCTTAACGATACAGCAGCGGCTATAAAAATTAGAAACTAGAGAATCAATGTAGGATCTTACAGTCTGGACTACACCCACATGGATTCAATCATAGCAATAGGTAGAATACCAAGATATGGGCCATGCACATAAAGAAGTAGGAGATGTAGCAAACTACACATTTGCAGCCCCGGACCCAAGACCTCATAAATCCTTGTCATGTAAGGAGCATATAATCACTCATAATCAATTGCCGAAAAAAGTACGTCTTTAGTGTTAACTAGAGTTCCAGTTGCAATATTGTATGCTACCGTAAACCTTGGCATATCAAATAGATCTCTCTAGAAGAGGACCTTGTTGCTTTAGGCCTTAACAATGATGCCTTCTTGAACTGCAGTTTGCAGATTTGACTAAATCCTGCAAGGCCAAGGATCAAAGAGAGAAAATTAGCAATTGTCACATCAGTTACTAAAAGTTATTTATCTGTCTCATAAAATGGTCAGTAATTGTTAGAGAACCCATTTCAGTATGTAAGAAGCCCTATTTTCAGACATTGATCTGATGGCTCCAGCACAAATTAAGCACCGAGCACGCAATAAAAACCTCTCAAATTTAAAATAAGCGAAGCATTTAGTTTTTGGTCTTTTTCTGTGTAAGGATATCTACTTTAACCATACTTTGTAGGCAACCTAGTCACCAATTGAGAGATTCAGAGATGGAGTTCTGTTTCATAACACATCCAAAGTGGGGAACAACAGATATACAGTCTCATTCCCTAGACCATTGATATTGCTAATGTAAAGATGAGCTCCTAGAAAAGCAAGTTTTTTTCTTCACAAAGTGTAAACTTGTAAAGGTCAGGATCACATAATTCCTCCAAAACAACTGCCCACCTTGTACATCTTCACTCTCAAGAAGCTTAATGACTAGGTTGCCACCAGGTAGAAGGACGCCACCATCATTTGCATCAGAAGCAGGCCCCTCTGGAAGCTCCTCATGACAATCTCCTAAAGTAGGTAAAACAGCTTGACCTACAGCCAATGAGAGCGCCCGCATCCCCAACTCAATAGATAAAGCTGCATCTTTAGTTGTTATTCCAGAAACAGCAGGACACATATCAGACAGCACCACAGAGAACCCTTTTCCCTACAAATCAGTATACAACAAAATCACCTTTTTTTTATTTCTGCTGAAAACTGAACAAAAATTTTCAGCCTTGCATTTCTCATATTATACTTGTATCTTCCCCACAAGTCATAAAAGAGAACCATAACTAAGCCCACTTTCTGGGTCTCATGTAATCTACCACAAATTTACATGTTTATACTGAACAGGGTGTGGAGTGCATTTGTTCAGATGGGTGAAATGCATGGTACCATATTCATACAACATAGCTCAAGAGTACAGTTAGTTGGTGAGGTAAATTTACTGAAAAATATGAGAAATGATACAAGGAAAATCAAGCTAAAGCAAGAGATGTTTCTCTCACAAGACACATTTTGTTAGGGACTCGATAAGATCATTTACTAGTCTAAAGGAAACATGAAATAATGTGTCAGGACTCGGGACCTGAAAGTTGACACCAGTCACCACCCTCATTGACAAAAGAGGGAGATCTCAGGGCTCTCAGTCATGATGCCTGATTGAGAGCATAATACAACTTTATGAGTTACTTTCCACACCCAAAGGCAGGCAAAAACTTTTGTGATCCAATATGGGCGGTGAGAGATGCCTAAATTTGCCCAGTTGTATCATTTACTTATATGGACCAGCTGAAGTCAAAACAGATGTTTTGAGTTAATTTGAAGTGAGATATAGACATTTTCACAGTTTCCAGGTACACAGTTCAATAGTGTTTGGCAAAACCATCTCCTTTCTTCATTTTCTATTCAGTTATTCTCAGGTTCGGATCTCTCACCACATTTGGAAAAAAATGTGTTTTTGCCAGAGGTTGGCAAATTTTCTGCCTTTCTGGAGTTAAGCGATATGGATAAGGAGAAATATGCAAATTAAGAAATTTGTTTGGATGTACATGAGTCTCTAATTGTGACAGTGGACGTAGGGACCCAATAAGCCATAACTCTACAATGAGGGGCCCACAATTCATGCTAAAAAGAGAAGGTTCCAAAACCCAGATTTTAGGTTTTCGAGTTACCACAAGTGCATCATAAACGGCATCACCACTATTCTCCACCTTTCTCTGTCTACCAAATAAGAGGATAAATGGATTGGGAGGTAGGGGAATGTCACCACTAAATGATCTGCTCAAACTATGTAGAGCTGAATACCCCATTTCGATTTTTTACATTTCTAATGGCTTAACTCGTATTTGATAATGGGAATTGGGAGCATTTATTATCATAGTAGGATCTTAGTTTGAGCATGTCAAGAATCTTGCACCCTTAAAGAGAGTTTCTAAAGAGAGATTCAATTTTTTAAGGTTGTTTCCTAATGGAAAATTCAAGAAAATTTCTCAGAAAATAAAACAATTAGAAAATTCATCATTGTCATCAAATTATCCCATCTATCTGAGGTTGGGTTATGATTTCTACTTTTTCACTCGACCCTATTTAAGACCGTGTTCGTTGTAATTCCACAATGTAACTTGCCTTGTTGCTCACTACATTTTAAGCCTTTATTAGCCTTCTGACAATCCAATACTTCGTACAAGGGCAATTTTCAATCTTCTATGTCCATGCTCAAACCACTCAAATGGCATTCCTCAATTTTCTCTTCCAGGGGAGCCACCCATAGTTTCAACTGACATTGAAGTATGCAAAAAAATTTATATCTGACAGTCAATCCTTCATCCTGAAACTAGCACATGACGAATTCAGGCACATGAACTCCCTCTCTCCCTCCTAAATGGATGGAAGGCAAAACAAAACCTCCATGGAGATTCTACTTTGTGATTAATGAAATTAAGCAGTCAGTGGCACCCACAGTGTTCTGCTTTGTATAAGTGAACAGTGAGACTAATGAAGAAGCAGGAATCCTAGCAAAAGCCAGTGATTGGCACCCATAGTGTTCTATTTTGTATAAGTGGACAGGGAGTCAAATGAAGAAGCAGGAATCCTAGCAAAAGCCAGTGAAAGAAGGATCATTTTGAGTGAAAGATAAGGTACAAACAGAGCTTTTGGTCTCTGTGATAACTGAAAACCATTTGTCAAAGACTTCTACCTTCGGACTAATTATGTTTTCCTTTTCTGTATTTATTTATGATGCCAGATATGGGATGGACGTGGCAGGGAAGCGCCAAGGATAAGGCAGGGACAAGGATTTTATCCACAAAGAATAATTCATCGAATACTATACGATGCATTGCCTATTTTGAAACATTTGGGTATCATAGGTATTTATCTTAACACTTGTTCTTTTGACTTTAAAAAAAAATCAAATCTTGCCTCTGAGAAAAAGCTAACAAAGAAAATTTTAGATAAAAATAGAATAAATAGAACAATTAAATCTTTACATGCATTCAGGAAATTCTTTGAAACTGTAAGAAAGCATGAAAATATATAAATAATAGCTTTGATATATAGAACTAAATATAAAAAATATAAAGAAAAGTTTTGTCACAAAGTCGTCAAAATTTCATAATTATGTGATATTCTCATGGTACTCTCATTTGTTGAAATCTCACAAAAATTATAGTCATAATTGTTTTGTTGAGCAATTCCATCATTTGCATAGTGTCGGGGCTTTTCTTTTGTGCTTCTCTGTGTCAAGACACAGATCAAGCCCAACCCAAAGGGTCAGGTCAACCCAATGGATCAAGCTAGTCCAAGAAGAATGGCTGAAGATTTTCTGTATTTTAACGTACGTCATTGCCCGATTGTAGCTGAGTATACATTCAAACTTTAACCCTTAGATTTAGAATCTAATGAAATAATCTGTGATGAGATTATAGGAAGAAGATGAAGACAATATTGGGAGAAAACTTGACCCCACAAAGAGAGGATCGATTGTGTATTTATAGTTACATTATACCCTAATCAAGGGCAATCAAAATAATCAATAAACAATCTCCTAATCTATACAAGGAATAGAATAAATCTCATAATCTATACAAGGAAGTAAATATGAGAAAAATCAGCAGATGATCCCATACGTGGGATCTTACATACAATGCCCTTGATGGGCTGGGCTGGGCCTAGTGGGCCTAAGCCACATTATCTTCTACACTCCCCCTCAAATTGATGTGGTAATGCAGAAAACAGCAATTTGCGAGTGAGGTCATGATGGCGTGGCTTGGGAAGAGCTTTGGTGAAGATATCCGCCAACTGGTCATGAGTAGAGACTAGAGACATGAGGCAAGGTTATCTTATCAGTGACAACATGCTGACGGATGAAGTGACAATCAATCTCAATGTGCTTCGTCCGTTCATGAAAGACTAGATTATTAGCAATTCTAGTAGCACTGGTATTGTCCCCATGAAGAGGTGTAGAACTACCAACAATGACACCAAATTCACAGAGAAGACGGCGGAGCCAGATGATTTCAGCACTTGCGGATGACATTGCCCGATATTCGGCCTCAGCGGAAGACTTGGACACAGTGGTTTGCTTCTTGCACTTCCACGAAATCAGAGAGTCGCCAAGAAACATACACCAGCCAGTGGTAGAGCGCCGAGAATCAGGGCAACCAGCCCAGTCGGCATCTGCATACGCTGATAAGCGCAGAGAGGTATCAGAAGGATAAAATAGACCATGAGTAAGAGTGCCTTTAACATAGCGAAGTATGCGCAACGCAGCAACAAGGTGTGGTTTGTGAGGATTGCTCACAAATTGGCTAACCGTATGAACGGCATTAGAGACATCAGGTCGAGTCATAGTTAAGTAGAGCAAACTACCAACTATCCGCCTGAAAATGGAGGGATCATCCAGGGGAAGGCCATCCTCCGCACTGAGTTTGCTGTTTAATTCCAACGGCGTATCAAAAGTGTGAGCATCATCAAGTCTTGCTGAGGTGATCAAATCGGTAGCATATTTACGCTGATGGACCCGAATGCCTGATTTGGTACGCGAAATCTCAAGCCCCAGAAAGTATGTGAGAGGACCAAGATCCTTCATCCTGAAGTGGCGAGTAAGGTGGTGTTTGAGATCTGTAATGCCTGCAGTATCATTGCCACTGATAATCATATCATCAACATATACTAAGAGAAATGTGTAGCCCTTCGGTGTCCATCGCAGGAAGAGAGAATTATCAGAATGACTTTGACGAAATCCGGCTTGAAGGATTGCGGCACGGAATTTATCGAACCAAGCCCTGGGAGATTGTTTAAGCCCATAAAGAGCTTTCCGCAATTTGCAAACATGGTGAGGAGGACAAGCATAGCCCAGAGGAGGTTTTAAGTAGACAGTCTCTTTCAAGTCACCATGAAGAAAAGCATGTTTGACATCCATTTGCCATAGAGGCCAGTTGCGGGCCGCAGCGACACAAAGAAGAGTACGAACGGTGGTCATTTTAGCCACTGGTGCAAATGTCTCCTCATAGTCAATGCCATACTCCTGCTTGTAACCCTGCGCCACCAATCGGGCTTTGTAGCGATCAAGACTCCCATCAGAGTTAACCTTTATAGAGTAGATCCATTTACTGCCAATCACAGAGGCGCGTTCAGGAGTCGGTACCAAGTCCCATGTGTTGTTTGCTTCAAGAGCAAGCAACTCCTCAGTCATAGCATCCTGCCAGTATGCAATCTTCGAAGCCTGTGAATAAGAGGTGGGAATAGGAGCACTATCCAACGAAGTGAAAAGAGCAGGGAAGCCATATCTGTCAGGAGCAACAGAAGGACGACTAGAGCGTCGCAAGGGTATAACACTATCGGTGGAGGAAGTATTAATACCTGAGGGTGTAGGAGGCAGTATTGGGAGATGATCAGGAGAAGGAGGCCCCACAGGAGGAACCTTGTTACGCCAGACATAGACTTTGGTAATAGGTGGTGGTGGAGAAGTAGTTGCAGGAAATTGTGGCAGATAAGAGACAGCAACAGGATGTGTATCCAAACGCAAAGAGAAAAAAGGAATGTGTTCTAAGAAGATCACATTACGAGATATTCGCATGCGTTTCTCAGATTGGACATAACATAGAAATCCCTTGTGTTCAGTACTGTAACCTAAAAATAGACATTTGGCAGCTTGAGGTGACAACTTAGTGCGTTCTGTAGGTGGAAGATGGACAAAGCATAAACAACCAAAAACACGCAAGTGAGAATATGAAGGAGTATTACCAAAGAGAGCTTCATATGGAGTAGTCTTTCCTAGAACGGAGCTAGGATAACGATTGATGAGATATACAGCAGTCTGTGCAGCATCACACCAAAAGGTGGGAGGAACTAAGGATGCAAGGAGGAGAGAACGAACAGTTTCAAGAATATGTCTGTTCTTCCTCTCCGCAACACCATTTTGCTGTGGAGTATGCGGGCAAGATTTTTGGTGAAGAATTCCTTTATCAGAAACGAAGGCAGAAAAATCATAGGACATGTATTCTCCGCCAGAGTCAGACCTAAGAATTTTTATTTCTTTCTGAAATTGAGTTTGAACCATTTTGTAAAACTTTTGGAAGAAAGAAAAAGCTTCAGATTTGAAGCGCATGAAATAAATCCAAGTGAAACGAGAATGATCATCAATGAATGTCACATAATACTTAAAGCCTGTCCGACTCAAGGTGGGTGCAATTCCCCAAACATCAGTGTGAATAATATCAAAAGATGATAACGCACGAGAACTATGAATAGGAAAATGCAAGATATGACTCTTACTCAAACAACACGTTTCACACTTAGATTGAAGGAAAGAGGACATCACTTTATTATTAAAAGTGGGTTCTAAACAACCATTTTTAAATAGGGAAAGTAAATACGCATTGTTCACATGACCAAGACGACTATGCCACACAGTCCACAATTTATCTAACTGAGGCGAAGAAGAAGAAAAGAGATAATGATGTCCAATGTCCAGCAGAAATAGTCGACCATGTTTACTCCCCATTGCGATCACCCCTGTATGACACAACCAGTGGAAGAAAAGATAATATGGTACCCATCATCAATAAGTTGTCCTACAGAAAGTAAATTGGCTGATAATTTGGGAACAAAGTAGACATTGGGAAGGTGGAGAGACTGGCCAGAGACACCAGATAAAATAATTGTACCAATTCCAGAGATGATTAATTGGTCTCCATTAGCAGTGGTGATTTTTTCTTTTCCAAGGTAAGGGTGAGAGGCTGTAAAGCTACTTTCTACAGAAGTCATGTGGTTCGATGCTCCTGAATCTAGAAACCATGTGGATGGGGTGATGGATGAAGACTGAGATATTGAAGAATGAAAAGCTGGAAATGCTAGAGGAGAGTGAGATTGATACCGATCACCATTAGCATCATAATTGTCCATAGTAGAAAAGAGGCAGAAACAATACTAACAGCAAGGGACAGCAAATATGTAATAGTAGCAAAGACAGCAACAGCAGCAGCAAATATGTGGCGGCAGCAAAGAGAGCTAACAGTGGCAGCAGCAACAGTACTGCCAACAAATCAAAACAGCACTAACAGCACAATTGGTCTGTGGAATATAGCAGATGAACAATGCAGGAGAGATGTGTGGTCCCACAGCTTGCCAGCAGCAAATCGAAACAGCAGCAACTATTGAAAACACAGCCAAAAAGTAGCAGAAATAGCAGTAGCAGGTCCAAAACTCAGTGGTAATACTTGTTAGGTGGATGCTGGTAGCCAGAGAGTGAGGAAGGTGCAAACAGCAATGCACAGTAGCATCAACAGAGTACAGGGAAGCCTGACGTCCCTATCGTCAGCGGGTGAATCCACACGTGGGCCCCACAGGGTGATCGAATCACAGATCAGGTTTGATCGCTGTAAAGTGGATCAAATGTACTCCCTTCAGGTCCAAATCTGATGAGATTTGGAAAAAGATCCACAAATCTGAACGGTGATGATGAAATCTGTCTAAGAAAACCGTCAGATGAAGAAGATGATGGAAACTATCTCAAAGGTGATGGAAAAAATCCTGAAAAATCACTATAATTCCCAGAAAAATGAGTCGACCAACATGGGGATAACTATTAGTGATGTTGTGATCATCGTTGGTGGGCCAGTAGTGAAACAGAAGCAAAACAGAGAAGAACTGACGAGAACAGCGTCAAACTGACGAGAACACGTCAATGCCGTCACTGTGTCGATCTCCTTGTGAGATCTGAATAGTTGATCGCGGCCCGATCAGGGGTATGGAATGGAAGGACAAGTTATTTTCGCAACTCCAGGCCAAAGTTTCACTCAAATCGGATCAAAATCCACAAATTTGAACGGCTGTGATGGAAACTGCCGGACAAAACTGAAATATCACAAAATGAGGTGGATATCCTACTTCTGATGATCCAAAAATCTTGAAAAAATCTCCATAAATAAGAGAATAACCAGACGAACAATATAGGCTACTTCCGCTACGATGATGATGATGATCAAAGGTGGGCCACCTCTTATCAGGGATGATCAGACACTATGAGAGAGAAGTTTTCACTTCAGGAAGAAGAATGATCAATGATAGAAGACAATAGAAGAGGGATTGATCATAACCATAGCTATGATACCATGAAATAATCTGTGATGAGATTATAGGAAGAAGATGAAGACAATATTGGGAGAAAACTTGATCCCACAAAGAGAGGATCGATTGTGTATTTATAGTTACATTATACCCTAATCAAGGGCAATCAGAATAATCAATAAACAATTTCCTAATCTATACAAGGAATAGAATAAATCTCATAATCTATACAAGGAAGTAAATATGAGAAAAATCAGCAGATGATCCCATACGTGGGATCTTATATACAATGCCCTTGATGGGCTGGGCTAGGCCTAGTGGGCCTAAGCCACATTATCTTCTACATCTAATTCATGTAAAGGATCCTTGATTGGGTATGATTGACGTAATCTTAGAAAGGTTCATACTATATATACAGAATACATGCCACGAAATCGGTGCTATCCACTTCACAAATCTTCTTGTATGCCTTTGGGTCGTCTCTCGTCTGATAACTTTCACTCTGATTTCACAGTACTCTTAGCATCTATATAGTTTTTGTAATCTTTCATACTAAAATGAAACTTCACTAACGATTAAAAAAAAATTGTGATGGTTTCAACATAAAGGCTACACACCATGGCTCCTTATCATAAATATCACCTTCCACAACAAGTTCCCACGAATATATGCTACTCTTGAATTATATCCTCTCACAAATCCAGAGGTTGTTTTAATCTTCCACCAGCATAAAAGAGCTCACCAATTCCAAAAGGCACAAAATTCCTCTTGATGCTCATTTGACAATATCTTTACCATTGACTCAACAGTGGCTAACAGTTATTCTTTCCACCTTCACTTTTCTGCATCCCTTAAATTGAGATATTTGCAATTATATAATACCAAACAAAGTATGATATTCAATCATTTTGGATCTGAATTCGCAAGAAATCGCAATGACTAAATTGGATTCATGAAAAAACACAGTGATCCTAACATTTAAAAAAAAAATGTTGAATTCATCATCACTATCGTCGTTATCATCATCTTCACCTTATCCCATTGATCTTGTGTGGGCTTAATGTGTTCTACTTATAAATAAAAAAACGGCCATGACCCCATTGTGTGTGCAACTAAGTCTATATTCGTGTGTGTGTGTGCATGGAAGAGTGCGCAAGAGACCAATGGTGGCAAGAAAAGGGCTGAAGGTACAAGGGATCAGCAACTTCTCCTCAGTTCAGATCACATGAGAGAGTGAATTACACAGCTATGGCCCTAATTTGATTGTGAGTCAACCTGAGCTAGCATTATAGCAATTCTGTCCCTATTTGAACTTTCAGTTTGTGCATATAATATTACTCAATGTGGAATGACACTCCTTTCTCTAGAAAAGAAATGGCATGTCTGTTTTTGACAAAAGGAAAATCTTAATCCACCTTTTACGCTTGTATGCTAGTAGAATATGCTTGATATTAAATATATTGTTCAATTGCATTCCGGTTATTTATCGATTAACATATTCCTATTAGTGTGAAGATATAGACTGGACTAAAATTAACATAATAGAACACAATATCTTTAATATCAGATGTAATTCAGTTCACAAGGCAGGTAGATAAAGACAGTCCCCCTTTATAGGAGAAATTCGGCATCTAGTCCTACTGCATAATACGGTGTTCGACTCCATAGGATCATTACCATGTATGATAACACCAAAAACAAACATAAAAATCTAATTGGGTTTTTCAGAATGCCAGTTTCCTTGGTTCCTCATATTATAACATGTCATGTCCAATACGAGCTAAGTTGCATTAGTTCAACTCTGATACTGATACAAATTGTCCAATAAGGCAAGTCCCATGACAAAATGTGCAGATTCACAATAATATTTTAATAAATGTTTGTTTCCAATACGAGTAAAAAAAAAAAACATGAACAAATCTTACTCCAAAAAAATCAAGTAATAAAAAGGTTTAACTGTCTTATTTCTTACTTCTTAGATAGATTTCAAAAGAGAAAAAATGCAATAATATTTTATCAACTGCAAAACAATGTTTAAATTAGTAACAGATGATTTTGCAAAAAATCTAACAAAATATCAAGTCAAATGTGTCTCACACCTAGGATGTTGCTCATGTCAAAAAAATTGTGCAACATATAGTATTAGTTCAGTACAAGGTCATAACTTGTAAAAGGGTAGCTACAATCTATTAGAAAATAATCAAGTTAAGCTAAGCCCTGTCATTAGTTCCAAATTGAAATCATCAATAATATTAATATTGCAACACCACCATAATTATTTGATTCGAATGTGATTAGAGTATGACAAGAACCATTGAAAAGGAATAACATAGCATGCATATATCATGAAGGCACAAAAACCATATGAACTTGCTTTCCTTCTCTCACGCCATTGGATCACCAATTCAATATTTGAAAATTGGGTATAAGCATAAAGAATGCAATCGCATGTAATTCAAAGCATCTAAGCATGAGAAAGATATAACCTGAGGAGATAGAGCTCTAACTTGGTCCTTCACAAGATTCATAACATCAGCACAAACAGTTTGCACCCTTGCGTCACAGTGAAGAGAAGGAGCCTTCACCTTCTGCTCTGCAGAGGACAACAAAAAATAAAAATCAAGAAAATGAAAGCCTAACAGGCTAACAGCATTCAAGATATATTCCCATTCTCTTATGTCTGGAACCCTCCCCCGCTCATCTTTAAAAAGAAGGGGGGAAAAAGCACTTCTAAATAAAGAAAACAAAACTTGTTACTTGAACTGTAGGACCATAAACGTCACCTTGAGGTCAATACCCACAACTGAACCACCATGTTTCAAAGGACCCAGACTCTGGCAAGCCACCTATGCCACACCAAATATTTAATACTTAAAGATAAGTAGAGACCAAAGTACAAACACTCCTAATCTTGAGAAGAAAACAGAAAAAATAAATAACCTATCTAAATTACCAATAAGAATTAATCAGGTGAAGTTAAATGATCATACATGACCTAGAAAATAATAAACCCAGTTGAATATAATGTCACAGATGAAAACGCATGTAAGACCCCAACCCTTAATTGCGTAATTAGTATTAATTAATTGAGTTTAGTAGCTAATTAAGTGTGCTTAGATGTTACTTAATTAGGTTTGCATGTTAGTTTAGTGTTTGGGAAGTTTTGAGCACTTTCATACCAAGTTCGATACTTCGAAGGACCTAGTTGGTATTTCAGGAAAAGTTGAGGGGTATTTTGGGAATTTCAGAAATACGACATTCTTGGGTTTGTTGGAATAAGGAAATGATTTTAAGAAATTTTTGTTCTTGGTGATGGTAAAAAAAAAAAATCGCTCTTGGCCCGTACCCATCTGACATCCAGAAGACCCACGTTTTGTCAGGTTGCTTTTCACTTAAATTGGGACATAAATGTCATTTCCCAAAAGGCAACATGTATATAAGCAGCTCCACCTCCTTTTCCCTCCCATTTCTCACTCTCTTTTCTCCTCTTGCTTCCTTGCTTCGCACCTTGAGCTTGGAGTATCCGTGTGGTCAGCAAATTGCACCTTGAACTCACCTACACCCTCTCTCCCGGTCACTTTTATTCTTATTTTCATTGTGTGGCCACCCCTCTACCATCGATTTGAGCCTAGTTGGAGCACTTAGACGTGAGCTTTTCTTCCTATCTTTTGAAGTGTTGTTAGGGAGGTCATTTCACCCATGGATCCCGACATGCATGACCTAATTTCTAATATTTCTTTATTTTTTATTTTTAGGTTCTTCTTAGAGTAGGATTTGAGGGTTTTGTGCCTAGAGGAGTTTGGGTGGAATTGAAAGGTTTTGATTAAGATTAGCAAGCTTGGAAGACCAAGGCAAGTTCTAATTTTAAATTCCGTACCATGCATGCTAGTCTATTGATGATTATTAGATATTCTACCTTATGTTTAGTTACCTTTGTTTAAGCTCATGTAATTTTTAGGAAGTTTTGTAATTGGAAATTAGGGTCTAAGTGTTCTTTTCCCTCCGCACATGGGTTTGCCCCCTTAAGTGACCACTTGGTGGAGTTTTAAGTCTGATTCCTCGCACATTAACGGTAGACCTTAGGAGGTGACATTTGACTTGTAACTTGGAATCACTTGTTGTTTATGCTTAAAACCTATGGGAAGTGATTGTCTGAGCTTACCTTTACCCCGGGATTTTCCGGAGACTGGTTTAGCATAATGCTAAGTCACGTGTATGTGGACTTAAGGTTTGGAATGTCAAACACCATCAGAGGCACCAAGGGACTTACAAACCCCGTCATTTGGACCCTAAGAGCGCATCGAGTTGAATAGTGTTGTTCTAGCTTGTTAATGACAATCTAAGACTTGTGATAGTAATCTGAAATCAGTTGGAACTTATTGGACTTGTCAATTCGCGTACCTCATGCATGCACCTCTTAAGTATGTAGTTTGTGCCGTTCGTTATTTGATTTGTGTAAGTCACTCCTTGGGACTCTGTGTGCATTGACTTGCCCAAGTCATCCTTTGCATTGATAGGATCCTTTGTTGTGGTTTACTTGGTTGGTAGGCACGTATACACTGCCCTACTGCCTTCCTCATTACCTAGATCCGCCGTAAACCGTTTTACCCATTTCGGCACTATCCATTTCATACCTAAATGCTGAACAGTTTTACTTAAATTGTTTTAAGTCTAGTCTAGTCCACTGTGCCAGTTCAGTCTGTTTAGCATGCTAGTTTGTTCAATTTTGTTCGTTACTTGTACAAGTTAGTTTGTGGGAACCACTGACGAGGGAAAATATTAAATTACTCAACCTGAGGCGGCGGCGCCGTGGCCTGGGATGCAGAGTTTAGAGCTAGTCAAGTCCGAGGTCTTGACAAGGCACAAAACCATCAGAAAGAATCATGAGCAGGCAAGCAAATTAACAAACCAAATAAAAATATAAACTATTAACAATAAAAAGGTCATATTGTATAATGCTTGATCAAAGCTAGATAGGACTTTTTGCATGGTCAAGCATTAGTGCCAGTGGATCTAGCTTCTTTTTTTTTTTTTAATCAGTTGGATCCTGCATTTGTCTAGTAACACATCACAGATGAGCCTTGCCAAGTATATCTCCAGACAAAGATCCTAACCATTCATCCCAATGATTTTTAACTTCAAATGTAAAATTTTGGGTAATGGCTTTCTTAAACTCCCTATCTCAATAATTAGGATTGTCCAATGCAAGGATACTCATGAGCTATCCATGAGAAAGGTGCACACACTGCATGACCCAGAATGATCCAGATAATGTTGAATCCAGTAAGAAAAGTACTTACGTGACCAAGAAGCGCATCTGCATGCACCCAAAACCGCAACCGATTCAAATCATTTCTCACATTGTATGATTATCCATTCGCAGTGGTAAATTAAGTAAAAGGTGCATCAGGCAGTCACCATTTTCCTACCTTCCCCGCCACCTGAATAATCGCCAATGCCGATATCCTTGCAGTGGGACAACATCAACCTCGCCTAAACTTCTTTACATTTCGCTCATTCCGCTCACCTCTTTTTCGACTTGTTCTCTCCACTCGCTCCCGAAGAGAGAATCAGTTTAAATGCGAACAGCAAACCCTCCTTGTTTCTTTCGCAGTGTGTCCTACTCTTACATTGCCCTTAATCTTATGCTTGCTTCCACCATCACTTGGAAACACTCTCTTACCCAGTGTGATTTCTAATTTTCAAAAATCCCCAACCACAAAGCCAACAGGAAAACAACATCCATCCTGCTAAAAGTACTCAAAACAGATTGACTCCATTAGCTGACGCAACACATTTCTCATCTTCTTGTCTGCACATTATCTTCGCTCTTCTTTCATGTCATATCAGCTTATAACACTTTCACTCTCATCCAAAAACTAGAAATTATCCTCACCCTTCTGCATAAACAAATCAACTAAAACATAATACTGCAAAATGACTAGTTGGGTGAGTCCTATACTTTTCCCAAACATCAGTAGGGCAAAGAGGAAACTTTTATTCAAAACCGATTGCAGTTTCATGGGGTGCATGCAAGTTGGGTTCTTTTCTCAAACATCTGTCTGGCAGAGTGGAAACTTCTATTCAAAATCGATTGCAATTTTATGGGGTACAAGCAAACGCACCCTATAGATTGGATATATGAAACAAAACACTTATGGGGTGTAATTAGATTGAAAAGGAAGAGGGAGGGAACCTGAAGCCAAGCGCCAGGAGCACAGCCGAGATCGAGAACTGAAGCTCCGGGCTTTATCAGCTTGTGCTGCTTCTGCATCTGCAAAAGCTGCAGTTGGCATATTGCAAAAGAGAGAGTTTGAGAAATTTGAGATTGAAGAAAACTAGAAATCCCGATTTGAGAAAGAGAGACCTTGAAAGCGGAACGTGCAACGTAGCCGAGGCGCTGCGCCTCTCTGTAGAAGAAGTCTGCCGTTCCAGCCCCTCCCATCTTCTCATCCAAAACGAAGCTAAAAACACGAGAGAGAGAGACAGAGAGACAGAGAGAGAGAGCAGTTCCATTTCTACTGATGTGATGTCTGAATTGAAGATGGTCCTTTTTAATGAGGGGTAGGATGTAATTGGCTCAACTTCGGATCGGGTTGATGGTGGGCCTAGACCTAAGCCCAGAAAGAAGGGTCCCTGTTTGGGCTAGGCTTTGTTATTTGGATTGTGGGTTGTAATCAGGCCTAAATATTAAATGGGTCGGGCCAATGTCAGTGATTGCTTTAAGGGCTTGGCCTATGACAGCATTTTTTAAAACAAATAATTTATATATTTTAAAAGGAGAATTTTCTCCTATGGGAGTTGTGCTTTACACGCATCCTTGTTGGATCTTCAGACCCCACCTTTAATTTAGAAGGTCCCGCTTTAAGGATGGTGCATGATTAAAAATCTCTCATTGCCTTATGCAAACTCCCAGGAGTGAGAAAAATGCTACTTTGCAAATGGGCTGAGGCTTGTTTAAGTTTGAAGTTCATGTGCTTTGGGGGGTGGGGGACAGTCGCCCTTGTTAGACCTAGGCCCACTTCCAAAACTCATACAAATTTTGGGCCCGTGTCCAAAATCTACATGAAACATTCTAGGTCCAATCTAAAAATCCATATAAAAATCTTAGATTTGCTACCAAAATATACAACTACATGTTTAAGTTCCTCCCACCCCCTCACACGAAAATATTGGGCTTACCACCATGTTTTGAAATAGGGTTCCAAATGTTAAGCTCAATAATAGGTGGAGCCTAGTCAAAAAAAAAAATAATGTCTCAGCCTAACTAGACCCATGAACACCCATAATTGCAACATTCCAGTGTTTAGTTTAGACAATTTGAAAACTTGCACTTGAATTAAATGTTAATCACCTGGTAGGCACCTTTCCTCCCCCGAAGTTGTGCTGCCTCATCAGAGGTCTATGCCCCTCACCAGAGGGCCCCACCTCTCCTAAGGCTTACTCCCTTCACCCAAGGCCCCCTCTCCAGAGGGCTAGGGGCCCAGCCCCCTAAGTTGGGATAACAAAAATAATAATAATAATAATAATAATAATAATAATAATAATCAAATGTTAATTAAGAAACAATCCAATAGTAAAGGGCATCCCACTCTCACTTAGGTGGCGACATCGAAACGGGGAAGTATCATGTGGTAGAGCTTAGATAAAAAGGAACTCAGGTATATTCCTAGGCTGATTAGATTAGGCTAGTTTAAGATTATGACAATTTACAATTCCTACCATGTAATAGAGAAAAAAATCCACAACCATGAAAACTCATATTAGGTTGGCAGTTTCCGGTAAAGTGGCTACGGTTGATAACCTTCGCATGAGAGGAATGATGCCAGATGATTTGGTTGACTGCTGCTCTTTGTGTGTGAAGGATGGTGAGTCGATTAATCATGTCTTCTTGCATTGTGACTATGCAACCTATCTTTGGAGTCATTTCTTGAGGAGGTGTGCATTCTTTGGTGCCTCCCATACTCCTTATGTCAGTTGGTGGAGGAGTGGAGGGTTAGTCCTTTTCATGGTTGTTGCTTAATTTTGTGGAATATAATTCCCTTTGCAATTTTGTGGTCTATTTGGAAGGAAATAAATGACAGGGTTTTTAGGAGATCTCCTCCGACCCCGAAAGATATTGTTTTGCTTCTAGAGGTTAGAATAGCAGAATGGGCTCTTTTAAGAAAAGAATTTATTGGAATGAATTTAGATTGTTATAAGTGCAAAAAATGTGACTCACAAGAATAGGGGGTGCCAGCACGGACTTATCTAAAGAGACTAGGAACACCGATGCCTGCGCCTGAAGCCTGAGAAAAGGAAGAAGAATAGCAGGTCAGAGGACCCTGGCCTGAGTGGCGCAAGGCTCTCCGATGCCTAAGTTAGTGTATGAACTAAGCAGAGAATGGAGATTTTTGGGGAAGAAGATGGGTGTCACATCCCCCGAACCCGATTAAAGAAATAACCGGATCCGGAGAGTGAATTTTAGGACTAATTAAAAATTTTGTCCTTTGGGCCCATGGATCGTAGTCCGCTGTGAGGATTTAATATTTCAAACCTCAAACCTCTTTAATACAATAGACATTGAGTTCATAGAACTGTAGACATATGGAATCTCAAGCAATGACTAATAATCTGTCATTAATTAAAGTTGCAAGAAGAGTAAACAAAACTAGAAGTTAAGTTATTTATTACATTGGCCATCCCAGAAATAAGGCCAATAAAGAACAAGTCAATGAAAGTAAAGGTCCAACGAGAGGAATAAATGAATAAAGAATAATCTAATGAAACCCAATATATCTCTCTCGTGCCGGAAGTGATGACGCTACTCTACATCATCGGCACGCCACTCTCGTGCCTCCTCATCTGGTTGGAGATCCTCTGGGATCTCCTCACCTGCCTGCTCCTCGTAGTAGAAGTCACCTGATGTGTCTGCACACCAAGGAACAAAGTCAACGACATGTTGAGCAATAAATATACAAAACATAATAAACACGACATGCATCAAGTGTAGAATAATGACAGGTATAAAATCATTTAATACAAGAATGCTAGGTTAGGCATAAAGCGAGATTAATAAACAACAGGAACAATAAAAAGAATCATAACATCATCTAATAATAACCACTATCCATGCAAATGCAAACAAGAACAAGCAAGAGGGAGACTCTGAGGATATCCAAAGCCACCTCCCGGGGTACCAGTAACAATCCCCTTGGACTACTGATACCATAGTCCGGCTCCAGTGGGATCCTAGCTCCCTGTCTTGGGAATAGCAGCACAGTCCTAGCCCGCTCCCAGCTATTCAACGCCATGGATGCCGTCCTACGCCGACTGCCCACCCTAACAACTGGAGTAACCGATTCGTCATTAAATCCCAAACTGCAGATGGCCATGATATGCAAACAACAATAAAGTGGTTCTGACACAAGAACAACAAGACAAGCAAGTTTGGCTAGTTCCATGTACAAGACAAGATCCTAGGGATTATCTTATTCAAGACGATACAAGACAAGCGAAACACGTGATAATCCCTTTCATACTAGCCAGTCAAGTTCATCAATACAAGACACGGGTTTCTATGGTACACTCTAAGTCAAGTCCAAGTCCTATATTCTATAAGAATTTATGTTTTATAGTTGATTACGTGTTTTATGCCAAGAGAGTGTAAAAGGAACATAAATAACGGATACAAGTCAAAGTCAAGGGGAAATTACAATCCAATCCTAAGTAAGTGGTGTCATCCCTGTATTCCCCGTATTCTAACAGAGTACGTATGGAATTTGGATTAATGATGCTTTCAGGGAAATCCCTTGGTGTACAATCATGTTGAGCATCATTCAATTCAACTCCATATGCATTCGGTTACACTACGTGTAATACACGAATACCTAGACAACCCATCGAATTCACACCAAGCCACGTGATTCGGCTGACCCTCATGATGGTGTCGGTTGACCGACGTGATGGTCTCGGTTGACCGACACAAACCGAGAGCTAACCGATGGAACAGAAACCAATTTCTGCTCGCTGGTTTTGGAACCGACTCGAGCCTCGGTTGACCGAATTAGTCGGCTGACCGACGCTCGAACCGAGAGCTGACCGACTGTACAAAATCGGTGTAAAACACACTCTCGGGTTTTCTGACCGAGATGGTGATCGGCTGACTGACACCACGCTGTCGGTTGACCGACACTGAACCGACGAGTGAACCGACGGTACGGAACTCGTACAGGTTCAGGCCATTTCTGAGCTCTTCCTTATCCATTTCCATTTTCTCCATTCCCAAACCTTTCCAGAGACTACAACCTGCATAAACAGAGCCTCCTGCTCTCCCAACCATTCATTCCGTTCCATTACATCCATTCCATTGAGTCCTATCATCATCAATTTATTTATTTTCCAAAAATCTAAACTAGCATATATTTTCCCAAATCAACAAGAAACATGCTTGGAATTAAAGGAAAAATCTACAGGAAACATAGCCAATCAAATAGAAACAAACATACATGCTTATAATTGAAATGCATATCTACTTGCCTTAACCAAAAAGAAGATTGGGATTGGGTGAAATTCGAGGAGAAGCTTTTCTATTCCGAAATCCACGATCTAACCCGATAAAACGCAAACTAGGAAGCCAAGAAGAAGATAGGAAGGAAAAGAATTAAGATCCAACCTAAATCTAACCAAAAGGAAGATAATAGAAAAAAAATGAAGTTACCGGAAACCTTACCAGATTGATACCAGAAGCAAGAGGGGATCGCAAGGATGAAAATGATCGGTTCGGATTTTCGAACGGGATCTTCTAGGGCTGAGATCTGGCTTGAGAAAGGAAGAAGAAAATGATGGGAGGCTGCAGTTACTTTTGTTGCAGATAATGAAATGAAAACTAGGGTTATCTTCGTTTAAGAAGACAATAGGAAGGAAATGACTGAATCACCCTTTAAGTGGGTCCGGTGAAAGAATGGACAACTTGAAAGGTTTCTGATTGCTGGATTGCGATGAGTCAAGAGACAAAAGTCATCAGAACGACGAGACCTTTCCAACGAACCCAAAATCATAGCGTTTGGAGTATTTCGGAAAAACACTCAATTTTTCCTAAATTGCAAACTACCCCCTTGTTATGATCAAACGAACTCGGAATCAAACGAAACTACACAGATACTATTCTAATGCTAAAAGAAACTCGCTCATGATCTAAACCCACTTAAATATCTAAAAATATAATTAATTATAATAATAACAAATTAAACGGGTCAACGGGCCGGTTTTTGGGCCCAACTGACCCAGTAAGGTCACAGACCTTACAATGGGCATACCAGAATGGCGTATTCGTTGGCCCTCCTTTCTTGTGGATTGTTCTTGTGTTTATATAGAGGAAGAGATGAGGCAAAGGGGTGGTTGACTGTCTTGTCATAGTCTACTCTGTCAGATACTAGGGAGGCGCAGTCCCATCGTAGCCTACTTTTCTTTAATTGCCGTCCCATCAGGCCTTGTCATGGCGTTTTGGGAGCTGTGGACGGTGATCTGTCAGGGACTATGGGGGTGCCCTGTCTTGTCGCACGTGCTGTGGCGTGCTTGAGCGTCCATGGGAGGACAGCTGTCAGCCCCTGCCTTGGCTAGCTCTGGCATTGTGATCGAGGTTAGGGCCTGTTGCCGAGGTCGGAGGCGACCATGACTTGGCTGGAGACCCTGCAGGGACGCCGAAGTGGAGAACTGGGACGAAGTCCCCAGCCGGGCTGGGGATGCCATGGCCGAGGTGGAGCTTTATGAACGTATGGCTGAAGTGGATTTACTTGGCCGAACTGGAGGCTAACACTATCGCCGAGCCCGAGCCTCGCCGACATGGACTAGCTGGTGCTGGAGCACGAGATGGAGCGTCAGGCCAGTATTCTGGTGAGTTCGGAAATATCCCCACACAATAGCCCCCCAGCTTCTGAGCTATGAGAGTACTCTTTGAGGTCGGAAGCTAAGAAGGGAGGAGTTGTTGAGCTTGGTAGTCTTCAGTGTCTAGTTTGCCACCAACTACCAGCTGGCTCGTCGCCAGAGGTGCAGTCTCGTTGGTCGGCGATATGGTATTGTCACCGAGAATGAGTGTGGCCGAGATCAGCATGAGGCCAATGAGGTGATATGGAACGGTCTTTTCGGCATTCTAGTTGAGCTGCCATTGGCTGAGGTGGAGACGTGGAGCAGTGTCTTTGGCCGAGGTGGAGGAGGCTGGACGGTACACCAGAGCAATCTTTTTGAGAAGCCTGGGTGCATGGACCCGAAGTTTTAGGAGCGACTGGGTGTATGAACCCTAAGTCAGTCCCTGGGTGTGTGAACCCAAAGTTTAGGGAAGACTGGGTGTATGAACCCGAGGTCAGTCCCAGGGTGTATGAACCCATGGTTTTAGGAGCGACTGGGTGTATGAACCCTAAGTCAGTCCATGGGCACGTGAACCCAAAGTTTAGGAAAGACTGGATGTGTGAATCCGAAGTCAGTCCTAGGGTGTATGAACCCAGGGTTTTAGGAGCGACTGGGTGTATGAACCCTAAGTCAGTCCATGGGCGCGTGAACCCAAAGTTTAGGGAAGACTGTGTGTATGAACCCTAAGTCAGTCCCTCTGGCGCTGGCTGAGATGGAGAAGCTTGAACGGTACGCCAGAGCAGTCTCTTTGGCACTGGCCGAGATGGAGAAGTCTGGACGGTACGCCAGAGCAGTCTCTTTAGCAATGGCCGAGACCAACATGAGGCCGAACCTGTGTGAAGCGCATAGCTAGCACGATGGCGACACCAACATGAGGTTGTGAAATGCGGTCGAGACCAGCATGAGGCCGAAACCAGCGTGAGGCGGAAACCAACACGTGGACGGACCAGCATGAGGTCGTTAAATGCGGTCGAGACCAGCATGAGGCCGAAACCAGCGTGAGGCGGAAACCAACATGTGGACGGACCAACATGAGGTCGTTTAATGCGGTCGAGACCAGCATGAGGCCGAAACCAGTGTGAGGCGGAAACCAGTACGTGGACAGACCAGCACGAGGTCGTTTGATGTGGTCGAGACCAGCATGAGGCCGAAACCAGCGTGAGGCGGAAACCAACACGTGGACGGACCAGCATGAGGTCGATAAATGCGGTCGAGACCAGCATGAGGCCGAAACCAGCGTGAGGCGGAAACCAACACGTAGACGGACCAACAAGAGGTCGTTTAATGCGGTCGAGACCAGCATGAGGCCTAAACCAGCGTGAGGCGGAAACCAGCACGTGGACGGACCAGCATGAGGTCGTTTGGAGGCCAAAAAGCCTGGGTGTATGAAACGACTCCAGGGTGAGCTCGGTGGCTCTAGATGACTGATGGCAGTAGAGGACCGTGCGATCAAGGCTGACAGCAGAGGACCGTGTCATCGAAATGACGGTAGAGGGTCGTACGATCGAAGCCGACAGTAGAGGGTCGTGCCGGTGTCATCAAAGCTGACGGCGCCATCGAAGCCGACAGTAGAGGACCGTGCCGCCGAAATGACGGTAGAGGGTCGTGCGATCGAAGCTGACGGGCGGTCGAAGCTAAGTGATGATAGGAGACGTCTAGCTGCCTCCCGAGCTGCAAGAGACTTCTGCCGAGCTGGGGGCTGCTAGCGAGCTGGAGGCTCCTGCCGAGCTAGAGACATCCGCCGAGCTGGAGACGTCCGCTGAGCTGGAAGCTATCTGGTCGCTTTCGTAAAGGTTGAACTGCTCCTGGGCTCGGGCTTCGTCTGCTTCTTGCCTAACGGATCGGTTTATCCTGGTCATTAGTGCTGCCATAGTGACCACAGGATGCATGGCCAAGTCCTTCCGAAGCTCGTTGCCTGATAGGAGGGCTTATTGGAAAGACATAACTGCTATTGCATCTGAGGCATTCTCGATCTGGCTGAAGACAGCCCATAACCTTTTGGCGAACTGCGTGACGTTCTCGGTCTGCTTCATTCTGAGGGCCATCAGGTCGGCGGCTGACCGGGGGATGACTCTGTGAACTTGGAACTTCGTCATGAAGGAACTATGGAGCTGCTGCCAACTTTTGATCGATCCTTGGGGGAGTGCGCAGAACCACTTTAGGGGGAGGTCTCCGAGGCTGGAAGAAAAGACTATGCAGTTCAGGTGGCCTGCACCGCCCCACACCGACATCCTCTGAGTGAAGTGCCGAAGGTGTGTTGTTGGGTCCGAGGTCCCATCGTAAACGACGAACCTTGGGACGCTGAAATCTTCAGGAAGGGGGAAGTTTCTGATCTCTAGAGAGAAGGAGGATGTGCCGAAATCGTCAGAGTTCAGCCGAACTGGAGCGAAACCGGCCATCTCCATGTGCTGTCGTACTGCTTGCTCTATGCGTCGATCAAGCCACTCTCTGGAGTCGTGGTTGTTACCCGAGCTTTCGCCATGAGCCCGGTTGCTTTTGTTGTCCTTCAGGGTGCGCCTTTTGGAAGGTAGAGTCGAGGTCGAATCCTTAGAGGATGAACCCGATCGAGTATCCTGCTGTTGGACGCTTGCTGGGACAGATCTTGCTCCTGACCTTTCCCGGCGGGGGACCGTCGGCAGCTGTGTCGACAGTGTCAGTGGTTCCTTTCCCTTTCTGGTTCTTCGAGGCATGGTGTTTGAGAAGATGACTTTTTGTAGCCGTTTCCCACAGACGGCGCCAATTGTAAGTGCAAAAAATGTGACTCACAAGAATAGGGGGGTGCCTGCACGGACTTATCCAAAGAGACTAGGAACACCGATGCCTGCGCCTGAAGCCTGAGAAAAGGAAGAAGAATAGCAGGTCAGAGGACCCTGGCCTGAGTGGCGCAAGGCTCTCCGATGCCTAAGTTAGTGTATGAACTAAGCAGAGGATGGAGATTTTTGGGGAAGAAGATGGGCATACCAGGATGGCGTATTCGTTGGCCCTCCTTTCTTGTGGATTGTTCTTGTGTTTATATAGAGGAAGAGAGGAGGCAAAGGGGTGGTTGACTGTCTTGTCATAGCCCACTCTGTCAGATACTAGGGAGGCGCAATCCCATCGTAGCCTACTTTTCTTTAATTGTCGTCCCATCAGGCCTTGTCATGGCATTTTGGGAGCTGTGGACGGCGATCTGTCAGGAACTATGGTGGTGCCCCTGTCTTGTCGCACGTGCTGTGGCGTGCTTGAGCGTCCATGGGAGGACAGCTGTCAGCCCTGCCTTGGCTAGCTCTGGCATTGTGATCGAGGTTAGGGCCTGTTGCCGAGGACGGGGGCGACCATGACTTGGCTGGAGACCCTGCAGGGACGCCGAAGTGGAGAACTGGGACGAAGTCCCCAGCCGGGCTGGGGATGCCATGGCCGAGGTGGAGCTTTATGAGCGTATGGCCGAAGTGGATTTACTTGGCCGAACTGGAGGCTAGCACTATCGTCGAGCCCGAGCCTCACCGAGATGGACTAGCTGGTGCTGTAGCACGAGATGGAGCGTCAGGCCAGTATTCTGGTGAGTTCGGAAATATCCCCACACAATTGTATTCTTCGAAATTGGGAAGCTTGCATGTCATGTGGTCCATCCAAGGATAGGAAAGTAGTGTGTTGGCGTCCTCCTCCATTGGATTGGTTAAAATTTTATGTTAATGGTGCGGCTAAAGGCAAGCCCGGGCCAGCGGGTATTGGTGGAGTTCTTAGGAATGGTAAGGGTGAAGTGTTGTTTATGTTCTTAAAAAATTTGGGTATAAAAGAATCTAATGAAGCGGAAGTACTTGCTACTTTGAAAGCTTTGAGGATTTTTTATTTTACTTTCAAGGAAAGCTTAATTGTGGAAAGTGATTATTCGAATGTTATTAAATGGGTGTCTAAGGTTGAGAGGGGTCATTGGAGATTTCAATATTATCTCAAGAGGATTTTACAATATATATATTAGATGTCCAGTGGGCTTAAAAGGTAATTTTAACCCCCATTGTACCAGATCAATCATTTTTCACGAAATAGTATTTTTTTTAGCACTTTCAACCAGCATCCCTAGTGACCCTAATTTTATAACGTTAAGGGTCGCTAGGGACCCTGCGGTGTATACAAAGTACAACAAAATAGGCGTGTTTCCTTATGTTTTGTCTAGCACTTTCAATAAGCGTCCCTAGCGACCTTGGTTTTATGACGTTAAGGGTCCCTATGGACCCTGCGGTGTACACAAATTAGAACAATCGATCTATTCCCCATTTCTCAGCAGTCAGGCCTTCCAATTCCAGTTGCATGAAGCCATAGCCGCTTCTCTCCTCCACCAACAACCACGCTCCTACTCCTCCTCTCTTCTCATCCATCACCCATCCATCCCATATCCCATCTCCCTAAACCCGAGAAAGAATTATGATAGGATTTATGGAGCGTTTTTTGCTACCGCATTGTTGTTCAGGCTCTCTCTCTCTCTCTTTCATTTGTTTGATTCTTTGGGAAGGTGCGCAATGGTTTTGTTAAGCTTTGTTGTGCTTCTTTTAGAGAACGAGATTTCAGCAGTACATCAGACAAACAACATGGTGAACTTGAGTAGATTAGGCTTTATGTGCTATGATGCAACGAGCCTACAACCTAGGGCATCCTTCTGGTGCCAACAGTTTTATTATAAACATGGTACGTAGAGGCCCCCTTTTAATGACCAAAAAGGATTGAAAATTTGAAACAATTGCACAAGCACCGCCAAGACGAGGAATGCCGAAAAGATTGCATGTCTTGAGACACTTTCATTTTCCTCTTGACGTTTCTTGTTTGCCTCTTTGACACATCCAGATAAGTCATCCTCTCTTCTTCTCCACCACCCTTTTTGGTGGGTTGGAATCGGGGTTGAGGGAGATGAGATTTGAGAGGGATGGGTGGTGGAGGAGGAGGAGGAGGAGGGTGGTTGTTGGTGGAAAAGAGAGGCGGCTATGGCCTTTTGCAACTGGAATTGTGTACACCGCAGGGTCCCCAGTGACCATTAACGTTATGAAACTAGGGTCGCTAAGGACGCTAGTTGAAAATGCTAAAAAAAAAAAAAAACATTTCGTGAAAAATGATTGATCTGGTGAAATAGGGGGTAAAATTACCTTTTGAGCCCACTAGAAATCTAATCTTTTTTTTTTTGTTTTGTAAAATCCTCTTATCTCAATGAGATTAAGGCTTATATTCTTCGATTAAATTTTCATTATCTCATATTTGTCATTCAGCAAATGGTACGATAGACTTTCTAGCCAAACAATTGGTGCATATAGTTGTTCCGCTTGTGACCCCCGTTGTTTAATTTTGTTATTTTTTGTACTGGTATAAGGCTTTTGTACCAACTTTTTTTTTTTTTCAGAAATTTTTTAATACGGTTGCTTTATCCTTAATTTAATTTACCGATATCAATAAAAAAAATCAATCACAATTTTTTTTTCCTACATTAGAATCAAAATTGCCGTACAAGGGGGAGGCACTTCCTCTAGGCTTCCAATGATCAATGTGTCCTGGGCACTTACGTCATTTAGAATGTTCCCGCGTAACCCACGTTTTTTCGTTTCATGGCTCGCGCGCGCATATGCCCCTACTGTATAAAAGCAAGCTGTTTTATTTTCGATATTTACTACATAACCCCCTCTTTTTCAACTTTACAAAAAACTACCTTCATTTCTCAATTCTACACACAACCCCATATCTGTCAACAACATCAATTCACTGCCTCATCAACAGGAAGAAAAAGTCTCCACCGCCCGATTCTGAGACTGGGCAGTGGCACGGTCCCCACCCGGTCTCAGAATCGGGCAGTGTAGCATGGCTCCAACATGAAATGTCTTGTTTTCCATTGATTGCATGTAGCCAATGCATTTATAAACAAAATATAAAATAAAGAAGAGAGATGTGCTTTGATATGATATTTGCATAAATATAATGTTTAAGCGTAATTCATATAGTTTAGACTGAAATACTAAATTATCATTTCATATTTGACCCGATTGGAGTTGTCTTGGCTTTTTTACCTTTGTTGAAATTAGTATAGTTTCTTCAAATTTATTTTTAAGGTATACTTAACTAAGGCTAAATCTTTCAATGTTTAACTAGTGGAGATTGTCTATTAGTTAGATGGCTTTTTTTTTTTCAATATTTCTTTTTACTATTTTTTAATGAAAATCTTTCCGAAGTGGTCAAAAGCCTTTACACAATGGGTGCAACTTAGATTAGGCCAAGTTCAAGTTGGATGTCTTAGCCTACATGAGAGTGTAATGCAGGTTGCACTTGTTTAGGCTTGAACCAGGGATGGAGCCGGTATTTTCTTCTAGAGGGAGTAAACAAAAAAGTCAACGAGCAGCGGCCAAACTAGAATTTTTTTAGAGGAGATTGATTATATTTTCATATGTATTGATTTATTTTACTTATCGTTTAAAAATATATTTATTTAATTATTTCAGAGTTTTTTTTTTAAAATAATGTTCAAAGAAATAATCTTAAAATTAAAAATACCAATTAAATTTAAAGATAATTTGTCAAAACTTTGAGAATAATTAAAATACAAAAATAGTAGAGCTAACCATAATGAACCCAAACCGCTAAAAATATTATTTACTTCTTATTTTAGGATAGAGAGTTGTATCTCGCTCTAATCAAAGAAAGCCCATGCTGGATTAATTACTTGAAAATCAATCATCGCATAATAAAATTATGAATTGATTCATTACTTGTGATTGTTTAATGGGCCACGAGCCTGTGATAGACATGGAGGGTTGAAAATCTATAGATTAATGACTTGTAATCTTTTGATAGGCCATGATGCCTGCAGTAGAATGATAATTGAGAGAACATCGTTAATAACCACTCACTAATATTATAAAATGGCGAACAACCTAAAAAGATCCATGCTACTCAGAATAAAAACTCTTCCCTTAAGTGGTTTTCTCAAGTTTTACTCCAATAGTATTTAGTCTCTCCATAAGGTCGAGCACATGATATTTTTAATCGTATACTCAATATGGTGGGACGAACTCATATTGAATAAAAATTGCGGGCAACCCAACTAAGGAGAGGGACTTCATTTTTAACGGCCATTTTTTTTTTAAATCATCCTAGCCCGTGATTTCATAGCTATAATATTTAGTGGTCTTTTAGCCGTAGATTTTTTTGATATTCAATCCAATGGTTGATAAATGCTTGAAACTCAATCCAAGGAAAAAGGCCAAGATGCCCAAATCTAGTTGTAGATAGGCTTCTCCCAAATTGCCCTGGAGATAAACATATAAGAAGATAAAAGAGGGAAGGGATTGATTGCAAGCTGCAATTTTTCCATAAATTTTGGAGAATCATTTACTTTTATCTCTTTGGAGACAATTAAAAGACAAATATACCCTTGGATATTTTTAAATTCCCTCTATTCTTTCTTTTTTTTTGTGAATGAAAAGGAAATGAGTGGGGGCAAAAATATAAGGGACAAAAATGCCATAAAATTTATTGCAACCTCTTCCATAAATTCAAACAAATAGCAAAAGTTGAGAGGGGGCAATTGACCCCACTCGACCTCTCCTCCCTCCGTCCGGGGCTTGGACCATATATGGGTACTTGTACGACTTGAATTCTATGTTGCATAACAACAATAGTACACAATCTAGATACTAATAAGTTAAGAGAAGTGATATGGACACTCCTTTTTTTTGATGGCACTCCTTTTCCTTCACAAAATTTTGGAGTGCCTCTATAAAAAAAAGGAAAAAGGGAGTGCCAATATCAATTACCTAAGTTAATTCCTTAACTTACTTTTATTAGTTTTCATTCCAATAATTTCACATCTCTTATCCCATTTGGCTCATCACTCCCTCTCCTAGTTTTGGTTTTTGTATTGCCTTCCTCTACCCTCTTCCTCCCTCCTCTAGACCTCTCTTTCTTCTCCCATCTTTTAGCCTGACATCAACTCATCATCATCATTATCATCATCGTAGTTTTGAAATTACTCTAACAATCAACAAATGGAGTTAGAATTATAATAACTGTATAGTGAGTTTATGATATGAGGCATGACGAGAAACAATCCTTTCTCTCTTTCATAACTGTATAGGATTAACGAAGAAATCATTCACATGATAGGTTCCTACTAGAAATTGAGTCTAGATCATATTTCCCACTAATTTTTGGTATGACAATGCTGATATGAACTTGTATAAGATGAATGACCCAAATCGGCCTCTAGTTTGTATCACTTTCGATTGTTGAAGTAGTCGGCCGCATATTAGATTTATATATCAATCATCATCAAATCATTATTCCAATTATGTTGTGGCCAACTACATGAGATATTTTCTCATTTCCCAGCCTATCATGTTCTAAATTTTCGAATAGATTTAGACCTATCCTTCTTTTTTTCTTTTGGTCTCAAACTTTTTATTTATATTATATGCAACTTACTATGTAGTAAAAGGTACTTTTATAATCTTTTTAATATATGATTATTTATTTTGCTGTTGAACATGGGTTTTTGTGCTAGTGGTATTTAACTTGATAGGACTAATCCCGCAGGCACATGCATGACCCTACAACACATTTGCACTAGGAAAACTTGGTGGATATCAAATATACGATGTAATCGACCAATATTGTGAAAAAAGGAAAAAAAAAGTTAATTGTCTGAAAAATAAAAATGGACGTAGTCCCTTACAAATACTAGAAAACAAAGGCCCTGATATGTAAACTTTCTTATATTTTTCTCCTTCCACTAGTTTTTGCGATTATTTTCTGTTGCTCCACACAAAAAACAGTAAAATATCATTTTTACCGTTTTGCCCTTGCCCCTCCCCAAACTACAAACCCTCATCTAGGGCATTTTCCAAGAGCACAATCACCTCCGATTCATGCCCCATTCCACCAAAACATGATTTTTTCCAGGCTCGGACGCTCTCTATCTCGATCTTCTAGCTCCAGATTCCAAATCGTAAGAACTTCCTCAATTTTCCCCATTTTTTCCGCATTTTTTACGATTTTTTTTATCGATCTCTCTGCATTCTAGAGTGGAGCTTCGGGTAGATGTGATGGAAGATCAGCGTGTTTGAAAGATCCGATCCGGCAATGGCAGCACGCTCGTGAAAGTGATTGCGGATTAGGGTTTTCGCGGAGCTATCTTACTTTGATTGGAGCAGACAAGGGTTTTGCATCAAAGAAGGTTCTTTTATCGGATTTGGGTTTTGTTTTAGCAAGTTCGAGAATTCGGAGGCTCTACTCCAGTGAAGCCCCAAAGAAGAAAAGTAAGATGGGTGTTTTTGAGTGTTTCTTGATTTTGTTGTGATTATGCTGTTGGATTCAGTATCAAGATTCTAACTTTTGATGTGATTTTGTAGATTATGAGAATTATTACCCCAAGGAAAAGAAAAAAATCCCAAAAGGCAATGACCAACGCAAAACCGATTCCAAAGGTATGGTTGCAGTTTTACATTTTTGTTTTTGGATGTAGTTTACTCAGCAGAAACCTGAAATGAAGTAATGGGTTGTATTGTGTTTTTAGGGAGGAGAATGTTTTGTTGTCGACGAATGAGAAGAGGAAGAAAGTTTGCTTTTTCCAATTTTACTTGTTCGAGATAAGTTTCTCAGTATAAAACTGGGAAACATAGAGATGGGAGAGAAGGAGTTTTCTCAATTGATTTTGATGGTATCAATTCTTTTATGGATTTGGATGTGAAAGGATCTTTATTGTGGAATTAGTCTTGAATCAATTAAATATGATCGTTACATTTTAAAGCCAGATGTTGGTAGTTCTGAGGAGTGTATAAGATAATCAATAGTCTATGATATAGAAGTGGTAATTCAGTTTAAGTATTAACCCCTTCTGTAAAAGAGCATTCAAGACACAAGAGGTAACTTTGAATGATATTCATTGACATGACTACCAGACTTTGGCCACATGTTCTTTTTAAACACTATCATGTAACCTAAGAAGCCTGTAAAGGGAAGAATAATGCCTAAACCAAATGCCTTCTTAACACTTCAGGCTGCATTTTATCGTGCTGTGCCCCTAGTCATCATTCAGGAGTGCTTAGTGATGGCCTCACCTATAACCATTTTGGTGTTTTGTTTGTGACAACTTTGAAAACAAAGCTCACGGACAGGTGCATTACTTTATTTTTATTTATTTTTTAAAATTTTCCCATTCCCCTTTTGCTGTCAAACTACGAGTGGATTTTATTCAAGTGGCACTAGTAAGTGAACAAACTCACTATGAGTTTGGAGTGCAGTGTAATCGGCATGACCTGTAAAGGCATATCACTAATCATTAATTATCTTTCCACCTTATTTGAGGTTACCTACCATTTTTTTTTAATGGTAACTTTGTTCAATCAAAAGCTTAGCAATACAAGAGGGATATATTGACAAGCAAAAGCCCAAAAAGAAAACAGAAAGCCACCACAAAGGAAAACAACACCAAAGGGAAAAAAAGAAACTGTGATATGAACAAAAAGTGGAAACCTTCCCTGAGAAGAAGGGGGAGAGAACTACGAAGCCAACCCCTTCTAGTTGGAGAGGATGATATCGATAGGATAGCCGCCAAAATGGGGGAGCATGGAAAACTAGGAAGTGGCTGATAACTTCATCTTATCCGCCTGTGCCACCGTGTTATAATTTTTTCCTTCAAAGCAGCGCTTGTTCCTTTTCTTATAGATATAATTGCCCAAAAAGAGGTTTTCCAGATAATTTTCCTTCACACCATGCCTTCTTAAATCCAAATGCTACATTTTTTTTTCGTGCCCCTAGTCATCAGTCAGGTGTACAAGATGGCCTCACCTTTAATTGTTTTACTGTTTTGTTTGCGACGGCTTTGGAAACAAAGATCATGGACAGGTGCATTACCTTTTTTACCCCTACCCTTTCCGCTGACATACCATGAGTGGCTTTTATTCACGTGGCACTAGTAAGTGAACTAGCTCGCAACCAGTTTGAAGTAAAGTGAGATTGGCATGAGTAACAAAGGCACATCACCGATCATTTATTATCTTTTCGTCCTATTTGAAGTGACCTACTTCATTTATTGCTTTTCAAAATCGGATTGAATCCCTCCAAAGGTGCTGCTAGACATCGATAGCCCAGTCTAGTTCTTTAGTGATTACTGATTCATGGTCTCCTTAAGCTTTTGGATTAGTTTCATACTTTGTCAAGGTTTTAAATGTGGGCTGATTTCTCCGTTACTCTCTCTTTGTAAACTTCCTCAGCAATGCTTCCCCCATTACCATTTATGGAATGATATGACAAGTTACAAAAGAAGGGAACAAAACAGGTGGGAAGATTGACAAGAGGGAAGAAAGAGGTTTGAGGGAAGTGAGAGGAGAGTTAGGGAAGGGTCTGCTATGTGGTAGAGAGGGGTGTGTTTGCAGGATGGAGCATGTTTTTCTGCTCATACGTTCCGTTTCTTTCTTCTTCTTCTTTTTTTTTTTTTTTTTTTTTCCAGCTTTAACTTTTGAATTTATATTGTAATCACATGACTAAAT
The DNA here is from genome assembly GCA_012931725.1 of Litsea cubeba. NCBI lineage: Eukaryota > Viridiplantae > Streptophyta > Magnoliopsida > Laurales > Lauraceae > Litsea > Litsea cubeba. The sequence goes on along the minus strand of CM022945.1, from coordinate 49,705,305 downwards.
CTGAGGAAAAGCTTACCCACGAGTAATCATATAACACATGCATCTAATGAATCGGTGAGGCAAGCATTTTTTAACTTCACTGATTTAAGTTTATAGTTGTGCATATTGTAAATCTGTGCCTTGTGCGACGAGAGGATTCCATTATGGAGAGGAAATTTGTTTTGATTTTTCTTTATGGTCCATTCATTGTTTCATTGTTTGGTGTGACGCATTTTCCTTGCGGACAAGAAAAAATGAACTGATTTTCCTCAATAGAGGGATTTCAATTTCCTATGAGCGGGGTGAGAATCCAGGGTTCCTCTCTCCCGTGGAAACAGAAATCCATGGAGCTCATAATTATCTCATTGCACAAACAAGTCTGGTATTATCTACTAAGGAGAAGTTGAGCATCAACCTTTCAGACTCCATATTACTCCTGCTTTTTTAGTGCGCTGCTGATTTCAATTGTCATAATTTGTTACTGGTCTGTATTGATAGAATGGTAGTAGAGTTAAGCTGCAGATGTAATCTCATGTAAATAGCGCTGTGATATTGATGCAAAATGTGTAGAAGTTTTTTGTTATAGGAGTAACTTATAGCATGTCACAAACAAACTCATCTCTGACATGTTCAGCGAACTGGGAGATGAAACATTCTTATTTTAGCTAGCATTTGATGTCTTATTGGCATGGTTCAAAATTGCGGTTGTGGTTGACCTTGAAAACCGTTACGACGCGACAACGCATTGTGGTTTGCGGTCATCGTGGTCCATCGCTGTGCAAAAAAATTTTTTGACAAAAAAAAAATAAAAATCCGAAAGAATATCAAAAAGAAAAAATATTATAACTTGCAAGAAAACAATGTTCTTTTTCCCATTACTAAGCACTTTTTTTTTTTTTTGAAAATGGTAATTGAATTCATTGCTCGAAAATTTTTTACAGTATAGGAGAAATATACTGAACTCAAAAAGCCCTAAACAAACTTGGGGAGAGCAACCAAAACCAAAAAAAGGAGGGAGCTAAGCCCAAAAAAGGTGGGCAACAACCCCCAGAAAACACGCTAAACAGAAATATGCAACTTTGTTTGAAGAACTCCCTCTTTGGCGAGCCTATCTGCTTCGTCATTGGCCAAGCGCTTGATATGGTGGAAGGAAATATTTAAACCACCCGAAAGCTATATAACCTCCTCAATGATATCCGTCAGGTACTTGAAGATTGGGACGCCCATTGAATTGCGCAATAAGAATCCCCTTCAACAAGTTACTGATGAGGATGGAGATTAATTGCTTCTCGTAGGCCAATTTTGAAAGCTAACAATTCAGCTTTGTTGATGGAACGAATTCTAGCTGGGCCCGAGTAAGAAAGTATTCATTATGAATAACACCCTTCACACCCGCTAGACCAGGATTACCCAAAGCACTACCATCAAAATTAAGCTTGAGGGCACCTGGAACGGGATGGAACCATCTAGGAGAGACCCGCATATGGTGAGGATTAGAGAAAGCTACTTCCTTCCAGTTATGAATAATGGAAATCATCGAGATCCCTTTGAAGATAGGAAGAGTAAAAACCCAAAGACCCACTAAGTACTTCACTTTGTCAACTAATTTGCTAACATCGGATGACTTTCCTTCAAAGCATCTCAAGTTTCTCTCTTTCCAAATGGACCAAATAGCCGCCAAGAAAGACACCTTCCACATGATCCTTCCCCTCTTGGACCCCACGCCTAATATCCAAAACTCAAATAAAGATGGGAGACAGTTAGGTAGAGGATCAGATACATGGAACTAAGTGAAGATCGACATCCATAGGTGGTGGGCTATATAGAACAATATATCATGAGGTGATCAATGGACTCTTCCTTTGCCAAGCACATGGGGCAAGCGTTAACAATGATGACCCGCCGACGTTGTAGGTTGTCCATTGTCAAAATTCCTCCTAGGATCGCAGTCCACCCGAAAGCAATCACCCTCGGCGGGGCTTTAATACTACAAAGGCTAGCCCAATTAAAATGGATGACCACTGCAACTCTAATCATAGATAGGAAGAAGGAAGCGATCGAGAATATGCCATCAGCAGAAGCCATCCAAACTCTTCTGTCTTTACCCTCTCTCGGGATGAATACCTCATCAAGAACGAGCATCATAGAGCGGAATTGTAATTCCTCAATCTCATTTAGATTCCTTTGGAACACAGGTCCCCAAACAATACGCTCGCCTCTTCTTTCCATGTAGTCAATAACTCTGGCCTCCTGGTCATTGGTACAACAAAACAAGTCCGGAAAATAAGATGCTAGGGGGGCATCCCCACGCAAAGGTCCATCCAGAAACGTACTTTATCAGCCTTGCTCACATGGAATCCCACCTGTCTAAGGAATAACTCTTTTCCAGCAAGGATCCCTTTCCATAAACCATAAAAGCGAGGAATAGGGTCTCGAATAAACCAATCATCTCCAGAAGTATCGTACTTAAAGAATATGACTTGCTTCCATAAGCCCTGAGAATCATCCCCGATTCTCCACAGCCATTAACCAAGAAGAGCCAAATTCATTTCCTTCAGAGATCTAAGACCCAAACCACCCTATTTTTTCGGCTTGCAAACTTGAGACCACTTGATCAAATGGAATTTTTTCTTCCCTCTGTCATGCCAAAGAAATCTCTTTGCAGCTTCTCAATATGCTTGATAACCTCTATCGGGCAATTGAAGAGCGACATGAAGTAAATTGGAAGATTGGCCATCCATAACTAAGCACTTTACGGCAAAATATCAGTCTCCATAAGTCATAACATCCTGTATCGTTGTCTTATCTAAAACTTGTAAAGTCCGTTCCGAATTAAATAGATTTACATTTATGCACTAAAATAAGTTGAAATATCACAAATTTTACATTTAATTACTCAAGATTTTGAACTATCACATTTAATTACTCAAGTTGAAATATCACATTTAATTGCAACCAAAATTTTGAACTAACCATTAGTGTTAAACACTTAAAGTCAAGAAACTGTAGTAGTAGTACAACACTTAATTACTCAAATCACCAAGTAAGTTGAGAGTGAATTTCAACTTACAAGTAACATTTACTACTACATCAAAATTAATGAATTAATTAAAGCAGTGGAGTATGGACACGGGTATTGTGGTTGAGGAGGGAAGACACATTCACATGAGAACTCACCAAACTCTTGCAAATTACTTGAGTTTTGGTGAAAAAAGAGGCTTGGAAAGCTCTAGCATAGTCTCAGGAAGCTCCATAGATGGTTTTGGAAAGAAAGAAGTGAAAAAAAGAAGGGAAAATAAAGTATTAAAAAAAACCATTGTTAGCTAATATTTTGACCGTTATTTTCAAAATATCGTCCGTTATAACCGTTATATTCAAAATATCCGCTGTTATGATGACCGTCGTAGACCGATTTTTTTACTTTTTTTATAACGTGTCGGTTATGACTGTTACATTGAAAATAACGTCACAGCCGTTTTTTCAAACCATGCTTATTGGTCCTGTTTCAATTATTAGGAAGCAACATGTTTGGTATCTGTCTGATTAGAAAAAAAAAACATTTTTTAATCTCTAAAGTTTTGCTAGCAGTGGATTATCTTCGTGGGTAAGTCAAAGTACATCTAATGTAAAATTTCCCCACTTCTTCAGAGAATTCTAGTACAGAGGATCAAGGGAATTTCGAGGAAAATTTCATGAAGCAGTTGCAAAACTATTTCTCGCCTATATTGTTTATCGCATTGGTGCTTTCATCCTTGTCTTTTGGTTCTCAAGATCAAAAGCAGGTCAGCCTTTTCTAAAACTCATCAAGCCCTTCTATTCTTTTTTCCTTTGTTTGCATCCTTGCTATTTAAAATATAAAAGAGGGAGGACAATAGGTGATGAATTTATCTGATAATGATTGCTATAAATATCAGCGTGTCTTGCATTACATGACTGTTTAAACTTGCATGCTTCCTTAACTTTAGGAGGTGTGCTAACCTGGATGCTAAGTTGCTAACCACAAGGGAGGACTGCCTTCAAGTTTTGTTGGGTTATTTAGGTTCGCCATAGTCCAACTAAGAGCTTCCTCATCCAGATATTTATTGGAGAGAATGGGTCTTTCATTGGGGGCCAGCTTATCCCTCAGCGTGAACCTGTATGGACCCTCCTGTCCATGAACATGCTGAAGGCAGGGAAGGTGAGGAGTGTTTCTAGAGGAGAACTATTACCTAGAAATAAGAAGGCATACAATTTATTGAATAGCAAACAATGTTGATAAATTCAGACCGCAAAGACTTGGGTATTTTCATTTGAAAGAATAGAGCATGAGCTAACGCTATAAGAATTGTTTTCCTCTTTTCGCAACACTATTTTTTTAGTGAATCCTTTTTTAGGTTAATATCCACCACCTAACTCCAACCTCAGGATTATAATGTGAGTGCCGGCTGATCTCACACAAGTACTTTCTTTTGTAGAGCAGTCGATGCAGATGGACCTCATGCCACATGTGTACTGCCCAAGTAGATTTAGGATATTTCATTTACTAATTATATGTCATTAGTTTCTAATTTTATTTTAAGAGTTGTATTTATGATTAGGTTTCCAATAATATTTACTTTCCTAATTTAATTCGGTTTCTTAGGCCCTAAGTTATATTTTACTATGGCATTGTAGAGAAGAAATTCTCAAGAGTTGATTAATAGAAATTGAGTTTTCCCATTGAGGTGCGTCTTTGTTATCGTCTCTGCGGAGACTTGTTGAAGTGTCTTTGGACATGTGCTTTGGCACTTTTCTGCAAGCCCTATCCCTAGGGCCTGCATCAGTTGGTATCAAAGTCGTTATCTTCTCCGGAGAGCATATCGAAGTGGAGATCAAAGGGTCTCGGCTAGCTTCGTCCCCTAGTTCAACTTTTGTTATCTCTTCTGCACAAACTTCAAGGCCAAAACAAGAAAGAGGTTTGTTTCTCTGCACCACGTGTGAGCCCATACCTATATATTGGATCTAAATTTGGGTTAGGCCCGAGTTTATCAGACACAACCTTCATCCATAGCCATATATCCAACAGCAGCAAAGCATACATTAGTAGTGACGTCATTGCGTGAACTTGAGTACTGTCAATAGATTTAATCAGAATTAAAGGCTGTGATTGTTTTTGCATTTTCTGGGTTCATCCAAACGCGGATTTTAGATCTATTTTCACCAACGCATTTGTGGAGAGCATATCTACAGAAAAAGTTCAGTCCATTCATACATCGAATATGAAATTGCATATCAGTAAATTCTACAATGCACTTCAAAGAACCGAGTGCACTTAAATATGGGATATGGTATGTTGAGAATGAAGATTATTTTTGGCAATTTCTTGCTTTGAAACCAGAAGAATTGTCTGTTCTTGAATATTCTGAGTCTTTGACCAATTTTCAAGGCTCCAAGATGCATGTGAAATGGAGGATGATGAGGAACATGATTTAATTAGTTTTCTCACAGGCTTGAGTGGAGAGAATGAGTAACTGCAAGAATATTCATGAGGCATATTGAGAAGCAATTTGTGTAGAGAGCGCGCTTAAACAATCTCATTCGGGGAAAGTTGCGCTTCAAGAAGGAAAGTCACTGCCAATAATAGCAGACGATGTCGAGGAACCAAATGGCAGAAGATATGTTGATTCAGAAGCCAGGGCAAGACACTGAAGATTCCACGACTACATTTGGCCCCGAATTTCCTTCTACGAGTAATGGTGATCAAAATATAGAGGCAACTAGGGAAGAAGCATCCATTGTTGAAATCCCCCGAATTAATTCTCACATTGATTTTGTCTTCGGAGATCAACAATGGAAGCTTGAAGATGAACAACTGCTAGCGAGAGATTGTGATTTGATGGTGCAGGTTCCACGCATGAAGTGCCTAAGGGTTCGATCTCACTTCCACATGACATCCGGCCATCCAAAGAAGTTATATATGAAGCTGTAGATCAACCACCAAATCGGAAGTTCGTCGGATTGATCTTCGGCCCAGGTGGACATTTTCCGAACTTGAGGTCGAGTTCTTTCCAAGTCAGGGAGAATGATGCAGATGGACCTCATGCCACATGTGTAGGGCCCAAGTAGATTTAGGATATTTTATTAACTAATTATATGTCATTAGTTTCTAATTTTATTTAAAGAATTGTATTTGTGATTAGGTTGCCAATAATATTTAGTTTCCTAGTTTAATTAGGTTTCTTAGGCCCTAAGTTATGTTTTATTATTTATATGGCATTGTAGAGAAGAAATTCTCAGAGTTGATTAATAGAAATAGGGTTTTCCCGTTGAGGTGCGTCCTCGTTATCGACTCGGTGGAGACCTGTTGAAGTGTCTTCGGACACGTGCTTCGGCACTTTTCTGCAAGCCCTAACCCTAGGGCCTGAATCTGTAGTGAATTTTAATTTGTAAGTAATCCGAACTTGCCCAGAGGGAGCTCCTTGAGAAGTGAGTGAAGTTGGTGAGTCATGACGGAAACTATCTCTTGCGGTTCAGAGAGGACTCAAATGTTAGTATCCCATGGGATTTGAGGTGGGCTTTTCCATCACAATGTGATCTTCCATGCTTTCATCGATGGCTGGACTGCCATGCTTTCACTCTTTGGTGAACATTGTTATCTCATCATTAGGCGGGCTTAACCTTGTTGATGAGTGCAGCAACAGCAACAATGATGACTATAGTTATCATCAACATCATCATCATCTTTTTGTTATAATTATCACCATCGTTGTTGTTATAATTACCATGCATGAGCAACTCATGCATTCCACGAGTTGTTTCGTGGTACATAGACTATGATTTGATTATGTGATATGATAAAGGAGGAACGTTTGATCATTAACATGTCATCATCATTATCATCAAGATTTTAAATTGGATTAGAATTATAAATAGTTTAGGGGTGGAACCAAATTGTATTCTAAATCATAAGATGTTTTATTTTTTAGTCGTTGAAGAAAAAAGATATTTTATTTTTAAAATACAGAAAAGGATTAATAATAAGAAAAAGAATAACTATTCATAACGTATCAATGCCATTACTACAATGACAATTGACACGATGGATATTATAATATTGAGAATATGCTCGACACTTTTAAATGTGTTTAAGATAACACAATAGGCAATAGCAACCTTGTATCGGGATGTTTATACTTTATATCAACATGTATAGACTACAGATCTAATGAAAGTATTTAATCAATGCTTATAAGTATATAGCCTGTATATAGTATACACTAGATATGGGTTTTCTAGAAAATGGCTTTTTCCGTAAAAACTAAACCTAGTGCAAGATACTTTATGTAGATTTACGCAGGGAAAAAACGCTGCCCTAATCTGATAAATGATAAGAAAGATGTTTTTATTTTCTTTCATGCTCAGGTTAGGCATTAAAAACACAAAACCCATCTCTTCCCTCCAATATCTCTCTCTTAAATAAGAAAAGAATATTCAAAGAATCAAAATATTAGTTGCGGTGGGCATATCGGCCAGTGGCCAAAACGATACAAATCAGTTGCAGCAATACGTATCGGTTATCAATTTGAATTGAAAATGAGGTAAAAAAAAATCTCAAAAATATAAAAAAGATCCAGAATGTTGGAAATGTTAAAATATTTTTTTCATTAATAATGAAGATGGGTGGGCGTATCAGACCCCTCATTATTAAACATGGCTTGTATCGTAGTATGGTTATAAATTAGCAGTATTGATCTATTTGTCCATATATATATTCATGTTGGTCAGCTATATTAAGTTAGAAACTAATAAAATGCTAATGATCAAACAATTTCATCAAAATCTCATCACTATTATGCATTTCCAAATTCAAATAAGCAATTTACCACATGGCGCATGATAAAAATGTATAATAATAAATCATTTATAGAGATTGGACAGTTTTAGATAGGCATGTTAATCATATGAGCCTGATTTAGACGATTGTTGTTCCGTTTCTGCATGCTGAGAGTATGAATAGAAGTATTGCCATTGTCTTGGATCACCCATCGAGTAGTACCCTCCATAGGGATCATAGTAACTTGTTGCCTTTTGCCCTCCAATATCTTTTGACTGTACCAGCCCATATTGGCTCGCATTGAGCCTGTATCAGCCCTACTGAGCCGGTACGCCTATTTATCAGTCGATACAGGCCATTACTGACGTGAGCAGTGATTTTTTTTTTCTATTTATCAGATCGTCCATGGCCGATACGATACTCATCAGCCAATATTTTGATTGTTGATACGAAGTAATGGAAGATGGCCTACAAGGCCTATAGAAGGCATTATAGTAGGATAAAAAGGATCTTGGTTGGAAGTGAAAAATAACATTGTATATGATTTGTTGGATTTGTGTGAATGATACAATGATTTGTGAATTGTAGATTTCGTTTCTGAATCATCCTTTTTTGTGATAAAATTGCGATCGAGACACTTGATATGATTCGAATCATGCGATTTGTATATTGAATTCTAGCTTTTCAGGACTATACCCATCATCATTTAAGCATATATATATAGTATATAATTTAAAAAATATATATACATATTAATTTACCATTCAAAATTTCTGCTGTCTTGCAAATTTACTACCTTTTTTTTTAAATGAGATTTTCATTTGAACTAAGAATCCTTTGAGCATTATCAAACTTGCAAATTTGTTATTGTTATATTCTTTCATTATGTTGAGGCTTTCTTGTTTCTAATCCTCATTGGGTGTATGGATAGCTGTCTCATACCTTGGTCATCTAATGTTATAGTTTGAGGCAATTGTCTGAAACATTAGTAAGTGTAAATCATAGTTGAGCAATTAGTATTTTGTTAAACTTAATTTTCTTGCTCTTGTTTACTTTGTTTATGTTTATTGAATTAATACAGACTTTTCTGATATTCTTGTTTTTCTACAGATTAGCTTCCAAGAGTTTAAGACCAAGCTTCTTGAACCTGGTTTGGTAGATCATATTGTTGTTTCCAATAAATCTGTTGCAAAAGTGTATGTCAGGAGTTCCCCGCAGGTCAGCAATCGCACTGACGATGAAACACAAGGACCTAAAACTACTAGCCCTGCTCGAGGACATTCAGGCCAATATAAGTATTATTTTAATATTGGAAGTGTTGAAACATTCGAAGAGAAGTTGGAGGAAGCTCAAAAAGAATTAGGGATAGATCCTCATGATTATGTTCCTGTTTATTATGTCAATGAAATGGTTTGGTACCAAGAATTGTTGAAACTTGCTCCAACAGCCTTAATTCTGGGATCGCTCTGGTTTATGGGGCGAAGAATGCAAGGTGGATTTGGTATAGGTGGAACTGGAGGCAAGGGCGGTCGTGGAATATTTAATATTGGAAAAGCTCAATTTACAAAATTAGATAAAAACTCCAAAAACAAGGTTAGATATCCATTTCACCTTTCTTAGAAATTTAGCATTATGTTAGCATGTCTATTTTTTACAGTTTTGCATGGTATCATATCATATCATTTCTTTATTTGCAGAACACTGCAAAAAAATAATACACCGCAAAAAAATTATATTATTGCAGAATGTTATGCTTTCTGCTTGACATCTGGGGACCTGAATGCATTTGGATGTACTCCAAATCATAAAAGCTTTATGAATATTTTAGTATAACGTATTGTTATCTCATTTATTTAGGATGAGGTTGACATTGAAACTAATTTTGGTGGGATATGGGTTTTTATATAGTTTGGGATGATGAGTCAGCACCCCAGACAGATGGGTACAGGGTTATCTGGATCGCAATTCATGTGTCACAATTTACATCATGACAATAACCCCGGTTCCTTAGGGGTAGAATGAGATGATTGTTTGTTCAATCGCTCTTGTAGATTCAATCAAGTGGGCCAGATTTTGTTATCTAGAGCAAGGATCATGTATTATCCATTATTGTGATCCATGGGCCAGATTTTGGTTGACCCATGGTAAGCTCTTTTTGGGTTTTTTTTTTTTTTTTTGGAATGGTTAAGGTTCTTATTGGTTGGTGATTTGGATCTTCAGAGTTGTGAAATTCTCCAATCACTCACCCTCAAGTTAACTCCGGAATGGGAGTCATGTGTTATCATTTTTGTGGTCCATTATAGGACAGGTGACCTGCATCATTTTGACCTATTGTTAGACTGCAGGTGGGTACAGCAATCTAGGTAACCCTGGTGGGACAGAGCTTTGATGATGATGTGGGATTTTAACTTTTAAGTGGAGAAAGGGCGCTCCAATTTGTTTTCCAATTTTGGTACCATTCTGAACAGGTTTGGTTTGGGATGGTAGGTAGGAGAAAATGGTGCCATCCTGAATGCACATCAGAAGGGATAATCATTCTTTTATGCTAATGTCATTCATAATTTCATATTAATGCCATTTAGGTTACATCCAGAAACTCCAATTCTGTTGGTTCTTTCCCTCATCAAACAGTTCTTGTGACTTTCAAATCAGTATGTTTACTTATCTTCATTTTCCAGGTGTTTTTCAAAGATGTAGCTGGCTGCGATGAGGCAAAGCAAGAAATCATGGAGTTTGTGCATTTCCTCAAGAATCCAAAGAAGTATGAGGAATTAGGAGCAAAAATTCCAAAAGGTGCTCTCCTTGTTGGTCCTCCTGGTACAGGGAAGACACTTCTTGCAAAAGCTACTGCGGGTGAATCAAGTGTGCCATTCTTATCCATATCTGGTTCTGATTTTATGGAAATGTTTGTTGGGGTAGGGCCATCAAGGGTGAGAAGCTTGTTTTTAGAAGCCAGACAGTGTGCACCTAGTATAATTTTCATTGATGAAATTGATGCAATTGGTCGAGCAAGGGGGCGTGGAGGTTTAACAGGTGCCAACGATGAGCGTGAAAGTACTCTTAATCAGTTGCTTGTGGAAATGGATGGATTTGGAACAACTTCTGGAGTAGTTGTACTTGCTGGGACCAACAGACCAGACATTTTGGACAAGGCACTATTGAGGCCTGGTCGATTTGATCGTCAAATCACAATTGATAAGCCTGACATCAAAGGTCGTGACCAGATATTTCAGATCTATCTAAAAAAGATTAAACTTGATCACGAACCATCTTATTACTCACAGAGGCTAGCTGCTCTCACTCCTGGATTTGCTGGAGCTGACATTGCAAATGTTTGTAACGAAGCCGCTCTAATAGCTGCAAGGGGGGAGGGAGCACAGGTCACCATGGAACATTTTGAGGCCGCAATAGATAGGATTATTGGTGGTTTGGAAAAGAAAAACAGGGTAATATGTTCCTGCACTCTTTTATCTCCATGCTCTTTTTTCGTTGTATGCTTTCAGCGATGGCTGTTTCTTTTTTCCTTTAAATTTGAGCATTTTAAATGTAAAATTGTATTAACTTTGAATTGTACTTCATTTTTGGATCATTTTAATGCCAAAAAAATATATTGAAGGAGAATCTTCTGTCCTTTCATACAACATTTGTGTTTGGATGTACCATTATTCAATAGCAACATTTTTGGAGGATGCAAGAAAACAATATCCCAAAGTAATGTGTTTCCTGATTTTTTTACTCACTCAAATTGAGGACAAAGTGGATAACGTTCCGGTCTAGTCTGAATTCATATCAATACAATCTGGCTTACATATAAAGCCTGTGATGCAGGATAGACCCATGGTCCCCATGTGTGAACCTATCCTTTGGGCCCAGCCCATCTATTTTTATTTTATTAAGTCTTTTAATTATATTTTAGGTGGTTATGTCTTTAATAAGATGTTTTAGTCCTGGCCATCAACATGTTTGGATGGTCCATATTAGTTTTAGGTTTATGTTTTCTCCTATTTAAGTGATGTAAAGCCTCCTTGACTATTTATTTCAATATTACGATGAATGAAAATTTTCTGAGTGCTTTTGGGTAATACCGGAGTTCGCTTTTTACCTCACCTGTGATAGGGAGTTTGATGTGAGGCCAAGATTTTCCGGGTTTGTCCCTAACCTACCCCCTCCATCCCCCATCCCCATTCCTTGCCCGCCCAGCATATCGATCTGCCATCCGCATCACTCTGATTTGCTGGAGGATAGTAATTAATTAATACATGGTTTGGTGCTCATTTACATAAAGTTCTTTTAACAGTTATATGTTTGGATTGTTTGTGCCATACAGACCCATTTAAACCTCCGGTTGTGTCATTTATTTATTTACTTTTTACATTTATTTCTGTGTTTTTGCACATACATGTATTCCTGCCTGTGCTCATCTTCAAAAAAATTCTATATCTCATGAATGATATGATAGATTTGCAATATTTTCCCCCCGCCTAGACATTGTTATAAAATACACTAGCACAATAACCCGTGATCAGCACGGTATCTCCATGCATTGCAAAATAAATAATCATACATTACAAAGGCTATGAAAGTACCTCTTTCCATATAGTAAGTTGCGTATAATGGAAATAGGAAACCTGGGAGCAAAAGAGAATAGAAGAGATGGGGTAGAAGAAAGTTTTTATAGAAAGGAAGAACTGAACTTTAAAAAGTGGAAAGTAGACATGGGTGGAGTTTGATGAGAAAAAGATATGAGTTGGTAGTTGCATGAGATAAGTAGCGGAGAATGTGGAACATTTGCACAAAAATGCATAACTGTCAGTCAAAATTAAAAACTCAGTCAAAATTAAAGCCAAAACGCTTGGCTTTAATATATTATAATGGCTCAAATGATTCTACAGTGTATTCTTGCCCCACATTTTGTAGAGTTGGCTCTTATCTTTTAGCAATTCAGATTGTTTGTTTGGTGGAGCATTAATCTTTGGAAATCTGACTGCCTGACTGGTTTTCCTCCTTTCTTTCTCAGTGAATATGGGTGGCTGGCAATGTCTGTAAGCCATATCTATTGTAAGAAGGCTTTGATCTTCTAGTGAGAAAGATTTTTGTGCCATCGCTCATCTTTGGTGGTTCTCATCAATTGAATGATCTTGGTCATTAAAGATGGATTTCACCTGTACAAAATACTGGCCCAAACAAACAACTTTATTAGTAGATATATTTTTCTTATTGGTAACAAACATGACTTGAACCCACAACCTCAAGGTTGCAATAGTGAGCACCTTCCACAGTGCCACAGTCTCTTTGTCAATGTTGCGAGCAAGATCATTGGTGCCAACAATTTGATGCACCTTGCATGTTGTCCTATAATTCTGTTGTACTATAACTTGTAGTTCTGTCTTCTGACTTCAATTGTTTTTATTCCCATACCTTGAATGATTTCATGTCCGCTTTTGTCAGCATTGTTTGTCCTTTGTTTGATTTGCTGAATACAAAAGGTGTATATGTCTTCTCTTTGATTTGTTGAATACAACAGGTGTATATGTCCTCAATTTGATTTGCTGAATACAAAAGGTGTATATAGTTCTTTATTTTTGTCTTACTAGCAAAAAAGGTATATTTTTTTGCTCGGATTTTTAACATTGTATGAATGAATCTGCGAGGCCATCTTGTTTACACCATTATGAATTTGTTATTATCTCTGCAATTTTTTTTCTTTTTGGCATGAAAGTGCTATATCTTTGTCGTCAAACTATATCTGGATATTTGGCCTTAACTATCTAGGCCAGACTGTAATCTTGATTTGGTTTAGCAGGTGATCAGTAAGCTGGAACGTAGGACTGTTGCTTACCATGAATCTGGCCATGCTGTTGCTGGATGGTTTTTAGAGCACGCAGAGCCCCTTCTCAAGGTCACAATTGTTCCTCGTGGAACTGCAGCGCTGGGCTTTGCTCAATATGTTCCCAATGAAAACCTCCTTATGACAAAAGAGCAGTTATTTGACATGACTTGCATGACCCTTGGTGGCCGCGCTGCCGAACAGGTACAATGTGGTTATCCCTTTCCATAAAATTTCTCATACAAATAATATTATTTCTTCCTGAAAAATTAGTATGCTAAATTTAGACCCCCTGTACTCGGAGAAATGCATAGGAAGTAGTAACCATCATTATACACTGCCTCCTGATCACCAAAGCCTTTTCTCATAGTGATCTGAGGCTATCTTTGTTAGCTACACTTCTCCACTTATCTTTACCTGGGGCTATATGCTGTCACTCCACAATCTAACATGTTTTATGTAGTTGGTTTATTTTAAGTCCGTATTAGTCTCCCCATTCTCCTAGTTCCTTGTATCCAAAAACACCTTGATTGTTTGAACACGAGTTCTTTTCTTATCTTTGTATTGATGAATATGCATCCTCACACCATCTCAGACAACATTTATTGATTTTCTTATTTATTGGGGCAATTTTCAGATTTTCTTTGATGATGATATGTTCTATTGTTGCTTTATATACTGGAACCAATCACAGATATGTTCCAAGTGATTTTTCGTGATTTTTCATTTTTCTTCCTAGAGCCTTCTTCCTACTTTCAGAACCTCTGACTCTTTACATTATATTTGTCAACTCTTCTAGTTGACATGGTGGCTCAGCTGAGCTTGACTTGATTGCTTACCGAGCTGTGTTGCATGAATAACTTGGACAAATCTGGGTTAATCTGATCAGTTTGACACATCAGCAGACTTTGGATCACTGGGTGATTGAACTGCCGAGTTACTTGACTCGGCCAAGATGTGGCATGTTTTGAGAAGTAAAAGATTTAGCTTATTAGGGCTCAAACTTAAACCCATATCAAACTCTTCAAACCATGAAACTTCTGTGACCAGGCTACTTACCCACTTGTGGAAACACAAAAATGTTTAATTATATAATAAATATGTACAATTTTACCCTGTAAAATGAGGGAACATTTCATTTGCTACTCTGTCGATGTAATGATTCGATTTAAAATTTTCAAAAATAAAAAAACATTTCATTTTTAAATTGAATATATTTGATAAGAAAAAGTAATGATTTTTATTTGGTATAAGTCATTATAATATGGCAAGGGTCAACTTTAAGCCCTTATCTCTTTGCACCGATTATCATGTTCAAGAGTAGGTGCCTTGGTGTATGTGTTGTTTGTAAATAATATAGTATTGGTGGATGAATCGAGAGAGTGTGAATACAAAACTTGAGAGATGGCTGGAGGCTTTAGAATACAAGGGCTTTAAAATAAGTAATACAAAGACAAAATATATGAATTGCAACTTCAGTGGGGATGTGCAAAGAGCTGAAACTCCTATGATAGTTAAAGCTCAAGAGATGCTATAAAGAGATCAGTTTTGATACTTTGTCTCAATAATTAGTAACGATTGAGAGATTGAGGAAGATATTGAACATAGGATAAGAGTGGGATAATTGAAGTGGAGACTTGCTTCTAGAGTGCTTTGTGATTAGTGCATACCAACAAGATTGAAGGAAAGCATTTTACAAGATAACGATTAGACCAACAATCACCTATGGAGCAGATTGTTGGCCAATCAAGAAGCAACACATTCATAAAATGAGTGTAGGAGAGATTTTTTTTTTTTGGGAAAGGGGCAGAGATGAGTGTTGAGATGAATGTGTGGTCAAACTAGGTAAGAGAGAATCATAAATGTGAGCTTCCAAGACCATTTAGAGGTAGCATCAATAGGAGATACATCGAGAGAGACATGTTTGAGATGATTTGGACACGTCTAATGGAGACCGGCAATGGCACCGCTGAGATACAATAATTTGGCTCCGAATAGATTAGAATGAAGAAACAAAATCATGTAGCCGGCCCCAACATAGTTGGCACAAGGCTTCGATGATGATGCTAAATACTTATAATATCAACTAGGTATGATCTTTCCATTAAACTAATTTTTCGACAAATTGTACAACCCGACACATTTAAACTAACAATCTACGAATGAACTTTGGGGATCAATATTTGATGTTCTAATCATTCAAATAAATAAATAAATAATAAAATTGTCGACCTAGTTTTTAACTATATTTATATATATATGTATATTTTTGTTTCAAATATACTATATTAAATTCTTTGTGTTATATATTTATATGAGAAATAAATTTTTAGCATGAGTCGGAGTTGACTCCACTCCTTGGCTTGCTAGTTTAAGTCCTAGTGACGAGTTCGCAAGTTATGTTTGAAATGCCTTTCTTTAGTTAGCTTCTTATTTTCTTTCATGTCTAGCTAACGAACACCATGACATTTGGAAACATTGTGATTTTATCATCATAATTGATGTGCTATGATAAACCATCATTTCATCACCACCATAATCTTCACAACAAGTTCCCCTTCCATTTGGTTAGATTTTGGAATTAATGTTTCCACTTGCACCTACTTGGGCTAAAATCTAAATGCCACTTGTCACTATTTTTTTCCAAGTCTTTTAAGGATAATTTTTTCATGAAAAAGTTTTAAGTGTCAAATCTTTGTAAAATGGTTTTTGCCTAGCATACATGTCCAAATTATCGTAACAGCTTTCCTTGATTTTCTTTTAGTGCAGAGACCCATAAGTGTTTTCTTATTTTACTCGTTACCAATTCTCTCTGTCCTCATTATTCTATTAATTTATTCTGTATTTTTCTAAATATTTGTCATCTCTCTTGGAATTGTTAGGACGTGTGTGGTAGTAAATATTAACCAAGCATAAAAGAGGAATTTGCATAAAATCAAGTGACCTCCGTTTATCTAGTGACCCCTCATATATAGTATCTCTATTTCCTTCGTACTATCTATCAAATCCCCTTGAATGGGGGTGATACATATCAATGTACATCAATATATCCTAGTTTAGAGATTTATAAATATCATCCTAGTCAGCTAGAACCCAAGAGGATATATTTCCTATTTAATTATGTGGACCCCACACGTGACTCTTAAGTCATCCATACGAGATCCACTTTGACAAGTAATGCCCTACGGATATTAAATGTACAGTTGCTTGAAAAGACGAGCTAGTTGTCTAATTTTTGTATTTAACAGTATGTTCATGTTGCATTTTTATTTTTCAGTGATTATGTATTTCTGTTTGTGTGTACACAGATTTTTATTTCTTACGTATGTGCAAACTAAATTTTAAACAGTATTGAAATTTCCGTGTCATTATATATCATGTTTATGCCTTATTTTTCATCAGGATATTGGCTTGTGTCTGTGTTCAAGTTAGGATGTATAATGTATAAACTATATCAAGTAGCGTTTTGTGTTTACTTGGAGGCCTATTATGAATTCGTAGATCTATAATGAATCATTCCATGATAACTATTTTTCCATGGGGTGCAGGTTATTTTGGGAAAGATTTCAACAGGAGCTCAGAATGACTTGGAGAAAGTGACCAAGATGACCTATGCCCAAGTGGCTATCTATGGTTTCAGCGACAAAGTCGGACTCCTTTCCTTCCCCCAGAGGGAAGATTCCTTTGAGATGACCAAGCCTTACAGCAGCAAGACGGGTGCTATAATTGACAATGAGGTGAGGGAGTGGGTAAGCAAGGCCTATGATCGCACAATGGAGCTGATTAAAGAACACAAGGAACAAGTGATGCAGATTGCGGAGCTGTTGCTTGAGAAGGAAGTGCTTCACCAAGATGACTTGGTTCGAGTCCTCGGGGAGCGCCCCTTCAAATCAAGCGAGCCCACAAATTATGACAGGTTCAGACAAGGATTCCAAGAGGAAGATGAGAAGAATAGTCAGTCATTGGAGGATGGAGCCGTGGAGGATGAGACTCCGCCGTCACTCGACGGGCAGGTGGTGCCGACTTAGCCGAAATAGGTTTGCTTTTTGTATATGAATGAACGTTTTTTTTTTTTTTTTTAAATAAACTAATTGTACAAAACATCGTCATCATTGCTAAAGTAATATCGTTCTAAAGTAATCCTTGAGGCAAGGCCCTCATCTGAGTTAGCCTACAAGTCATCTCTTTAGCTGCATATAATTTTTGCACACAACGTGATGGTCAGTTGTATAGCATTTTGAGCACACCTGCCTTATATTTGGGTCAGGGATTGGATGATATAATGGTAACCAATGAGATTTTGCTTTACAACATGACCGAATGAGACGGCCAAGATTAAAATGTTTGTTGAACTTGTTGCAGTGAATCAGATTGTGACTGCTGTGATTTCCTATAATATATTGTTTCGGTTGAAATGGTAGGTCTTATGAATACTTTTCCTCCAATTAGAGATGATCCACTACAACATGATAGGACCCATCATGCCCTGCATCAAATCCCTCCATCATTTATCAGATGTTACCAGTAATCGACAGCTTACTAGTGGCCTCATTGTATGACAATTTAATACTCACAAGCTGCCTAAAGCTTTATGTTATATGACAATTTAAGACTCACAAGCTTCCTAACACACTATGTTTTATATTTTTCCACTGATCTATCTGGCTTTTGTGTCACCTTGTACTATATCATTTGCAAAAGTTGGCCTCACCTCCTGTATGAAAATCCTCGGGCCTACTCTTTCAGTTTATGGTTCTTTATGGCAGGAGAACTTGAAATCCCTTACCTCTCCAATAACTACAAATTTTTGTAAAGTTTTAGTATTATCGTTCGACTTGGGTTTGCATGTTTGGGCTCATTAGCATCTATCAGGAAGCAGGGATTTTTTTATATATCCTGGAATAGATCCAGGTTGAAAGATTCAAAATGTGTTTTTTTTTTTTTAAATGAAGATCTGCGATCAGTAGGTGATGAGTTATAATCTCGATGTAAAAATCTGATATATAATCCATTGCCTTGTGTAGTCTTCTTGGAACATCCATGGTAATGAGAGTAAAACAAGTGATTCACTAGAGATTTGTGGTCTATGAGCAGTTCAAACAAGACTGGAGGATGGACCAGCGGAGTTAATTGTTTGGTCCAACTCAGGATAAACCCAGCTCAACTGTGAGCAATAAAGGCTAGCCAGTTTTGATGGTTTTGACAGGTGGTTCTGGTGGACCTGGTTCAACAAGCTGGGAGATGTTCTGGTCGACCTGGATCGAATCAAAACTTGATTAAAGTAGTTATTAGTAAAAAAAAATTCAGACAATAGAGAGCACCTGTGGGAGATGTTAACTGTCCATTAGATGCAAATTCATGTCCCCCATTAAATGTATGAAATTTTGGTCAATTCGGACAACCACAACTTGTCCATTTATTTTAGTGGGCCCCACATGTACGAGTTCGATTTGATCTTACTTGACCACATGGTGTATTCATTAACCATGGCGCAACCAAGTCACTATAGGATTGGAGGGGATGGATGGCGATCACTTCGGATGATCTAAATGATGCTTTTTGCTGATAACGACTTTGGTTATGTACTACACTTGTGTGATGATGAATATGGTGGATTTGAAAGACTTCACTTACGACGATAAAAGATGCTTTATATGAAAATTATTTTGTCCATTCTGACTCAGATTAGGTCATTTTGGAATGTGGGGTGTTCTTGTCTGGATGATATTGATCTATCTGGTTTTGATTTTCTGTAGTTAGTGATTGATCACATGAAACTAGGTTGTTTTGGGTTTCTTTTCCATGTCTGTTACTGTGGATTTTCTTTCTCCAGATGAGTGCCATTTTGCTATTGTTAAGTAAGTGAACTGTGAAATTGATATTGGACATTGGGAAAAAAGAACTAGAGTTGATCTTTTTGAGACAGATGGAACACTTGATGAAAGAAGCTTTTTCCTTTTCAGTTGGTTCCGTTTTTTTCTTTTAATTTAAGTGCGAGATGACATGAACTTTTTCTTAACATTATTGAAGTTTTTGTTGGTACGTGTTTGTATGAGAGAGAGAGAGAGAGAGATGGGGGTAATATGAGTTCATCTCCACTTCTTCTTCTTATTATATCCTTCACCCCTAGGTAATTCAAATTCTAGGAAAGTTAAGTCCCATCTCCACTTCTGCCTTTATATCCTTCACCCCTTACCTCATATCATTCACCACTCATGTCTGACCATAAATTCCTATCTATTCTAATGCAAACAAATAGATCAAGATCTTTTAAAGCTTAATCAACTGTTTATCCCCATCCTTTTGCACATACTTTTCTTTTGTCCATTCTCCAACTCCATTGATCTTGACATGCCAATCCGTGTTGTCTATAATGGGGCAAACTTTGTATCTTCATTAATCTAACATGTTTCTAAACCGCGTTTTTTAAGCTTTTGCTGGACTCCTGGAGGAAAAAATCCCCCATATCCACCATCTGATCCTACCCATTAAATCCTGACTATTCATCAATATTTATTCAGCAACTTCCAATCTGAACCTTTGCCGATTATTTTAACAGGATCTTGTTTAGGAGAAAAGCAGATGCTTTGATAAAAGCATGTAAAAGTTGAAGAAGATGACCTTATTTAGGAGGGAAGGGTATGTTTTTGAAAACACAAGAAAGGTTAAGATCAGATTTCTGAAGTCCTAAATATTCACTATATAGTGAGGTCTACAGAAGGGAATTATTGAGGAATCAAGGATATATAACAATGGAGATGTTAGAATAGATGACAGCTTCACTTTCCCAGGACTTAAAACTCGACTTTGGATCTCCTCTATCATTATGTTACTGCACCAGTCAGGCATCATCTCCCTCCTAAAAGAAGGCTCAGAAGGGGAACTATCTTGGACGCGGTTGGATCGATTTATATAGGTGCGTGTTTTGTTGCCTACACTATATTATATGCCATGATGCCCAGCTACTGCAGATATGAGATATGGACACAGATATGGGGATACACCGATGGTGTTCATAATGAGAGGAAAAAAAAATCATTAGAGAGAGAGGGAAAAAGATTAATTTTATTAATATGCATTGATGGAAAAAGATTTCGTACAACACATTTCGCCCTCCATCCAATAATAACAAGTATTATGCGGTCACCGAAGTCTCGATGGCAACCTTGCTTGAATACCTAACACCGTCAGATCTCTGGGTGTCTTCCCAGAGATTTGGAAGAGCTTCTCTGATGTTGTGAATACTTTCTAATGCAAAATCTGCACCCTTCACTCTTTGAGATGTGCCCACCTAAACACAATTTAGATCCGTTAAAAGGTTGATCGATGAATATAAAATATGATTAAAATTCCATTTAGGTAAGAGCTTTTGAGGGCTTACTAGCACGGTTTGGAGACCAATGCGTTTTCCAGCCTGAATGTTCCGAACGCTATCATCGAAGAAGATCTGAAGGGGAATAATATGGTAGAGTCAGTCATGATTCTTTGCATTATCAAAATAAGTCCATTGCCTGTAGAGGCTTCAATATGCTTACTGTCATTTTAGGGTCAATGTTGGCAATTTTAAGAGCATGTTCCATGGCTGCTTCAGACGGTTTGCAGAGAACTGGCGTCTTTGGAAGATCTGAACCATCATTTGGTTGAGAAAAATGATCGAGAATGTCAAAAACTCCGGTGCTAGAAGTTTGCCTCGAACCAACTTTAGCATCAGATTCTTCATCATATGAAGAAGAATCATTGGTAGGATTTAGAGTCTCAAAGCATATAATTCCTTCGAAACAATCTTCCAAACCAAGCCTGCTAAGAACTTTAGCAGCATGAATCTCATCTCCGTTCGTGAATATCTGTTTCAAAGAAGAGGTTACAAGAAGATAAGAAAAAGAGCATCGTTATAAAATCATTATTCCTCCATGATTCAACAACAAAAACTTACAAATTTGCGAATGGGAATGCTCGACAAAAGGTTCTTCAGAACATGATCTGGTTTTAGCTTTTCGTAGGGCAGCCTTCCATGAACAAAGCTGTAATACAAAAAGGAAAAAAGGTTATATTCATTCTCAAATAAATAACAAAGTCATGAAGGAAGATAGAAAGAAGGATAAGACACCTGTGATATTCATCATAATCGAATTCATAGCCTATGGCCTGCAGAACAGAAAAAGGTAATATAAGAAAACACCCTAAACTTCAGAAATCTGGAAAGCAGAAATGTTATCAAAATCATACCCTGAGCCCTGCCATTGTTGTCCCATACTTCTTGTATAGTATATCGCACAAATCAGAGATCTTGCTTTTATCTATCCCAAGTTTCTCAAACATGTAATCTGAAGACAGACGAGAGGGGGAAAAAATTAGAAATAGAACTACTTGAACAACATCAAAGAGAGTGATAAAAGATGAGTAGTGTTCTGTACCTCCAATGTTCTTGCGGCATGCTGTTGCCAGGCCAGAACTCAATGGATAGAGAGTGTCATCTAAATCTGAAAATAAAAGAAAAAGAAATAGCCATTTAATATCTACTCAATGATCAATTTTTTAAAACAAAGCTTCTGTGTAGAAGGGTTACCAAATAGAAGGCATTCGTAGCTGTGGGACTGCCTGAATCGGTCATCAAATTCCATTTTTGATATAACAAGCTTCATTAGCGAACCGAAGTTAGAATTTGTAAGGATAAACATGACGTACCAAAGCCATTAAGAGCCTCTATACTCAACCATAAAAGGTGATCAAAATAGAAATAAAGAAAGAGAGAGTCACAAGAATGGACAATAGACAATCGTAAATAATAAAAGGCTAGATTGTTTTTGAGTTGGAACTGTAAAGCTTAATTTAAATCACAGGAGCACATCTCAAAAGCTTTTGAACCTAACAGCAACCATAAAATATACATAGAAGACTAGCCTCAAGCCAGGACACAACTTTACACCGTGGAATTACAAGGACAGGATTCACTCCTAACATGAAAAATCTCCTTCCCCACATTTCTTGCCACACTAAAGGCCAATCTCAAAAAAGATCAGAATCATTTGTTCCATCAGGTCCACCAATGTAAGGCATCAATCAACAGCCACCTTCATTGGATGGTCCTTAACACCCTGTCAATGGATGTATCACGGGATGCATGGGAACCATCCATCTAGAACTGTCCAATGACTTCTTGGTCATAATCCACCACTCTAGTCTAAAAATTAAACAGCCCATAGATTTCAAAAGTTCTTATATTCGTCAACAGAAATGTCAGTAATTACTGAAGAAGCTATGTGTAGTTTGGAAATTGATTTCTTGTCTGATCACTGCAATTTCGTTCTATGACCCACTTATTAATGGATCAAATAAATGAACAATTAGGATCCCATTGATATCAGTACATGTAATGGTGTAGAAGCGAGGGCTATATATTTCCAAGCATTATAAAAAGAAGAAGCCAGATTTAACCATCATAACATCTGTCAACGACAAAATGAAAAGATATGAAGTCTAAAGCACAATTGTATAAATCTACAACCAGTCAAGAATCACCTCAAAGAAAAATCCAATAATCTAAAACCAACGAGTACAATTAAATTAGAAAAAAAAAATCCAACCATCAACAATAAAAATATATACTGACAACAATAAATTAGAAAATTGAATGAAAACATATTGGGACATCTAATGCTGCAAAATTCTTGTGTGAAATAGAAATCACAAACAATAAAATAGCAAAAAAAAAAAAACCTCTGTTCATTCTCAAGAAACACTTCTAGACAGAGAACTTTTACCTTTCATCTTTCAAGTTTGGACCACATAAGACAGAAAGACATAAGAGACTAAAACGAAAATAACTTCAAAGAGATTAAGAATAAAACACACATATCTGCAGTTCCAACCAAATATAAATATCCACAAATTGGATTAATAGCAGAAAAGGGAGAAAAAAAAATATCCAAACTTGAGTATGCAACTCCCAATCCTAAACTAAAGGAAAAAAAAAAGGTTCACATCAATATGATCAAATCATTACAACAAATGAATGGGCTTTGAAAGATCATCTGCAACTACAGATATCAAAATCCGAAAATATCAACCAACATACAAAAGCTAAACACTCCAGATCATGAAATCTGGACCTGAAAGACCAAAATCTAAAAGTTGAAGCATTATTTCAAAACAAGGCAAATGCATGGTGTTTGGAAGATCAAAAGAAAGCAAGATTTGCAACTTTAGTATTCAAAATCAGAAAAAAGATATCGGACAATATTCAAAAGCACAAACTTCGGACCACGAATCTGCAACCCGACAGAGCAAAAGCTAACGAGCTTAAAAAAAAAAAAAAGACTCCAGATCGTGAAAGAAATCTAAAACTTGAAAGCAAAATCTACAACTCCAGAGAGCAAAATCAGTGAAACTCAACCAACATTCCTCATCATCACACAAACCAGATCATGAAGATATTCAAACTTGAAACATCAAGACCTACAAATCCAAGCATCGTTAAAAATCAAGAAAGATCGAACAACAGCACTTCAAAGCCTAAAAACTCAACCAGCATTAAAAAAAAAAAACAAGAACTTTCCAGAAAAATAAAAACTTTCCCAAAAGACACATAAAAACATGAACTTGAAAAGACGAAAACCTAAAAAAACGCAACAAATACTGCAAAACAGGGGCAATCGAACCACATCAGAAATGCATGATATTCAAAACCTGCAACTCCAGAGATCAAAATCAATGAATCTCAACCAACATTCAAAATCACATACTCCAGCAGATCATGAAAGATTTTCAACTACAAACACGAAAACCTACAAATCCAAGCCTCATTGCAAAACAAGAAAGATCGAACAACAACGAATCAAAACCGAATCAAAGACTGCATTTGAAGGAATCGAACGCACCTGATTGATTAAGATCGACCGTATCCGAATTCTAATGCAATAGAAATCGGAAGAGAGAGAGAGAGAGAGAAAGAAAGCTCTAGAAAGCAAATGTAGTTGAGAGAAGATGGAAATGGAGGGGGAAATGTAAGGAAGCGGAGAGGGGTTTATATAGGAAACGCGAAGCGCTGTTAAATGTGATTAAGACGTGTTAATTAAAGTTGATTTGGTTTTGAGTCAATTATATGTTATGTATCAAGCGAAGGAGCGAGGAAGAAATGTCTTTCCAGATATCACCTTTCGCACGCTTCTTCCTTCTTCCAACGGTTTTTGTTTCTTTTCTTTCGTTACTTCTCGATTTCTCCTTTTGAAGTCATTGACACGCGATATTTTGCTAATTCTCCTTGTATTTTAATTAAGGTGGAATTTCAAAAAAATATAAAATTCTTTGCTCGTTTAAAAAAAAAAAAATGTACGTGAAGATTTGAATATTGTAAAAAAATAAAAAAGTCTTCCACAATTCTCGTAAAGATTTGAATATTATAGAAAAGTATAAAAGTCTTCTACAATCCTTTCAATTAAGTCTTTTTCGTGAGTTTTTTTTGAAAAATAATAAAAATACCCTTCCATTAGTATATTTTTAAAAATATTTTGTTAAACTCTTTCCTCCTTGAAATTGATCATTATGATTTTGAAGATCCTAACCATTTAATGAAGCTAATTTTTTTTTTCTGAAAGTTGAAGATTCTAACCATCCATGTATAAAGGTAGTTAAAGTGGTTCCATTAGGTCGTCTTTTTATTTATTTATTTTTTTTGCTATTGGAGGGTTCCCAACTCTTTGAACTGGACTAAACTCTTATGTAGCCTCAGTTTGGTAGTGTAGTTTCGAACCTACAACCTCCAAGTGCAAACCGTGGTCCTAAGCCAACTGAGCTAACCATTGAGATTTAAATTCCATTAGGTCCTTTAGGTTGAATTTGATCGTTTGTACGAAAGATTGAAAAATGACATAAGATAGTTTTGTCATTTCACAAAAAAACTATTGGAGAAGACTTGATTGAAAGAATTGTAGAGACTTTTATAAAATATTCAAACACTTATGTACTTTTTCAAAAATGAGATAAAAGGTTTTATACCTTTTTTAAAAAAAAACTTTAATTAATTTTCTAAATTGCCCCTCTAAAATGCGTACTTTGGCCAGTCTTTGCTAACGTCCGTGATGACGATTGAAAGTAATGTGCATCGCATCAGGACTTCTCGGCCTCGAATCTTGGTCCTGCCAGCAACATTTATTTATTTTTTCATTCTTTTTTGTGGTTCACGACTTTTGAGTCCTCACAGGTCACAAGTCTCAAG
Organism: Litsea cubeba; assembly: GCA_012931725.1. Lineage (NCBI taxonomy): Eukaryota > Viridiplantae > Streptophyta > Magnoliopsida > Laurales > Lauraceae > Litsea > Litsea cubeba. The sequence goes on along the minus strand of CM022945.1, from coordinate 49,679,493 downwards.
TCTCCCTCCATGAAAATTAGCTAGGGACCATATGAGCCTGCCTCACCTAAGCTGTGTTGAACTTAGGGGGATTTTATAGATGCCCACCTATTGATAATTGGAATGAATATCCTATATTTTATTATGTATATCTAATTTTATATATATTAGAGTTAATCTTCTAATAAAATTAAATATATGATTAATAATGTGAAGATTTAAAATTTTTTTAATAAAAATATTTATTTTAAGTGGTTCAGTATTCTAAATAATTAGATTCCAATGTAAAATTCTCGCCTCGCCGTAGAAAGCATGAGTGAGAGTGTGAGGAGAACTTTAATCCATGAAAATAAGGTTTGCTGGATTAATATTAGTAAAAATATTAGTTTTATATATAAAAAAAAAGAATCTTAATCAAGGTGGCTGATTGAAGGGATTGAATCTAGATATCTTGGAATGGTTCAAATTCATCATGTGTGACTGTGACCTAAAAGAGCCATAAATATTGAATGAATTGTCTCATAATTGGTGAGCAGTGGGCCCCACACTATTTCCAATTTTTTAACGGTCGTTTCTTGTGGGGTTCTTCCGCATGAAAAACGCGCCTCTGGGAGATGTTAGGAAGTAAATACTAAAATAAAAAGACGCGTACAAGTTACAGTCAAAATAGTCAAAATCCTCCAATAAGTTTTTGGCTAATTTACTCTTTTTTTTTTTTACGGTCTGAAACGCACGTGACTCATAAATTAAACGGTTGGTGCACCGACCATCTCGTGGACCCACTCCCTGTCCGATGGGTCCATATCAAAGGATGATGATGAAAGTCAAAAAAAACCTGTGGATTGTTCACATTGGAAGGGCAATAGCCAACAAGTGCCCAAAGTAATTGGAAGGCCAATATTTTGTATTATTATTCATTTTGCTGGTTTTAAATAAGGACATATTTGTATAACACCGTTTTTATTTCTGCATAATAAAAATGATGATTTTTTATTTAATTAAGTTGAGAGTGATGGTCTCAAGATTGAAAAGATTTGGTATTTGCTTAAAAATAGAAAACATGGTCATGTGAATCAAATTGGCCCTGGGGGTGTTCATGGAGGAGGAGCAAGGGAGATGGTTTTCTATTTGCTTAATTGAGAGAATTGAGATTTGAGAGAGCTGCTCTCAAGATTTCTAAATCGATGGAGGATAAGTTATTTGCATATGCTATAGTATTGTTAGAAAACTTGCTTTTAACTTGTTTTTTACTCTTTGAAAAAGATGTGTATCTTTGATGTTGGTATTACAAATGAGTATCAGATTATCTAGAAGTTCTTATTTGAAAAAAATATGAATTTGGAACTTATTTTAGGTTTCGATTTATAAAGGGGCTTGGGCCTGCAATCCAATTTAGATTTTGATTGATTAAACGGGTCCTGGTTTTGGGTCCCTATATATTCCGAACCGTGGACCAGGACCTAGCATACGAGTCTTTGATGTTGCAAACGGTAGGTCAAAATTAACTTATATATATATTGTTTAATCCTAGAGGTAGTATGCTTGATGTAATATTATAAATTGAATAATATGCCTATTTAAAAAAAAATGACAAGAAACCAAAATCGGTTTTGAAACTAGATTCTGAACCTCTGGTGGACCTTGTACTGGAACCGGATCCGAGTTTTCCTATTGGAATCAGGTCTGGAACCAACAAAATGGTTCCGAGTCAGAATCGAACCCGAAACTATTATTTAGAAATGGGTCTAGGTATGGGTCTAGTCCAGTTGGCTCAAACCCGGAATCGTCCCGTTTGCAACTCTACTATAATGAGGCGTATGGTGGAGCTTACTTATTAAATTTCAAACCACTCAAAGTAAATGTTTTATCTCTTATATATCGGCTGTGGACCAGATTTACTAGAATAGATGCTGGGGTTATTGTCAAATTGGTTGTGTGTAAATGATTTGAGCTAATATACAGACCCAAGAAGAAGAAATCACGTGGTTTACATTGATTTACATGTGATCATTCTGTCAATGACTAATATTTGGGGACTGTGGTGGTTATTATTTGAAACCATTTGGATTTTGTACATGGCACACTAGTGCAATTTTGTTATTAAATTTCTCTAATTCTAGATGGGGAAAATTGGTCCCTATAAAATATTCTTTCAAAGGATCCTGTATGTTAAGCGTGTGGTCCACCTAAAAAATTGTTACAAGTGAATACTACGATAATATCACAAATATACTTTTTATCCCAACCTACAGAACCGGGCCTAAGATAGTGCACACAAGTGGGAAGGAAAGCTCATACCATGAAAATGAAAACCCACACTAGTGGGAAGAGGAACCCCTTGTTGTGGTCATATATATAGTTGAAACAGGGCAATATCGTGATATTTTTAAAACGTCATTATAAATGTAAATATTATGAGAAAATAAAAAAAAGTGGGGAAAACAAAAAGAAACTTAAAAAATATACTTAATAGCATTTTACTTATTTATTATTTTTAATTATCTAAATGTATTTTTTTTCGACATTACTCGATAACATCCCAAAAAACCCCGATTTGAAAATAGACTGTCATTTTCTCTCTATGGTAAATTTTCGAGAATGACATTTATGACATTTATTGTATGAACCAATGGACAAATATCGCTGATGTTCATTTCTTCTTAAAATTATCTAAATTACTCTATCTAATGGTCCTTTGTTTTCCTATTTTTTTCTTTTATTTTTTTATTCAAACAATTATGTGGCTTTAAATTTATTTATATTTATTATCCTTAACAATATACTGACAAGAAAACACAAGATTTAAAACTATTAACTATCCCATGATATCTCCCTCAATGTTATTGGGTTTTTTGGGTGTTTCAAAAAATTTAAAAGGTGTTTTTTGAAAAGATATTTTGTCTTTTTGTGCTTTTGTTTTATGTGGGTAGTGTAGACTATTAGAAAACATAGCATCCCATATTGCTAAAACTCAACTCTTGAGAAGGCTTTATATGTTATTTCACTCCTATATGCTTTAAAGACTTTTGGAGCATTTTGCCATGAGCTTGGTCCTGCCGGGAGGGTGCAAGTCCAGGCCAGGTGGACTAGAGGGACCCATATTCTAATTTTCCATTATTTTATTTTTATTTATTCCTATAAATAAAATCATTTTCTATTTTTAAACTTAAACGTTTTAATTGCTTTTAACGTTGAGGGATTAATGGGCTTAATGGTTTTAATGTTGAGGATTAATGGCCCAACGAATACCAATCTCCATATATTAGGGTTATCTCTGTCATCGTTTTAGATACACTGAAAACGAATTTCTCCCTTGCTCTTCTTCTCTGTTCCTCTGCCTTTTCTTTGAGTATTCCGAAAAGGAGTCTACAGTTTAGGCCAACAGTGCGACTGGAGCTGAACTAGAAGGCCGTTGTATCCTGGGGGCGGTTCTGCTGAGTTATGCTAAGAACCTTCGCACTTGGGTTCAATCTCAAGGGGCGGAATTCGTCCAAAAGAGAGCGTCATCAGATGTGCCTCAGCCACAAATCTGCTGCCATTGCTGCTCTTCGTTTTTCGCCAACAAATCACAGTTGCAATCTTCAACAGTCGAGAAAAAGATAAAAGGGGGATTTTAAAAAATGCCTCACTTTAAAATATTCTTTTTTCGCCTCGGCATGGGAGCTCACTTAAGCCAATTCGGTCTTTTCACACCCCCACATTAATAGTTAAATTCGATATTCGACCATCATCTACCTTTTTATCACCATTGGATTGATATAGTATGAAAATGATTCCTCTAAACTATTAAATTTTAGGGCTATGGATCAAAGCATTATGATGATCTTATGGAGTCTAAATTTTGCATATAGGCAGGTCTCATATTGATCTTTTCATCAAATAGACTTTTATGATGCTAGTGGGTCCTACTCAAAGGGACATTTTTCTCTTAAAAACGCCGAAACGTTTTCTAGCGTTGCCGAAACTAATCAAAACTTTTTCAAGAATTTCCTATTGGCAGCCTCCCCCATCCCCAACTAATCATTCTCCGTGCTTGGTTTGTGTAATGCTTGGATTTTTGAGTTCCACAGAGCTCATTTTGGCACCGCGTGTAAAAGCAATTTAAACCTTTCTCACCATCAAAACAATATTCTCAAAACTGAATTAAGAAAACTTACTTTCGATGTAAAAGCAATTTTAACCTTTCTCACCATCAAAACAATATTCTCTAAACTGAATTAAAAAAACTTACTTTTGATGTAAAAAGTTATCTCATCAGACCACGTAATATTTGTACCCACAAAAAACAAATTAAGCATTTTCTGCAACATCACAGAATCCTCCAAGAGTTACATATATGAAACTGGTTTAGTTATTAAAAGAAAGTGTCATTTTAAAAATTCACAACACAACAAACCAACCCTCTTGTTTAAAGTCTGCTGAGCTGAGACTATTGGTTAAAATACTGCACACAGCCACAAATAATTGGAGAGAGTCCAACCTCATATCTATCATGAGTGACATAACTCTTTGTTTGATTAGCATATACAATTAGAAATAATTGGAAGCCTAAGTCACATAATAAGCAAGCAATTAAAAAAAAAAGATCAAGTTCTCCCAGTAAGTACAATGAAGTAGATGAAAAGGCCCCAAAAGGAAAAAGGAGAGGGACCTTTGTTTTGGCTTCCTTTCTCATTCACCCAATTAAATATATGAAGATGGCTCCATGTTGAAAGCACCATTTCCTAACTCATTCATTGGCTCCTTCCCATTCAATAATGGCATAAGGTGGGTGGCAGGGACAATGACCTTACCTATTGGGTCTTTTTTCTTTCCTGTCCCATCAACAAGTGGAGATCCTACCTGTTGGTTGCTAGTGTGATTAAAGGTGGAGATTGCATTATAGGGAGGGGAGGGGGTGGGGGCGGGGGTGGGGGGTGGGGAGGGACTGGGATCCCTTTTTTTGTTGGTTATTGTTTTTTCTTTAAAGAAAAAGAATTGCATGTTGGGACAAAACACATCTATTGAGTTCAGTACAATCTTTCATTCCACACTATATAATGTGGTGCTTGCTCTTTAGATTCCCATCAATGTCTGGTTTTGTTTCCTTCTATTTCTCAAGCATCAGGTGCTTCTTTAACTTGCCAAGAGTTAGGAAAGTTAGTAAAGTAAACCCATGTTGAGTTACAGGGTTATCTAGTTCTTGTGCATTTGGACCTGCTTAAATCCTGATCATTCAAATAAACTGGGGTCCCATGGATCAGTGATTTGGGCGGTTGAGTTGATTTGATTGGTTCCAATTGGATGGGCAATGTCCCAGAGAACTTTCAAATCTATGGATCATATAGACCAAGAGTATTGCTTTCAAAGTGGCTGAAAAGAGCAAGATGCAAACTATCAGAAGAAGCAAAAATATCAGATGCAAATGAACAATCTCAACCGTCAAACAAAGAGCCCACCTTAATTTTTAGGCATCAGTATTTTAAAATTCCTCTTTGGATGGTTGGTCTTATACAACAAAAAATAAATAAAAAAGTGGGTTTGCATCCTAAACCACTGGGAATATTCACCCATGGTGTGTCTCGTGAGTGGATTTTCAATATCGGCCGTCACAAAAATAAAATTCCTTGAATTAAAGGCGCTTAACAAATTCTTATTGAGACATTTGTGCAACTCCAATGCTGCTGAAATCGCTCAAAAAGGACCTGATTTCTCCAACCTCTTCTATATCCCAGTTCTCTTTTATCAACAAATTAAAAGGTCAAAACGTGCTTGTTTTTTCCTAAATTATGAGGATATCAAATTCCGAGAGTTAAGACTTCCATTTCTGCAGAAGAGGAAACATCGCGTATATGAACGAATGCGTCCTCGCATAATTTTGAACTAATTTTGAAAGATTCTAATATTTTTTTTTTGTTTGCATTTCGCACGAGAGGAATATTATATGTCATGAGCTGAAATGTCAATGGGCTATCATTTTATTAAAGACTATGATAATTAGATCTCCCGCTTTCTTATATGACCATTGCTGGATGGAATGGCCTTTCTTTTGATGGGTTAAATACAAATTATATGGTGTATTATAGACCCAAGTAAACAACTCAATGGCTGATATAGTGGTCAAGAAGTAACTGAATTTCAGATCTCTATGACTCAACAGTGAGGCCTATCTATGTAAAATATCATTTAAAATAAGTTTTTATCAATCTTATAATAGTGGAACCAACTCTTTTTGGAGTAATGTTTGGCCGCATTTCGTACAAGAGGAGGTCATCTATTTTGAGTGGTTTGGATTTTAAAAAGTAGGCCCCGAATGTGGAGTCCGAATTGTTTCGCGACCTGAAAATGATACGAAAATACAAGAGATAGAGAATGCCCGGCCCGAGCTTCTCAGCACAAAGTAATGTCTTGTGGCACCATCGTATCATGATTCTCAGATTTTCTAATTATATAGAAAGAATGCTAAAATGAAAGACCCTTTTTTACGTCGTTTTTAATGACTCGTGTATATAATTTGATAGGACATTTCCTGGGGCGCATGCACAAAACCCACACACATGCACTAGCAAAGTTGAGTCACATAATCCTTTTGGATTCCACGAGGGAACAATGGTGAGTTCCACCAAGGCAAATTGAGAAGGTGGAAAGAGAGAAAAAGAAAAAAGCAAAAAGGCAGAAAAAGAGAGAAAAAAGCAAGAAAACTAGATAGGAATAACAAAATAAATATAGAAATAAGACTTCTAGATAATGGGCTTTTGAAAGAGGACTAAAATCTAGATATGCTAAGAAGAGTGCGGACTAATACAGATATTAATACTTGTTAAACTGCTCAGAATGAATGCCCTCCTTTAAGGGATGTATCCGAATTTTACTTTAATAGGAGTAGGTCTCATCAAAAGATTGAGTGTATAATTAATAACATGGTTAATGCAATCTTATGTATTATTAATTATATTCATTCATTATTTCTTCCCAAAAAAATTTATATTATTAATTTTATATTCAGTCTTAAGATGGGACCATTAGTAGAGTAAAATTTAGGGCATTCTATATATAAGGAGGATATATATTTTGAACTGCTCAATTTTCAATAGATGGGTACCATGTAAAGTTTCATTCCTTCTACTCATGGGTTATCTGATAGACACTCAGATAATCGAACCCCTTGTTGATATGCTGCATCAACATTCAACAAAAAGAAATCAATCAAGGAAACTACATGGAAATGATATTCCTTAGAAAAGATATAAGACCATGGAAGAGGGAATACATGGAATAGAATTGACAAAAAGAAATCAATCAAGGAAACTAGGTGGAATTGATCATCTCTCTTAAGAAGATATGAGACCATGGAAGAGGGACTACATGGAATAGAATTGACCAAGCGGTGGACTTGTCATCAGACTCATTGTTTCTACCTTGAAATTTTGAATTGAATGTAGATGAAGTTTCCATCATATGTGTTGCCACCGAAAAAAAAAAGGTCCTGGGACACACAACCAAACTACCGAAGTGTTGAATCTCAATTTAGAGAGTCGACACCTTTTATAAGAGAACCTTCTCTAGGACTGCATAAGTGCATATACAACTCACCTCTATAGGGCTCACAATTGGGCTCATCTTATCCTCTCATGATCTAATACCGGGCCTAATTTTTTCCTCATGAACCTTTGTTTTATTTTTGAAAAAAATTCAAAAAAATATAAAATCCTTGGCTCGTTTTTGAAAGAGTACATGAATATGTAAAAAAGTTTTCCACAATTATTTCAATCAACTAAACATCCCCGGTTCTCATAGTACGTTTACTCCTTTATATAAAGTAAAATAAACTATGGTTAAAAGAGCATTAAACTTTTAAGTTGTTAAAGCATGGGTTAGGATAATCTGACTGACGGGATTTCTTTTTTTTTTTTTGTTTTTTGTTTTATGCATGGCGCTTATCCATAAAGAGACATTTCCAACTATCCCTAGGGATATGAATACGTCTAGGTGGTCTCTCCACAGCTAGACCTCATGAGCACAGTATATGGTCTCCTCATAGGTGAAAGATTGATGCAATTTTAACTTTAATCTCCAATGTCAGGTAGTGGAAAAAAAAAGTATGATGTGGAGAATTCTGTTCCAAAGCCAGCCTGACCATTATTTTGTAAATAGCAGCCCACCCTGTGGAACCCACAGGCATGCATGCCATTCATGATAGGGTGGATTGGGGGAGAGGGGATGAAAGAGTTACATATGTTCCAAATGTATGCACAAGATGGGGGTCAATTGGATCATCATAAGTTCATAACCCTTGAGTCTATAGCATCATACAACTTTTAATTATAATTAGACTTTACTTGAAAATTCTGAATCTAAGATCAAGTTTAGATTGGAATGGGTCATATCCATTCTCAAAGTCCTAGATCTGATGGACCTAAAAGATCTTCACATAAGATTTATTTTCACTTACATTATACCTATGGATTCGACCTTTTTCGTTTTTTTCTTGTTATCGAGACAAGGGGGCTGCTACCCATGAGAGACCCCAGAGATAACACCTACCCAATGGGGAGAGAGAACCTGCACATGCAGAGAGCGAAATGCAAAATATATTATAATAAGAGATATGTATATTTTTCATCTCTATTGATATTAGGTTATAACAATGAACCATAACTAGAGCTGATCTAAATGGGCTGGGTCCAGGTCAGACATGTGTGTTTATGGATCCGTTATTTAAAAACTGGATCAAGATTCAACATGGATCCTATGTTTTGCTACCAAATCCAGCATCAACTGAAAATCTAAAATCCTAACTACAAATCTGGAATTCTTATTTCGAATCTAGATCTATGATGGAAAAGGTGCTTAAATTCTGAGAAATATACAAGTAGGGCTCTCAAATTCAAAATAAAGACAAAGTTTTAAGAACCATGGACTCTCAAATACAATATAATTCAGGCTCTATACACTTTCAGAATAGATTTTTTTTCAAATGCTTAAGACTATAGCGAAAACCTAATCTGAATCGAAAAAATAAGACGATCCAGATGGGGATTGCAAAAACTTTATATGCATAAATCTAAACATTTCTTGAGGGGGCCAAATGTAGAAGAACAAAGAAGTTTTGAAAATTTTTGGCCTGGCCACTGACATTCCTAGCTGCACTAGGAATGGCAAGGGGTTATGTATAATAAGGGCGGATTTGATAGTGGTTTTTGGTAATTGAAGATAGACATGGATTCATAGATATCTAGACATGGATTCATAGATATTTGACTCAAGTAGGGTCATGCATAGATGTTTGTTTTGGGCCTTTTGGCCACTCCTCCCTTTTGTGACTACTTTGCATATATTTTAGCAGGCTATGATATAGATGTATAATGCATTTACTTGCAATGACTACTTTGCATATATTTTAGCAGGCTATGATATAAATGCATAGTGCATTAACATGCAAAAGAGCTTTCCATTCGACTTGATTGTTTGATTAAAAAAAAGGTAAAAGAGCTTGAGTAAGGGATTGTGGTTTCAAATATTCTTCCATGATAGAGTTCTACTATAATTTTGTTTTTCAAAATCAAACTCTACCTGTATTGATCATTAGACGGATTTAGTATCACAAATTATAAATATATGTAAAAGTCAATTTAGCCTCACTCTAATCAACCGGACCCGTTACCATCACTAATCTGCACCCTATCTGCTAACATCTCTCTCTCTCTTATTTTTATTATATGATCGGCTTCAAGTGATGAAAGACATCACGTGGGGGTTGCTATGATTCATGGCAACAAAGTGTCATTTGTCGTAACTCAGAAACCACATCAGACACCACAAGCAATTGCCCTAAAACAACTCCATTTGTGGTGTCAAATCGTGTCCATATGTTTCCTAAAGAAGAAAGTGCATTCCAAAGGGGAAGAGAAGGTGCTTATCCTCACAAGAGGCCACTCACATACAACCTCAATCATTTATAACCCTTCCTTATCAATAACAGGATTCTCACACGCCCCAACAATAACGAATGAGATCCGAATTAATCATGGTTGAAAAACTCTCTAGGGGTATATTTATGTACATAACCTTTCCGCGAAAATGGAAAATTGCCACGTCAGCAAATTCCATAAAAATGGAAACTTCGGAAAATGATTTCTGTAGAATTTATAAATTCATGTTTGATGTAAAAAAATTTCCTCGTTGAATTGGTGCTAATTTTGTTTGGTGCGGCTGTGATTTCCTTATAGAAAATCAAATTTTCATATTTGGTGAAATAATTTTTTGAAGAAAAATAACATAACTTGTATATTATTTATTCAATATCAAATAATAATTTATTTAAAGAAACTAAAAAATGAAAAAAGTTGTAGGGTTTTGGGTTGAAATGAACGTACAAGAGTAAGGAAAAGAGGAAGAAGTTTTTCGAGGAAACCCATTTTCCATACCCCCCATAAAAAATCCATTTCCACCATTATCAAGGAAAATGCTGACGAGGCAGGAAAGCGTTTCCGTGGAATTGTTCCGCACCAAACGCCTGAAAAATGGATTTTCCGCGGAAAACCGTCCACTTTTCCATGGAAAAGTGTTATACAAACATGCCCTAAGTAAAAAACAAAGACATGACTCTTGAGAGTCTCCGCATCGACTTTATCCGAGTCAAATTTTTTTTATTTTTTTTTTTGCATCGGATGAGTCGAGTCCGAGTCACAAGTTTTCTAACCTTGGAACTAATTAGAGATTTTTCCCCTCCATAAATTGGCAAGCATGTTTGAAATGCAGTTCCTATAAGAATTCTATGAAGCCACCCCTAAAATTTGGTCAGTTGGCCTCACCTGTAATAGCCAAAAGAGCTCTAAACTTATGGGCCTCACCTGTAGAGGATTCGGAGCATCCATCACATTCGGCGGGCAAGGCCCAGACCCAGGTACTGGCCAGATTGGGCCTTAGTATCCAGGCCGGCCTTGTGATATTTATATGGTTAAAATGATTTTAAGTTACATGTATACGTAAAGAATATGTGATTTGAATGGTATAAAGACAGTTCTTTTGACTAAAAACAGGCCATTAACTGACTGTGGCCTTTAACTGGCTGTTTGGGGCTTCCTGTGACTATAATTGCATGGGCTTCCAAATAAGGCCTAGGGACCATGAGAACATGGACTCGGCCTCATACGCTCCAATTGTTATTGGGCCAAAACTCACACCCAATCAAATCTCGCCTTATTCCGGCCCGTTGATAGCCCTACTCATAATGGTTTTTAGAATATGTGGTGTTAAACCTGACCCAGAAAAAAAAGTGCAGGTCTTGTACATTTTTGTTTTAGAAGAAATAAGCTATTAAGATTGGTTTTGATAAATAAGTTAATAAACATCAGATATAAAGTAGAGTAAGATGATGCCCATATCTGAGTCTGACCCACCCTGAACTTGATTAGATTGGGTTTTATAGAACTGTACATTCTCTGAACCTATTAAAGTTACCACCAAGCTTGCTCTGAGTGTCACTGAGATCCAATTTAACCCTACCAAAGCTTTCTCAATATTGGGCTAGAGGCCTTGATACAACAGTGACAAACCTAGGTAATAAAAAGTAACACCAGACTAATTCAGTAATTGGGGCCTAAATATTTCTTACCACATATCCAACCCATTTTTAAAACTGGTTAGATAGCCCTCAATTTGTACATTATGTGGGCCTGGCTCAACTGATATTGGAACTAAAATTTTGGACCCACTGGCTGATCCTAATACTGGCTCAACCTTTTTTAGACCGAACACATGGATACTGCGGTGGGCCAAGCCTTCCACTGGCTGATGATCCTAACCCTGACCTTGGACATCCTTTTCTAAGCAATGTGGGCCTTGTTTATCTCCAAGTGAGTGGTTAAACTTTGATTTTTATTTTATTTTATTTTATCATCCTTATATGGTGACTAAAGCCCATGACAATTTATCTAACCCATTGTTATTTTTACAGAGAGATGCCTATAGTGGGGGCCTCTTGTAATAACCAACAAATTGCATTACATCATCCAGCCCACTGGTTGATAATCTTCCAGCTGATCTGATTTGGTGAGGCCTGATGGGCCTAGGCCCAAAAAGGGTAAAATGGGAAATCAAAATAAGTAAAAGTAAAGAAGTGTAAAAAAAAAATTGGACCATTTCTTGACTTGTTCATCCATCCAACTCATGATTATTTTCACACACAACAATATTGTTGGGCCTCAATAACACACCAAATTTCAATTAATAATTCGAGTATCAGCTTTGATCATCCAGCTGATCTGATTTGGTGAGGCTGATGGGCCCCAGGCCCACATGAATATAAAAGGGTAAAATGAGAAAAGAATGAAATTAAAAGAGCAAAATTGGAAAAAAAATTTGGACCATTTCTCGATTTGTGCGTGTCATCCTTGCGCAGGGGCCATGCTAATCTTCTCTGTATCGTTCCAATTTTATCAGATGTCTCCGAAGAGACAACCCTTACTAGCTCCACTAGCACTTATAAAGACAACAAATTATCAATTCTTTGGCGATGTGGGACTCTCTCTATAAACAACTTTTCTCTAGATATGTATGCTAGTCTTGTAGACTATGCATTATGCAAGCCCTGGGCAGGTGGGTAGGTAGTATCTCATGCAGTATGGGTGGGTCCAATGTTATGGTAGGACTTTCATATGGAATAATGGAAGGGGCCTCATATAGATTGATTGATGATGGATGGGCTGCATCATTCAAACCCATGTGGAGGTAAGAATGGTAAATGGTTGGGTTAAAGATTGGCATGTGGATAATATGAATCTTTCATCAAGTGGGGGTCCTAAGTGGGTACAATGATGTAGATGAGTTGATGGGTAATGGATGGGTAGATCTTTAAGTTTAGTAAGTTCCAAGTAGATGGATGGATAAGGGTTGTGCTAATGGTTGATCAAAAGGATCTAATGTAGATGAATGGGACGGGTTGATCTTTCATTAAGTGGGTCAAACCTAGATGGCTGGATATTTGGGTTGTGTCTGGTGAATCTAATGTGAAAGCTCATGATGGCTAATTTGAATCAATTGTTTGGAAAGATTGGCAGGTGGATAGTTGGATGTAGCTTTAATCAAGTGGCCCCATCTAAATGAGTTGATTGATAATCTTGTGGGTCCCATGTGGATCCATGAGGGTATTGAGTAAAGGTAGGGTTGTTGAGAAAAAGGATCGGTAAGATTGGAAAAATCTCCCAATCTGCTAGATATTCTTTTTATAAACACCAAAAAAAAAAAAAAAAAGAGATTAAGGCATTTATGATAAGTTTTTTTGCTATTTTAATAATCAGTAAAACCAATAAAAGTCTGACAAGCATCATAATCAGGGGCGGAACTACACTGGCCCCCCCCCCCCCCCCCGGGCTTTGAAAAATCCTTTTAATATCACCAAATGGGCCCCTCCCAACCCAAATATATAAAAAAGTACAGAAAAATATATAAAAAAAACTAATGAGAAAACCGAATTTGTACTGCACAATCTACGGAGTCCCTTCCTGAGCAATTGCTAAATTTGAGATTTTTTCCGTAAAATCCTCTAAAATCTATATTTGGTACGGTTGATTTTTTTATCATCTCATCAGACATCAGCTCTTTTATGTTCGAATGCAGTTGAGTTTGGAGTTTTTTTTTATGTAGTTTTTACTTTGTTATAGCTTTCGTCTTCGACTCTTGACTCTTAACTTTTTTTTTTATCAGATCAACCATTGAAATTAATAGAAATTGACGTGTCATTGTCTTAGAAAGATTGCTTTTTTTCATGAGATTTAGGTTTTTTTTGCTGAGAAATGTCTTCAATGTGAGTTTGGGGTTGGGCTTGTCGCCTTGTCATATAAATTGAAAAATATCAATATAAGATGCAACAAGTATAAATGGTTGGTCTTTCATTCATTCACCATAACAACAGTGTAAATGGTTTTAATTTTCATGTAAAATTTAGTCTTGAATCGTAATATATTTTATATGCTTGAACTTACAACTATATCGAAAGAAAACTTAAAGATATGATAGTTATAATAATTCGTGAAATAAAATTTATTCAAGTTTTGGCCCCCCTGAAAATGAAATCCTGATCCCGCCCCTGATCATAATGTCATATTTGGTTAGTGGCCCTATTTCCTGAAAAATCTATTTAGTCATTTCTGTTTTTTTTTTTTCAAACCACATATTGGGTTGGGTCTCACATGGATAAAATTATTACCTCTCATTCACATCATGAGATAAGAGGTAACTCTCACACCTTGCATGAGAGGTAAAAATGTAAGTCTTTTGTGCATTCAAGGCAATAGTGGCAAATAGTATGATGGGAAGCTCTCATTAAGGATACGATTTTAGGAAAAAAAATCACCTGATCAATTAGATCATTGTAATTAGTGATTTAGAGGCCTTAAAGTCTACCAATTTCGTAAGTTAAGTTAGTTTTGAATGTTCGCTCAGTGGCCGCCCTTGATTGCTTTTTTTTTTTTTCTTTTGGAATGAGATTTTTTGTTACTATTAAAAAAAAAGTTACATTTTTCACGAAATTCAATCTAAACATAATATAATTTAGATTAGTGTCAAATTAAGATCAATTTCAATTTATGAGAGGTTGTGAGTGTAAGGGGGTTGGATTGATGATAGGTAGGTCATATGTGAATTGTCATTTTAAAGTTGTTACCTTTCAAATAATGGGTTTTTTTTTTTGCCTTTTAGCTTTCCTTGAATTCGTTTATTCCTATTCATTAGTTTACTAGCATCAGTTTGCATTAGAATCTATATGTGTTTTTGAGGTACCCCACATGAGTTTTTGCATAAAAAAGATTTAAAGGCTTGTATCTCATTTATTGATAACCCCTTATTATCCACTGTAAGTGAAGGGTCAAAATCATCAGCTCAGTTCAGCCCAATTCAATTATCCTCCTGTTTTCTAATTTCTTCGCGCACTGTTAAAGTATTTCATCTTGCAATATAATACCATGCAAAGTTGCCTATCGGACCCACCTAAGAGCATGCCAATCATAAGTAGTGACGAATAGAAAGATCTCATTGAGACCTAAGGTGCACAAAATATCAACCCGATTCAATCATCTTGACCCTTTGATCTATGACCCGTATAAAAAGCTTAAAACAATCTCAACCCATTTCAAGTTGACCTGTAGATAATAACCATACAAATTTGACGATCACCATGTGAGAAACTTTCTAACCCTAATCTCTAGGAGTGTTCGTAGGCCAGCCCGAGCTGGGCTGAGGCATTCCTGGCCCGGTCTGATTTTCGAAATATAGGCCGGAGCCCAATACAAGCCTTACCCAAGCCCGCCTATTTAGTCAATGCGGCCGGGCTTTCTACCACTTTTTCGAGCTATCTAATTACAAACTTTTTACTAAATCAGTCACTAACTACATATATTACTTTTTCAGGCCGGGCTAGGCTGGGTCTCGGTCTTTGTATAGCTTGATTCAAGCTCGACCCTTATAGTAAACGGCCGAAAAGAATCAAATCCAAGCCCGGCCCTTGAGCACCCCTAATCATTTCCTACCGCAACAATTTGCAAATGCGGGTTACGCAGGTAGACCTTAACTCGACTCGTTTAAATGTGGTAAAGTTTCTTGAGTCTTGATTGAATTGACCCATATATAATGCGGGTCGGGTTACGCTGGCCCCCATTTTACAGCTGGGCTTGGAAAATAAATCCCATGGGCCAGTTTCATTGATTTTGAATCATATGATGATTCACCATCAAATTCAAAGCCTACTCTAGACCCCCAAAGCCCTAATAATCAAGACAAGAGGGGACAAAAACCGCAAAGAAAAGCGGCTTCTTCTAATTCCCCTCTCTTGAGAGAGAGAGAGAGAGAGAGAGCTTTTCTTTGATGACATTTGAAGGAAAACCCAGAAATCGACATGGCCAAACGCGAGCTATCCAGCACTTTGAAGAACCTGAAGGTAACAAAATCCAGCAAGAGGAAGGAGAGAGAGAGAGAGTAAAAAAAAAATAATGGGGTTTTTTGCCTTTTAGCTTTCCTTGAATTCGTTTATTCCTATTCATTAGTTTACTAGCATCAGTTTGCATTAGAATCTCTACGTGATTTTTGAGGTACCCCACTTGAGTTTTTGCATTAAATTTCATGGAATTCATGTGGGTCTGTTTGTTTCTGCTGATTTCTATCTGGGTCTCCCCTTTTTGCTACTTTTCTTTAGTACCCATTTGAGATTTTGCTGTCTTTCTTCAATTGCAGCTGTCTTCCTTACTTATCACCTTAAGCGTTTTTGGATTATCTTTTTTGATTGAATTCATGTGCTCCTTTTCCCTTGTGGGGGAAGCGCGCATGGCTTGAATTAATCTAGAGTTTTTTCAGCCCATCCATTCCAAGAAATTGAGGGTTTTCTTTCTCGTTTCAGTTCATGCAAAGGGCAGTTCAGAAACAGGAGAAAACCAAGAGCGAGGAAGAGGTGACACCAGATAATAAGTTTTCTTCTTCAACTGCCATTAGAAAGAAATGGTATGTAATTATGTATGTCTTTTACCATTTGTTAGCTACAGAAGAAAACAGAATAAATTCATATGATTTTGAATGCCATCGGTTCGTCCTTTAGTTGCTTGAAATGTATATGTTAGCATTGCCACAAATGAATTCTTATGTGTTCCCATTCTATGCGAACAAACAATCTTGTTCCATCAATAAATTCCTATGTATTCCAATTCCATGCAAACAAACAAGCCCAAAACACACACACAGAGAGAGAGAGAGAGAGAGAGAGAGAGAGAGAGAGAGAGAGAGAGAGCTGCTTCTAGGAATAGGAATGGAAGAAAAGAATGAGAGAGAAAGAGGAGAAAAAACAAAGCACCATTGCATTCTGTTGGTTTCAATCTCACATCTCCCACAAGATGGAAACAACTTCGACCTCTTCAGTACCTCAAGGGATATGTTTTTATTATCCATCCCTTACAATATATGTAGATTGTTTACCAGGGAGAGAGGAGTAAAATTTCAACTAAAAAAACTAGCCATTTCCATTACCATTTTTTACCCATTTAAATTAACTACATATGCAAATTGCAGTTAACAAAGATACACATGCAACAATTACATATGTAGATGAGTCCAAGCAAATAAGCCCTTAGTGTTTTGTTTCAGTGGCTAAAACTATTTGAGTTGTACTTTCACTCAACCCTATTTAAAAGCCTATTTGTCATTCCACAATCTGAGATTTCTTTTCCAACTACTTCATTCCAAGCCTATATTGGCATACTCTTTCTACTTCTTTCAACTTGTAATCCTTCAATTCTTCTTATTAGGGTCATTTGTGTTCTGTTATTAAACCAGTTCAATCATCATTTCTTGATTTCCTCTTTTACTGAAGCCGCTTGTAAATTTCCTCTTCTGTAATTATTTCTATTTTTTTACTTTCTTACTAGCCCCTCACACATTTATCCTTTGTTGTATTTTCACTGTGCCATTTAGTTCTGTATAACAATACATGTCTAATTTCTGTCTTATTGAAGTGACACTTTGATGATTGTGCAGCACTCAACTATTTTGTCTCTTGCTTTCCACGTTACAATAATTTTATTTGGGATTTCCAACTCAGAAATCTTCATGTGGTTCTTTCTTTCAAATATCAGATTCTATCACATTCTTGCACTATATTATGATCTAGGATCCTGATGGTTTGGTTTTATGTTGAACCATGGTGTTAGATAAATCTTAATAAATAATCATCTAAGATATTACAAAACTTGATTGTTACTACTTGCATATTTGTCTCAGTTGAGTGCATGGGTATGTCACAATCAGTAATTCTTATTTGAGAAGCTCGAGTATTGGATGATCTGCTCATCGTGGTTCTATTTTATGGAGCTGCAACTTGTCACTGTCATGTGATTGATTTGGTTAGAGGGCAATAGCCCAACATTCCAATGTCAGCTACTCATCAAATGGCACTCAGTTCATATCTGTAAGTTTGTTCATAGACAAGGTTAAAAGATAGGGAGGAGCTGCAGGGGCGGTGGCAGCGGGGGCGGGGGGTTGGTAATTAATAAAGAATAGATTATTCCAAAGTCCAAACCACATTGCTAGCAGACGCCGTCACTATGGAGGCTTTAGGTAAAGTTATATCATGGGCTATCTCTACAAAACAAAATTTGCTAGAATTGCGGCTTTAGGCTTGGGGAGATATTGGGTTTAATGATGCACTGTTACCAGATAAGGCTGATGAGGGTTTATGCTGTTGATAAATTTGTCCTTCCTTTTGGCTTCTTAATATTTGCTGCTGTTGCTTTTTAATAAAGTAAATGGGCACTTTTTCTATGAAAAGAAAAAAAACATGGCTGCAGGCACCATTTTGGAGCAAAAGATTTCCCCAAATTTGTATGTTAATTTAATTGATTTCTTATAAGAATAATGAGCAGCTCATTATCTATTTATAGCACACACCGATGAAGTTCAACAGGACTATTTGTGGTTAAGTTATACATAACCCAAATAGTAAGAACAAATAAATACAGAAAAGGGCTCAAAATTGTGCAACCGGCCTTTCTTTTCATTCTTTTTTTTTCTGGAAAAATGGTACAGCCAACTTGAGCAGGGGACTTAGTGATTTAAAAGTAGGAATCAGCCCCTGACTCCATTTTTTTTTCTTCTTCTTTTTTACTTTTGCAGAAGGGGGTGGAGGAGAAAGGGAGATCGAAGAAAGTGGAGGAGAGAAAAGGAAGAGGAGAAGGAGAAAGGACCTTTTTTTTTTTTTTTTGGGGGGGGGGGGGGATGACGAGATGAAGGATAACCCAACCAGGTCATGGCCGAGTCTGGGTTGACTTGGGTTCAGCTTAAACCGCTGGACTTAATTGTCTCTTCAAAGTTCTTGGACTTCCCAACCAGTCCTTCATAAACATCTTGTATAATCTCAATATATCCACTTGTGACGCATTCTCATCGATGTATACCAAATTACCTGCATCTTCACCTTGTCATGGGCCTTCTCTAACTCAAGGAAAGGCATATGTAGGAATTTACTATTCTCTTAAGACCTTTCCTTTGAGTTTCATAATACACATGTATGTTTTCATGATGTATGTCATTAATTGCTCACCTGGTGGACACTGCCTTTAATGACCCATAGTTGAACTGTCAAACAAAATGACTATCCTAATTCCTAACAATTCAATCCAAGGGATTTTGAATGAAGAAAAGGGGTGGTAGAAAATTTTATTTGAAGTTCTCATTTTATAGTAGGGATGCCAGGTGAACATTCCAAATATTGTACATGTGTGCCCAGTCACACACCAAGGCTTTCATGATGATGATGATGAATTGATGATGATCACATGTTGACATGTATTGACATGGACTTGCATGTTGGATGCTAAATGGCACAACTGGATTCTTCTAGTGCTACAATTAAAAATGTCGTTGTCTTTGTTTCTCTTGAAATTTAAATACTGGAATGTTTACTAATTGATTATTCAGCGTAAGAGTTAATGTTGATTTTTAGCTAAATGTTTTTCTTTTCATTTTAATTAAAATTTCTATTTAGTTAAATAATTGAAATTGTATTTCTAATTTGTGAATTTTCATTTTTAAGATTTTGTTGAGGCTGACAATCCATACTAGGGTTGGATTCAAATGCGTGCACCTGTATTGTGTTAACTTAGTGCCACATTTTCAAGGTCTCAGACTGATAATTTGAGGAAATGAGAGTCAAACATTATTCTAAGCTTTTTCAACCATTATGGTCGCATTTGGCTGCTATCGTGTTTGATATGGAGGATATTCTCTTGATTCTCTGGAGATCTTGGTAACTCTAAGAGGAGAATTTTTTCAGTCATTCAGAGTTTTGTGTGTGGTGACGCACAACTCCCTTCATTGACTGGTTGCCTCGTCTCTCTTAGAAGGTGGCAGAAAGGTCCTACTGTAGCTTTTCCCTGTCGCTTTCTGTTGGAGATTTGGAAAGAAAGAATTAGGCACATGTTAGATAATGTCTTGAAGAAAGTTGGTGTTGTGGTCAACACTATCAAGCATGATGTTTCCAAGTGGGCATCAATTGAAAAATAGCTTATGGCTTCCTGATTGAACAAACTTATGGTAAACGAGCTGTGATCTTTTTCTTTCTTTCTTTCTTTTTTTTTTGAAAGGCATGGTTCCTTTTGTTTATGGACAATCCACATTGTTTCTGTCCTTGTTTTAACTTTTCATCTGCCCTGCATTTTTTTTAAAAGCTTATGGGCTTTGTTGGAATCATGCTCTACAATTCTTTTTGGTGTTTGTGAGTCTTTTTTATTTGAAGAAGTGCAACCTATCCAAGGATTTGGTCCGGGATAGACTGTAATAGCAAAATAGAATTCATGCAGCTGACCCCAACATAGTTGGAACAAGGCTTTGACGACGACGACGATGATAAAATGTCTTATTGAGCAATACAATTTGTTTCACCCACTGGAGCGAAAATGCACAAATCTAATCATCTTCTTTGAATGACAATTGGATTCGTTTGTAATGCCCTTGTTTGTGTTTGTTCATAGTAATGTACACTGTAATTGTATTCCTTTTGCTAAATTATGAAAAGAAGTGGTGAGATTCATGCATTTACTCCCTGCAGTATAGTTATAATGGAAGGAAATCCATACCCAGGGGCCTTAAAAGGAAGGATGTCATTTCAAAGTTTCAATCCCTCCATCGATGTGAGTATGAAGACCAAGCGACTTATCAATGTCCAATCACCTGCTTCTCTTCTTGTTTTCCCTCATATTAGCCTTGTCTTGGTAGAAATTGAATGAAGAAGCATGTTACACTCGTCCAGCCGAAGCACAGAAATTGAATGAAGAAGCACATCACACTAGTCTAGCCGAAGCACATGCAAGTTCAAGCGAGCAAGATAAGAGTGTGCCAGACAGGTGCGTACATTGGTTTCAGATTATAAGCAAATTACCATCTAGAACATAATTCCACATTGAAGGTGTCTGGGATGTATTTTTCTTTCATACATCTTCTGGCAGATGACTATCATACTGCTTCATGTTGTAACCATTGTTCTAAATATCAAAATCATATCATAAATTGTTCAAGGGGTCAAATCAAATCATTTATCATGAATTGTAATTTTTTTCCTGTTTAAAACTGGGGGAAAAAACTAAAAAAGAAAAAGGAAATAGCAACTATCCGTATTCCATCCATAGCAACATTAAGATAGTGATAAATAAGAAAATAATACAATCCCTCTGAAGAACATCATTGGCATATATCAACATGTCATATACGATATGTGTAAACAGTTGAATATCAAAGTTACTTGGAAAAATGAATTTGTTGCAATTCTTCATATCTTTTTAAGGCCCGAAAATAAAATCCTAGTCATCAACATTACATGGTTAAGATGTGTGGATCATTTATGAAAAACATAAAAGAAATAGGCACAATCCATATTTATAGTCAAACTCTCCAGTTGCACACTTGTTCCTTGTTTCTGTCTAAAACCTGCCCAAAATCTCACAAATTCTTACCATAGGAGGTTTCCTCAATCACTAGATTAGATAGAAACACGAAGAGTAGAAAGTTGAAAGTCAAAAAATGACAAAAGAAGCCATTCAACCTAAATCATGCGATTTGATACAAGAAGTATCGAATTGTATTACTCACACCCATATCCTAAGATTTATTTGTAATGGAATTTGTTGAATAGAGATGAATCTTTTTTCTTAGGATTCGGTATGAACGTAGGCCTAAATCCAAAGATTTGAACAACAATGGTTGTACCGCACTTGCCTCTATCATTCTCTTTTATGTCAGCATCAAGCTTGATAAGCGTTGCATTTTTTTTTAAATTGCTGCGTTTTAATTTTGCTGCTCTCTTTTGCCTCTCTTTAGTAAACTTGGTATGTTTAAAGAAAACACAAAGATTGGAACTTTATTATGTTTGAATGCAATCTCAGCACAATTCCCTCTCAAATTTCCGTATGCAGTTGATGCTATTTCGGTCAAAACATAGGGTGTTCGCCATTTCAATAAAAAAGGAAAGGGATTTTTGTGATCCCCCCTTCTCTCAACATTCGTGATTTGGAAGAAATCCCTCCCATTGTAACAATTAGCATTGTGCCTCTTTAATACTTTGAATATCAAAATAATCTCAAGACCCTCATTGATGGAGCCCATGAGGGGCTGCCACAGAAGGAGCTTCGAAAAATGGACAATATCCAGCTCGAGATCCATGGGCCAGCCAAGGCCAGATCAACAGTCGGCCTAACATGCCCAACTGTGTACAACAGGAGGCCCAAAGCCCCTTATATAGGCAATATAATCCAACAGCCACTTGTGGGTTATTATTGCCTTTCTAGCATCTTTCTTATTTTATTGTTTTCCTTTAAGTATCTTTCTTATTTTAGTCTTTCTAGTTTTCATACGGTCCAAGTTCAGTGAATGTCTTTGAGAAAGAACAGAAATCCATGTGTAAAATGAAAATTCTTTGGATGTATATGAGGCATAGTTGTCAATTTTGTTTCGGTCCCAGTTTCGGTTGGACTCTAAACTGAAACGTTTCAGCCGTTTCAGTAGTGAATAGAGGATATATACAATATATAAAATCCATTCTCTTAATTGAATAATATCATAAAAAATCTATATTTACATCAAATACATGAATCCTCATCCCAGCAGAAAAAAAGAAAAAAATAAATGAATCCCTATCCCTAAAATATGGTGAAGGGAAAAATAAGGGGAAAAAAATGAACAAAAGAAAGAAAGGGGAGGAGGAGGAGGAGCCTGCCTAAGTTGCAGAAGAAGAAGCGAATTCTTTGCAGAGGTGGGAGGGACCCAAATGACGAACAAAAAAGCAACTTAACAAAGGGAACCACTTCTTACATAAGGCCCTGAAAGGGCTACAGTCTACAAGCCTGCCCTTATGATTGAAAAAGCCAAAAAAGGATATTCAGCCTTAAAGGAGGCTATATTGGTAAAACACCAACTAAGGGCAAAAAAGTCCTTGCCTTCAACAAATTTATGCAAAATATGGAATTTCAACTTGTTCAGGAAATATCTCCGAATGAGGGAATCAAATTGGGGATTTCAGAAAATAGAACTGACATGAGGGTTGTTCATTTTGGTCCATTGACTGAAATGAATAGTTTTTGTTCAGCCAAACAAACCAAAGTTGACAACTCGGTCACAAGGCCTGTTTAAGTACCTCTCACATGTATTCTTAAAATAATCCTTAATTTTTCTCCTTTTTTGGGATAGAACCTATGATGCCCAGATACGCCATGGATACGGCTAGGATACGCCATAGACATGGATTTTACATATAAAAAAGTGAAGTCTCGGATACGATATGACATGATACATTGCCCATTTTGAAGGTTCCTTAGAATTAATTGTGTTAAGCTTGGCTTGGAGGTTCCTTTGATTTTGTGGATTCTTCTACACTAATCCGGCTGTGTTAGATTGGTATCTGAATTCTGAACCAAGTCCTCCGTAGATTGTGCTCTATGACAACAAATTCATGAGTAGATCTTCTTCTTCCATTCTTTCTATTTTTTTTTTTTTCCATTTTTTCTTCAATTTTCATCACACTAGGAAACCCCCTCAAATTTCAACCCTTAGAAATATGCATTAAATCCTTCAACTTTCCATCCCAAATTAACCCTAACTCATACCCACCCAAGAAGCCCAAGTTTCCCCTCCTGAATTCCTGTCTGAGCCTAAATTTAACCTTAACCCAAGCTTGAAATTTTCTATACATAACCTTACCAACCCCCTTAGGCTTTTTCATTAATTGTATGCCTATTTGAACCGTAATTACTCCTCAAAACCAGCCCTAATTTTCTATCTGAAAATTTCAGAACTATCCAAAGAAAACACTAACTGACCCTTCACATACCCTAATTGATCCCATCCAAAGCTACCCAAATCCTAACTCATCCCTTGGGCGACCCACTCAAAATTCCCCATCTTCTGCAAACATCAGGAAGTGCATGTCCCTAATCAGCCCCTAAGTCAGTCCTAAATACTACTACATGCAACATCCAGACCACCTTAACTCTAATCCTACAATCCAATGCAACCTTAAACTCTAAGCCTACATTACAACCTCAACAGTAGTCCCCTAGGCCGAGCATCTGTTATTGCTCAGGTTTCTTCAGTCATCCAAAAACAATGCATATCCAGTCCTCTGACAACCCAAAGAACCACCCTCTGCAAATCATAAACTGCAAGTTGCAGTTTTCCACATACACCTTGATATTTGTACTGAAACTTGTTCAAACTCCAAATTTCAACCAAATTAAAACCCTAAACACAACCTAAACCTGTCCCCAATACATTTTACCTAATTACATTTACTGCTAACCCTTACCCTAAATTTTCCCCAAATCTAGTCCTAATTGGTGCAGAGCAACCCGTCAAAGCTGACTCAAGCTCTCTGTGGCCTAATCCTTCAGCGGACCACTCTACACCTATTCCAGTCCATATTCTTTCCAAAACCTTGCTGAGAGTTTTTTTTTTTTTTTTTTTTTTTAAGGAATTTCCAACAGCTTACTGTTTGCATATTGTGGAAGCATTCTATCCATAATCTGGCCCACATCCAAATTCCAAACCCTTTCAGTCCTTCTTCCTCATAACCCAGGCCCCTCCCTATCAATTTAACTTTTTGGCACCATACCAGTATACCACCCTTTTCATCCACTACAGGAATTTACTATCTCTATTTGCGTGCTTAAAGCCTAGAACTGATTTTTAGGCAGCGTCTCACTTTTGCAATGCTGTAAAAGCCCCTTCTTCAGTCCCTTTCTGAAACCCATTTGTTCATCTTTTATGTTCCTCTTGTATGCATCCAAATCAACATGAGAAACTTTAGAGTTTCAAATACATGTCAAAGAATACTATACAAATACAAATATGGAGATTGGTATTATGAGAATGCGTTCTACTTTTGAGTAGTTAAATAGTTTAAAGCAAGGGAAATTGACGGTTGATGAATATACCGACCAATTTCAGCTGTATTACTTATGTGCACAGAGAAGAGTGAGGCATAATTTAGTTCATCATACCAGAGTTCTAAAAGCAGACAGACGAGGCTATAGATTTCTACGTAAACATAAGAGTATAATAAAGTTCTCTATGTTGAGGACAGTCTTAGATGGTCTCACGTGAGAAACGTATCCTCTTCTACATCGTTGTGCAGTAGAGAGGATCTTCTCCGAAGTGACGTTTCAATGGAATAGAGGAGCAAGAGGAAGAACCAGAAGAAGTCATGGCTGCATCAAAACAGGAAAGAACCTTGATCAGAGACATTAAGGGTGACAGAAAGCAAGATCAAGGGGAAAAAGATTCCACTACGAAATCCGATGAAGCAACATCTAAATCTTTTAAGATGGACAATGTTGAACAGAAGGTTGAAGAGTCTACACCTATCTGATTAAATTAGAGGCTACAAAAGAAAGGACTAATTCATCGAATTTCTTTGCATTGTCCAAGTGGTTTTACAAGAAGATCCAGCCGCTGAAGTCCCTCCATTGACTTCATCTTTAGAAATTAACAATGGATAGTTGAAGCTTGTTTTTTGATGGGTACAAATTCAACCATTGAAGCATATAATGTTCGATTATACAATTATACATCCTAGAAAAATCCAACCATTGGAAGAAGTGAAACCTCCAATCTACTACCTCTAGTTGGAGAAAAACATCATGTGAAAATGTGAATTGTCCAAGTGATGAAAAGAAAATAAAGATCATCCAATAAATCCAATAAATTGGAAGTTTGGGCAGTGGATCTTCGACCCAATAGGAGATCATTGTTACTTGAGGGAGAGTTCTCTCCAAGTTGGGGAGAATTGATTAAGGCAAGAGCGGCTGCCATTGAAGGGGTTCAGATAATGGGTTGGATCCTACCAAGACCTGTGGGTTAGCCTGTTTTATTCAGCTCAATCCAGTTCCCACTGTTGGCCTGCACCATGGTTCAAAATAGCTACGTAGCGGCTGCATTATCGGTCATAGCGGTCAAGGCCGTTGTGCTAATTTGAAAATAGCGGCATTACGGTTTAAAACCTAGCAAAGCTAAGCAATTTTGATTTTAAATCAATAGCTTTTCCTAAAAGTTGTCTCTAACTCTTATATGGTTTCAAATCACACAATATAAGATTCAGAATTTTTTGACCACTTAAAAAATTCACACCGCTATGTATTGCCCACTATGTAGCGTTTTGGCCACTAACCGCTACGCCCGCCGCAATTGCTTTTTTGATCTTTAGAGCATGAGGCCCAAAGCCCCTCAAATAGGCAGTACAATCCAACAACCAGCTGTGGATTACTATTGCCTTTAGCATCTTTCTTATTTTAGATTTTAGATTTTAGTAATTTCCCTTCAAGTAATCTTTCCTATGATTAGTCTTCCTGTTTTTCATAGTGTGATTTTAGTAATTTCCCTTCAAGTAATCTTTCCTATTATTAGTCTTCCTGTCTTTCATAGTGTCTGACTGAAGTTAAAGAAATGTATTTGAGAAAGAAAGGAAATCCATGATAAAAGGAAATTTCATTTTCTTAGATGTTGAGATGGCCTATTTAAGAACTTCTTAGCTGTGTTCTTAGAATAATCTTCAATAATATTCAGTTTTTCTCCTCCCATTGGGATAGAACCATATAAGTAATTGTGCTTGGCTTGGCTTGGACGCACCTATGATCGAGCGGATCATTCGACACTGATCCAGCTGCATCATTCATGGGGTTAAAATATGTCCAATGTAGGATAACAACCATTACATTTTATTAATTTGACAAATTTCCTTTAGGGACCGTTTGAAGGAATTTAATTTCTAGGTCTTCTGAGACTTGTAGTTCTAGAAGTGGTTAAAATGGAAGAACCAAAGGTGAATATCCAAAAATGACCATCAAATAACCCCTTTAATGGAAAGTAATTCAAGGGGAGATGGGAAATGAATACCTGGCCATCAACCTAGTAATTCAAATACTAGAAAAGTCAAGGTTCATTTACATCTCCACCTTATATCCTTTTCCCCTCACCTCTTCAATAATCCTTTGTTAGAGCCAATTTGAACATGAATTCGTATGCTTTCAATTCCCAGCAAACAAAAGGCCCCTTAATTTCAAATACATATTACATGAAAGTTGTGTACACTTGAAACTGATTTAAAATTTCAAGCACTTCATGGAGGACCACTGATGGAGTCCACCATTGAACTTTGCCATTTACATTATTTCCATGAAATCTGATGTGTCGTGGGCTGCACCTAAACCTTTGGGGACCCATTTTGGGACCATTGATAGTCATAGATTTGGGTTGGATGGAAAAGTTTCATCATGGGTGTTTTTTTGGCTAAATAGGGTTTCTTGTTGCATGATAGTCACTATCATTTTAAGGTCTGCAAATTCTGGTAGTGTATACTTACGATAACTCCGTTGGATATCACTTCAAATAGGATCAAATTTGGGGAAATGCCAAACGCCAATACACGAAGGATAGGTGAGTGAGGATTGAATTCTATGGTTAGGTCCATAAAAAAGATCTCAAGCAAGGTTGGCGCTTAAGTCTCAACGTATCAGTTTCCAATTGGTCACATACATGTCGGTCCAAAATGAATTTATGCTAGAAATGTCTTTAAAAGAAGTTAGAAATAGATATAAGGGTGAAAAATGATGAAAGTGAAAGCGCTTATATAATGTAATAATCCTAAATAGGAGTTACCCGACCATGGTACAGAAACTTGTGAGCAGGATGTATGTGATATTTTGCCAGCCATATGGTGGTGTTGGCTTTGTGGGTGTGATGTTGGAAGGGCTATTTCCAGCTATCAACAAGAAAAGAAACACATGGTATTCATCATTTTATTAGATCGATGCATTCTTTCTGGACAAGAGCCCATGGCACCATGGAAGGTGCTCACTATTGCAATCTCGAGGTTGCAGGTTTGAGTCACATTACCAATTAAAAAAGAAAAAGAAAGAAAGAAAGAGAAAAAACCATCGATTTATTCTCTCTCTTTTCATGAAGTTCTCTTTATGTTCTTTTTAATAAAAGTAGCCATTCAAAAAAATAAGAATTTGAAGTTCTCTTTATGATTTTTCAGTCCAAATGGAGTATTACGGAATGGAGAAGAGGATCATGACATATCCAGAGAAAATAGTTATTCTGACGTTGACCATAAAAGGAAGCAGCCAGAAACAGAGACACAGGCGAACACTCCAGATAAAGCACAGGCAAGCGCAAGTGGGGAGGGTGATGGACGCTCTTTGTCAAAAGGTAAAAAAGGTCCATTCCAGCGGAAGCGCGAGAAGCTCGATTGGACTGTTCTAAGACCGCCAAAACCTCAGACCAAAAGGGGTTGAGGCTAATGTCAGGTGCCTGCAGTTTGGCTGCACGTTCCGACAACTACAGGTTAGTTTGTTTATCTTATCATGGCATTCTGCATTCTATTTTCTTGATAGTTGTAGCAATCGAATTGCAAGGTTCAGTCTACAACTGATGTGCTGCGTGTAATCTCAGAATATTATTTGTTTTATGAATTTTTATTTTAACAAGATTTCGAGTACTGCTGATAGTTGGTTAATTGGTGGTAGCTGAATCTCTCGCTGCTATGCAACATGTAATTTCAGTCTGGGTTTGATGAATGTTTCTTTAGTGAGAGATACTCTTTATTGTTGGTACTTGGTGAGTACATGTGGTAGCTGTGATTTATTGAGCCTTTGTTTTATAACTTAAACAGAGGAGCTTTAGGGTCCCATACCTCAATATACTGTGTCAAGGCACTTAAGTTCCAGATGTGTCGGTCTCATGAGTAGTGATTTAGATTGTTGTTCACCAGGGCTTCTCAATGGTGGGGGGTTTCTGGAAGGAAGAATCCAACTTTTAGATCAAGTTCTTACAAATAGATGGCTGTGGAGGTACTATATCAGTCCATGTTTGGTAGTAAGAAGGCCAGAGATTTGCGGGTTAGGTTCTTTCATTCTGGTTAAATGACCTAAATCATGAAAGCATGAGCTCTCATTTCTATGGAAATAGGCACCTCAACACTTAGGCGCTGGATCCCATGACTAGTTTTATGCACAAATTTTCAGGATACTTACCATCTCCTGGATTCTACAATTCATATGCCCTTGCCCATGGGATTGTAGGTGTTGGCTGTTGCACATCAAGTGTCACATGATATCTGTGCATCCTCTACATCATGCTGCATGACTGGTATGCAAATCATGTACAACCAATTTTTGTGCTACAAACCAATTTATGTACATTAGGTTTGTTGCATGTAAATTGGCTGTGCACGATTTGAATTCATTCACTTTCTTTTCTTCTTCTTTTTAGTTGTCCCCATCTTATTTGCACATGTGGCCCACCGGATGCATCATTTGGATGGAAGTAGTAAAAGTAGTTTTGAAGTAAATAGTGTAACATATCTGAGAATTTAGCTCAAGATAGATCGGAACGGAGAAACATAATTCATGTAAACTGATCCTGACATAGTTGGGAACAAGATGATGATGACGATTATATATATATATATATATATGACACTACGAGATGGGAAATGCTCCTATGAGAGATGCTCTCACCTTAGAGAGATAAGGTGGGGATCCTTACAACTTAAATGTAAGGGTCGTAAGGTGAGAGATGCACTCATAGGAGCACCTCCCACATATATATATATATATGGGGATATTCTTCTGCATCCTTCCCTCACAATATGGTGAGGGACAAACATAATGGGGGCCCACCTAGGGATCCATTGATCATGGGACTTGTGGGGGATGGAAAGGGACATCTTGGATGAGCCCATATATCAAATTTGAGGTCAATCCCATGCCTAAAATCCCTTCATCCGTGGTGCACAAATTTAACGACTTTATATTAAAGGAAAAAATTTAACCCTCAATCCAACGGTCTAATCCATTTGGATAGGTGAAAAATCAATGATTCTAGTGTTCTTAAGTGAGTTCTATGTGTGTGGATAGTTTGGATGTATCATAAAGTCGGTACAAAAGTGACTTTTCAAGTACATAGAAATACTCCATATGTACTTGAAACTTCCCAAAAAGGGGAGTGTCCCTCACCCTCTATATATCAATGCTTTGTATCCTTAGAGCCAAGGTATTTAGGCAGCTCGACTCAATTCACTCTCATTTGATAGAATTACCAGCAATACACGACCGATTAACCTGAGGCTTAAACATGATTATCATAGTTGGACATTTTCTGCAGGATAATGAAAAATATATGCCATACACTATTGAATTATAAGATTCCCCTTCTTCAGGTGGGACTGACTAAGTTTCCGACCTTGAACAAACATCAGCTATCTGCATACCTTTTTATCTCATGGATCACACCACAAATCTTACTTATATCATGTGCCTATATTCTATATCATCTGTACACCTGATTGTATAATAGCAAATAAATATTAGATAAAAAAAAATATTGACAGTTGAAGCGAAGGATCTCGAACATCGTCTAAAACATCGAAGGTTGTGCAATTTATAATTAAAAAAATATATATCAATATTCATCTCATTGCATTATTATTCTTTTTTATTTCAATAATTATAAAGAAACCTTCTAATTAGCAATTAATTATAAGAATCTGATTTTTTTTTTCCAAAGAAGGATAATTGAAAATTAGTTTTTTTTTATTTCTTTCAATGAAACTATTTATAGGCCATGATATCATGACCTATCTTATCCTTTTAACCTGCCTAGACGTTTTTCCCCTTCTGCCTCAGCCTCAGAAACCCTAAATCCTCTCTCCTTTTACCATTGTACAGGGAATTTTAAAACCAGATGGTCTGGTACAGTTTCCTGAGATGTAAACAAAAGATGCAATGCAATCCAACCCTCTGTTGTTCATCGACTCTTTGGTTTCTTCATTTACATCCAACTCAATAAGAAGATGACACTACCGTTGCTTAGAATCCCTAACAAGTTTATAGTTGATCTGCATGTGGCTTTAACTTGTCCCTATGAATCTGATTCCATGGTCCTTTGTTCTTGTCATTGTTACATGATTGATTAATTGATACATTAGACTTCTCTGATATGGGCCATGATCTTGGCGAGCACGCCTATCCAAATTCCAATGGGACAGAAGGCCCATACCTTCTTCAGAAGGAAAGCTCCTGGTTTCATTGCCTGTCATCCATGGAGGACCATGCTATTATGAAAAAAATGGGTCCTACAAGCACAAGATGAGCGGGCCCAAAAGTTATCGATTCAAAGGCCCAAAAGAAGGTGACAATGAGTTAAATCAGATAGCGATGATAATGTTACCACAATCAAACCCCACTTAACATTTTCTAATTATTTTAAGTGCAACTATAACTCATTCGCAATACATTTTGGGTGAATACAATTATGTGACAGAGGATGCAATAGTCTAGAGGTATAATAAGATTGATCATTGTCATTTACTTCATTGCATTCCCACTCTAAATGAAGAAACAAGTAGAGTGAAACTAGGGGGCACCATCAATCTAAACACACACACACACACACACACACACCCCCCCCCCCCAAAAAAAAAAAAAAACAAGTAGAGTGAAACTAGGGGGCACCATCAATCCCCCCTCCCCCACTTTGCAAATCTTAGTCACTCAAGAGAAAGGGTTTAAGATTTTTGAGGTTTGAGGTATAAGAAGAAAAAGGGCTTGGCAGGGTGAAAAGGATAACATAGGTCATAATATCTCAACCTATAGGTAATTTCGTCAAAAAGAAAATTTTAACTTTACAATACATACACATACAACATGTATCAGGATTATCTTCTTTATACTGATTTCTTTCTAATAGAAAACCAAGTATCATGGGGTATGCATCATATGATGGCTATAACAGATTATATTCAAAACAATTAATTATTATTTCCTTGGAAGCATCATATGGTGGTGATAACATATTATATTTAAAAGAGTTAGTTATTGATTTTTATTATTTTTTTCCCTGAAAAGAGAGGCATTCATTAAGAAAGGGAGAAAGTTCCAGATAACAACCATGAAACAAATGCTAGAAGCTAATATTCAAATGATTATATATATATTTTTTTAAACACTGGGCTCTAAGTGCTGAATGTATGACCTTACAATAAAGTAGTGGGTCGATATATTATTACTATATTGGTGTAGTTTTATTTTTTTGATTTGACTGTCACACTGAGTGCTCCCCTCTAGGTGACCACCATCATGGTTTAAAATCGCGGTATCGATTGCGGTATCGGCCGGGATAAAAATTGATATGATATCGGTATCGGTCGCGGTTATCGGTCCGTAGCGGTTGTTGCGGTGTGGATTTTTTTTAATAAAAAAAAACTCATAAAAATATCCAAAAAATTCAAAATATTAGAAAATACTGGAAAATAATGTTTTTTTTTCATTAGTAACAACGATAAATCAAAATATCGGTCACCTTAAGTTATGAGTCATGTCTGTGTCGCAGTTCGCTGTCTTCTCCAGTATTTCATATAATGCAACTATTATTTTGGCTTATGGTCAATTTATTAGTGTAAAATATATGAAAATAAAGATAACATAACAATTATCTATACACTATTAATAAGCTATTAGTATTTACTATTTAGTATCATAAATACTCCAACAAATTTTTTTTTTTGAAAGTAGAAGATTAAAAAAAAATCATTTTTCTACACCCAAAATTATGTTTATAAGTAGATCTAGCATGAAAGTGTGTAGATCTAAGTGAAGAACACAACACAAACCCAAAAATGACATGCCAATGATCTTTTCATTCATTTCTATGCTTCATCTAAAAATAAAAAATAAAAAATATATATATTCGTAAAAATAAGGGAGTTAAGTTGATTTTCTCTCACTAAATAAAATGATTTCTTCAAAAAATAGTGTTGGGATTTGAAAATATGTAAGAGAATGAGCTATGGAGACATGATTGCTCTAAGGAGATGAGGGAAGAGAAGAAAATGGAAAAATAGGAAAAAAGTTACAAAAAATTAGGGTTTTTGATCATTACTCCATATGAAAATATCGGCCGAGATTACCGATAAACTGATATTTTGACCATATCGGCCGAGATTGACTGATATTTTGCCTGATTCGGTATCGCGGTAAAATATCATCGCGGTATAGGCCGATACCGATATGAACCGGTATCAGCCGAGTTTTTTAAACCATGACCACCTGGCCGGTCAATCCTCTTGTGGATCCCATGGAGAAAAGGAGATTAACAGTGGTAACTAGCACAATAACGCATGTTAAGCACCGTCATGTCCGTCTACAATACAGGGAGCAAAAGTTTGCAAAAAGTACTATCTAAATCAATGAGATATCAGTTAGCATTTAAACACGGGATTAGTTTGAGCTCAACGTAGACCACTGAAAACAGCTAAAATGAAGAACACAATATTTATAATAATGGGTTTGACGAGGAATTCTATTACAATGCCATCATCAATGATAAGAAAAGTAGATCGGTAAAATATTGTATATATGTATCATCATGCAAGCTAATTGGGTTGAGTTCTGTGGATCACAAAATTCCTACACTTTTTTTCTTTGAGTGGGTGGGGGGTTGACTTTTAAAAATCCTTACATACTTGTTAAAGAAAACCCATGATCATTGAGAAGAATAAAGTAAAACCATATACATTAACGTTGATGGAAGACTGTCCAATAGTCAGAATCAAATTAAAAATGATACCTATACTTCACTAAGGCACATGGGCTTTTTTAACCAAAAAAAAAAAGGCACATGGGCTAACCTATATTGTCCTATTATGTGCAACACTCAAAACTAATTGAAGAAAGCCACAGTTATATTGTATGGCAAGTTGGGAGAGTTTCATCACATTAAAACTAAGGTTATCACTTATCCGAGGTCTTCTTCTAAGAAATCATTCCTATTCAAGGGCCAGGGGGACTTGTTTAGGAGAAAACCTTCCTTCCTTGTCTGATTTGCTTACATGGGGAACCTCAGAATTGAGGCTGGCCTCAGAGGGGCCCTGATTCCTAATGCATCCATCCTAAGAAGGCTCAGAGCTTCAGAAAGTATGAGCAGGCATACTCATGTGCACCCATTTAGGATGGATGAGTGGTTGCATTGTTGGATAGATAGAACTGAAAAAGATTAAAAAAAAAAATTTAGATTATATCAGTAGCCGGAGGAGATATGGAACCTGAAAATCAGAAAAAGTTGGAAGTACGATTTGAATGCTGCATTCTCAGAAGAGTAGATGGATCAGAATGTCCTAACACATGCTAGGATGTCTCCCTTTCCTTTCAGGTTGCTTAAACTCTCTGGAACAGTAAGCCCTTCAAATGTCTTGCACAGCTTGAGGTCAGTTTTTTTATTTTTTCATTTATATTGTAGGGCAGAAAATGTTGATTGGAGAAAGGAAAAGCTAGCCCTTGTTGGATTAAGCAAGGTGTAGGCCACCAAGTGAGATTGAATGTTCTGCTGGCATACGCGGTGCTTGATCTGACATGGACTCATGGCTTGCCGGCCACGCAATGTCCCAGAGGATTCTCTCCTGTCATCACTTTGGGAAGACCCATGAATCATGATAAACAGGTAGATAAAAGGACAAGAGAATGAATAATAAACGGTAAAAGTAAAAATAATAAAAATAACAGCCAAGCAGGCTGGCTGGTCCGTCACACTGACACAGGTGGTGCACCACTAGGGCGTGTCTCTCGAGTCTCGGCTATTCTACAAGACAATGACCAAGTGACCATGGATAGATTTTTTCTTATAACTTTTTGAAAGTACTCTACTTCATGCGAGAGATTCTCTGAAACTTAAATAGGGGCTATCTTCCATTTAATGAAAAGATGATCCAAACAAGCAAGATGATGGGTGGGGTAAAGAAAAAAGCTCCCAATCTCCATATAATTAAGTTTAAATCACAAACAGCAAATGATGGGTGGGTCACCAAAGCTCTGGTTTTGTTTGTTTTCATTAAAATACATAGGAATTGAATAAGTAGAGTGATAAAAAAAAAAAAAGACCAAAGGAAAATTAAAAAAAAAAAGAGCATCATATAGCTTCTTTTTTCGTTCTAGTTTATTTAATTTGTTCTTTTTTTGTTTATTTTTTGAAATCTCACCTTTAATTTTCACTTTTTTGTATTCAATTCCTACATGAGTATCCACATTGTGTGTGCGGAAAACCCACAATTGAAAAGGATGCGATGAGAATAATGAGAGGGTGTTGTAGATCTCTATAGGTCTAATTTGATTTAAATAAAAAAAAAAAAAGGAATTGCCACCGACTTCACGGCTTGATCACAACGACATTAACATGTCACTTGTAACCCATCTGCGTTCAGCAAGTGGGAAACATAAGGAAATGGCTTTTATCAAAAAATAAGTTTAAAATGGCAAGAATCTTTCTTTTTTTTTTTTCTTTTTTTTTTTCTTTTTTGTTTTTGCTAATGTGTCCATGTCTCTTTGAACACCTGAACTAATTCCCGGGCGGTGGTTTCCCCTTATCCCACTCACCGAGTACATGCTGGGAGCTGTTTTCAACTCCTAAAACAACATAGCGGAGAGTCCAACCCAGGACCACAGGGAGCAAACCCATACCTTAGGCCAACTGAGCTACCGCCCGTTGGTAGCAAGAATGACTACTTTCTTTTTAGGCAGAAAAGGAGGTGCTGACTATACCCAAAACATTAGAATAGAGAGCTATTTTACAGAAAAAAATTTAGCTGTCTATGCAACAAATAGAACATGGGGAGGAGGAGAAACAGTAAGCAAGGAATCAGGCCACAAACATAATCAGAAACATGTCATCAAACATAACAAAATCCACTACCAATTCAACAGAGAAAATAGCCAGATATGATAAGATTCAGTAAAAACCTGGTCGCAAATAAGACATCTCTATGCTCCAGTCAATTGAAGATAATTTATATCCATTTCATGTGGTCAAAACATGCATGACCCCTTTCTTTTAGAGGATAGGGGATTAGATTTAGCAATGTTCAACACAATTCATACCCAGATTTCCAGCTTCCAACATTACTACTACTTTGAAAACACAAAATTAGGACTACATTGATGGGGCATGAACATTTTTACAATTCTCACCGGTATATATCCATTCATGGGTCTATTATCCCCAATGACCTCTCAATATTTAGAATATCTTCAACTTCTGCTATATCCTGGAAATCACCAACTGTCAAATATCCACAATCATGGATCTGTATGTTTAGCTAGTATTTTCTTTTGTACATGTTCACCATAACGCCTGCATTTGAAAAATGATTCAGCATAGCATCACAGCTTATTTCTCAATATCGGCATATCCTACCTGCATTCAGACATCATGATGCACCCATATTAAGAAAAAGTTTTCAAAAAAATAAAATAAAGAAGAGAACTGGAAGAGAAATCTAAATTCAAATCAAGTACCTTCAATTGCCAGTTCAATTGCCTTTTTCCACTGGCCCTCTGAGCAACATGAAAGACCAAAGGCAGGAAAATGAGTGTTCTCCTACCCAGGGAGCAAAACTGCTATAAACAAGCCTTCAAAAGTCAAGGGCGTACTTCATCAGGTTTCCATGTAGAAAGCGCATAAATTATCCGCCCCTTCCATCCCTGCAGCATCCATTGGCTATCCTCATCAACAACGAAATCCTTATGGTAGCTATTCTTCACCTTATCCCTTGCTTTCTTCATGATTTCCTTATCAAGTGGGAGTTGCTTCAAGCCAGCTCTCATGTTCCTAACCTGCCACTGTTTGTATGTCTCTGGTCTCTCGACCCTTTCCAGGCCCTCACATGCAATGACATTCACAGCCTCTTGCCCAAATAACTCTCTTTCAAGATAAGTCCTCTCCGGATGATGACGGGGGACGTTTGCTTCTAGCATATCAAACAATGCAGACCAATGAAACAGCGCCTCCCGAAAACGTGTTACAAAGAAGGGGGCACTGTATGCTCCATTCACAACGCCATGTATAAACACATCTGGATTCATCTTCCTGATATTGTTCAGAACAATATTTCTTGGACTGTCAACAACCACCGTTTCATCGAGCAGACCTTTAAACCGAAACATACAATGAACAACAAGCACCTCATCTTTCTCTAGCTTGAGATCTTCAACTTGAATGTTTTCCCATTTGCAGGCAATTGGTGTATACTCAAAAGGAACATTGAAACTCCGAGCATAATCTTCCAAACGACGTCCAGTTTCCTCAATTCTTTCCGCAGGCCGGAAACCAGGTTGGGGGAAATCGATTCCAGTTATTCGAACCCTTGGAGGCCCACCAGCTCTCTTTGAGAGTCTTTGAAGGAAGCATGGCCACTGGAAACCAAAATAGATGCCGAAGTGTACAATGTGGAGCCTTTTTGCATTCGCAGCCACATTCAAGATTGTCTGGTTCGCGAAAAAATGTGAAATCTTCTTGAAAGGGCATGCAGCAAGATAAAGATGGTAGGCTTTCAAAATATCAACAGCTTTTGGCCCTTTGGCACAAAGGGCCATATAAACCTGGCTCCCTGTGCCAGCTAAGCGTGCCTCGAGACCATCAGCAAACCAATGAGCCAACCTCTGTGAGCCATCTCCAGTAGGAGACGAGTGTTGTCTGATCTGCTTCAGGAGCTCATGTGCATTCCTACGATCATCCACTGCGACGGCTTGTGCACAGTGAATGAGGAGCGTCCTTAGATCCACCACTTCTTTTTTTCCCTGTTTCTTACCACGAGACTTTCCGCCACCATTTGATCCTTTGGCCTGGCCATTCTGTGAGCTCTTGCTCACTGCATTCTGCAGGAATTCTTGAAGACTGGACAAAGGACCGCACTTCCCTCCACAAAGCAACACCATATCAAACATTTCTGACCGCACCGTCTCATCAGAGTAAACAGCTGACTGCTTATTACTCCGCCCTTCTTCCAAATCTAAATCCACTCGGTTTGGATTCTTCCTTCCCCTCGACCCATTGACCATGGGACCTCTATCACCCTTTTCCTCCACCTTGACTTCGAGCACAGCAGTCTCTTCCTTAGGTTCTTGTTCAAACAACCCATTGCTCTCCAGACCCATTATCAAGTTACTACCATTCGGAAGCAACCGACTCACTTCCTCCACTCTCCTGAACTGCCAAGCGGGCTGGCTTTTGCTGACGAAATCAGAAACCCTACTCAGACTGGGCGGCGACTCCTCCAGGCCCTCTATGACATTACCAACACTATTTGAAGAGCAGAACGATGACTGAGAAGTGTAATCTGTGGAGACAGTAAATGATGACTGAGGAGTGTAATCTGTAGAGACAGTAAGTACACTCTGGGAAGCTGGGCAATCACTACCAACATTGCAAACCCAGTTCCCACCTAAGTTGCTACTATAGCTGAGATTAGTATAATAATCATCAGTGCTCTCTGTGTGGTGATGATCAACATGACCAGAGGGTTGATCAGGGGATGGTGGATACTTCTCCCCAAGTATATCATAGAAGGGTTTTTCCGCTGCGCGAAGCTCCAGACTCTCCTGATATGTACCACTCTTCTCCTCAATAATGTCTTCTTCCAGAAGCATCTGGCTAATGTACTTGAGTGCAATATCAGAGAATATATCAGAGTCTTCTTCAGGGGTGACAGAGGGAACCGGATTAAGTTTATGTTGAGGAGGATCAGGAGGAAGGAACTGCGGGTAATGGATAGGATTGGGTTCAACAGGAGCAAAAGCTGGAGGAGGATGTGCAATGTTGTGATCAATTGAGGGAAGAGGCAATGGATCTTGCAATTTGAATCCATTGCTCAGGTTATGATTCGGCGGCAAACGATCATCGAATCGGATTCCTCCCGACAAGATCGCAGACAATTCGCAAAGGCCTGGATCCATAACCATCGAATTCCCACGCCTTCTATTGAAACTCGACATCCAAATCGCTAAACCTAATCAAAATCCAACTCAAAACGCTCACTTTTTTTTATTTTCTTTTATGCAAAACAGAACAGAATCTTACGAAAGTTTCGATCTTGCATGCAAATCAAAATATTCTTTAGATTGCAAGCAACAGTTTTATGCAAACAAAACAGAATTGATTGAAAGTTTTGATCTTGAACCAAAGCATATAAACTACATAGATTCCGAAGCAATCTTAACAAGTTCAAACAAATCAATAATCCTTCCACAACCCAAAAAAAAACACACAGATTTCCCGGATTTCAGCTGAGACAGAGGAAAGCAGCAAGTAAAAAAAAAAAAACAGTTTAAACAGTTCCGAAGCTAGAATCTACTCAAATCAAGCTGAGATTTTCACAGAAATGAAGCGTTGTTAAACCTCTAAAGTCCTAGAAATCAATTGAATTAGAAAGAACTTCGATTCTTAGCTACCAAATCGAAGAAAGCAAAGAGAAAAGCCAAAGAAGCGAAGAATTAACACAAACAGAACCGTACCTTTGCAAAACCCTAGCTCTGATAGATAGAGAGAGAGAGAGAGAGAGAGAGAGAGGAGAAATTTCTGGAAAGATGCCACGATCGAGCTCTTTATAGGGGGGAGGGAGGGTGCTTTTACCTGGATGAATGTGGAGAGATCTGGGCCGTAGATCTAGGTTACCGGCTGTAGGCGGTGGCTCCCGGTCATCGCGGGAGAATGCAAAAGAGTAGGCCGAGGCGGACTGGAGAGAGAGAGAGAGAGAGTCGGTAGTCTCTCATTCGCTCGCCATTTCGTTGTTTTGTTGTTTAATCTTGTGCGCGTGCGGGGTTTCTAACTTTCTTTCCCATTCCATTTCCTCTTGTTTATTTTATTTTCACGGGACGGATTACTATGCGAGTTTTTTTTTTTTTTTTTTTTATGCGAGTTTTACACAGACTTTTAGAGAGCTTCGTGGCAACTTGCCTGCCATACACGTTGTTAATATTCATGCCAATTTCAGATTCTTTGAATGTGGGACTACCCTAAAGTGGAAACTTTTGATTTCGGGGCCTTAATTCACAACTTCATGTCTTACCATTGGGATGATAGGAAAATGGATTTTACCTATTTGATTACTCTGGCTATTTAGAACCATAAAAAAAAAAAAAAAAATTCTTTTCAGAAAATGAGTAGATCCAATGGTTGTTGATATGTCCGAATGTATTTGATGTTTTGTAACTATATTATACGTGTAAAATATTTACATATGTAAATGAGTGCAAATTAAAGGACCTTCTTATATCTTTTATAATGTATTGAGATAGATTCATGGCAAGTATTTATTTGAAAGTAATCTAAAACTTTAGAGACCTTTTTGAGATTGTCAATTTATGAATCCTTGAAAGTAACTAGGCTAGCGAACTTAGGGACGGGCCTGGGCTTCGGCATGGGTTGTCTAATCCCGTTCTGAATATTGGGCGGATCTATCGGGGATTGTCCAATCCTGGCTCTAAATTGAGCGGGCCTAGGTCAAATCCCATCACGTACTGTCCAAGTCAGGCTTGGGCTTTGGCATTTTTATTAATGGATACGTCTTTTTTCTTTTTAATGGGCGAAGCTCTGTTAATGAAGATGATAATGATGGCCGGATAAGGGGCAAACCAAATTTCAGCTTGATCAAATTTCAAAAGATCTAGATATTAGATAGTAGATATTAAGTCTTCAAAATGAAGGTTGATAAATCTATCAAAAATTTCAAACCTAAACTCAATAGTGGATCCAGTCCAAGTATCAAATTGAGTCCACTGCCAATTCATGAGGTGGATTTTTGGTGTGGAGTGTGTAGTGATTTAATTCATGAGAAATGGTTGAAGGAAGAAACATTTTGGAGGGAGTTTTTGGAGGGTTCCCATTGAAATATATAAAAATTAGTAAAATAACATTGTGGGCGGGCCTGGCCGAGCGTGAACAGATTGGGCATGTTCTGCCCATTCTCAATCTCATTTTAACCGAGCTTTCAAATAATTGTCCAAGCCCAGCTTGTTGGGCTCAAATATTTTTAAAAGCCATGTGTTTTCAGACTTGGGACGGGCCGAGCTGGGTACTCATTTCAACGGGCTAAATTGATAGGCCTAAGTCTGCGCTTATCCGCTCAAGTTGCGGATGAGCTAGTGGGGCCCACTTAACATTCCACATGAGTGAACTAAAAAATAGTGCCCCCCTAATAGTCACTGGTCCACAGTTTGGCACCCATTCGAATAAACTTGATTATTGGATCTATTGTACACTCATTTTAGAAGATAAAGATTTGTTGTCGATTGATTAAGAGGCTAGGATGATAATTTAAGCCTCCATCACCGTACCCCACACTCAAAACTAGGGCGGGCACATAAGCGCAATAGAGGCGGCCTCTTCTATACATATAATGTAGAATATCCTCTCTCTCATCTTCCACAAGAGCCAAATTAGAACCAAACCTAGATTCAACCCCAATCACTTGAATAGGCCTAGGATGGGTTCAAAGATTGACACCAAAATTGACACAAACCAGACCCGGAACTTGGACCTGACCTCCTCACCATCGGCACCGCCGTCTCCAGTCCATAGATTTTTGTGGGCATGAGAGGAGATTTTTGTGGGCATGAGAGGTTCCAATTTAGGCAGTTTTTTGTGTGCTTGAGAGGATTGACACATTTTCTCATTTCAACTTTTGGCCAAATTGGATGAATGTGTGAGTCACGAGCAGAAAGTAATAGGAAAACGAAAGCCTCATGTAACACTGATTAGCTGTGCCATTTTCTATTGTTCCAAAATAAACAGATCAAGCTTATGGAAATGATTAGGGAAGATATGTGATTTAAAACATCAATACAACTAGGTGTGGCAGTCCGTGACTCAATCCACCAATTTAATGTGAACATCACCCTCTAATTTTTGGCACCTATCAGTAGCTTTTCTAGAAATGGAAGTACAAGGACTTACTGCGTTGTTTTTTAACCTCGCATTAGAAATACTTTTCTATAAAATCATGGAAAATTGCAATGCATTTGATATATTTTCTCATAGAAAAGCTTTCATATAAATGGATGAAAATACTTTTCCACATAAAAACGTCTTGCTTTTTTATGTTGTTTCCACATAAAAGTGGTTAAAGAAATGTGCCCTTGGAATTCAGATTCAACCTTTCTAGTTTTTTTTTTTTTTTTTCTCTTAAAGTTGACTTTCTTGATCCAATTTATAAATGGTGGGGAGTTCCAGACTGTTGTGTCAACTGAATTGGTTTATGGGAAGCATGAGTTTAATTCCCTTGTAAAGCAAAAGAGAAAATAATAATAATAATAATAATAGATGGTTGGATTTTCTTGCTACTCAATCTCCTCACTTGACTTGAATTTGACCAACTTGACTAAGTGAACTATGATATGCTAAGCCTACTCAAACACAACTTGTCAATTAAGGGTTTGGGCTGACACCGCTAACTTCAATGTTGATTTTGAGCTGGCATTTTCAATTGGATTAATAAGTAAAATGTATACCCCATAATGCTCAACCCAACTTGAACGGCCCATTGCAATTTCTGAATCCAACTGTATTTTCTGATAGCCTTTGGTGTCGTGGAAGCTTTGATCAGAGATGATATGTCCGCTAGAAATACGAAGATGAATTGCATATTGAACCAAGCACCTGATTGGGAGATCTAAAATCATATATAAGAGATGGAAAATCATATATCAGAGATCGATTTCTTCTAGTTCACTACATACAATCCAAGGGCAAAGACAGGGCTTACCCACATATATGGCTAGGAGGCAGTCACCCCGGCCCATAATTCTATTGGAATTTTTACCAATCTTTATAACCCACGTGAAAATTTTGGATCCGTCCTCAAAACCCACATGAGAATCCAAAATTTACCTTCAAAACTTAACTACATATTTCGTCCACCCCCTCAAATTAAAATCATAGATCCGTCAATGCCTAAAGATG
Source organism: Litsea cubeba (assembly GCA_012931725.1). Taxonomy (NCBI): domain Eukaryota; kingdom Viridiplantae; phylum Streptophyta; class Magnoliopsida; order Laurales; family Lauraceae; genus Litsea; species Litsea cubeba. The sequence continues at coordinate 49,636,731 of CM022945.1, read as the reverse complement.
GATGATGCTTCAAAGAAAACTGTTGCTCAAGTTCCTCAAGGAGCTAGCTATTTTTGTTTTCCTCCTCCTTCTCTCCTCTTCTCTCTCTCTCTTGACCGAATGGAAAATAACATCTGTCGAGAGGATCAAACATGTCTCCTTTCTTCTCCTTTTTTATAGGAACATGTCTCCTTTCTGAATGCATAAAAAGCATTTGAAATTTCATCTAGAGACAGAGATAAGATCTCTCCCCTCCGTATCATTTTGCTAGAGAGAATAGAATCGCTTAGATAAGAGGCTCTACAGCTCACGAAAAAACATGCAAGCGTCCTTCTCGTTGATGGAGGCACACCCACATGGGATCACATGCGCCCCCGTGTAGAGATGCCAACATTTTAACTCTTAAAAGACAGTTTTTCTACTGTTATATTGCATTTTCAGAAGCCTTTTAGAATATTTCAATCATATATGAAGTTGGTATACACCAATGTTTTCAAAATCAGCATCAATTTGAATTTCTTGTGTTATCATTAGATTTGTTTTTATTTAGAACAATTGTTATGAACCAATATATTGATGTCTTAAAAAAGAGGAATATTGAAGTGCATTCATCCCTCGTTATTTTTGTGAGGGACACTCCCCTTTTGAAAAATGTCAAATACAAAAAAGGGAGTGTCAAGTACATTGGACTCCCCTTTTTGTACTTAACATCCCTTTTTGTACTTGACACTTTCCAAAAGGGGAGTGTCCCTCACCAAAATGGTGAGGGATAGATGCACTTGAATACTCTCCCTTAAAAAATATTGCTAAACTTGAAAATTGTCGTTTGAACCTTTAAGCACTGTTAAAATACATGAAAATTGAATCCATAGTTGATCTTCATTTTTAGCCACCTTAAGCATTCAAATGCAAATAAATAGACCCATAGTTTTTTCCTACTTTAATAACATTTATTAGGTATGATTTGGAGTAAAATTTAATAATAACCCATTATGTGATGGTGGGTACTATTAGGTTAAAAAAAATATGTCGGTGAGAAGAGCATAGAGAAAAGCTGCAAAAAGTAAGTACATAAAAAATAAGTAGGGGAAGGGAATTTGTCTTGGGGTCGTGGGGGCAACAAGGCAGGAGTGATGGGTCTGTAAGATTTATTCATATAAATAAATACAAAGCAACCTCGTATCTTGACAAACAGTCCACATCTCGAAATTGAGAGTTGAACGGCAAATCCAGCACGCACAAAGACCTTTTCAATGTCTACTGGGACAAAGTAAGCGGCAGGGACAAGCACTCACACATGCTCACCTTGTCCACACTCCACAGTCACATACTATATAGGCAGAAAAGTGACACTTGGATACATGACTGCCACTGCCACCTCTTTGCTCGCTTTGGCCTTTTCCGTTTCTTTTCAGGTCTATCACTCTCCCAGTCTCCCCATCTCCCACTTTCTCCTTTGATTGTTTGTGCTTAGGCTTACCACTGTGTTTGGTAGGGGAGGGGAGGGGAGGGGAGGGGAGGGGAATTTCCTCTCTTTTTATTTGTTTATAGTTAAAAAGGATGAGGGGGTGAGGAAAATTTCTTCTTTACAAACATCTTTCTCTCATCTTTTCCTCCAATTTTGAAAGAAAAATTTGAAGGTAAAATTTTCAAAATGTTACCCCCAAATTTCTCTCTCACTTTTCCTCCTCCCTTTCCAAACACCCTCTATTTTAACTTTTCCTCCATTTTTCCTTCTTTTTTTTCCTTCCCCTCATTTTACCTCATTCCCAAACATAGTGTACAAGTTACAATGAGGATGGGTTGAGTAAAAATAGGTAGGCCATAGGCCATCATCCAGCTAAGGCTCCAACTTGTGCCGACCCAAATTTGGGACTGCATAACCAATGGTCCCAACCCATGTATAAAGTTAATATTTATAGTGCAAATGAGTTGTAGATGGGTCCTACACACTAGAAATACATACATAGACCTTATCAAAATGGGTACAACTATTGAATGAAGGGACTTGATTAAGTGAGAATTGCTCTTACAAAATAACCGCGACGACTTTTTGTGGGGTTCTCTGGGGTCATATTTTGGGATGGGATCGGTGGGGATTGAAAGATCTATATGGGATCACCATGAATATCAAGTTTGGCCTCAATCCTATGCTCCTAAACCCTTTATCCATGGCCGACAAGCCCAGTCCATTCGTATGGGTATATAGTTGATCCAACGGTCCAGTTCATTCACATTGGTGTCAAACCCTGAGATGTGGGGAGTGTGATTATCAAGGGGGTCCCTGTCCATTGCAAGGTTTGAATTGGGTGATAGGTGGGCCCTATCCATAATTCTCACCTTATTATTTCCTTTTAAAGAAAACTAAAGAAAAATATGTAATTTATCATTATATATACTGATTTGCAGGGGCCATAATTAACCGGCAGTTGGATTGGCTAACGGAACTAGATCCCCTGTTTGGTCTGGTCCCTGTTTTCTCTTTCTTCCACTCCCGCCCCGGCGCGTGGCGACCCCTGATTGGTCCAAATAGGGTCTCCATGTTTGGACCAAATAGGGGATCCGTTTCCTTGGCTAACATACCCCTTCAAGCTAAACGGCGAATCATTGACGTGTAGCTTGTCATCTAATAATTGAAACTGTGGAGAGCCTAGTCATTTTATAAATATGTCTACCAATTGATCAATAAAGCTAACAAAGCGGACCTGGATGTCTCCTCTAAAAATATTCGCTCTAATGAAATGATAATCTACTTCTATGTGCTTGGTGCGAGCACGATGGATTAGATTGGACACCAAGGCAATAGCACTAATATTTTGTACTTGATATCGAGGTTGTCAGCTGCTTCTTAGCATTCCAAGATATAAGGTTTGTCCCAATAAAAATAGCATAAAGTGAAACAAAGAACTAAGGAATTGATAGAATTCAAAATCATTTCAAAACTTAAGCATCTAAAGTCCCTTAGAAACCACTAGATAGAAATTCCAGAAAAGAAACGGGACTTAAGTAGGGATTGGTCCAAGCCCGATTCGCCCAACCTGCTTTGCACCGAGCTTGTATTAATGATAAAAACCCAAAGCACAGCCCATACCATTTGTAATTTACTAAGAAGATTTTCAAAGAAATTCTAAAAAGCACAAACAAGTAATAAAAGCTTGATTCATCTTGGTCCAAATTGACTAAATGGGCAGGCTTGGGTCTAATATTTTACGCCCATGTTAGGCTTAGGCAGTTAGGCTGGATGAGGTATGTGTTTCTAAAGTCAAACTAAGCAAGATATGCCTCAGTCAGGCCCGCCTAGGGCCATGAACAATCCTAGCCCTAAGTGTTCAATTGCGACTCAAATATTCTATTTTGTAGATATTTACACAAGGTCCATTTTAGGCAAGTGATGTCTCTCGAGTCTCGTCCATGCAGATGGAACCCCTCAACTTGGTTTAGGGTTCAAAAAAGATGAAAAAAAATATCATGAAAAAAAATATCATACTGATTTGATAGATGTAACCCTTGATTTGAGTGTAACCCTTGATTTGAGGCCAGGAAATTTAATGGTGTTTTTTTTTTTGTACTTTCTTTTATATTAAATCTAATTGTAGATGTAATTTGGATGAGGTTTGACAACTCATGAGGTTAGTTAGCGTGGTGGGTTGGGTTAAATGTTAGGTTGAGGCCACATGGAAAGCTCTCATGGATATCCTAAAAAAAAATTGTTTTAACATAATATTTGCGATTGTACATATGACTTGCACACAAACAAGTACGAAGGGTTTTTCCTAGAGGACGTTTCCATGTGGATGTCACAATGGGCTCCTTTAATTTAATTTAGAAGTGACTTGATTTTTCTATAGATTCTCTAGCCTCTTTGAATGTTGGATCGTGATGTCTACATGCGGATTCTCCTTTAGAAGAGAATGTCACTATATATGTATATTGATATCAATAATATTTTTTTTACCTATGGGACTCCCGCATGTGAATGATATGGGATTTTTAATCCATACCAATATACCATCTATAATGCATTAATAATGTATTAATATACATACATTTATATGCTACTGTGTAATACATACAGTGTGGGTGTGGTATATAGCTCACCAGACCCAAATTGCTTTCAATCAGAGAATTTAGAATTCAGGTCCGCTTTTATTATGTATGTTCCGTGTTCTTATTTATTTATTTGTCTACTCTTCTTCTTTTTTCTTTTTTATGTGGTTTTGAATTTCGACCGCTTTCAGCTAGACATGGCTTAGTCACTTGGATTGGCCATAAAGCCAAATATTCAATTGAAATTGATCCTTAAGAAGCTTTACCAAAAAAATAGTTTTAATAAGATTCCCGTTTACCCAATAATATGAAATATTGGGGCCTAAATTGCAAAAAAAAAAAAAAAACACCCTAAATCTTAAAGAATATAAGATTTGTGGAGTTTTTTACACTAACTCCTCCAAGGAATTTCTGGCCCCATCCAAAAAAAAAAGGTATGTTTTCTGGTTCCGCCACTGCTTGAGTAACTTGGCTGTTAATTGGATCCATATCCACTTCCATAGTATTTGCGGTTACTTCCACCGGATGGATCTTTGGCCTTGCATTCATTCATGATCTAATGAATTTCTTTTTCATTCTTTCCTTTTCCGTAAAACGAAAGCCTTCATTAAAATGCCAACACAAAAAACAAAACAGCACCACACCCCCTAACTTTGTAAACAAAAGATTTCCTACCCCTAAGATCATCCAAACCCTAAATATAGGACTGTTTAGCAGGCTAATGCGCATACACATTGAGTCTCCTAGTCCTTGATATATGAGAAAACACTAAAATCAAACCTGCTAGCATAGAACTTAATATCAACCAATTTGGGCATAGGGACCAATCATTCATCCCATCAATAGCATGAGCCACCTCCACCGCATTAGAAAACACATTAACTCTAGAGAAACTTAGCGTTTTGACTTTAATACAAGCTCTACTAGAATAGCTCTCGACTCTGCTTTTTCGAGGGAAGAGACTTTTGGTAAACCAACAAACCATTCAGCCGCACAACGAATCCAAAAACGTATCTAGTAAAGGCATGAAGCCATTGGGAATTTATTAAGGCACTTTGTCCAGTCACAGATCAGTAAATTTAATAATTAGTTTATGTATACATGGGAAAGTAACTTAAGCAACAATCTAACTGAAAAGAAAACATAAATTGAAATGCAAGAGAATCTTCTAGTCCATCAAAAGATCTTTCAAGGAATCCTCCCTCCGCCATAAAGCCCATTAAATCAATGGTGTGAATTTTGAATAAACAACCCTAAATTCTCATTCATGTCACATACCCCCAACTTGTATAGTAACTATTCTCGGTTTTGTTGCAATCTAATTGATTTACGAAGTTAGATTGATCAGATGTTAGAAACCTAATGGTTCGTTTCAAATATAAGCAATTTAACTCATAAAATTACTTTGATAGGAGTAAGATTTGTTTTGATGACTCTAAGATTGGAGTATGATGTGAACGAGTTCAATCAAGTAAAAGTGGACTCCATATATGTCATTCTTCTTTTTAAGGGCATTTAGTTTTTGGAATCAGATAATTCTTATGGGGGCGACATAATTCTCAAAATAATGTCCTCTCTAAATCTCCCACATACTCCTCCATATGCAACAATCTAATATCTAGAATGCCGAATTTAAAGAATTTGAAAGGTTAACACCATCAAATCAAATAATGAATTCTTTGAAAATTCACTTCTCAAATAAAAAATTTTAAAAATCAAATGAACAGCAGCTGACATTGCGATTAGAAATGCGAAGCACACAAAAATCCCATGTTTACTTGGCGCACCCATGACAAACATGCTTCATATACCCTCTCTTTTTTTAATAACTATTTTAGGTAAGTGGGGTTTGAAGTGTTAATGAGGCTGATGTTTTGACACGTATTGACACCTGATTAGAAAGGGCATAGACCTAATAAAAATGGATTCCAATGGGACGGGGAGTCTTCTTCCAATTTCCTAATGAGGGAAAGCATTGGGGGAATAGAATATTACTCTTGGAGGGTTTTGATAATTTGTTATTAGTTTAAAGACCCCAATGCAATAATAATACATTGGCACCCACACTTACTTTATCGCATCTCGAAAGCGAAAAATATGCCCTTTTTTTAACTATTTGTAGGTACCATGTGTCATGTGAGGCCTATCCTACCATAAAAAGTTGGTCAGAATGCCCCCACCACATGAACGTTTCCAAAAAGAGCCGCCCGGGCACAGTTCCCGGGCTGTGGAGACTTTTTTCTTCCAAAAATATCTTTTTCACAAACACCACCGAATCCATTTCCATCACTCTCTCTCCGAATCCATTTCGGAATTTCCTGCCACTGCAAAATCTCCCTCTCTCCACATAGTACTCTGTTTTACAGTTTTACTCCCTCTCTCTCACTGTCTCACACGCACAAACCTTGACCCATTAGTACTCTTGTTTTTTTTTTTTTAAATATCTGATTGGATTCCATGTGGCTGGATCAAGAGACTCAAATGGACACTACTGACCTCACCCATGTTATTTATTCAATTATTATTACATAATATATAGTATGTACAAAAGTATTCAAATGAGAGGTGCCACTGACGATTCTTTGATAAAGGTAATAATTTTTTTTTTTTTTACCTTATGGGATCTACCCACCATCAATCCACCCCTTCCACAGTGATTAACTTCTCATAAATAAATATGATGTATATAATACCAACACACTCATAGTTGCGTGATGATAGCTTGACCGATAGATCAATTCTTAGGTTTTTACTTTGGTAGTATCACTCTAAGTTAGTAGTGTTAGAGATTTTGTGTTTGTAATTTGATTGATGCATTTTCATTTTCATCATCATTTGAATTTTTACATGAGCATTGATTTAGGAAATCCAAAAACTTGAAATCTTGATTTTCACATGCATTGTTTTTAAGACCTTTAAAATTTAAAGTTCATGCATGTTTTCAATTTAAATCTTGGATGCATTTATTTGAAAATGAAGTTTTACAAATCAAGCTTGCCTATGATTTTAAAAGTTTCAAATCATTTTAGGTATTTTAGGTTTCATGATTTTAAACCTCTTAGAATGATTTAATTCATATTTCAAAGCTTGGTTTATTGGCCCAAAAGAATTCCCTTAAGAATCACTTTGAAATATGATAAAATGAAAATTTTGGTCCCGGGTCGACTTGCAGTGTACTAAGTCGACCTACCCATGGACCAGGTCGGCCTGGCACACTGCAGGTCGACCGAACAGAGAGTCATTGGCTCTCCAACTGTCATATTTTTGACCGTTTGTATGAGGTCGACCGAGCCATTGATGGGGTCAACCGGGGACACGCAAAAAGTCATTTTTTACTATAAATACTAGTTCATTCCTTGAAAATTAAGAGGAACTTTTAGGCCCTCCTTGAGGTGTAAAAGAAAGGGGAGTAAGCTAAGGGAGGCTAGTAGGTCTTTTGGAAAGTTGAAGCTTGGATCCATTAAGTTAAATCAACAAGTAGGCTTTACTTTCCTAATCATATATTTTCATGCTTTGTTTTAATTATTGGTAAATCTTTTCTAGCATGGTAAACTATGATTTGTTGTTGTATCCTTAACATGTATATATTTTAAATTGATTCATTGTTTTGGATGCACCACCATGATTCAAATCAAGTAGGACTCTAATTGGTATATCTATGTGAATCTTGTTTTGGAATCATCCTTGAAATCATATGTAACATGATTCCTATACTTTTTTAAGTCTTTGGTTGTTGTTTTTTATCATAAGAACATCACTTTCAAATCTATTTTATGTTTTGGATTCAACAACTTTTTAATTCACATGTATCTTGTTTTAAAGTTTCACAACTTGTTTAGCTTTGATTGGTATATCATTTTCAAGTTGTGTTTTTAATTACATGTGATTTGTCCCTTTATTTCAATCAAATCTTTTTTTGTGTTTTACATTTTCAAATGCTTTAAGCATACATAAGCTACATTGTTAATTTGATTGAAATTATTATGTATCACATGTTTTGTTCTTAGAATCTCACAACTTGTTTAGAATATATAGGTATGTCTTTTACAAGTTACTTTTAACATATGATTAGCGTTTCCTCAATCATAAATGTTTTTATGAGCTAAGACTTTTAAAAGTCTATGGCATACATTTATGATCTTTTATTCTCAAAATGATTGAGGATATCATACATACATATTATGCATTCATCTTTGCATTCATCTTGTGTGTGTATGAATTAGATTTTCACTTTCATATCCGCTAATTAAGAGGCATTGTAATGAGCTAAATATGTATCTCCATCAAGCGTATTTTAGACACTATTAAGAGAGAGAACCAATCATTTGGTTGGATAGGTTATTGCTTAGCCTTGAAAAGCATGGTGTAAAGGTTATTGCTTAGCCTTGAAAATCATATCATAAAGGTTACTACTTAACCTATTGAAAAGCATACATAGTAGAAATCCGGTTGGGTGTAGGAACACAAGCCGGTAGTGGATGTTGGCATAGAGGCCGGACCACTATAAATGATTGTGTTATGGTGATTGCTTTGTGGTGATTATTTGTGTTTAGCTTCTGCATTTAATTCTATAATCATCACTTGTGACTAGTTAATTTTAAAGAAGTTAAAATTTGTCATAATTGGTCACCTAACTAGAAGCTCACCCTATTCACCCCCCTTCTAGGGTAAGGATCCCGGACTTACAAGTAGGCCAGCATTGCAAGAAAAAGTATGATATATATAATAATTTTATGATATATATGACTCTAAATCACTTGAACGATTTTTACCCTACAATGCTCACCTTGTCCGTGTAAACAAAACTCTACTAGCTTTTACTTTTCTACGGAATACTCTACTTTTCTTATATCCTCGTACAGAAGTTTTTATCTTTTTGTGGATTCACAAAATCAATCTGAAAATTTTAATTTTTTCTACAAAAAACCATTCGTATCAAATTATAGAAGATGATTCAAGTTTGTTTGGCATCTCTACTCTTATTTTGACATCAAAACAAGAGGTTAAAGCTCGTATTTTCATAAATCCGAAAATGAGGCCTTTCATTTTAGGAGGATTTGCCTCTATTTCTCTAAAGTAGGTAGATGGTAGAATCATGTGCCAAACACTCTTATTTCCAAAACTTTACTTACTTTAGACATTTAGACAAATAGAAATTGAAAATAGAGATGCAAGATATGGGCAAAGTCCGCAAGTTATGCAAATGTCCCCCTAAACCTTTGACAACAAAGAGGAGTAGAGGGATAGATAAATATGAATATTAGGTAAAGGGTCGGCCCAATACTAGTTCAATAAATTATCTTAATCCATAATTTGAGGGCACAATGTTCAACTGAGATTCGTGCTAATTTATAGGAATAGGTGTGTCGGCCCAATACCAGTTCGATAAATGATCTTAATCTACAATTTGAGGGCACAATGTTCTATTGAGATTAGTGCTAATTTATAAGAATAGGTGTGTGTAGTATTATTGGTATTCAGAAGTTTTTGCATAAATTTTTTGCACCAGGACCTAAAAAAGTGACATAAGACAGCTTTTTTTTTAAAGTACATACTCACGCACAAACTTACACACATTACGTAAATCCTGGTCTCCCATAAAAAAGAAGATGCCTTAGCACTGAACTATTAATGGGTTGATAAGAATGTAATATATATTATATGGGTTAATTCCTCACCTTATTTTTTATGTAAAAAAGTACTGAGCATTTTTTTTAAGAAAAAATATTAAAGTTTTATAGTCGAGAGGCACGAAAAGAGACAAATTTAATATATATGGGCCCCTTTGTTTCAAGGATTGAGTTCTTAGAAGTTGTAAGAAATATAAAATCGGCTAAAATCGAAGCAGTAAAGATAAATATCGACAGTTGACTATCAAATAACCTCCATTCTAACGAAAAGTGAATTATAGGCAAATGGAAAACCAATACTCAGCCATCACCTATTAACAGTCTGAATTATAAAAGAATTCTTAAGTGCATATGACGTATTAACAATTCTAAGAAATGTATTTATACAATTGGCTAAAATTGAAAAAGCAAAGGTAAAGATTCATAATTACCATCTAATGATCTCGCCTTTAGTGAAAATGAATTGAGGGAAGTTGGCAAATGAACACCCAACTATCACTCTAGTAAACCAAATCAATTTTAGGAAAAGCAGGGTTCCACCTACTTGTCCACCTTCTATCATTCACCACTTATCTCTTTACTAATGCTTTTGTCGAACCTATTTTACCATGAATTCCTAAAAATAAAGTTCAATGCAAATTAGACTCACATGCATTCTAAGCAAAGCTTCTCTCCTGGCAAGACATAGAGTGGGAGAGGGCTTCAGTTATCTTTAGGGCTGGAGGTCAATTTCTCTTGGCTTTTGTTGCAGTCTCGTTTTGTCTACTGTTGACGGTTGATGTTTCTTTTCCTTTTTAATGAATTTTCTTTTTTACCAAAAAAAAAATTCCACCCAAATAAATGGACCCATTGAGACTTTTAGTCAGAATTATAAATCCACTACTAAAACTATCCTCTATAATACTATAATACTATATGAGTGGTGCTATTGGCACCACGAATTTTTCTCTCCTTACCGCACTACAAGACAAAATATTTTTTTTCCTAAACTACCCTTCCTCCCTCCTCCCTCTCTTCCCTTCCTCCTCCTCCCTCCTCCTCCCTCCTTCCTCCCTCTCCCAGCCTCCACCCTCATCCCCCTCCCCTTCCCAGTCGCCGGCGGGGAGGGAGATCGGCCGGCAGCCGGCGGCGGAAGCCCCCAGCCGGCGACTGGGGGGAGGGGAGGGGGAGGGAGAAGAAGAGTAGGGGAGGGAAGGAGAGGGAGGGAGAGAGGGAGAAGAGGGAAAGAAGAGGGAGAGAGGGAAAGAATAGGGAGAGAGGAAGAAAGAGGGAGAGGGGGAGGGAGGCCAGCCGGCTGCCGGCCGGGGCTCCCTCCCCGCCGGCGACTGGGGGGGGGGAGGGGGGATGAGGGAGGGCGGAGGCTGGGAGAGGAAGGGTGGAGGCTGGGAGAGGAAGGGAGGGTTAAGGGAGGAGGAGGAGGATGAAGGAGAAGGAGGAGGAGGGAAAAAAGGGGGAGGGGTAGTTTAGGAAAAGGTTTTTTTTTTTTTTTTTCGCGGTGGGAAGAGCAGAAAGTGTGGTGCCAATAGAGCTCCCCATACTATATATAGGGGGATATTCATGTGCATCCTTCCCTCACCATATGGTGAGGGACAAACTTAACGGGGCCCACTTAGGGACCCATTGACCATAGGACTTGTGGGGGATGGAAAGAGACATCTTGGACGGGACCATGCACTAAGTTTGGGGTCAATCCCATATTTCTAACCCCTTCATCCATGGCCCACTAATTTAACGACTTAATAGTAAAGAAAAAAATTCCCTCGATCCAACGGTCCAATCCATTTAAATTGGTGAAAACCCAATGGATCTAGTGCATCTAAAGGGGTCCCATGTGTGTGGATGGTTCGGATGGATCAACTAGTTGGCCCCACTATGTTGTCTCTCACCACAACATGTTGAGGGATGGATGCACATGAATATTTTTCATATATATATCTATATATTGGGGATATTCCTGTGCATGGTGAGGGACAAACTTAATGGGGCCCACCCAGGAACCCACTGATCATAGGAATTGTGGGGATGGGAAGAGGCATCTTAGATGAGACGATACATCAAATTTGGAGTCAATCCCATGCCTCTAACCCCTTTTTCCGTGGCCCATAAGTTTAATAACTTTATATTAAAGGAAAAAATTTGACCATCGATCCAACTGTCCAATCCATTTTAATATGTGAAAACTCATTGGGTCTAGTGTACTTAAGGGAGTTCCATGTGCGTGGATAGTTCGGATGTGTTATAAAGTCAACCATACTATGTTGTCCCTCACTATAACATCGTGAGTGATGGATATATTATATATGGATATTTATATATGGGGCCAGCTTTCCTAAGCTGAAGCTTATGATAAGGTAAGCTGAAGTAAGCTCAATTCGTGGTGGGGCCCACTTGGGGACCCACATGGGGATGTGGGTGGGGGGGATTTCAAGGACTCCCTGGGACCCTCCTTCCTATAAAAAATCAGCCCCAATCGTGGTTTCTATCATCTCCATCTGGGCACCAAAAGTTTAATGGTCAACGGTCTATTTGGATTGGTACATAGTCGATCCAACGGTCTAGTAAATTCGGATTTGACCAAAAGTTGGTGGGCTTGTGCAATTTAAGGGAGTCGTGTGTTTGGTCCATTTGGATGGATCAAGGATGTGCCCCAGAAGCGTTAGCTTACGGAATCATATCATAAGCTTAAGCTTAGGAGAGCCTTGCTATATATATATATATATATATATATATATATATATATATATAGGGGCAGGCTCTTATATATATACTATCAGCAGTAGAGAAGCAGAAGAAAAAGAAAGAAAAAAAAAAAAAAAACACCCCAACAAAGTCAAAGACAAGGCCCAGAATTTTCTTCACTTGTCATTGCACTGTTTATTTGAACATGTTCAGGAAGCTAATTAGGCCCATCATCACAAGTTCACACGTGAGAAAGGAACATGGAAGGCCTGAGGTCTCCATCTAACAAGTTTTCTCCTTGGACAACTTGAGGTGGTCTTTGGCATGCTTTGCCGTTCAGAAATTTAAAACACGCTTTCCATTTAGAACGTGACTTTTCTCCAAAAGAGATTGATTGTATGATGAGAAACATGTGAGCCCTCTTTGACAGGCTGACGGTCAAACATTAGGTTACGCTTATGCATTCACACACTTATGGCTTGTTTGTGTAAAATGGCTTCCAAGTTTTTCCCTCTCGTTGAAAATGCATTTCTTCGTTGAAAAAAAGAGCACGTTTTGAGACTTTCTTCAATGTAAAGTACATGCGGGCGGACCAGAAACTCTTCCTTAAAAAAAAAAATTGGGAGGGCCAGTGGGCTACATATATATATATATAAAAAAATGTATATAATTTTCAACACATTTAAGGGTGTTTTTGAAAACTTTGGGGGCATAAGTAAAAAAATTTAAAATTTCTTAAAACCACTAGGGGTTTTTTGAAAATTTGGGGGGACCATGGTCCCTGCCCACCCCGCGTTTCGCCTGGGAGTATGAGCTCAGAAAACTCCGCTTCTTTTCTACAGATATGCTGTTGCACAATAGCGTCCTTAGGTGATAATCCATGCATGGATGTTAAACACATTTGCCATGGGTTAAGAGTAAGGGGCTCGAAAACCTCAACTAGCCTGTGGGGTTGCATGCATCTAACACATTCCAGTCTGACCCGAATCTTATTTGGGTCAAGAAATCCGAACCCACACTAAGGCTTGTTTGGTTGAAATCATTTATTACAAACTCCCTACAGAAATGCAGAGGTTGTTCTGGGAATTTTCAATTTCCTGTTTGATTGGGTTTAGGGTTTTGGAATGAAAGCTTCTAAATGCAACCCCCTTGTTGTAAATCACCAAACTACCCCTTCTACCTCCTTATCCATCCCATCTCCATCGTCCAGCGACACCACTGTTGTGCCCTCTGCCGCCTCTTCTCCACCTCCTTCTCTATTTCCATCGCCCCTCTCTCGCTCCCTTTCCCTCTTTCTCTCTCTCTCTCCCGCTCCCTCTCTCTCTCCCGCTCCCTCTTCTCCTCCGGCGGTGGGGGGGTGGGGTGGGGTGGGGTTTGAGATGGGGTTAATTTAAGTATTATGGCAAAGAAAATTTTAAAAATTCCAAATTCAATAGTGGGTGTAGAGAGGAAGAGGGTGTGCAAAGACAAATAAGAGTGCATTTAGAAGCTCTCGATGGAATTAACTAAGTTGAACAAGTGAAAAGTTAATTTTGGCTAACTAAACTCTAGAATTCAAAATGCTCTTTTGCAGTTAGCATTTTGGAAATCCCACTTCTTTGTAATATGATCTGAAATTCTCCAAATTCTGTGAACAGCATATACTCAAATGCTTGCAACCCAATAGCCTTTAAGTTAGTCGGGGTTGACCCGTGTGATAAATTGGTTGGATACAGCATGTCCCAATCTGCTAAAATTTTCCTCCAACACCACTCTTTGCTATTATCATTTGATTTGACCCATGTGACCCGGTACCCGACAATCGTGGTCTGATGCCTTGTCGAATGGCAACCTACTAGACCTCTCTCTCTCTCTGAATGGCTACCTACTAGCCCTCCCTCTCTCTCTCAACCAGTTTGCCACCCCTAATTAAAAGTCCATATGATCAATCATTTTATTGTTAGGAAACCATCACCCATCATTCAATTGTTAGGATACTATCACTACGTGTTAGCCCTACTAAGGTGGTCAATTACTATATATGGATAGTCGAGAATGGATGTCTTTGAATTTGGAGAAGGAAACGTTCAATGTAAGTCTAATCAAATAATTTTAATTCTAAATTGAAGGGCCTCAAAATTTAATTATTAAACATGGTGTAAATTTATTTAGTCAATTAAAATTAGATAACGTTTTGCACAAAAAAGATTGAAGACTTTATAGGCCATATTTCTTTTGAAATAGTTTTCTGAGCATGTTTGGATACAAATAGGGGGACACATCTATTCAAGTCTTAGCCATTTATTTATTGAGGGTGGTTTACAAATTGAATCTCACTTAACTACATCACCAAATTAATAATGTACATGATAAATTAATGATGATCCTTTAGTACCTTACTACTTGCCCCTTTTAATTGAATTTTTCCCATGGCTTGAATTTGTTGACTGCATTAGAGACAGCCACTCTCTTTCATGTTCTCATGCTAAATAGTCCCTTTTTTTTTATGATCTTTTTCTCTCCATTTTGTTGTGCTCTGTTTGAAGTCGCACTACCATCACATATTTTCCCAAGATAGGTCAGTCTTTGTCATATTAAGAATCATATAAAAAAATCGTTTAGATGTGCCCCAAAATCTTGAGGAATGGTTTTTGCCCATCTTTGCCCAAGGGAACACCGGAACAGATCATGTTTTTCCAACTTATCAACTGCATGTTATAACAGTAATTTGGGATAAAGAAACCAGACAAATGTGGTATAGGTCCAAAGAAATTTCAAACCAAAAATAGCCAAAGAGAGGAATTTCACTCTCAATTCTCAAAGATGACGAGGTGTGATTATTCATTCACTTTGACCCACAAGTGAGACCTTTTGTTCAATGTACGACTACCGACGGCCGTTTGGTGCAAGACAAGTAGGGGTGGGGGCTCAACTTGTTTCAATGGTTTGAACACATGTGATAACATGTAGATTTTGAGAGCTTCTGGATGCACTCCACTTTTTTTTTTTTTACATGCTCACTATTTTAAAAATTAAATTATTACCAATATACTACTTGAGAAAATCCCCAAACTACCCTTGTCTCCCTCTCCCGACCCTCTCTCCCCCCTCGTTTTCTCTCCCTCTCCATACCCTCCGCTGCATGCCTGCCAGCTCCCTCTCTATGCCTCCTCCTCTGGCGGTGCTGCCAAAGGGGGCGGTGGTAGCTGGGGTGGGGGCAAGGTTAATTTAGGAATTTGGGGAGGGGGTTAAGATTTTCATAGTTATTTCGCTTTCTTACAATTTTGCCCATCCTCATCTTTTTTTCATAGAAGGGGAAAATTCAAGAAGTTTTTGAGGTTATTTTGCATTTTGCTTGGTCATTCCTCAATCTTAAGGAGAGATTTAAGGATAGTTGCAATCAATTAACTCAAGTAAATCATTTCTTGTCTCCCTTTTCTCTCCCACAATGGAAGTTTGATGGTTTGTCCTAAAAAAAAAAGCCTATCTTTACAACTACTTGAATTTGGACATCTTGGCCATCCCTTGGATTCAGATAGGAGCCGGTCCCACCGTATTTACATTTAAAGATATGATGTGCTCAATTTTATGTCAGACTAACTTCTATTTAAATAAAGTTCAACTTCTATTGAAATAAAGTTCAGGGAAAGTCCAATTAAGAAGCGGCCATTTATTTTAAGAAATATATCTTAAAGAATGGAATAGTTCTCTCAGCATGGATCAATGTAAAATAGTAAAACACCTCTATTCAAATCTTAGCCTATGATGCATGGATACTTCAAAATGGGTAACGTATCATTTTATATCGTATCCGATACTTCACTTTTTATGTGTAAAATCCATGTCCCTATTATTCTTATGCCCACAGCGTGTCCCGGCCATATCCGTGCCTTATCTGGGCATCATAGATCTTAGCCATTTATTGAGGATGGTTTGCAAATTGGGTTTTGGCTTAACTTCATCATGTAATTAATAATGTACAGAAAAGATTAATGACGATCCTTTAATATCTTACCAATGGTCCCTTCAACTGAATTTATCCACGACCTTAATCTACTGACTACATTAGAGACAACCTTGCTTTCGATGGTCTCGCTCTCAATAGTCCCTAGTCTGATTATCTTTCTCTCTGAGCAAATATTGTATATGACCATTGCGCTTATTGACCCATTTTATATTCTGTTTGAACTTTTGCTACTAGTTATTCCTCCATCACATACTAATCCCAACATAAATCAATCTTTTAATATCGTATTAAAGAAATAAGATTTGATGCCATATAGATACTCAATGACATTACAGTAATCTTTCAAATCATAAGAAAGAGTATGAAAGTATCACTCAACCTACACCATGTTACTCAAAATGTCATAAACTATATAAAGAAAAATGTTTTGGATGTGAAGTGGACCAATGTTTCTCCTACTTATATCAGCTGCCTGTGATGGCAATAATTTGGGACAAAGAAACCAAACAAGTCTCGTATGGGTCCAAAAATATTTGTAAACATGTGCAATTTTTGCATACATGCAAGAAGAGCCAAAAGGAATAACTTTTCTCTTTGAAAGATTGACTTGGTGGGATTCACATTGACAAACAAGTAAGGCTCTAATTCAATGTATGACTAAGTGCTAGACAACTCACCTCACCAATACACTTATCTGAGGTTATGTCCTTGCCATTGTCATTGCCATCCATTCATCGAATCAAAAATTTTCTAATTATTTTAAAGATATAGGTGATTTATACTGATTATAATTTTTTTCCCCCTTCTTTGAGAATAAGGTGAAAAGCTAAATTAGGTGGAACAGAAAACCGCGTGTTGGATGATCCAAGCTAAACAGGGGTGATGGCATCCATCTTTGGTAAGGGTTGTCACTTGTGAGCCCAAACTTTCCTACTTAAAAATCATGTAAGTCCTTTTTTGAACCATTCAATTGTGATTCTCCTCACCAGTGACCACTATAGTCACTGTGCTTAGACAGGGAGATACAGCAAGCCATCAAAGGAGTATGGAAAATAATCTATACGATTGGGCCCAATGGGCTTCCTAAGAGGAATTCACCTGTTAACCCGTTACTGTTCAAACTCGGCCCAGCCAGACCATTATCCTATGTAGATAATTGCTCTCAACAAATAGCTTATTGGGATTTTGAGTGTTCAGTTGGAGGGTAATAGTGTATAAATAGTGTTTGTGGAGTACTTATATTTATAATTTATTATGCCATAATCTGATAAATCATCATCTTAGACTCATCTTTTTAGGATGACTTATTTGGTATCTCTACTCTTATTCTAACGGGTCCATCCAAATTAGAGCCGTAAAACCAAAAAAAAAAAGAAAAAGGCTAAAGCTCTTATATTCTTAAGCTTAAAAATGGGGGCCTTCATTTTAAGAGGATCTGCCTCTACTTTGCAAAAGTAGGTAAAGGGTAGAATCATTTGCCAAACACTCTTATTTTTCAAACCTCAGATTATTGTGTGCACATGTGCGTAAATATTATATATATTTCAAGAAATGCTAGATTTCTCCTTGCTTAGGAACGGTCATGCCTATGGAACACACATGCCCTTCTACTAAGATCAATTGAAGCCCTTTACACTCATTAGATTTGCATCCACCCTAACTCTACCCTCATCCAAATGTCCACGCCCATGACTTCGTGATGACAAGTTTGGCACCCATCCCATTTTATCTAACATCTTGATTTAGGACTCAGTTTTGAAGCCTTTAAAATTGTAGCTCTCTTGATTGGATGATCACCATATGTTTTGGCTACAGCTAAGCCATAAGGAGACCTTTCAAATCCTTGTCCAACTGTCACCCACCATTAGATGGAATCCACTAAAGATACCTCCCTAAATCATTAAATTTAAAGGTCATAAATCAAGGGTTAGAATGATCTAATGGAGTTAATGTTTTGCTCACTGCTAGGCCTCATTGTGGTTTTGCCCTCCCCAACCCTCATGATAGGCCAGACCACCGACCAAACCATCCTTATCTGCAACAGTTCTCAGATGAACAAATTAAGCACACACTTACAAGAAGATGGCATCTTATATAGCCCAACAGGCCTTTGTTAGGCTTCGGCCCAAGTTTCACCCCAGATATTTCACCTAATGGCCAAATATCTGGGGCATCCAGCTAGAATAGACTCAGGAACTGATGGGCTCGGACCGAAACTAGGCCCATTCCACACCTAAAGTATAGGTAATTTCATCTCTATATGTAAATGGTGATTCAGGTTCATGCATTTGGATAACATAGTTACTTGTAAATCATAGTTGTTTTTATGGTTTTGTTCTTTGCCATCGCCAATTTGCGATAATAATAAGAGGTTTTTTTTTTTTTTTTTTTCACAAAAAGGCCATTATATGCTCTTATAACCTCAAAAAGGCTCCTATGTTTTATGGTTCTAGTAAAACCCTCATTGACTAACAGTTAGCCTGTACAAAAAGTAAATAGACAGTCCGATTTTTTGTTTTTGACCGACTTACTCTTGAACTAAAAGATAAAAAGATAATCTTTTCCCTTATGCTTTGAGGGCCTAAAACCAAAGGCTAGGATCATTTGAATGACTTGATGATCTAAATTTTTTCTATTGTCATGCCTCCTTTGGTCATCATGCATCTAGGTAGGCCCCGCTAAAAGTAACTTGAGATAGTGAAGCTTGTTAAGCTTAAATGAAGGGTGTCTCTGTCATTTGTCCACGAAAAATAACAATCATATATTACGCCATCAAATCAAGGGCCGGTCCTTCTTGAGGTTGTGAGAAAATATAAGGACCTTTTTATAAAAAAAAAAAATCTAATTATATTATCAAGTTGTCTTGACGCAGAGCGGTCAAGTTCCAAAGATCCAAACAGACCAATAAATTCTCAAGAATTTAGTAAAAAAATGAGCCCATAAATTAGGGTGGAACCAGGATCTAGGCCTTGGAGGGATCATTGTGAAAAAAGAAAATTTCTTGGGGGGCCATTGCTAAAAATGCCTTTAAAGTCCATAAAATTCCTCAACATTCTGTATAAACTAAGCAAGCAGGGTCTATATCCATTTTGATTTTCTTCTATGTTGCTAAAATTGCTGAGAGCACATCTTCAGCACAATTCTCATCCACACATCACATCAGCAAGGCACAAAATGCAGTAAGTACTTCTGTGAGTTGTGCATTGTGGAATATAAGCCAATCCCTTTGGCATCTGACCTACTGCTTGGTTCTGTCCTTCCCCACTCTAGTCAAAAGCACTCTACTGTACTTGGTTCCTCACTCAACCATTTTCTATGGTTCATTTTCTTCTTTCCTTTCCTTTTCACTTTTCTTATGATAATGGCCCTGTTGTCATTATATACTGAATGTGACCAGGAATTTCAGTGACTGAATATCTTTTCTTTGATGCTCAAATCATCTAATCATGGGTTTAAATTATGGTTATGATCAATAGAATTGCCCCTTCATTTGGCATCTGATTCACACTAATGCACTGCGGTGGCATCAAATGGGGATTTGATGCCCATAAATGTTGCCCATGTATCAGTCATGGGAATCAGATTTGGACGGTTGGTTTTCGGTTGATGGCCCATCTATATAGCAGTTTTGGAGTTTGAATGGTCGGGATCGATTATCATTTTTCGATTGAATGGTAGGGATGGATTATACACCGAGTTTCAATGTTATAGAAGAATAATCCCACGTTGATCAACCTTTACTTATTTTATAAAGTTCTCCTCATCTTCAGAAACCAACCTTGAGAGGACAAGGCTTAGCAAAGTGGAAAGACCAAAAGGAAACCAAGGATGTCACTATCTAGAGATGTTGGACTCTTGGCCCCTCGCGATTACCTGTCAGACAATAACAGATGAGCAGCGGAACCAGAGAGATGATGCCGTGGGGCTGGTGATCACTAAAAAGCTTAGCGCATAGGCAGATCATTGATTTATTTCTTTTATTTTGTCACTCACTGTTTTCATTATATAACTGATGTGAGAGGGGGATTTCTTATTTACCAACAATCAGATGTGTGCTTTCCATAAAACGAATCTCCAAATTCGTTGCAACATTTTGAGGTTTTTAAGGAAATGATGGGAGAGATTTGCAATTTAACAATGCCTGGAGGAAGGACACTTTCAATCTCTCACGCGCGGTCATGTGGGGCCCACACACATCCAATGGGGACATGGTGCATGTAAGGAAGGGGTTTGGACTGAAAAAAAAAAAAAGTTTGAAAAATCAACAATGAAGCTCCATATGAAATGGAATAGTGATATGAATTGTAAGGATGAGAAAGCCACACATTTTGGCTAAGGAGAAAGGGGACGTATGTGATCAATGTTAGTCGTGGAGTCCATTATGCTTTGAAGAATGGATGTGAGAGAGAGGAGGATATGTGACTCTTTTCATTACATAACTCAAATGTCCATCATTGTGGGGCTTCTTCCTGTACTTGATTTAGTTAACGAGGATCTCTTAATTGTCACTCTCTCAAGTCTCAATCTCAGGGGGACCAGTGGCCTTCACTGACCCAAGTCCCAATGTCACAATTATCACTCAGGAAAACAAGGACACCAATGGACCTCCTATTGGCAGGTTAGACAACCCAAAAAAAAAGTTTGGGTATTGAGTATTGACCTGACCCCCTTCATAACCTAGTGCATGTTCAGTTTGGTCCTGACCCATACAGTTGACACATGTCAAGTCCAGGTCTGGGTACACTGAACGCTCATTGGGTGTGAGTCTGGATACATAGAACAATCATTGGGTAGCATTCTGACCCACCTTATAGTGCCCCACATCTTTACATCCCTGATCATAAAAGGATTCAAATCCTAAGCCTCTGAAAGAGGAATGTCTTGCTTGCCACTCATTAAAATAACACCCATGCCATGTTTCATGAGATTAGTTAGACTATCAAATATAATAGAGCTTTAATATTTAACCATCAACCGAAAACTAGATTATTGAAAGCCGTCAAGCTATGTAATTAAAATACAAAAGGCCATTAGACAGTCAAGTAGAATCTTAGCTTACCATCTATTTCATAGCATTCAATTAGAGAAGTGAGAACATCCAAACAACCTGATCTTTTGCACATGCCAGTCTCAAAACCTTCTTATATCTATCAAGTGTGTGTTTTATTACAAAAGGTAACAGAGAGATTCCTGATGTGAAAGCTTTAATAGGGGATCAAATGCTTCTGGAGATTGTCATCTCTGATAAATGTGGAGATATTTACAATTACAAATTTGAGGTTATCTCTCAGGATATAATCGAAGATGCCATGACAATAAATGTCTTTTTTTTAATAATTATGAAAAATAAACAGCAAATAAATATAAGTTACTAGTAAAGGTTGATTTCTATATAAATTTTACTATATTACCTTTTGCAGTTTTTCTTCTGACTTTCTCATGAGTTCTTTGTTTTTTCAAAGAAAATGTTGGTATTTTAAGAATGCTGTGACATTATTGGAAAAATGAGTTGACACAAGTTGATAGATAACTGAGTCTTCGAGTCAAGATGAGTTCGTTTGAGATGATAGATCAATGACTCAGCTGGGTCAAATGTATGAAATCCAATCTGGTCAGTGCTCAATCAGACTTGTCCAAGTTAGTTGAATCAATGGCTGTGACTTGAGTCTAGTTTTGAATTTTTAAAAGACACCGATTTGGACAGGCTTGCCAATCTTGCCTCAGGCCCAATTGAATTGGGCTGGGCCTGATGACGCCATGATCTAGGGCTTTAGCAAGTAATATCAGAGGGAGCATGATGTTAAAATAAACATGTCACATACTAATATATATAGGAATTGCCACTTCAAAACTTGATTTAAATGCCATCTTAAAAGAATGCTGATGAATACATACAACAACCCACTCTTTGATCAGAAGTGTTTGGTTCAATGTTTCTAGGCCTTGCATTTCTCCCATTTTCTCTTTTAAGTCCCTTGTTAAGACTCCCCCCACACTAGGACAATAAAATAAAAAGGGTTTTAAGTGGAATTTAGGGAGAAATAGTTTTCGTCTTCCATTCAGAAAAACGCTGCACCACACCAAAAGATTTCTGAATGTGGTGAGTAGGAACATTTTCCATACCATTTCAGAATTATCAGCAATACATAAATGTGTCCTTTTGTATTTCTATACAGAGTGTGTTGAAATCAAAGTAGACTGAGGTCCCCACTGTAAGCAGGAGCTCAAGTAAGGCTCTAAATGGGGTCAATGATGTACCTGGATAGTGGATACTGACCTGATTATTTATAATTTGACCCAAAATCAGTTACAATGGGCCCAAATGATACGACTTGAGCTGACCTTGAATTAAAAACTTCACTTTGATGTTATATAAAAGAAAAAAAAGGTAAAACCACCATGGGTTGGTGCAGTCAGAAACCCATGAGATCTGGGGCATGTTTGTGCGGCAACATTTTTCAGAAATTTATACTTCTTTCACATATATGTGCTAATAAGTTGATGTTTGGTTTAGAAATGTTTCATGCAAAAACCCAAATCTTTAAAGATTTTAATGTATGAGGGGTTCTTTACCAAAAAAATAAAAAAGTATGAGGAGGGAGATAGAGTTAAACTTGTGACTTTCTGTGAGAAATGTGATCTCTCCATTTTCTTCTCTCCGTCCCTGCACCCAACAAAAATTATAGTTTGGACCGGTACAGATCTCATAATGGAAGGGGAAAAAAAGTAAGATGGATTCCCCAAGCCATGAAAACAATTACATCTACGCATTTCATCCCCACCCATTTCTCAATCACAATTCTAAACCACCTAATCAATCACTAGTGGGCTCTTCATTGTTCTGTTTGTCTTGTGAGGCCCAGTTGTCTCTTGGCACTCTGTTCTTGAAACTCTCTTTTCATTTTTTTTCTTTTTCCTCTGGCATATTTTTGGGTGACCAATAATTACCTTATTCACCAAAAGAAGAAGAAGCAAATTGGTGCAATTTCTGACGCACAAAGTTTTTAACAAACTATGCGATTTCGACTGATTATTCCAAACTATCTGGGTTAAGTTACTTAAGTGTGAAGCTACTTCCAGTTAATTTTTTTTTTATAATTGGAGTGGTTGGGCTGGATGGATTTAAGGAGATAACTGCTAGCCATGTATTCATAGGTTGGGACCTGTTTGGGTAATTGGGTCCATGGTGACCAGAGCTCAATTTCCTGGACCAGATACAAGGCCAATGATAAAGAGCCAGACCCAACTTCCAGACTGATTAGAAACCCAGTGTGATGTGAAATGTTGCTCTTGTTGTTGTAACAAAACTAATCTACCATTTTAGCGATTGGAACAACTATGATAAATCCAACCCGCTCATATTATATTCCTGCCCCCTTCAAAAGGAACCCACATTCATTCCTACATAATTGCACTTCTCCGTTTAATTGATCCATAAACGCGATTTGTTCTGTTAGAGTAAGAAAAATCCAGATCCATAAACGCGATTTGTTCTGTTAGAGTAAGTAAAAATCCAACCAAATGTAGCTTCTTTTTATGAGCATATTACAGTCATTAATAGCAGTCTAATATGATTTTTGAAAAAAACGAATAGAGAATACTAGCTGCATGAGCTCTGTTTTTATATATCCAAAACAAATTTACTATATAATGCACTCGAATACACAAGAGTATTCAGGTATTATGACCTGATTATACCTGGATCCAAACCTGTTAGTAACCAGGCCTAAACTATGGATTTAAGACCAGTCATTAATTGGGCTTAAGAAGGGTCGTCCATACCCAATCTCTTAAAATTTTCAAGTTTTTTTTAAGGCTCATTCATATTCAAAATCAGATCTTCCCACTCCCAAAGCCCAGTACATGCTCAGCCTTATCTAAATACAAGGCTCACTGTGGGAAGAGTTTGAAATCTTATGTCCCTGTTCTTTTTTCTTGTTCTTTTTTCCCCCAGATGCCATTGGATTAGGAAAGATTGGAACCTTCACTGGGCCACTATATATCCATGGAAACAGTGCTCTCTTCCACTGAGGATTTAAACTGTTTTTGGGCCTAGGCAAGGCCAAAGTTTGTACGGCCCAGTTCATTACGACAGGGACCAAAGATTCACACCAAGATGCATCCTCTAGATGCAAATTTAGGAGGCCCGTCCCAGTTTATGTCACAGATGTTGGGCCAGGAAACAGGATCTAGTTAGGCCTTTAGACAGATATAGGTACTGGCTCATTCAGATGAGATATGGGGAGGGGCCCAGGTAAATGATCTGGCCCATACTCGGCTCATATAGGCCAGGACACAGAGGCTCAATCCAAAACAAATAAGCCGTAAGTATAAAACACAAGACCCACCAGAGATCTTATATATGGATCACCAACTGAGGTTCCCTTACTGGATCATCATGGATCTGGTTGCGTTTGTTTGAGAAGAGAATTCCATACTTTGCAGCGTTGCTGCGTGTTACACCACACCCCGAGTTAATCCAAAATTAACTCTAATTAATCGTGATTATCATTGATTAAAATACGCTTAATCAATTTAAATGAGATTAATGATTAATGTGACTGAAATTAGTCGTGGAGGATTGAATTAAGCCAAATGAAATGATTTGAAAGGCATTAAGTTAATTAAGTTGAGTTTTAGACTCAAATTAGTGAAATGAAGGATTTTTTCGTAAATACGGAGTTATTCGTATTTTGTCAAATGAGGTGAAATTTAATATCATCGTGTGTATCGCGATGAGTACATCCATTTTGATACTACACATGAAGTCATTTGACTTAGGATGACTCAAATGGGTCTTCAATTGACTCAAAATGAGAATAAATTTAAGAAAGCGGTGCAATAGAAAAATGTGAAAGCACATGTCTTTATATGTCCCAGATGGCATGTGTTCAGTGCATGCAAATCAAAAGATCCCCAAGTGTCCTTTATGCAATTATCTAATACAACCCAGTTGCATGTTTGTTTTTCTTCTCTGCTGTGAGCTGCTTCTTTCCTTCTTCTTCATTTTCTCATATACAAGAGATATGTCAAGTGGGTTTGAAAAAGGAGTTTTGGACATCGTCCTCTTTCTTAAGTGTTCTTCTTGAAGAAAAAGCTTGGGATAAATCTGTGATTGGAATTCGTGGAAGACAAGCTTAAGGAAAAATCTGGAGGTGTCTTTCTTGATTTGGGTTATTACAACTAGGAGCTTAAAAGAAGGGGGTTTTGCATTGAACTCAAGGAGAGGCAAGTATAAATGCATGTTTATGATTAAATGCTATTTCAAAATAATTGTGTTGGTGTATTCACAAGTTAAACCCAGTTCTGTATTTATGTAGAAATCTGATTATATAGATGAAATAGAGAAGAAGAATTGATAGATCAGTGTTGTTTGAATAATGTCTTGATGAGATAAAAGTGTTGTCCAATTATTGCAATGAAATGTTTATGTTAAATGATGTATGGAGAATGGAACAGGAGGTTCCAATGGTTTTGTGCAGGTTAGAAATAATTCGGAACAGAGCAGAATTTGTTTCTGAATTCTGCAATTCTGTGTAAATTCGGTCAGCCGAACACCATCGGTTAACCGAAAGCTAACCGAAATTCTGACCGTCAGTGTAAAAATCAAGAAAAACGACGTCTCTGGATTTCTGACCGAAACAGGTCGGTCAGCCGAAGTAGGCATTTCGATTAACCAAAATGTCCATTTTCTGTATTCAGAGATTGTTCTATGGATTTCGAATCGAACCACTCTCGGTTCGCCGAAAGGTAACCGAAATGGTAGCCGAAATGAGGATTTCAAATGTAATTTCTGATTTTTCTAAAGGGAAAAGCCTCTTGAGTTAATTGAGGTCATTCGCATTGATTGTACCTCTAATAGGTGTTAATTAAAGGACTTTAATGTATAATTTTTCCATAAGAACTGTAATGTTTATCGAGCATAACACATGTACATTAAATCACTTGGAATTACACCCATTTGGATGGTAATCATTTGAATTGTCATTGAAACTATAAAGGTTGAGTCGTAATCGTTCATTAGATGTAATCAAAATTAATGACAGGAATTGCATATGAGTTGGCACTACATAATGATTTCTACAAGCTCATTGAGCTGATACTGGCTGCAGCAGTTTATTTGAGGAGTGTTCCGGAACTCTGTGGTGACGTCAGTAGTTCCTGGCCCGGACACTGATAAATCCCACATATTATTCTTTTATAGGGAAGATGGTAATTCCTCCTTGTTTAGGGAGATGGTAATCCTTCCTCTTAAGGAAGATGGTATTTGACTTGATTTGAATGGAAATATTATGTTAGTTGCCAATGACAATGATTTATAATACTCCTACTGAACATGTTTACTGCTAATATTTCTTATTAGACAAATTGTCTTTGTAAGTAGCATGTATGATCATAAACACTGTTTATACTTTGCTGAATTATTGAATTCACAAGTGTTATGATGACATTACAGGTTCAGCTGCCCCTACCACTAGTGTGACCGCACAGGCAGCGGAGGAGACCACGTCTGTTCCTCCAGGAGGATTAGTGGAATGGAAATAACGACATATGTTTTATGAACCTTTTTGTTGTAAATCTTGTAAATGAAAAAGGAAACTTTTGGAAGTGTTTTGTACTTTGATCCTTGCATTGTTTTAAATATGCAAGTGATAATTATGATCATTTTGTAAATAAATTTTGAAATCAATGTATATATTGGTTTATATTCCGCATTATGTGTATACTGTTATCCCTTGTGAGTTTTATGTACTTAAAATTCACGGGAGTAAATATGGTTTCGACTCCGGTTAACTCGATTTGATTAAAATTTCGGGTTCGGGTCGTGACACTGCGGTAGAACCTTTCATCATTATCATGATCAAAACTATGTTAGGGATTCCTGCGACGTATAGAAAATTAAAATCCTCTCTATCGAAGATAATCGATCCTCTTTTTTACATACGATAAAGTGTTGCATCAATTAGAATAATTTTCCTCTTCATCACGGAATTCTCTTGTTGCATAAGCATACACTTAAATGACTCTTGGATAACCCTTTCCTCTACCACTTAAGCCATGCAACATGGACCAATGACTCCCCTCCCTTGTGCTTCATCTGTGTCCATCCATGCCTTGCGGTCGCAAGAGGGAGAGAGCTTTAACCACCTTTTGCATTCACATTGGGTCTTGTCCAATGCACCAACTGCAAGATCATATCTATTGGGCGAATTCAGCAACCACACTACACTGTCTGCCAAATGCACACATCACTGGTTGGTTCGCCAGACAAAGACCCAACATGTTCCTCCCAATAATCCCATCATGCATCCATATCACAGCCCCAAGCCAGCAAGCCACGGACCATCAGTCCATCATGTCCGGGGGGCCAGTGCCCCTACAATCAACATGCACCCACACCATGCCCTAGACCAGTCATATTCCCAAGACCAATGACCAAAGGCCTATCGATGAGCCAAATGAACCTCCGGCTCACCCGGAGTGGACCTCACCTCACCTGCACCATATTGCCTATTTGGTCCAGTCAATCCCTGCCCATACCCCTTGCCACCCTTGCGCCCTGGGTCAGCCATGCCACATGTCTGCTAACCCTGTGTTCTATGTGATGCTGCACCTCAGCCAACTAAGGCCCTCTTTGTTAGTTGAGGGGAAGGGTACACTATATATATATATATGTAAAAGAAATATATACTAGACCACCTGGCTGCTAATCCCCAAAGTCTGCGCACCGAATATTGTGTGTAGGTACCCCATTGGGTCACCATGAACATTTTAGACTGCTTAGCTGCCATTAACATTTAACACACTCGATAGCCACTCAATATCACCATTACTCTACCACTCCACCAAACCTTGCACGTGCCAACAAGTTGGGTTTTAACATCCAACTCTTTATTGGAGTAAAATTTTAAAACATTTCATGTGACATGAGGGTAGATAGGCTTGTGTTCCAACCCTATGATGAGGGCGACCCGACCCTGCTGAGCCTTCAAAAAGCCCTTTTTAAGGGCTTCTGTTTTCAAGAAACACTCAAGGTCAGGCTTGGACATAATTTTTGCAGGCTTTCAAATTGCCTAGCCAATACTGGGCCTGGCCTAGCCCCTTTATTTTTTATTTTATATAATATATTTATATATTTTAATAGAGGATTTTACGGGTAAAAGCCCTATAGTACCCAATAC
Organism: Litsea cubeba; assembly: GCA_012931725.1. Taxonomy (NCBI): domain Eukaryota; kingdom Viridiplantae; phylum Streptophyta; class Magnoliopsida; order Laurales; family Lauraceae; genus Litsea; species Litsea cubeba. The sequence goes on along the minus strand of CM022945.1, from coordinate 49,608,268 downwards.
CATTGATGAGGTCCCAGAATCTTCGAGGGGTCCTCTTATTGCGTTTTTGTCTCTTTTTTTGTCATTTAGCGATATGATCGATATCAACCATTCTGATGTGGTTGCTCTCGATTTGTAAAATCCAAATAGAAATTAGGTTTTTCTTTCTCGGTTGGTAGTGCTGCTCCAGAGCGGTGGATGCGATTGCGAGAGAGAGCATGAGATGGAAGGAGTGAGGTGCGTAGGCGAAGACATTAAGGAAGTGAGTGAGGCCGCAGAGGACGATGAAGGCGCCGAATTAGAGGAAGATCCATCGAAAGGGGAAGATGGAGGAGCATGAGACGAGAGAGCTCAAGAGTGATGGAGAAGTAGGCAAGAAAGATGAGGAAATCGCTCGATTTCCGGCATTGGAGAATGTTGTTGAAGATCCAGAGAGTTTGGGTTTCTTCGTTTGTGCAGACGCAGCGAGGGAAGGAGAAGGTCGAAAACAACATGTTCGATGAAATGCCATTGAGAGAAAGGGAGGGAGGTGAGAAGAAAAGAAGAGAGAGGGGGAGAGATTTAATGAATGATCCAAACATGTAGAGGAGAGAAAGAGAGAAAATGGAAAACTAGGAATTCTGTTTGTCTAACACGACCTAAGGGGAATCAGAGGAGGCGAGGGCTGAGGATCTGCAGGTTTTCATTTTTTTTTTCACGATATGGTGATATTGATCATTCTGTTGTGTTCAGCAAATAAGACAGTTACATATTGAAAAAAATTTGACTGGCAAAATGGTAGATATCGACTACAACGCTAAATGACAAAAAAAGGCAGAAACGCACCAAGAGGACCCCTCCCGTTTATATGGTAATTCTGGGACCTCATCAGTGGTATGGGGTCTTATGGGGCTTTTACCCGTAAAATCCTCATTTTAATATATACTAAAATGCCCCTTTCTAGGTATTTTTTAGGGCTTTCCTTCAAAAAGCTTTGCGACTATTATTTTTTAGGATAGAAAACAGTGGATTTATATGAAATTCATTGCTCTTATACCTCTAAAATCTATTGATGTTTTACCTCTGTAATGAGTCTATGTTTCTTTGGATATCTTTTTATTATAACATCTTTTGATTTAAAAATTAATATAAAAAAGGTGCATCAACTACTTATGCCTTGTTGTAATTTATGTAGCCACATGGTATATTGGTTGTTTATGTGAATAATGGGTTGATCTTTTTTTTCATTTTTTACTAACCATCATTTGTCTTGTAATCCATCAGTTAGAAACAAAGCATACTTCAAAAGTATGTATTTTTTCAATATTTCTAGAACCCTAAAAAGGCGATATTGTGCTTAAAAGATGAATACCCCTTCAAAGTACTATCATAGGGGTGCTCATGGGATGGACTTGGATTAAGTGATAGAAAGCTCAAAGCTCGAAGCCCGACCCGACCCATGTAAGGAATGCATGTAATTTAATTTAATTTGTCCAAATAATTACTCAAATGCCCCACAAAAGTTTGACTGATTGATTAAATGGATTTTGGCCCTTTTTTTTCTTTGTTGATTTTCTTTTGTCTCTCTTTGTGGTTGTCATATTTGTTCTATATCTTCTTTCTAATGGGATTAATTACAAGAGAAGGTCGAGATTGTTGGTCCCAAGCCCAAATAAGGGAGGGGATATAATAGATAATATTCGATTGACACTCAAATGTCCTAGCATTGTAGAAAAAAATAAAAAAAATTGATTTTCCTATTTTCAAGCCCTAAATCCATCGTAACCCCGCATTGGCCCGCAAGGATAAGATAAGGGCCTAGGTAGTACATGCCCGGATGCCCCCGGCCCCCGGCCCCCGCTGCCGAACTAGAGTACCATTCAAGCATTAGATTAGATATCATGACACCAAACACAAATCATGCCACCAACAACCAACCACACGAAAGAAAAGTTTTTTTTTTTTTTTTTCAACTCCTTTATTATATATCTTGGTAAACACATTTTCTTTCCTTCTTTTCATATTATATATAATATAAGAAAAGAATTGAATCAATGAACCCATCAGGTCAGCATGTGACAGATCGTGTTAGCAGGCTCTTATTCCGTCTTTCATGTACAAGCGCCACTCTCTCCTCTCCTCTCCTTTCATATATTTAATAATCAAAGGAAAGGGAAGAATCCGGGGCTAAGAATCATCAATCAATCAACATGGTGAGAGACAATATTACATACATTCCTTCAATCATTTCCATTTCCCCCCTTTTTATACATTTTTTTCATTCTTTCAAGAAGACTAGTAGTTCCTTCCCCCTCTCATCCACAAAATTAGTGGAGAAGGCAAGGAGGCTCAGATTGCTGCTGCAGCATCAGTTTGCTGTTGTGATGCTTGTTTTGGTGCTGAGACCAGTAAGCATGGGCAGCTAAAACCCTGTCTAGGAGCTCTTGAGGGACCGGCTCCCCCCTCCTTTGCTGAGGAGAGATTCTTGCCGTGTGCACCAATGTTTTCCACTTATCCTGCATTGTATCCCAAGAAAAGAATCAGTTGAAAAGTAATCAATCAATAGATAGAACCAAAAAAAAAAAAACACCCCACAATCTTGTTTAGGACCAACAGTCTCCTTTTGCTTTCCTATCCTATAAAGAAGCAGAGTTCCAAGATTCACATGGCTAGCTGTTATGGCAAGGAAAAAGGTGAGTTGGACTGCCTTCACATAAATGTATGCAGTAGGCAGTATTCTCCTCCAAACAAAAGAGATGAAAGATGTTAGCTTTCCTCGTTTAGCAAGGAACGACGTGGGGAGTTGGGTTATGTTAGGTCAAGGAACTAATGGGCATTTTTTGGTATAATCCCAAAGTCTTGCCTGCCTTGCCTACAATTTCGTGCACGGCTATGCTTTCCGTGACTTCCTTACCAACTTTACTCACAGATAAGATCCGGATGACCAGGGGGCAGGGACTGCCAGCTAGGCGACACTTTCTAGGAAGTGTGTCTCCCAGGGGCTCCACCTGGAATGCATCCAACTAAATGGAAGTAGGTAGGGACATTGGACCAAATATCAATCTGATCAGATAATCTTAACCCTTCACATCAAGCCTGAGAATTTACATTTTGTTAGTGCTAAACTTTGTGAATGGATTCAAATGGTCAGATCAATGTCTCACATCAGAGAAGGTATGAGAGTCTGAAGGGCTTGGATTCATCAAAAGATGGGGCTTAAATAAGAAAGGGCTAATTTGAGAAAAAAAAAAACCAGGATAAATATGCTTTCATTGTATTTTTCAAGGTCAACTTAAAAAGAAAACCTGGGGACACTGAATTTTCAAACCACCAACAGATAAGGCCACTGAAATATGACCAATATAACCCCCAACAAGAAAAGTATGATAACTTAAGGTTGAAAAAATGGCAACCTAATGTTTAAAAAGAAAAAAAAAACCAATATAAACTCAAGGGCAGTTTTTTCCACTTCCAACTTTTAAGAAGATTAAATCTAAAAGAGTTATGTCAGTCCATGGAGGAACCCAAGCAAGTACATTGCTATTTTAGTTTTTAAGACTTTATATTCCTAACCACAAACCTACCAAGACAAATTTGTCTTGAAAAAACAGTGAAGGTGCTGAAATGGCTACTTGATTATGTCCATCAAGGAACAAGATGGATTATACTATGATTGGGCCTTTGTATATTAATTCATCAGGTAGGAGGTAATTGGAAAACAAAAGCTTCGGAAATAAAAGATGAAAATCAAATTGCCTACCTTCAAGTCAACATAGGTTCGATGTTTTGCATTTTCAAAAGCACGTAGTTTAACATCACGCCATCTGCAGAATGACCAAATTACAAAACGAAACATGAGAGGCTTCCACGTGTATTCAATAATGACTGCATTCATAGTCAATTGCTGTTAAATAATTTTCTTGAGAGGGAAAAAAAAGGTCATCTTTTTTATCGAGCCAGAAATGGCACAGGGGACCACCTTTTCTATAGTAGCAGTTGATCTAGTATGTTAAACCATGCCGCAATATTTTCCCTGTTGGATGGCCCCAGCCATCAGATGAAAATGGACAATCCAATGGTCAACATTCAACAATTAAAAACATCATAAGAAACAGCTCTTTTTTTAATCTGAAAGTAGCCAGGAATAATTAGGGCTGAGGATGGTGCTTATTAAATGTTTCATCAAAGATTCTATATCACTCACTGCCTCTATTATATTTCTTTTTCATGGGCATGTGAGTGACACAATTCAGAATGGTTGAGTAATCATCAGACTGTCAAGTTTCATCTCCCCTACATGCAACTTAGAAAACTAAATAGCCCTACTATGAAGAGGAACAAATAGCTAGGAAAGAATGTAATAATCGAATTCAAGGTTACTGGTCAGATACCTTCCAGTTCCAAGCCTCTCAACTGCTTGAACAAGAGCTTCAACTTCTGAGACAGAAAATGGTCTCCTAATGCGGCGCTGAACTACCTCGGACCGCTTTGATTTCCTGTGCAAGGGAACCATGGCCAGCGCCTCCGAACTTGTTGCTGGAATGGCAACCAATGCCTTGGAATCTGGTGTTGATTTCTCTGGTGATGTATCAGCAGGAAAAGAAACTGAATCGTGATTGCTTTCAGTGGAGTTGCCCGAATTGGTCACTGGAGAATCAGGGAAGGCCTCAGAGACCCCTGGATCAGAGGTAGGAACTAGAGGGTTCCTGACAAACATTAAGAAGGGACTTAAATGAGGATTATTCATGACAAAATTTATTGAGTTATTCACATATTTGCATAGATAAATAAAAACTCCACAAGTAATTAATTAATGTTTGTGTAGTTTTGAACAAACCCATCCACAAACCGGTATCCATTAGAAACTTGATGTGTCTGCCCTACCTGGTCACCGGCTGACTTGAATCACAAGGGAGAAGACATCGAGGATCCTCAGATGACTCTGATAGTGGAGGATGCACAGTGGCAGGCTCTAGTGTAAAGCCAAAATTTTCCACCTTATCATCACAAGAAATTCCAGTCTGGAGAAGAGTGATGTTGTCATCTCTAATTTTCTTCCCATGAAGAAGAACACCAACTCGCAGCCCACCTCCAAATACAGCAGTCACAGCATCCATCACTGTCCTCTACAAGTCAAATCAAACCCAACCAGCATAGACAGTCAGAGGGGCCATCAAAAGTGATTTGTTTCATGGGACACGTGTTCAGGCAAGATAAAAAACACAGTAAGGTCTGAGGTAGTCAGATAAACAAGAATCAAGAAATGATTAGAAGGGCATGAAAAATGATGGTTTGTTGAAATACAGAAAACAAGAACATTGTAAGTTATAAACACTGTTAAGCTTCTGATCATGCAAGTTTTTCATCACCCTCTCAGGATTCAATGTTTCCAACAGGCAACAGTATTGAAAACCTGTCATCAATGTCAAAGACAGCAGTAATGCCTCTTCTTTATATTATTCAAAATCATGGTTGATTGTTCACAGATGCAGGAAAATCGTTGCCCGCCTATTAAATGCATCATTTACTGCTGAGTTATATGTAAGCGGTAGACTAATTGATTGAAAAAAACCACATTAACCAACTGTTGGCTAAATATTTGAAAAAGCCTCCAGTATCCTGTACTTTCTTTGGTGAACACCAAAGATTCTCGTAAGATTTCCACCTTATACTGCATCTCATGAGATCCTTTTTTACCCGAACCCCAGCAAAGAAAACTACAAATCTAATGAGATGATCAGTGGGTGTCCAATAAGCCAACTTGACTATCACCAAAGCCTTTGAATATGTTAGCTTTTTTGTAGAGACTCATGCAGTTAATGAATGGCACTGAGGCTTCTCATCCTCATTAGGGAAGAAATCTGATTTACAAGGAAAGAAAGTAATGACGGATGTACCTTTAAAGAACCAACTGTTGCCGTTTCGGAAATCTCAATAAAGAGCTCTGGCACCTTGAAGGACTTGATTCTAAGTTTCACTGTGCAAGACAGACGAACTTCTATGAGACAGTGGTTATAGAAGCCAGCAATGTAAAGCAAGTTAAAGAATAGTAAAAGCACCACTAAAAAAAATGCATACCATTAGAATCCCTGGATTGCATAGATGACTTATGACCTATTACTGGGGATGACACCCTGCTACCTGCATAAAACCGCTAGTATTTTTAGCAATGTAGCTAATAACAAAAAGAAAACGATATGGCATGAAGATTCAACGGAGATGAAAGAAAAAGGACAATAGAAAAGGAGGGGAATTAAACAGATAAATAGAAACGAACCCTGATGCATGGTGGCACCCAGACCAGTTTCTTCCCCACTGATACCCTTCTCAAATGAGTCGGAAACAACTTCAGTATTAATCCTCCCATCAGATATTGATATCTTGCTCCGCTCAAAGAGCTTCCTCCTCTTAAAGGAACACCTCTGACTCCTCTGGCGTGTGTAGCATATTTTCCTGCTGCGAAAAACAGGCTTCATGTCCAATTCTGATTACAACATCAAAATAAAGATTCAATTGCCTGGACAACATTCAGATGTTACAGCATGAAAGCCGGATTAACTAAAAACAAAATGATTAGCAAACTATTGAAAAATTCAGAAGACTGGATTTTCCTTTTTCTTTTCAAATGGTTTTAGAATATTTTAGAAGACTGGAACTTGATAAAAGTGAAGAAACAAATCTTTCATACCACTGTTAGAGAGTTCCCCATCCTTCGTTATTGTTGAAGCCGATTTCCGGTATTTGGATGCCATCAATTTTCTGATCCTCCGGTCTCCAAGGCAAGGCAGCCGGAAGGATTTCAAGGTTGAGGTGCTACGTTGGGTGCACCCTGAAGAGTTTTCGTCATCATCTTTATTAACTACTTTGACATCATCTCTACATCTACTGAATGAACTACAAGGATTTTGAGCGCCATACATAGGCAACTCAGCACTACTATCTGAACTAACTAATGCAGGAGGTTTAGTATCCATTTCCATTGGATCATCCCAGTGAATAATATCCGAAACAGTTCCATGTTTCAAATTTTTAATCCTTCGTTGTTCCACTTCCAGCTGTCTCTCAATTTCATCCTCAACTTTTCCATCATGGGACTCTGCACTGCCAGGGGAGCTGCCTTCCACATGACGTGTTTCATGAATTGTGTGAGGATAATTTTCATACTCTTTCCCGTCTTCATCAACTACCAATTCCTCCGCATAAGAAGTGTTCTTCGGTTTCTCAGACTTCATTGTTACAGAAGCAAGTCGCGAAGTCGAATCTTCCTTAGCATGTGAGTAATCCATGGAAGAAGGATCATGGCTCTGGCTATGTGAACCAAGCATAAAGACAGATGCACTCTCATCGCAGCTTCCTTGATCGCATGGTTCTTGTTTAAATGAGTGCTCTTCGTCCTGTTGTTCCTGTTTAATGCTATCTTTTCTGATTGCAAACTCAATTCTTCCTGATGATACATTACAAGAAGCTGGAGATCTTTCTTTCTCTAGTAACAATTCACCAGCTAAAGTAGCCAGTAAGTCAAATGCACACATCGGACTCTCATCTCCATTCTTTTTAAACAAACGCCTCCGCTGAAAATGACCATAAGAAAGATTATGAAAATACCCAAATAAGAACAAGGTTTATGGGCTGGAACAAAAATAGGAGGAAACTTACCCTAACTGATCTTGAACCCCGGGGCACCGCAGGCACCTGGTAGCCATTGAATCCATAGTCTAATTTCTTCTGAAAAACCATATCTCATAGACACATGCCCATAAAAAGACAATTCAGCAAAAATATACAAACAGCACCATCCGAGTCATTCACCAGCCTGAAGACTCTTTTGACAATTTGGATGCTATATCCCCCTAATCTGCTACAAACTCCTGTACGAACAACCACAAAGGTTCAGAAGATTCAGAAAATCTAATTGTTCCAAAGAATAAAGGATTCTTCAAGTTTAGAGATAACTAAACTTATTGATATAAAAAATAATTACATTAAATAAAGGCCAGAATATTTCCCTTCCAATCACCCGTGAAGAAAGTAAAATTACATCACGCATATAAAGAACAGGCACAGGTTGCAGAAATTCTGTTACCCTAGACAAGCCATGATCTAATTGATCAAGTAGAACAATAAATGAAATATCGATTGATCGATCCTCCAGCTCAAAGATGGGATGGGATCTATTGGGGTTGGATTACATAAGACTGATTCATTCTTTGTACATAAATATTGATCTAAATGGGATCCTCACAGTTATTATTATTATTATTTAGTTGATCTACTTGAAACAACAGGGAGTCCTTGTAGTTATGTAGAGATTCAGAGAGCTACAAATAAAAGTCTTAAATATATATATATTTTAATTTTTTTAGGGATTTTGTGAATCAAGGAGATGTCAATCTCATCAAAAGTAGATTGAAAAGAACTGCTGATTAAATAATTAGTGATCATATTATGAGTTGGAACATGTATCAAAACTAAAAACAGAACAGGAAAAATGAAACATGTCTACAATACATAGTTCGTATTATGAATTGGAACATGTATCAAAGGTTTGAGAAATAATTGAATAACGCCAAACTAGCCAAATATTTAGCTAATATTACTCATAAGAATCATCATAGGAGCTAATTCAAAACAATCAATCATACCAACTCCGGTAAAACCCAAATCTGAAAAAGGGAAAATCAAGCTTATGATGGTTTTTCCAGATCCATACCATCCGTCATATACAAATGATAAGAAATGAAGTTACCCAGATGCAAAACATATGAATTATTCATGCAAAAGGTTCTGATAAAATGAGAAAGCTGTGAGGAAATTAAATATATTGTTTTAAGAATTATAGGACTCAAACACAAAAAGAAAATCTACAAACACACGGATCATATTAAGAATCAGAAACATGTATGTCTCAGCTCAATATAAAAAAATAAAGATTATTTAGTCAAAATTCTCATTCAATAATAAACCCTTTCAAAGGTTTTAGTAATACAATTTGAACACCTCCAAAAAAAACCCAGATCAAATCATCTAGGAAGAACATTCATCCACAATACAAAATCAGAAACAGACATCTTCTAAATGAATTCTGCAAATTCAGAAATGAAAAAGAGATCTCTTTTATTTTTTTCCGCGCAACTCGGAAAAACCTCTGTAGAGGGAATCGAACCAAAAGGGTCCAACAGATTGATGGAATATAGAAATCCGCGTGCATCCTTATAGAGATTTCCAACAAAATTCAAAGAGAATGGGAGTTTTAGACATCAAAAGATTCAAAACCCTCAAAACGGAGATAGATCTCTTTTATTTTTTTCCGCGCAACTCGAAAAAACCTCTGTAGAGGGGATCGAACCAAAAGGGTCCAACAGATTGATGGAATATAGAAAGCCGCGTGCATCCTTATAGAGATTTCCAACAAAATTCAAAGCGAATGGGAGTTTTAGACATCAAAAAATTCAAAACCCTCAAAACGGTGATCTTTTGAAGTAAAATTAAACTCTTGGCATCTCTTCCACAAACAAAGACCAGATCTCAACAACCTCTTAAAAAAGTACTCCGGACGTTTCAATAATGAAAATAAAAAAGACACGTTTTTTTTTTTTTTTCAAAATCGCATGAAAAGTCACCACAAAATCTCAGATCAACCGCAAACGCAATCGAATTTCAACATAGAAACAACAAATCCGAGCCAAAAATTACATACAATCAACCAAATTGCTCAAGAAAAAACCATATTCCGAAGAAAAAACAAGAATTGATGTATTATAGCTCATCAAGAAACAGGATTCCGTCGATTCACCTCCAAATGAAACGCTTTTTTGTAATCTCAACATGGAAACAAGAATCCAGGCGGAAAATTCCACAGAATCAACAAAACTGGAAAAGAAAAGGCAATGTTTTGGAGAGAAGAACAAGAATTATGAATTCAAACTCGTCAAGAAACAGGATTCCGTCGAATCACCTCCAAAGAAACGATTTTTTCTCTAGAATCTCGTTTTTCGAGTAGAAATTGCCTCGGACGAACCAAAATCACGAAGAATTCCGCTCCTTCTCTTCCACAAATTCCCCTGTTCGTACTCCAGCCTTGAGATCGGAGAGAATTACAGGCGAATTTCACGAAATCTAGAAAATGCAATTCTCATCTTTCTCTAAATTTTTTTTTTCTCTCTCTCGAATCTGATGGATACAAAACCCTCTGAAAAACCACCAGTTTTAGCTAAAACCCCAGCTCTTATACGGAATACGTTTGACCCCCTGTAACCGGATGAGGACAGGCTATAACCGGTAACATAAACTACCTGGACCGCTTCCTCCATTCCGGTGATCCACTACTCCTTCGAGTTAATTGGATGGTAGCCACGTGGAGGATTAGATTTGATTGGACGGTGGAGATTTGGTGAGAGTTTCGTGTAGGGACATGATGAGTAACGAGATATTGATGCGGGAAAAGAAAAAAAAGACTTCCATAGAAAAACCGTAAATTCTGGGGGCATGGGATCTTGGGGCCTCAAAAATGCAAAAACCTCTCCATGTCCTCTAATTTCTCCCAATTATCTTGAAAAGTTCAAATTATCTTAATAACTCGATCACATTGTGAGGATAAAAAATAAACTAATGTGATATATCATAACGTCATTTTAATATATATATCTTGATTTTAGCTTCGTCGCTAGAATTTATCTAGATAGTTCGTTTGTACATTTTGTTAAAGTAATTTACGACATTGATCTAAAGTTGAAATGGAGGGCACAATAAGGAGTTGCATCCGTTATCGTAGAGAGTTTTTCCTACGGATGTTCCCGCATGCAGGCATCATGATCATCACAATCATTACAGTCAACGCCTTTAATTAAAGGGGTCTCGCTCTTCTAATCTATTGCATGCCTCTCAACGTCCCGATAAGAATGTCTTTATATAGGAGTTCTCACTTAAGAAATAGCATGCACTAATTTAGAATTAAAGGGGTTCGTCAGCGAAGAAAGATTTTCTTCTTAAAGAGTCGTGCAAGGCTTGCATATCAATGGATGCCTTTGATTAAAGTTATGTAATTGCTATTTTATACAGAGGTAGGGATTGAAAATCCCACCTTGCCATTTATGCAAAATCCGATATGAGTGAATCTCACATGAAATTGAGAGTTGATAGTGGGCCAAACTACCCCGTTGGACTGCTTCAGCTTTATCTTATTTTCATACTAGATTAAATATAATTATTTATAAATTAAGAAGTATATATTTGCATTTTAAGCTTATAACTAAGAAAATTGTGTTTACAATCATTAGTCTAATAATTTTTAAGCAAGTTTTGCTAGTTTTCGAATTAGAGATTGATATGTGGTATTTAAAGAAATGTCTTGAGGAAATTAATGACTTAGTTGTAGTAAATTGATATTGGCACTCCTTTTTTTTTTTTATTTATGAAGTCGCTCCAATTCAAACTAATTTCCTTCTCACCAATTACCTTGAAAAGGAGTGCCTCCATAAAAAAAAAAAAAAAAGTGTTAATATCAATTTCCATAACAAATTGAATATATTGATTGTTGCTAATTCTCTCATCTAGATCATAAAAGTGGATGGTAAACAAAGCTTCTACTCTGACTATTCATTGATAATCTCTGATTAGATAGCTAGCAATCTAATAGGCTTGCTTCTTTTAAGCGACTAGATCTCAAGGTCATTTTGTCTAGTAGGATAGTGGGCTTGAAAAACACTATTGATTGTGTCGAACTTTTATTGGTAGTTATTTTTTATAAGAAAATAAATATATAGCCATGAAATACAAAGCTGCTTAGAAATTGTTGCCCACAAGCACGTTCTTAGGTTAGTCTGGAATGGACCTATATGATCCAATGATTCAAGGGAAATAGTTTTCTATGGGAGTATGGGAGAATGGTGAAGCCCCCACCCCCTGGGTCCATGCACATAAATAGAACAAATCATGGGGTAATCTCATTTTGTGGTGTCAACATTTTGGACAATGGATATGGTCCCAACTTTAGTTAGGCATTCAATTCGACTTTAGTTGGTGTGAAAAATTTTTAAACATTCAGTTGTCTTCAGCTATTGCTAATTTGGTTTCAACTATTGTTAATTTGGTTTGGGACATGTATAATGTGCATGGTGTATTAAGTTGAATGCCTTGCAACGAAATAGAAAATCCAATGCATAGTACCTTAGATGCCTAAATGGCCATTGATCGATATTCCTAGTATCTTATTAGATTCATCACACTACCACATAAGGGCCCGTTTCTTTCCTAAAATTTATGATAGGAGTTTGCAATGGACTTGATGTGACTTTTTATCCCGTAAATTCCACGTGTCTTCACAAGCATTTTAAAATTTCATCAACTTAAAAGGTCACAAATGACCTTTAAGAATTCTGAAATTCCAACTCTTTTACTTTTTGGTAAAATTTCTGGATCTTGAAGCGCAAGGGAGCATCTAGGAATTCCACTATGTTGGGATTCAGAAATCTTCCTTGAATTATAGTAAAAAAACTTGCCCTAAGTGAAACACTGGGCATGCGCAGAATCGTGCTAAAAATGAGTGGAGCATTCAGAGAAAAAGTGTATTGGCTCATCTCGGTCCCAACTCGAATTAAAAGAGTCGATATAGATCCATAGTAATTGCTAGATAACTAGAATGTTCCGAAGAATTTCAACATCCATTAAATTATTGCCAAAAACAACCCCATCCAATATAAGCATTTTAATTAGTGTGCTTTTTTAGACATTTTAATAAAAAAAAATCTTCTTTCCCTAAACAAAGAATTTAAATATTTACAAGCAGGATCAACCAAACATTGAGTTTTAGTCTTTTACTGGGGCTTGAACTCTAGTTGGTTTTATGAAGAGGAAAATGCCTAACCATTGAACAATCAGTGGATTGACATTAAAAATAAATAAATTACACTTACCAAATTAACCTTTAATTGACCGCTCGTAATATGTTATTGTAAAATTAGTTGGGAAGCTTTAAGTTTGAGTTGGTTTAATGGTAAGTATAATAAGAATGAAATCATCTTTAATACAACCCATTTACTGAAGAATAATGACAATAGCAAGCCTCACATTTTATTGATCTAAGCCGTTCAAATCAAAAGCCTGCCTTTGTACATGCACTAGACAATTTCATTTATTTGAAACACCAGTTGTCTTTATGGGTAAGGTCGTCCTCAACCCTGAATTAAACGTTAGTTCCGAAATTGCCTCCTTTTTGTGCAAGAAAAACGTGGAAAACCAGCAAAAATTATTGTTGTGAAGGAAGGCCAGTATTGTAATTTTGTTTGCTTACGGACTAACTGCTAGCGGAGAATATTCCGAAAGGACCAAAACCACATGTGACGATACCGATATCCCAGTGGCAGTTATAGTCGGCATGCCCGACACTAATTTCTTCACCAAGGGAACCCAACCTACCTCTTAAGTTCATCAAATAGCTGAAAATCAGTTTTCTCCCATGTACAAAATTTAAATGAATAAAATTTAACCCATCTTGAAAAAATGATAATAATAACAAGAAGGATTTTGCTGGATATTTGGTTGATTTTTTTTCTTTCGATGCTTCGTAGTCCATTTGGATCAATGTCGGTCATCATGATTGGTTCCTTTGGATCAATATCGATCATCATGGTTGGTTCCTGTAATTTAAGGAGGTCTCATCTTTGGGAACTATTTGGATGATCACACCCCCTGGAGCTCACACTTGAGGAAACAAGCCGATGAACACGATTATTTGTTTTCAACCGTTAATGTCCGTATAAACATAGGGAGATAACGTTTTGATCAAGAAAGAGGAAGGAAAAAAAATTGCCCATCCAATTTTATTCTAAATGGAGTTTCTCTCATGGTAAGATTGTATTAATCACATTATTAATTTTTTGGTTAATCTTAAAGCGGGACTAATTTTTGTTGGTGTGAAATTTGATGACATCATCACAAAGGGAGAGCATATATTTTGATTGGTTCTAATTTTTAATAGGTGGCCCACTATTGAGTTTCACTCTTCATAGGTAAATGACACAATAAAGAGACCACTATAAAACCACACGATGAATCCTTATATGGATCCAACGCAAGTCCTCAATCAAGTGGTGAAGTATGCATGGGGTCCGTCTATTGGAAAACTGAATCAATAAAATGAATCCATTCCCCTATATTAGAATCTTCTTGAGACTTATTTTAATAGGAGTTGATCCCACCTCAAAATTTATGGGGATAAATTTAAAGGGATAGATAACATACATTCGATTCATCCAAATTTTCGATTGGTGGCCCACCCCCATGAAATTTCAATCTTCAACGGAGGTAGCATGAGCCCGACAATATAGTATTCGGACTTGGAAAGTGTCTAATTCATTTTTTTGCAACCTATCGGAAAAAACGATGTCACGTGTAATTTTCTTCCTCTTTTAAAGACCGTCCAACTCATCATCCCCGGGCATTTTATCTTCAAAACACTGTAGCATTTTAACTCATTGGTTAGTTTGTTTCTAATGTGCCTTTGTCTCCCTAGTCTTATTCTATCAATTTCACACTTAACCTGAGTTTGATTGGGATGAAATTCAATAGAAAGCCAATAAAAAAACCATAGTTTTGGACTACTTAGAATATTCTACAGGTGAGTTCTAAAATTGATGGTTCTTCTAGGCACCACTAAAAGGGCATTTGTGTAGAGCCGTGCTCAAAACAACAATTCCTCCATGCGATGTCCTCTAGTCAAATCTCACTCTAAACAAACTTAGCTTATTATCAAATTGATCAGTTATGAGAGCATTTGATCATTTTTTTCAAGTGATGAATCCATAGGGGGACCCAAATTTTATGAGAGTAAAAATTTGAGCCCAATACCAATAATTGGAGATGTGATTTGGGCCCCCCATTTGTTTATAAAAAGTGGGCCGCATTTAAGTCGATGCAACCAGAGTATCTGAGTTCCAAAAAAAAGTAATGTATGTGATAGTGAACTTGATTTTTTTTTTTTTAGAATAACAAATTTTAGCTGTTTCTCATTGGAATTTAGTTGGCACAAACTAAAGCCTCTATCCGGCTTTTGAGAGAGCTTCTTGTTTCCTCCATCATCATATACAATACAACCTTCTTTTACTCACAAAAAAAAAAAAAAAAGCATCATTTAGAACCTTGCAGGGGTCTCCTTCGCTGTTGGATCAAGTCCATTGCCACATGATTAAAAGGTTGCCAATTATCTAATAAATAAAGCATCCGGGTTCCCTATTTGGACCAATTAGGGAAAGCCACATGGGAGAGAGGATGTCAAATGACATCTCATCTCTTTTAAAAATTTTTTTCTTCTCCCCCATGGGGCAAAGCCTGATTGGTCCAAACAGGAAATTCATTTCCATAAAAAAGAAAGAAAGAATAAAATGGGGAAGAAATTCGTTGCATTTTATGTGACGGACGAAGCGTAGCTGCTTGTGGTTGTGAGGAACGCTAGCCCGTCACTTTCGATAAAAGTTGACGCCGTCAGAAAAGTTTAATGACGTGGCAGAGGTGCGAGCCACTTGATTTGACGCCATTACATTTGAAGATAATTAGGGTGTTAAACAATTTTCAGTTTTAGTTTTATTTTATTTCATTTTGTTTTTTTGTTGTTGGGGCCTGGGGGTGGTTTGGGAGTAAGATGCAAATGAGTATCCTGAGATTATCTTTGGTTCAGCCCATTAAAAATTGAATTTAAAATTCGTTTTAAGTTTCGATCAATAAACAAATATAGATATAAAATTTAATTTAGGTTTCGATTTGAAAGTTTCGACATGTGGATTTGAGACCCGACGTATGAGTTTTTAATATTACAAGCCGTAGCTCAAAATAAATTTTTATTTGCTATTTTTATGCTGGATGTAGTAGATTTGATACACTATTATTACTAGTTGAATAACATTCTTATTTTAAGTAAAAAATAAAAAATAAATAAAAATCAAAATAATTTTTGCAACTAGATCTTGACCTTCTAGTTGGATTTAATTTCGAAATCAAATCCAAGTCGTCCCATCAAAATAGGATTTGCACCCACAAAATAGATTCCGAATTAAGCCAAACCCACCGTTATTTAAGAATGGGTGTGGGTCTAGATCACCGAGAGCCCTCCCATATCCATTCGCACTTAGGAGGTTGGTTGTGGGACCTGCATAAAAAAGGCGGTTGTAACAGGACGCACCGGTCCCATCGCTTAGACGGTTTATACCGGAGAGAGAGAGAGGGTGTCCTCTATTTGACACGAGTCACTCACGTGGGGACAGTTGCTGGCCTGCAAACTACAGGGCTCCAACCTGTTCCAACTCACATGTGACGAGAATAAATTACAAGAATCCTCGTCATTATTATAGGCTGTGGTCCCAAAAGATTCCGTGGGTCCACCTTCTAATCGATCAGTGGGCCACCTTAAATCGAAACCACTCAAATTCACCGCCCTGTCATGTCTTATTGTCACCGAAGAATTCACTCAATTTAGAATTATCTCGTGCTTACATGTAAAATGCATGATCAAGTTATTAAAATCAGAAGATGCTCGTATGATTATGGTTACCCTCTCCTTACCCTTACTATCAGAATAAGGGTGGAGCCCACTAGGACTGCATAGAATCGGACCGCAGACCGGACCGGACCACAAAACCGGACCGGACCGGACCGGATTTGCGGTCTTGGTGGTCCAAATCCGGTCCGATCCGATCTGGGCCTTTTGTGATCCGGTCCGGACCGGACCGCATTTATTAAAATAATTTTTTTTAAAATTTTTTTTTCATAATCTTTGAGCCCATGAGGCATGAGCCTAGCACCCATTTGTAAAATCCATCATTCATTCATTTGACATTTGCCTACTTTTTAGATGTGAGGTGAAAATGAAAAAAAAAAAAACAAATAAAAATGAAAAGAAAAAAAAAATTGGAAACCGGTCCGGACCACTTTAAGTGGTCCAACCGGACCGGTTTGGACCGGACCGGAAATCCGGTCTGAAAACCGGACCGGAAATCCGGTCGATCACCCTTAGGGCCCACATATCCATATCTATTACCAACAATCTAAATATGAGGGTCCCACCTCTTACTGTCATAATAACATGATAGTAACTCTCACAAGAGCATCTCCTATTAAATTGACTTAATCATGTATTTTACATCTTAGTATAATTATTGTTGCGGAGGAGTAAGGGCTAACTCCCAATAACGTCCTCTTTTTTAGATTTACCAAATAATAATAATAATTCCTCTTTGTAAGACTCTTTTGGCAGTCTATAAAAAAAAGGGATATGTTCTGGTGTGAACTGTACCCACGAACTCACCGTAAGAACTAATTTGTGGGGCCAATTGTGGGCCCCATATGGGGATGAGATAAGATGGATGGAAAGATCTACGTGGGACCATCCCAAGTATCAAAGTTGACCCAATCCCATGCCCATGACCCCTTCATCTGTGACCCACATATCCTGTACATTTGGACGGGCATACAGTCGATCCAACGGCCTAGTCCATTCACATCCGTGCCAAATCTCGAGACCTATACTATTAGGAGGGTCCTATTTATTGCACAATTTGGATAGGGTGATAGGCGGGCCCAAACCATTGTTCGCACTGTTCAAACCGTGTGACTAAAAAAAAATTAAATCACTCAAAATTAATGCTTTTCCTTTTAAAGGCCTAGCTGAATTTCAGACAAATAGAAGCTAGGCTCTTAGCAAGATTTTACTTAAATAAACATACGAGTAGAAGAACATTAAAGAAATCTCAAGTTTTGTAGTTAATAATCTGATGGGTTGTCCAAACTCATATTTAAGTGGATTAGTCTTTCCCTAGTGGGGCCCGTTTAAATCTTTCACATCAGTGGAGAGATGTTTAGTGTGACTGTTGGTATAAACATGATTATAATAAAGTCTTCTTTAATTGACCAGAGAAAGTGGACAATTATTGTAAGTGATTTGGATTTGCAGGTGGGCTGAATTGATGGATTTAATGCCATTGGCTTATAGACTTCCATGAGGCCCATTTAAATGCAGAGAAGAAAAAAATCCCTATGAAGTAAATCCAAACAAAGAAATTTGTACGTGACTAAGAAAAACTCATTCTTTCCCACTTTTCTATGCATCCAATTAATTCCAAATCAACCTTGAGTCCTAGTGGTAGAAAGTGATTAATCAATTGTCATCTTAATACCAGTGCTAATTCATGTAGATTAATTGTGGGAAAGGATTAGGTCATCCATAAGTAAACCCCCTTTTAAAAACACAGTAAATAAAAGGGGTCATTTTTGAGAATTCAGATATTTGTCTAGAATCTAGGGTGCAGTGGGTTTGATTACATTTCTGCTTCCAGAATAAAGTAGACTCATTGCCATTAGTAGCTTGTTTGTTGAACTGTTTATTGCATCATCAGAATCAATTCAAAACCCTGTCAGAGAACATCTTTCTTGATTTGTATCACATAACTTGATGATTTTTCTTTGACATCTTGGTCCTCCACCTCAGCTTAATCATGTCAACAAGAATAAAATGAACCTTTGTTGAAAGATCTAAGCCATACAAATGCAATTAACAGAGTGGTATCTGTTATTGTGTTTTCATTTTGACCATTTATAAACAAAGAGTTGGTTGAGCAAATTAGGATAAGATAAATTGCCTCAGTCTCTAATCTCTATGTGCCTCATTTAGTCATTTGATTAATGATCTTCCAATCTCTAGTAATTAATGTGAATCTATGATGGGCCCTATCATTTGAACCTGAGGCTCACAATGGAGCAGATTCGGGCCGGACTCACTCATGTCTAGGCTTGAGTCTCTTTACAACAGAATGATCCAAGCTTGGGTCTGGGTCGGGCAGGACCTTGTGTTTGGGTCTGAGTCCGTCCATTCGGGAAACGGACAGCCCCAGGTTTTCACCTTAAATCCCATTACTAGATCCGAACCAGAATCCAGGCTAAGGAATGACTCTAAAATCATAAAACTAGAAACAGAGTGCTCTGTGGAAATTATAAAAGACCATTTTTTTTTATGTATATCATATGAGGGCTTGTAAGAGTCCATTGGGCTTGACCTTATGATTTTATTTAGCCCATTAAGGAATTCCGACCTTAAAAGGAGCATCTACGTCTGGCCCATTGGACCTACATGTATGCTGTCTAGGACCGTATAAATGGACCCCGATCTGCACTAGATTCAAGCCCATCGACACAAGTATTTGAACGAATTATATTGGATCTTACATGGGCCTACATTTATGGGACTTATAGTCCAGTAAACCGTACAGTCCTCGCTGGGCTGACGTGACATGGGTGCAAACTGACCCGAGAGTTAACCCAATGCAAAACGTTACCTAGTAACTCAGGGTTAAGCTCGACCATTTTCACATGCGGCTTCAAATTTAAACCAGCCCAGCTCAAGCAGACTTATTGCACGCCCTGATTTGCTAACTCGACCTGGTAAATCATGGCTCAAGGCCTGAATTGTTAACATCTGAGTAGACTTCAGGTTCACATTTTCCTTCCTGATTAATAGAAGGGGTCTGGTTCTGGTTGAACCTAACCTGTTAATGTTATCTATGTGGTCAAGCTGACCAGAACCACTGCCAAGCCCACCTCACAAAATAGTGGCTATAAAGAAACAAAAAGTCTGCATGCACCGAAAAAAAGAGCTTGAAAAAGGCCCTGAAACCTACTCTACCCTAAGATCTTCTTTTAAAATGAGATCCTAGGGTAGGGGAGAGCTTCAGGGCCTTTTTCAGGCTTGTTTTTCGGTGCATGTAGACCGGTTGAGAAAGAAACTCTAGCTAGAGATCACACCTACCTGCCAATCACATGCCCATCAACCAAGGCCACCTAATCAGTGAGCCACCTTCTTACACTCAACTTAAAAATAACAGCAAATAAAGTGATGTTTTTTTGTTGTTTACCCATATACAATGGATCTACAATGTCAAATGGAAGGGCCCAAACGTCACTCTTAAACAAACTGGGCCACTTTCAGATTAAAAACATGTAAAACTGGAGACAGACACCCTTTTTTGGAGAATTAATAATGTATCTTTCACATCATCAAGCTAATGGGTAAGAATGACTGTGATTTTGGTAGGGACCCAAATACCCAAAGGACCCAAAATGGGGTAAAAAGGTCTAATAATTGAACCAGTTTTCATTTCGGTGCGGTTCAGGTCCATTACATGGGCCTGAATAAAATTCAAGTTTAGGTTTGGGTCCATGTTTTTACCCGATAACCCGAAACCCAATATGTGGGCTTCACATTGTATTAATTGTATAAGTATATAATGTGCTATGTAAGTATTATTATCCAAGATTTGTAATTGCCAAACCGATCAATAAAAAAAGAAAGAAAAAGATTTGTAATTGCCAAATGTGTTTTTTCAGGACTTAAGAAAGCAAATCTCTCTTTGCCCGTTTGTTTGCCCAAGTGGCAATCATATAATATTACTACGTCTTCATGTGAGCCTTATCTTATCCATTTGGGCTTAGATTTGTGTACTTATCCTCTCAAGTCTCAACAATATTTAAGGGCAATACTTTTATCAATGCTATTATTTTCAAGACGTGACAGGAGATTCTATTTAACCGGTTGATTTTCGCTACCTTGCCTCCATCACATGATTTTTGATGTCCATTGCCACTCGAGGTAACTGGGTGCAGGGTCGGACCTAGGTACAATCATGTAGGTGATGTTGCACCCGTCAAACTGCAGTATATTTTCAAAATCTATATGAAATTTTATGTGATTTACTTTAAAAAAAGTCAATAAAAATCATGGGTCCACCTTCAATATCCACATGAAAAATCTCAATTAGGGTCCGGACTCCTTAAACGCAAGTCTTAGGTCCGCCACTGAAGTCCACGCCTACTTATAGTAGTAGTTGTTGTTGTTCAACTAAGTACTCAGAGGGATGCACTAGATTGTGATCACTGTTTGGATTATATCATATATAAAATGGGGCACATTGGATAATGGTTCAAAAAACTTTTTAAGTGATTAAACTGACGAAGAAGATTGGATTGAAGCATTGATAGGGGTGGCAATCAACCTGGATTGGATTACTTTCTCCTACCATTTTTCATATGGACGCTAGTTTTTTATTTTTTCACCCTAGTCAAGGGGGTTGGGATCCAAGAGAGAGCCCACATACACACACGGAAAAGTAGCTTACTCAAGTGGGAAGGAGGCCCGCACAAGTGGGAAGAAAGCCAACATAAGTGGAAAATGAATTCGAATCCCGGGCAGCCAGGTAAGTGGTAAGGAGCTGTTCTTATACAGACACACTAGTTGATAAAAGTATTGCTCCCTCTACTTGGTTTTGGCTTTGACCGGATCTCCTGTTTTGACTCTTACAGAGCTTCCCCGGGGTGGGATGTCTGGAACTCTCCTGTAGGTACTACATAGTGATCAAGACGTTTCTCATCTCCTTCAATGACATATCTTCAAATTTTACCTTAATAGGAGCTAGTCCTACTATAAAATTGAGCACATAACTAATAACGGGATTAATTATATGATGATAATACAAAAGATTATGCTAATCACGTCATCAGTCATGTGACTCAATCTCAGAATGAAACCAACTCTAATTGAAGTGAAGTTATAAATTAGAAAAATGACTGGAAATAAAATGACATGAAAATTAAAACAATCAGCATCAAAGATTCATCAAGAAGGCACTAAATATATCATACATGTTTAGCAAATCAGGTCAAGATGACTCACGATGGTGGGTTCTATATTGTAAATTCTAAAATGTGGGTCCCAATTTAGCTTTTAAAATAGGGTAAATTAGGGAGAGATCCCTCATTATTGGGCTATAAAGTCTCCAGGACATAGCATTACTATTTAAGGCCTAGAGTCTCATTGCGCATGGAATTAATTCAGGCGGTGGTCCCTAAGCATGTGACATCAGATTTTTTATGACACATATGCCCTTCTAGCCATTTATATGGGTGTGTGGTCCCTAAGCACGTGACATCAGATTTTTCATGACTTATTTGCCCTTCTAACCATTTAAATGGGTGTGTGGTCCCTAAGCATGTGACATCACTGTCTTTTCCGGATTATTTTTACAAGGTCCTTACCATCTGTAATGGGTTGGGTCTTGGACCATGGCAAGTGAACTATTTCATAATCCTCATGGCTAGTCCTATAACAGCCTTGAGGGAAGTCTTTCTTTCTCGACATTGAAAGAGCACCTTGATGGAAGACACTATTTCAACAGAAATGAAGAGTTAAAGAAGAAAACCTAAGAGATTACTTGAACAACTGATTGTATAAGTTACATGGGGTAGGTTGCTAGATTCAGATAAATTTCTATCAAAGCTAGATAAATTTAAACTAAATTTAGTCAAACCAAACCAAATCTAGTTAGATTATCTCATATCGAAGTGACATAACTTGTTTTCAAATTGGTTGTGATTTCAAACACAGATAAATTCATATAAACTCAAATAAACTCATGCCAAAGTTAAATAAGTTCACATCAAAGTTAGATAAATTCGTAGGAAACTCAGATAAATTCACTTAATTCGTATCAAACTCAAATAAATTCAAAGCAAACACAAATAAATTCATATCAAACTTAGATAAATTCATACCAAACACAGATAACATCATGCCAAAGTCATATAACGCATACAAAACTTAGATAAATTCATAGCAAACTAAAAAAAAAAAACTCATTTAACAACTCAGAAAAAATCATGCCAAAGTCAAATAAGTTCACATCAAAGTTAGATAAATTCACAGCAAACTCAGATAAATTCACTTAATTCATATCAAACTCAGATTAATTCAAAACAAACACAAATAAATTCATATCAAACTTAAATAAATTTGTACCAAATACAAATAACATCATGCCAAAGGCATATAACATCATGCCAAAGTCATATAACACATACAAAACTTAGATAAATTCACAGCAAAATAAAAAAAACCTCATACCAAAATTAAATAATTTCACATCAAAGTTAGATAAATTCACAGCAAACTCAGATAAATTCACTTAATTCGTATCAAACTCAGATTAATTCAAAGCAACACAAATAAATTCATATCAAACTTAGATAAGTTCATACCAAACACAGATAACATCATGCCAAAGTCAAATAACATTATGCCAAAGTCAGATAACACATACATTAAAGTTAGATAAATTCACAGCTAATTCAGATAAGTTCACTTAATTCGCATCAAACTCAGATTAATTCAAAACAAACACAAATAAATTCATATCAAACTTAAATAAATTCATATCAAACACAGATAACATCATGTCAAAGTCAAATAACATTATGCCAAAGTCAGATAACACATACAAAACTCAGATAACACATACATCAAAGTTGGATAAATTCACAGTAAACTCAGATAAATTCACTTAAATCGTATCAAACCCAGATTAATTCAAAGCAAACATAAATAAATTCATATCAAACTTAGATAAATTCATGCCAAACACATATAACATCATGCCAAAGTCAAATAACATTATGCCAAAGTCAGATAACACATACAGAACTTAGATACATTCACAGCAAACTAAAAAAAAACTCATTTAAAACTAAGTTGAATACATTTTAAAGTCAAATAAAATCTTGTGAAATTCAATTAATTTCATACCAAATTCATTATTTCATAAGAAACTCAGATAAACTTAACTCAGAGAAAATCGTTTCAAAGTCACATAAAATCATTTGAAACCTTGTTTAATTAATAACAAACGAAGTTAAACTTAAATCAAACTCAAAAAAATAATGTAATATACAGATAAATTCATTTAAAGTCCTATTTAATTGATCATAGACTAAGATAACTTTATATAAAGCTTGGATAAATACATGTCACAGTCAAATAATTTCATATTAAGCTCAGATAAATTCAAACCAAAACTTAGATAAACTTATGTCAAACTCAATTAAGTTTAAGTCAAGATGATTCGATTGTTTGATGTCACTAATGAGTTGATTTTGCTTCTTTCTGCAGTTTCCTTCATCTTTGATTTCAGAATCTTTATTTTGCTTAGATTTTGGAGTGTATGACGGAATATTTTAAAGCAATGCATGTTTGGTGACGTATAAAGTATATAAAGAAAGGGCATTTTTGTCTTTTTGACTTATTAAATGTTAAAAGGGGACCGCTGCCTTTATGAGAAAATGAGCAGGACCACATGCTATAAAACGTAGTGTTGAGGGATCTTTCACCAAATGCCCCTTTAAAATAAGAGTTTTTTTTGTATAACTTTATCCAACAAACTAATTGTAATTTCTAACTTGAAATTAGACGCTTTTATTTTATACCTTAATCTAATTAACTCTTATTAATTAAATTAGTGCTTTCAATTGGCTCTCTAGCGATTTAATCTGAATCTTTAAAAAAAAATGAAAAATGACATAAATTCTTTCAGAATTAGTGTGACTCCATTGAAAATCAGAATTGAGATGGACCAATCAAAACTAAATTAAAAACCTTCCACCATATAATAAATCATCCATATTATATTTCAATCAAAGTCCCAAGTCTTTGGACTTGGCCAAGACATCAAAACGAGGTTAACTATGGAGTTTAACTCTTATGCATTTAACAATCCAGAAAGTGGGAAAGGAATTTTGGTGGGTGAACATATTATCAACATGACATTCGTCAAGCAAAAGTGGATCACAAAGGGGTCAAAAAAGTGCAGCAACACATAAATAAAACAGAAACCACTTTAAAAGTGGGTGATAGACTGGTAGTCCCTAAATTAGGCTAACATGGAATTTTTTTTTTTTTTTTCTGATGCGGATAACCCTAGATTCTTTCATTTATGTGAAAGCCCATTTTTGTTTGATCAGAACCATTCAAATCGCAATCATCTAAGTATGTTACCACTTCCTGAAATCTCATTATAACGAGAGTGGGATATACACCATTAAATTGATAATAACGTATAAAAATTACAACAATATTACCCATATCAATCCAAAGGAGAGTATTACCCCAATTACAGTGAAATTTGGAAAAGTGCCTTAACCAATTATAAGAAAAAGAAATCATGCATTTCAATCAATTTGGACAAGCAAATGTGGACCCTTGATATAAAAAAAAAAGCCAATTTGACTTTTTTTCTCCTCTTCCCATCATATTTGATTTTGATTTTGATTTTGATTTGATTCCCACCGTTCATTGAAAAATGTAGCTGGAGTCTGGGACACAAAAGAAACCCATTATAGACGGTTGGATCTACTCTGGGCCATAGGCCAGTTTGATTGGGAAAGGCAGGGTCTCAATTGTGCAGAGGTGGGGCCCACTCATTTCAACGACGGTTGCGTGGCATTGGAGTACAGGTCACCTTTTTTCCAAATGCCAACCGAAAATGGAAACAGTGCGCGCATGAAGAATCCTCCGTACGTCTACTACTATAAACCCTCTCTTTCTCTTTCTCTTTCTCTTTCTCTTTGAAACAACAACAAAAACCCTTGTAACTTGGTGCGTCTTTACTCTAGAGTCTAGTCTCTCTAAACCCTTCCTTTCTCTCTTCTTTTTATCTTGTTCTCGTTGCTCTCGCTCTATTCCAATCGAAGCTGTTACAATCTCATTTCCTTCTCTGCAACGAAGATTTTGTGTTCGAAACTCTCATTGGATTCGAGAGAAAATCTCAGGTTCGTATCAGTCTCGAAATCGTATTTGATTTACAATCTCATTTTCCATCTGAATCCTTTCTGTGAAGCCTTTTGTTTGTTACTAGATCAGGACGGTCTGATTATCATTTGGCGTGTGTGATTGTTTTGGTTGCAATCCATCTGCAGAGAGAGAGAGAGAGGAGATTGTGTTAATGAGTTAGTTGTAGTGATTTGCAGATGATTTTGAGCTTTCTTCAATCCCTAACTCATTAGTTTTTGATGTAAATGATGGTAATGGAGGAAGCTGTCTCTAATGGTGGTCTGATCTCCCCTTCTTCTTTTGAAAAAAGAGAAGAAAATCCTACACCAAAATGCAACAACAGCTTCCTTCACCATCTTCCCTGGGTAGAAGACCCTAATCTATCCACCTCCTGTCTCCATCCAAACCTTCTTCATCTATTAGAGATGTGTGTGTGTGTGTGTGTGTGTGTGTGAGAGAGAGAGAGAGAGAGAGAGAGAGAGAGAGAGAGAGAGAGAGAGAGAGAGAGAGAGAGAGAGAGAGAGAGAGAGAGAGAGAGAGAGAGAGAGAGAGAGATTGGCAGTTTTGAGGGGCTTTGAAAGTAGATGATATCCCTAAAATTAGATTTATTAGCTTGATTTTTTTTTCATTTTATGGCTTTGAAGTTTGAATAGCGGTTCTGTGATTTATACAATATTTTTCTATGTTTATAAATTTTGAACTATGAGAGATGAACACATGCTCCTGAAAGGTAGAAAAAGAAAGAAAGAAAGAGAGGATTTATGTTGCAATTGTATTGAGAAGCTAATACTTAATTTACTTTGGGTGGAGCAGCAAACTTTGAGTAGTTGACAGTGACACCTGTGTGGGGGGTTCAGCTGAAATTTCACTTCAATTAGAGTGATATGAAATGCCAGATTGACTGTGTAGTTAACATAACTATTTTTGATGTGTCATCTTTAACCATTTAATTGTTCTGTTAATAGTTACAGGGTCATATGGGACAATATTTAGGCATTTAATTCTCATGAGCGATTTTCTCCTACTGGATTCGCGTCCATGTGCTGAACAATGTGAAACTCACCATCCCTCTCCATTAACTGAAGGAGAGGGTGGAAGAGAGGGAAGTGAGAGACAGAGTCACAGATAGGGAGAGAAGGCCTGCTCATGTGAGAAATGATTAAAAATTGTTTGGGGTTTTTCATTGCAGTGAGAAAAATCCCATGGAACATTCCACGGTTTTTTTTTGGGGGGAATGTCCCAACAAATGAATTTCATCTATGAAGAAACAATGCCAAACAAGGGCTCATAAAAGAGTCAGTTCACAGTTTCACACCACTGGCATTTGGAATTCTACCCATCAAACTAGGAATTCATGGGGGGTGGGTTGTTGATACTCTAAAACCTTTATGTTTTCTTTGGTTGCATGGAATTGAATTCCTAGGAATTCTAAGAAATGTATTCCTAAAAGTGGCCAATACTAAAGAAATAAAGGTGACAGTCCACCAAAGGAAAATGAATGAAGGGGAGATGGAAAATGAATACGCTGTCATCACCTAAGTAAATGAAATCTTGGGAAAGCCAGGGTTCCATTTGTGAAGGAACATAGAAATCCTCATCTCTCAGATTACTGTATATTAATGTACACTAATTTATATGCAGTTAAGTAGTATCATACTAATGTAAATATCCAAGAAGATTGATGATAGATTAGAGTGGTCTGAGAGATGATGATTTCCATGTTCCTTCAAGAATGAATAATATTATGAATAGGGAGACCGGTGACATGGGCAGAGCAGTCCATACTCCTCAGTCCTCATTCTCTCTAGTGTTTCTTTTCTACTATTGTCACCATCTACACTACCTTACCACCTTCACCCCCTCACCTCTTTAATAATCTTTTGTTGGAACCCATTTTAGGATGAATTCTTAGTACTTCAATTCTATGCATACAAACTTTCCCTAAGTACTAACCAGTGACCAGAGTTGTTTGACTTTGTCTTGCCAAAAAAAAAAGTAGTTTGATTTTGATATGATTTATGTGTTTATTATAAATTGTAACTGTGTGAAAAAATATGATTATTCTATTCTCATTTTATCATGTGGATTAACATTTATTTTTGAATGATAATGATGTGGATTAACTTAAAATGCAGTATTTCATATTTCTTGCATGAGGCTAGGCTACAATGCACTTTTGCATTCACCATGCCTATATTATATTTGCATTTTGAGCCGGACATTCTGGACTGTCCAAATCATAGAACCCTTCTGTTGGTGGAGGATAGCCTAAAACCGTACTGGATGGATGATAACAATTCAATATGTAACCATCAAATGGATGGTTAAGAAGAAAATACAGGCACAGCTTCGTAGCTAAACCATCCAATTGGTGTGATTCACAGCATGATCAGTCCTTGATGGGCCCATGTGGGATGCATCTATTTGGGACGAGCAGCGGCAGTTTAATTTTGGGTGGATGATCATGAGACAGTTTAGTTTTTAGCCATTTCCGTATCTGTGTTTTACAACTCTGTTATAAGTTCATTACTATATATTGAAAAAGGTGCTAGAAAAATTCTTAGATCCATATTATTGGCATTCCATTTTAGGTAATGTTAGAAGTATTCAAATTATTATTGGCTAAATATGCATGTGATGGGCCCCACTGTGGATGGATGATGGACCAAAGATTTTCCCGATGAACAGTGTTCAGCCATCCGACCAGTGGACTTACCTTTGGAAGGGACTGTTGGCTCTAATTTCACTGTAGCTGTCCATTTGTTAGTTTTGATGGGTGAGCCTGACTTGAGCATCATTGCCAATGAATGGTGGGGCCCACCAAATGTTATTATACAGTTATGAGTACCCTGATGCGGTTATGAGTACAAATGTTACTATATAGTTTGACGGCATTCTGTATTCTAGCATCTTCATGTTCACTAATCGTTCTTGTTCTGTTATTGGAAGTCTTAATTTTCAAGGGTTTTACATATTTTAATTCATGCTGATCCTTTTGACAAACCATCATATTAATTTTGGGTTACTTATCTTAGTTCATCTCTTTACAGGTTTGATGGAATACAGTTCAGGAGAAGATTCAGAAATAAGTGACTCTGAAGTTAATGACTATTCAGACAAAGTATACGAGTCATTGAAGAAGGGAATATGTAAGACAAGGTACTCCGAAGATTCTTTTAGATGTCCCTTTTGTACGGGCAAAAAGAAACAAGGTTATCACTATAAGGACCTACTTCAGCATGCATCTGGAATAGGTGCATCTCATAGAAAGGGGAAAGAAAAGGCTAACCATCTAGCCTTGGCTAAATATTTGAAGACAGACTTAGTTAGTGCATCACCAGGTTCATTGAAACCCACTGTTAAATCAGAAGTTCGAGCTAAGCCTGTGCGTGATGCTGATGACTTGTTTGTTTGGCCTTGGATGGGAATTCTTATGAACCTTCCAACTGAGTGGAATGGTGAAAAATATGTTGGTGAAAGTGCAGCAAGGGTGAAGGAACAGTTGTCGAAATTTCGTCCTATCAAGGCTCATCCATTATGGAACTACAGAGGTCACTTGGGGATTGCAATAATAGAATTTGGGAAGGATTGGACTGGATTTAAGGATGCGATGGCCTTTGAAAATTCATTTGAAGTAGAGCATTTTGGTAAGAGAGACTGGAAAGAACGCAAGCACCGTGGATTAGATCTTTATGGCTGGGTGGCACGGACTGATGACTACAATTCTGTTGGTCATGTAGGGGAGTACTTACGGAAAAATGGAGACCTTAAAACAGTGGCAGATCTTGAGGAAGCTGCATCACGACAGAATGATAATCTTGTGAAGAACTTGGCGAGCGAAATTGATGCTAAGAGTAAACAAGTGAAAGAATTGGAATGCAAGTATAACGAGACCAGTATGTCTTTGAGCAGCATGATGGAACAGAAAGATAAGATACTTCAAGATTACAATGAAAGTACGTAATCCTATAGAAATGTATCACTTAGAATTAGTATGCTCTCTCTCTTTGATTGATTGACTGTTACTTGTAAGCTCTCTCTCTCTCTCTCTCTCTCTCTCTCTCTCTCTCTCTCTCTCTCTCTCTCGGTTAAAGAGAGACTGTCCACACAGAACTTTGCATATAGTTTATATGTGGACCACCTTGTGGGCCCACCTGGGTGTGTGCCAATCACAAAGTGAAGGGGGAAGGGAAGGAAATGTTGATTCATGGACCAGGGATGCCCAAAAGAGCCCAATTGGATCATTGTCGTTTTGAATTTGAAGGCCAAAAAATTTCATCATCATCTCAAAGTAGAACATTAGTGAAGTGTGACAATTTTTTTGATGCAACCTCCTCATTTACCAGGGTTGTAACCGGTATGGTGTGGTAACTACTAACTACACGTGGTTGATCTTGAAGGTTCAATTCATGTCTGTTATATTCAAATGGGTGTCATTTCCTATGATTGTGAGTGCCAATTTAATGCAAAGGGGGTAGTGAATGGAATGAGGTTGGATTTATCATAAGTGGTCCCACAAACTGGTAAATCTATTGCTTATATGAGAGACAACCTGCATATGAAAATTTGTACATGGGTACTCACGATCTGGTACAGCTTCCAACAAGCCTAGCTAGTTTGTGAGTCAACTCGATTCGGCTTGAGCTTCAGTCTTTTTTCTCATGAACCAAGCTCAAACTTTGTTTAGAGCCTTAAAGAGGCTCATCTAAGCTCAACTTGAGCTAGGCTTGTTAAGGGGGTCGACTTGGATTTGTGTGTAGATATCATAGAGCATGTATTTGTTGAACAATACAAAATATTGTTGGTTTTATTTATTTTTTAAAATCAATTTAATTTGGGGGTACTATTAAATATATTTAAGTCATAACACTTTAAACTTGCATTTAGTTATAAATTTTTGAAAAATTTAACTCTACAGGGTATAAAACATAAG
Organism: Litsea cubeba; assembly: GCA_012931725.1. Classification (NCBI taxonomy): domain Eukaryota; kingdom Viridiplantae; phylum Streptophyta; class Magnoliopsida; order Laurales; family Lauraceae; genus Litsea; species Litsea cubeba. The sequence continues at coordinate 49,577,747 of CM022945.1, read as the reverse complement.
AAATCATCGTATGCAGTGGAAAATTTTTGTATTAACCTTACTAACCATCCAAAACATATAAATGACACTTTTAACACTTCTTTCATTGTTGAATTATGAAGCCTTTACATTTGCACCTGCTGACATCTAATTAGATGGAATTTTAGGTACTTTATTCCTCAAACAAAGGCCTTTTGTTCCTTTTCTTTCTTGATCTTTTGTAACCAATAGTAGACCCATTTTGTGGTGCTTAAATGGTGCTTGTGTAAGTGATAACAAAGAAAATTTTCTTATATTCCGTAATTTTGAGTTAGGCTTGACTCGAGGTCAAACTTTAGATGTGTTATGACTTATTTGTCCAAGCTCAAGCCTGACACAGTTGGGATTGATTTCTAGTCAACCCTCAGTTGAGCTTGAGCTCGATTTAGTGATGTTAAACCAGCTCAACTCCACAGTACAAGCTACCCCTTCTTAAATGGTTGGCCAGGGCTAAATCCTTTATTTTCTTGAAAATTTTCAATCTGATGTTTTTGTTTCCTTCATTATTGAAATCCTCTAGTGGTTGGACTCCTCTGATACCAAGTTGCAATAATCTATGTAAAGATTTATAGGGTTTTCCTAAGAAGGTCAGAAAAAACACTAGAGAGAGAGAGAGAGAGAGAGAGAGAGAGAGAGAGAGAGAGAGAGAGAGAGAGAGAGAGAGATTACATGGTCAAAATTTTAGGTTTGACAAATTACAAAAAATGGCTATGTTTTCTACTAATTATATAGAGACCCATAGCGCTGATTGAATTATAAGTAAGTCTTATTCTCGTAATCTTAACAAGATTGCTAACTGGGATGACTGCCATCAATTAACACCTGCGAGGTGAGGAATGGGAGCCAAGGTGTGGTTTGTATGGGGCAGTGAGTGTGAGGGTATGGGCCAATTTCCTCCTCCTGAAGGTCACCTATAGCTCTTATTCAGGCCCACTTATGCTCAATTCAATACTTTCACACAATTTCCTCCAATCGATTGGCCATCGACCTAGTTGACATCTGAGATCTAACCATTTTTTTAATTATTTTTCGATTGAATATTGAAAAACCACAGTTAAGGATGCTGCAAACTTTAGGACTTTACGTCAAAGGTCAGGATGATATGATGAGCCTACTTTTACCCAATCCTAATACTAATTATCCTCCCCAACTAATTACCGTCCCTACTTCACTGTCACCCGCAAACCAGCCACCTTTCTATCTGTATCTGGGTTTCAGTACTTTTTCATCTAAAATCCATAGCTGCGAGCATCAAAATCATAATGATTTTTAGGAATGCCTAACTAATGCATAGATGTCCCTTGCCCTCTTGGCTAACCATCCTAATCAACAATTTTGTCACTTGCAAACTGGCTGTTAAATATAATTTACATATATAGAGGTACATTCCTTTTCTAAGTATTTATTTCTTGCATGTCTTGTTTACAGAAATAAAAAAAATGCAACGGATAGCACAGGATCACAATCGTAGAGTTTTATGTGAAAATGAAAAACTCAGATATGAGTTGGAAAAACAACAGAGAGAGCATGATCGGCAACGTAGAGAATTGGATAAGCGTAAGGTTGAGACTGATATTGAGAGAAGGAAACTCATTGATGAGAAGCAAAAGGTACTGCTGCTATTAAAAATTCTATTGTATATTGAATTTATAGTTTTTTTTTTTGAAATTGGTTATTTGACGTTTATAGTTACAAGACACCTTAAAAAGAAAGGGTGAAAATAAACCTGTGCTGACACCCATACTAGCATGGGGCTCGCTTCTTGCCACTTCTTCATTTATTGTGTACCTTCCAATTCTTTGTGAAACATTATATGTACATGCTCCTACACATTGGACCTCACTGGTAGGGCTTCCAATGTCAGCATTTCTTCAACTTCATCATGTGCTCTTACTCATGGTATAAGCTCTTGAAAATTATAAGGTCTTTTGATGCATTGGTGATGTTAGATAGACATGAGATTCAGAACTCCGGCATCTCACACTTGATAGAACCTACAGCCAGCATCAACAGAGAGGAGTCTGGAGTCTTCGCCAAAAACCAAAAGCTGGAAGCAAAGAGGTCGACACTTTCTGTGAAAGTATATGTATTAAACCACTTTGTGCCTTTGTACACGTGACAGGGACAAAAACTAGTCCTCCCCATATTCGTCCAATACCCTTTTATGATATTTCTCTCACTACAGCACTGAGTTATTTTTAGTTTTAGGCTTTTAGCCAATTCATCTTCTCTAGACTATGATCAGCTAAACTTGCACTCTCTATATTCTTTGGTTTGCTAATTTTTCAACACATTTGACTCAAAAAGACTCTCCGAAGTTGTAGATTTATTTATTTATTTATTATTATTATTATTTTTTTTGCTTCTTGCCTAATCAAATGAGTACGTATGTTTTAAATTATAATTCAATTTTTCCCTTAGTAGTTAGTACTGTACTGAGTACGTATGTTTTAAATGTACTATCATACTAGGAGTGTTTTAGGTGTAAGGCAATATGGGGAGGGAAAGCCAACAAAAAACTCAAAAAAAAAAAACTAGTTAGATTCATGAAGTTCACCACAAATAAATTTGGTGAGGCTTCTATGATGATGCTATATCACAAATCATCCAAAGAGGTTAGAGATTTTTAAAGCTAATTTAAGATAAAAGAGCTCTACTCATGTGGCCCACCTCCCCCTATGATGTGCCTGATGTGTTTGAGAAATTAATTAGTTGTCCAATCATTAAAAAAAATGCACTTTATCAAAAGGATATAAGCTGTAAAATCGTTCCCCAACCCCTCCCCTGTGATGGATAGTGATGGTATGCCGTATGCATCTAAGTGGGATCCACACATGCCCACACAGTTCTATATTATCGACAAGTTTCATTATCAGTTTGATGATTTACACTGTTGGATTAGTCATGTGCGAAACTCATGATTTTATTTTTATTTTGACGAGTCTTCAGTCTTCACGTCGTCAATCCTTTACCTCTCCTGTAGTGGTAGAATGCCTTAACCAGGATTGGCCATGCGTAATATATGTGACCTCCACTCTTCTTGGAGAATGTTGTAACTATTGCACTAGTCACTTGGTTCATGAAACACGTCTTTAATGATTTTGTTATTTCATTTATGTATTGTTATCAATTATAATTGGTTTTTTTATTATTCCGTTTACAAGAAAGGATTTATATGTAATAGATAGCAGCTGTTGCTATAGTACGTTGGATACATGCTTGACTGCAATTTTATCAGGTAATTGCTTGTGAGGGGAAAATGATTACTGTGAAACATCTGCTGCATTATGCTTTGAAAAAAAAAATGCTATACTGCAGTAGCTGGCACTCACTGACTTAAGTGCCTTAATTCTAGCCAGTATGCACTCGACAACATCTGGTGCGTGTGCACTAGCAAGTGAACCTTCCCCAATTTCAGTCTAACCATTAGACCAAAACTCACTCAACGTACACACGCACCCACACACCCACCACAAGAAGAGAGAACACAGAAATGAGGGCTTCTTTGGTGATTCCTCAAACTCGCTTGTTACAGATGAATGTAGAGAATCCTATTTATAGCCCTACTCTATACAATAAATGATTGAGACTGAACCCATTCGTCCATATGAGAACCTTCTAAACCCTTCTCTAAAAACTTTTACTCAAGACTCTACCATATTTCTTTTATCGGTAATGTGATTTGAACCCACAACCTCAAAGTTGCAATATTGAGCACCTTCCAATGTGCCATGGGCTTTGTCTACAGAAGTCTACCATATTCCTAGACTTATCTACATCAATACTCTACACATATATATAATCTACAAGGATTGCCTATATATTTCTACAATATTCAAGAATCAAAACTACACCAGTCTCCTAGATTTTTCCGTACCCTCCAAGATCTTTGTCGATCAATCTAGATCCTTTCGTCCATCTGATGATGTGCATGTTCCAGCATCTAAATGGGTGATGACTCATGATGCGTGACTCTAGTAAGCCTCCACTCATGTCATTGCACATCTCATTGCGCCATGGGCAATGAGCATGTGTCCTGGCTCTGCTGATTGGTTTATGAAGATGCTTGATCTTATATCCTTTTCCTATATTCCTGCAGAATGAAATGCGAAATGATTCTCTTCAAAGGGCGACATTGGAGCAGAAGAAGGCTGACGAAAATGTATTAAGGCTGGTGGAAGAGCAGAAGGTGCTTGCACTTATTTTCTTTATATCTTTTAGTCAACATCAACCTTAACTAATCTTTTTTATACCAAATATATGATTTTATTTCATTTATGTTCTCACTGGAATATATATATTTATGCAGAGGGAAAAGGAAGCCGCTTTAATGAGAATACTGAAGTTAGAGGAACAGCTGGATAATAAACAAGCATTGGAGCTAGAAATTCAGCAGTTAAAGGGAAAGTTGCAAGTGATGAAGCACATGGAGTCTGATGATGACTCTGTCAAGAATAAGATGGAAGAAATGAATGAGGAACTTAAAGAGAAAATGGAAGAAATGGAGGACCTAGAGTCATTGAACCAAGCACTTTTGGTAAAAGAGCGTAGAAGCAACGATGAGCTACAGGCAGCTCGTAAAGAGTTGATTTTTGTATGTATTCATCATTCTTTTAAGTTGGCATTTAAATCAAGTTATGAAGGAGCAATTCCTATATTAATATGTGACAAGTTTATTTCAACATCTTGTTCTCTCTGATTTTACTTGCTAAAGCAATACTGTTCCTTCATAGGGTCTGAGTGAAGTGTAAAATGGCTTTTTTTTTTAATTCAATTTAGAACATCATGTTCCCTGTGGTTTTACTTGCTATAGTAACTCTCTTGCCTCCTAGGGTCTCGGTGAACTATTGGGTGGGCGTTCACACATTGGCATCAAGAAAATGGGAGAACTAGACACAAAGCCATTTCAAAGTGCTTGTAAACAGAAGTTTTCTGCTGGTGAAGCAGCATTTAAGTCAGCAGAGTTATCCTCCTTATGGGAAGATCGTATAAAAGATCCACACTGGCACCCTTTTAAGACGGTCATAGTGGGAGAGGAACATCAGGTATATCAATCCTGGAGTTCCCTTAAGTACTATCATATTTTCTCTTTTCATCATGTCCGCAAATTGATCTTATGCTAAACAAGTTTTGCTATCATTTTCAAGATTGGGTTTATCTGAAATTTGAGTAGAAAAGAACTCACAGGGCCCCGCATAAATGGGAAGAGGTTTAATTTTGATGATGTTTATCCAATCCCTATAGGGATCCTGAGGAGGTGATTCAAAGATAATCTTCTCAAATGTGCATCTCTCTAGGCCATTATTCTACCTGCACATCATGCATATTCACATTTATTAAGGTTTTACATTTTTGCGCATGTTGGATGCCACTATACTGATGTCTGTCGAAAATATTGCTTGCTTCTGCCTTTTGCAGCGAGTAATAGATGACAATGATGAAAAGTTAAAGGAGCTAAAGGATGAGTTTGGGGATGAAGTACACCAGGCCGTAGTTACGGCATTATTAGAGATAGCGGAGTACAACCCTAGTGGGGGTTATGTTGTTCAAGAACTATGGAATTTCAAAGAACGGAGGAAAGCAACATTGAAAGAGGTCATACAATATGTATTGAAGCAATGGAAGACCCATAAGCGGAAGAGGTGAGCCTTCTCATCTGTAGTTTCATTCCAGTTGCATATGTGTTAGTTAGCATGACACAGTCAAATCATGTTATTGTAAAACATTTTTCAAGTTAGAGAGGAATGTAGACAACTGGAGATATTTTTCCATTTGAGAAAAAAGATTGACTGATTGACCAAATCATGCATTTGAATTGCACACTCTTTTAGAGTTATTACTGCATTGCCTATTTGAAAGTAGTGTGAGTGATGGGGCACACAACATCATTTTCCTAGGCTCTAGAGGGCCATTAGGCCCCAACCCTCCATAACGGAAGGTTTGTCATACAATTGAAGTAGAAGCCGAAAGACAGTTTATGTGGCGTTTTAGAGAGAGGAAATGGTTCTGGTGGGTGTTTAGGTTGAATCTGAACTTATGTATGTGTAGTATGGAGTTTTTTTTTTTTTATCTTCATGAATGTGCTTAATTCATTTTTACTACAATAAATTGTACTAAAAATTTTTTTACTTCAGTTTGAATACGGTGTGGGATTTTATTCTTTAGTTCCTAAGTATTTTCAGCACATCAATTACATGTGACTTCTACTGGTATTTGGTACAACTTTGAGCCAAAAAAGTGAATAGAACAAATCACTTTGTTTTACTAAATTCGGTATTTGGTTATCTACATGCTTCATTTATTTGAACAATTGTAAACCTCGGTTTAAATAGTATCTTGCTGCAGTCTGAATTAGGGTTGTTCATGGGCTGGGTTGGGCTGGGCGGAACAACATCCGACCCGGCCTGAATTTTAACCCGTAGGCCCAAGCCTGGCACTGGCCTGAATCGGGCCATAAGTGCTCAGCCCGAGCCTGGCCCGCGTAAAATAGTACAAGCCGAAGCCTGGGTTGATAGTGTTTTATAAAAGAAAAGGGTATTCATTCATTACAACACACTGTAGCATGGCTGGTTTCAGGGCGTCATGTGGTCAAGTTCCCATTTTTAACACATGCATTGTTTTTGCTTAAAACTCACACTCTCACTTGGGCAGGCTGGGCTTGGGCTTTCCAACACTGAATCCAATCCTGGCCCATATGTTAAATGGGCCCACATTTTAGGACCAAGCCGGGCCGGGCTAAGACTAGGGTTTGCGCCCTTTCCAATCAACTCGTGTCAGTTTTACTTTCTATCTATTCTTATGCTCATTTTCCATCTCAAATCATTTTGGTTGTGCTTTAAAGAGATTGATGATAATTTTGTCGTCAAATATCTATTTTCTTTTTTCAAGAAGAAGAATTTCAAGTTAAATGTTATATAGTTCCTTTGGAGTAGATGGAAATCCAGAATGTACTAATTTGTAGATAGAATGAGAACTGGCACTTGCCTTCAAATGGACTTTTTTAGTTGAACCTGAATTTGGTACAATATTTCTCCATGGAAAATTTATCCATCCATATTTCTTGAGTCATTTATGTTGCTTGAAATTAGACAGACGTATTGAATCTGTGGAATTTTGTTTTCTAAACGAGATAACTCCCGTCCCGAGGACTCTTGGAAGGTTTTTTTTTTTCCTCCTTTCTTGGCATCTTTTCAGATGCATTCGTGTGAGTTTTGTATTTTTGAAGTTAAGCATTATGCTTTAAACTGGTTTCATGCTCTGCATGTACTCCCACTTGAAATGTTTCATTGTCATCTAAGTCTTAGATCCCATTGATCTAGGGTTGGTTTAATGTGTTCAAGAGACAGCCAGCTTTATCTAGTAAAAGGGAGAGGCATCAGATTTATCTGGTAACTAGAGCTGCCTAATCGTCAGCACACATGAAACATTCAATAATTAATAATCTGGTATCCTTGGTATATAAAATATTGGGAAGCAATCTTCATTATAGTATGGAGTTTGGATTTGGTAGTTGAAAATGTAGCTGCTGTGGCAGGATTGTAGCACTCGATTATATCAAGTTGATGGGTGGTTGCATCTTTGAAAAAAAAATATGAGCCTTCATGAAATTTGAACCAATGCTTTTCAAGTCCTTGTATCGTCGTATAAAAATGGTGCTGATTCTGGAGGGTGATAGTCATCTCGATTTGAAACATGCACAAAAATTTGGTTAAGCCTAATCTTCTGGCCTGGTACTTAACAGGGCCATCCTGAATGGAGAAAAAAATTACAGCCACTATCAGGCTTTATAGCCACTTCCAATTTCTCTTCTCATTCTTCTTCTAATTGGTTTCATTCAATTGGTTATCATAGAGTGGACGATACCAAGATCACCATATATTTGCTTGATACGCAAAAGTATAATGGAGTCTACAATGTTCAATGGAAAAGCATAGATTTGATCATCACATTTAAATACAGCAGCATGAAGCTTGCAAACAAATTAATAATTATAAAAACTTTAAGAGTATTGTTGCTTTCTCTAATAGTTTTGTCTGTGTAGGAGACCTCACAGTTCAAAATTTCCCCTCAAAAGTTTAATGGAGATCGATGCCCAGGTCCAATTTGTGTACATCCTGCACCCAAGGCTCACCCTAGGCACTCTCACACACACTAGTAGAAAATAAAGAGCATTTCAAGGGTTAAGTACTCCCCAAAATGTAAATTTGACTAGACAAACATAACTATATTTGAAACAATACCAGGCAAAATCAATGGTTTAGGCCTCATTGTTACAAAACATCTAATCTAGACATTCAATTATACTTCATAACCTTGTCTATTACAACAAAAAAGATGGCAGGATAAGAGTGCTATGATGATGATGATGTAAGCCTCAAGGACCATACAATGCATAAATCACTTTTCCAGTTTTCCCTTATCAAATTGGATCCATTAAATGCCATAAGTAAAGCTAATTAGAGTATCTGCCTCTTCGGCTTGGCAAAGCCGCGGTTGGTCCGGACAATATTGAAACCGATTTGAATCGAATTGGTTCGAGTAGTCTGGTGGTGTTCATGGGCCGGGCTGAGGACTGTCCGGGGCAGCTTGCATTCTAAATTATAAGCTCAAGCCCCAGTTGGGCCTGCCTGAATAAGATTCCATATTGTAGCTCCACTGGTTTCATCATGTTACCCTTTTGTCGTTCAAGCTCCCCCTTTACCCCTCCCTAATAATTATTTTTACATTCGGGCCTGCCCGGGCTTGGGACAATCGACCACTAGGTCGAAGCCGGCCCATCTATTAAAAGGCTAAACGTGACTTCTTGGGTAAATTAATCTTCATAGTTCTAATAATAAAATGCATTTTAAAACTCAAAAGGCTAAAACCTAAAAGTGAACTTTCAAATAAGTTAAATTATCAGGTTTCTAACGATCAAATGGATCAAATAAATGCAGAATTCCCAGCTATATATTAATACAACTATTCCACACTTCTGAGAGTAATCATAAATTGCACAAATGGTTTGAATTTCTTAAAAAAAAAATGCAGGATTCCAATTGATTGGAGCCATAATCTCACAACAACAACAAGAATCCAAACTCCCAATCTATGGATGATCCGGTGAACACAATGAGGGTACGTATAAGGGTGTTCATGGGTTGGACGAGGAATATCCAAGCCCAAACCAAACTTAGAAACAAGGCCCACGTCCAGTCCAGGCCCACACGAACTTTAGGTGAATGGCTGGAGCCTGCCCATTTATTAGTCAATTGGGCAAGGCTTTTTATCACTTTTGGGCTTTCTAGTTACTTGTTTGGGTAGATAAGTCACTAAACTGCATGTATTACTTATCCAGGTTGGGCTGCGCCAGACTTTGGGCCTCTATCACTTAATCCAAGCCCATCCCATTTATTAAACTGGCAAAATTTAAATCCAGGCCCGGACCAAATCAGGCTCGGAGCACCCCTTGGTGCATACCTGAAACCTGGGCACCCGTCCAAGCAAACAGGCCTAGTGTCTATGGACCACACTAACACCTGAGCACCTTGTCCTTGGGCTTGAACCTTGTCTCGACGTGAGATTTCTAAAAAGTTGGGCCACTTTGGTCCTTGTTTTAAAACCTCTTTCATGGTGGAGATGGGAATGTGTTATCTAAGAAATCTCCGTGCATGAATGAATTACAAATTTTCGAAATTGCAAACGGGTTCTGTTGGGCATGGCCTAAATTGGGGTGTGGCCGGGTGGGTGGTTTTTATTATTATTATTATTATTATGGGTAATGGGGTCTAAAAATGTCATAAAAGGTCAGTCCCATCAGATGATCCCAACACCCAGTGGGGGCATTTCGATGCATATGTTATATTTAGGGGCTTTTGGCGGTAGGTCCTTCATCATTTGCTTTTATAGCCTAAGGTCCACGATATTTTATCGTACCCATGGAAGTCCTCTCATAAAAATGAGGCAGTGAAAAAGACAAAAAAAACCCATGTACACGTCAACAAAAGCAGACCTTAGACAAATTTATTTGAATTTTGAATGTTGATTTATTTGTGGACAGAACAACTACAACATTGGACCCACTTTTCAGTAGTCTAGCCTGTCCACGCTACTGATTAGATAGATCATGATCACAGTGTATGCACTTACAGACGCCATTCTCTGGAAACATTGGGCCCTTTTATTTTCTTTTCTTTTTAACATGAACGTGCATTTATGATGTGCTTCATCCTTTGCTCTCCACTTGGGACCTCCATGAGACCTTAACCCATAGTTGAGTTGGGTTCATGAAGCTAACGGTCATGATCTTCTGACAGTGGGCCCCGCGTGTTCTTTTCAATCTCCAATTACAATTTCTTATCTTGAGTCGTCAGTCAAATTGTGGTGACTTTCCAAATATTGGCAAAGTAGTGGTAGTGGTACCATCAGATTTTGCCCCTCCAATTGGGACCACCGACCCTTTTTTTCCATCTCCACCGTCTATTTGACGGCCCTGCTTTAATGGTCATGATCATCAGGGAGGCACCACAATGTGAAAATCCCTTCCAGTCTAGACTTGTTAGTAGTTGGGCAGACCTTGCATTCAGGGCCTACTCAAGTAGTTGGTTCTCTTACCAACTCAGATAAATTTGCCAATACTCATATAAATTTATCTGAGTTTTGTCAGAAGTTCAGGTAAGTTGACTCAGATAAATTTGTCGAAAACTCAGATAAATTTGTCAAAACTCAGATAAATTTATCTGAGTTTTGCTAGAAGTTTAGGTAAGTTTGCCGAAAATTCAGATAAATTTATCTGAGTTTTGCCAGAAGTTCAGGTAAGTTTGCCGAAAATCCAGATAAATTTATCTAAGTTTTGACAAATTTATCTGAGTTTTTGTCCAGTTTATCAGTTTCTGGAAAATTTATTTGAGCTCGGCGACACCAAAGGTCAAAATACGGAAAATCATATTCTAATAAAAATCGAAATCCAAAACAAGAACACTTGATGACCATGATCCAATCGAGAAAAGAGAGAGGGAAACAAGCAAAAGGGCAAACTGCTCTCTTTCAAATCAGTTGTAGAGAAAGAGATTTGGATAGAGAGAGAATGATTTCAAAACCGTTTCTATCTTTGAAGAAATGAAAGAGAGAGAATCAGAAGTCATGGCATGGTGGCGACGAAAGGTGCTCTGCAACGATACTCCATAACCATGGAAAGGAACGGAAAATGAAAAAGAGAAGAAGAATGAATGAGTTCTCTGGGACAACAGAGAATAAGAGAGAACTTGGCCTAGGAATGAGGGTTGAAAGGGGCAAATTAGTTATGATGAAAATATATGACGTGGCGTATTAGGAGACATTTCCCTAAAATATCTCCAACTATATGGACTAGAGACATTAGAGAAAAAGTTGTTGTCATTGGTCCCTTAGAAGCGACTGTTGGCTTATTTACCTTTATATTTACAGGTTAATTTTCACCAGAGAGCTAGTTCTCGTTCCCTATGGTGCTGTTATCCCTCCTGATTCATGACAGTAGTACGGGTGAGGGAATGAAGACTATTGGATCAAAGATGTCTAATAAAAAAAGAGCTTGACTTAGGAATGATGCCGCTCATTTCACACTTCACAGAGCCTCAAGACAAATAAGTCAGTAGTTAACCCCCTGGTATGTTTTATCTTTTTGTTTCTAATTTCATATATTGAAAATTTCCTTTGTACAGTGATTTAATAACTAGTGATTCTTAAGTGCCATATGCAATTAGTACCATCAGAGGCACAATTCTCAAACACCATCATGTAACTGGCACTTTTGATCTGCTGCCTGTTTTGTATGGTAAATCTTTTGTTTTGTTTTGTTTTTTTAAACATACATCTCTTAAACCATATTATTTCTTTGAACTCTTCCCTCAATGAGATTTTGTTACTGATCAAATGAAAAACACAGAGGAAAGTTTAGAGCAAACATCCAGGATAAATTTGCATGAGAAAAATAGAAAAAAGTTGCAGTGTGAGTCAACTTGTTGCTGCAACTTCTTACCATTGGCTAATCCATGTGATGCGTTGTTAATGCTTGGTCTAGAACCCAGATTGATTGCACATCCACCAGTCACGTGTTTTAGGATTGATAACATTAAGTTGATACTGCACTCTGGACCTGACTCTTGTAAGAAGAACCTAACCAGAAAATTTCTCATTTTATGGTCCTACATGATGGTAAGCTCCAATACTGGTGCTGGCATCTGTAGCCTAAGATCTGTGCTTGCCAAGATCATCCGTTACGCAAAGTAAAAGGTAATGGCTGCATTTTTTTCTTTGATTTTGAATGTCATCACTGGTTCATATTTTTTAATTAGTAACACTATTTTTTTTTCTTATGCTTAGCTGAACCCATTATAATAACAGGTGTAACACGGAAATGACTGGTTTTGAGCCCTCTGGTGAGGCTTCTTGTCTGCATCTATGGCTGTTTTTCTATGTTGGACAAACGATGTGGTAAATTCCTACTCATTATATGCTTAGTAATTGTCCCACTCCCAAGTGTACCATGTTTCTCTTTTTATCTCTGGTACATGGGCAATAATTTTTGAATTTTGAGGTTGGATTCTCAAGGAACATCAATGGAATAGGTTGGGCTGAACTTTTGAGTAATGGTTTGCTAGGTTTGAATATCAGTGGGCAGGCATTGGCTGTGCTAATTTGCTAGAACCCTAGAATTGTAGCCTGATGAGTCGCTGACACTCTGGCCTAGGCTTTCTGTGTAGCCTGAGCTCGCTTGGCAGGGTTGGGTCCTTACCTGGGCTAAGCAACATCCCAGATGGTTCTCTAGCCTCTAGATTTTTTGTAACCGACCAAGAATCATATTGACAATTTTATTTTACTGTTAAAGTTGTACCATTTAGCCGAGAATATCTTCTACTGCATGTTGGAGCTGATCAAGTGAAACCCCTTTTTATTTTTACATTGTACTGGATTGACCTGAGAGGCTCTTTGAATCAACGGATTCGTGCTTGTGAAATTTTTTACAAACTAATGTAAAGACAAGGTGAGCAAAACAAAGGTCATCTGAATTCTGAAATGCACACATCAAAATTGCATGAGCTAGTTTCTTCTCCGTTACTTCCAACAGTCAACTTGTTGAGAGAGAAAACAGCAAAAAAGGTAAGGAGGAAAAACAGAAAATCCATGCAATGAATGAGTATGGTAGCTACCACCTGCCGCCCTTACTAATCAATGATTGTGAGGAAGAATTGTCCTTAACTGGAGCACGGCAGACCTTGCACATGCTTCACCTTCCCTTGCTCACTGCTGTAGTCACTGCAGAACACCTTATGCCCACAAGGAAAATTAGTCCATCTAGATTTATTCTGTTTGTTTGCAAACCATGCGCATGTTGCATCTGCAACCTCTACCATTTCCCATATTGAAGCACCTTCATCAGCTGGAGGTGTGGACAGCTGTTTGCCGCGAAATGCCGGTACTCCAGTTCCTGGCAATTTCCGCACCTGTAGATTAATGATGAGATGTTGTTATTATCAAGAACCTAAGAAGTAACTAAGTGGAATGCAATTAGCACATCATCAAGTCACATAGGATGACTATATTTAGAGCTGTCAATGAGGCGGATTAGGACCAGCTCACTTCGGCCTGATTCAAGGCTTGTTAAGGATAGTTGGCCTAAGTATACCGGTCCAGCTCCAACACTGTCAGAGCCTGCCTGATAAGGGCATCAAAGGTCCCAGTTACCCAATTAAAGCCCGAGTCAAACAAGGCTTAAGTACCAGGATCAAAGTCTGAGCCAGTAAATATTTGTCATGGAAATAAAGAAGGAAATTCAAGATTTCATACAAAATTGACGGGAGAAATAATTCAGGCTTCCAAAGAACAAAACTCCATCTTAAAAGACTCTTAACTGTAATAAAATCCATTACCACAAAAGATAAAATATCTGAACGCGGCTTCAGTTGACTTCTAAAATATGAGAAAGAATCCAATATAGATGACAGAATTCAGATTTGGATCAAATCTAATTGATAATAATCCAAGTTGAACAAGACAAAGCAATTCCCTAATTTGCAAAAGAAAAAAAAAATTGATTTGCCATACCTAAAGATTTATTAAGCAATCTATATGGCAAGTTTCTAAAGGTGCTAGGATGAAACCTAGTTTCAATATAAAAAACTGATCTGAACAAGATGTGGGCTCAAACTTCGAGTCACATATTATCTTTAAAAAAAATATTGATGGGAACTGGCAGATGCATTCAGATTGTCATGGCTGCCAAAATCTAAAACCCAAGGGAAAGTCAGTTTCCCTTTGATGCAAAATCAAGAACGTCAATTAGGAACCAAAAACTCAGCAAACACAAGGTCAAACCTTGCATCAGTACAAACTATATGCTTGATCTTTAGGCTACTACATGTTCAATTCATCTTCTTCCAGGAAATCAAATGGAACCCCTTAAGTATAAACAAGATCATCTGGCCAAAACTGAAGTCGAAAATCATGCCTAGATGACCAAGGAAGAAGAAACTCCCTGAACTTTTGATCAATCTGAATATTCGAACTGTTTACAATGGAAAAGCATAGGACTTAAATAGAAAAACTTGAGTAGTCCTAGCCTAAGTAAAACTCTAGCAGATCTCTAATCTTAAAATAACGGGAGATGTTTTACCTCAAAACACTTTAAAGACCAAGCAACAAAATATCCAAAACATTTCAACTCCCTGATTCTATCAGAATGTAGATTATAACTATTTGTCATGATTGCCCAAACATTAGCTTGTTGGATAGCTAACTGAACAGCAAACACACCTAATTTCATCTCACTCAGTTATCAACTGGCACATAAAATAAGACCAAAGACTACAAAGAAGAAATAAGAAAGAAAACTAGTCTAATGATGACACTCCTCACGATACATGTGGAACATGACTACCAGACAAGCACCATGCATGCACTAGAATTGGACTATAAACTTGGATCTGGAGCAGACCGATTGGGCCCAACACACAATCTGAATCTCATCTACAAACTCAGGCACAGGGCAGATCCAAACAGAACTCAGGTCCATTGACAACTCTCATTTGCAATATGGATACGGTCAAGGGGAGCCTGATCCAACCCTACTAATTTATTAGTGTACCCAAATCTCAATAAAATTATAGTATGTGCTTGAATAAGCTAGATTTGGATTCTGATCCTTTATAATGTGGATATAAGAGACTCGATTCAAATTTCAGTATTCTGGAGTCATGTCCCACTACTTGCATTCCTACTCATTAGGCCAAATCTCTTAAAAGGAGGGGAGCAGTTGGCTCACAGCCAACCATTTGAAGCCCTTTCTAATCATATCTCACATCCTAGACACAGATCCAATCCTACCTGACATACCAAAACTCTCTCCAAACTATATTGTATCTGAGCAAGGTTCTTTTGATTCTGGCCAACCTATTGACAGCCCTACTCATGGGGCAGTATAGTCATTTGTCATAGTTGTTACCTGAGGAGTCTTGACGAGGCAAAGTAGGGAAACAAGGGCTCGATTCACTGTTGCGAGTAGCAAAGTCTGATATCGTGTCTCCCCATGGTGCCTGGAAAAAACTTTCCACAGGAAGGTGACAACGGAAGCAATGTGTCAACAAACTCTGTTTGTTCTTACAGATAGTGCATAGCAGCTTGTGCTTGCATGGCATGACAGCCCACAGAGCCTTTCTCTTTGTACACAGCACACAGATGTTGTTTGCCCTGAAATTCTGCAATCGCACATTAAGTTAGAGAAGAAGAAATGCAGTAAATTCATGTGAGCCTTGATGGTCTCTTGCAGTTCAAAAAGTGGCCAAGTGGGACCAAATTGCAACTGGACCAGGAGTGGATGATGTTTGAGCAAGTTTCCTAAGAACTAGCCTGACCCCAAGTCCAAACCCTTTGCAGACAGTTGGACCTAAAATGGGCATGAACCTTAAGTTAGTGCACCAAGTCCACCCAATATTCTGGATGAACAAACCATTGCTTACTGATTGTACTGACATAGGCATGCCCTGAATTAAGCTCGTTTCCAGCATTTTCAACAAAAAATATTTCCATATTCAACACTGACAATATGTAATTTTTCTGTTACACAGGCTGATAGGCAGCCCTTATATACATCAGCGATAGGACCTCTCCACTAGTGGGAGAATGCCTTAACAACCAGGCTGGTCATGTGGTTAGTTCGCAATTGACGCCCACCTTACAAGCCCGTTTGTTTGCATGGAATTGAATTCCTAGGGATTCTCTTAAATGTATTTCTATAAGTGGCTAAATTGAAGAAATAAATGTGAATATCCATTAGTGCCTGTTTGTTAGCATAAAATGCATAGGAATTCATGGTGAGTTGAGCTCCACCGAAAGTTATTAAAGAGGTGAGGGTGAAGGATATAAGGTGAAGATGTAGATCAGACTTTGACTTTCCTAGGTATTGAATTACTGGGATGATGGCTGAGTTTTCATTTCCCATCTTCCCTTGATTCAATTTCCATTAAAGGGGACGTTACTGGATGGTCATTTTTAGATATTCACCTTTGGCTCTTCATTTTTAGCCACTTAAAGAAATACAATCTTATGTATTCAGTTCCATGAAACAGACAATCCTAACAGCCTGTTTGTTTGTATAAAAATATTGAGAATTGAATATGGTGAAATAACTCTACCAAAGGATATTAAAGAGGTGAGGTGTGAAGGATAAAAGGTGGAGATGTGGATAGGAACTTCCCTTTCCTATGTATTGAATTAGTAGGGTGATGGCTGGGTATTCATTTCCCATCTTCTCTTGATTCTATTTTCATTTATTTGATGCTCATTTCTGGATATTCACCTTTGGTCTTCATTTTTAACCACTTATGGCACCACTTATGGCATGAAATCTATGTATTCAATTCCTACGTAATCTAATCATCTAGTGCAAACAAACAGGCCCAAGATGTTGATCGAATAATCTTTCCTTTCATGGAAAATGAAATAAGGGGAGATGGAACATGAATACCGCCATCACGCTAGTAAATCATTTCCATCTCCCCTTTACATATTCCATTAAAGGGGAGGTTATTTGTTATCCATTTATGGATATTCACCTTCATTTCTTCAATTTTAGACACTATTAGAAATAAATTTTTTAAAATTTCAAAGAACTCAATTCCATTAAAAAAGGGCCCAAAATTTAAATCACTCAAATTTCCAGTCTCCAAATCACACCACAATTGGAGTTGATCCCTCTGTCCAATTAATCATGTGTAAAACACATGATTGAAACCAAAAGGCCAAAGGGAGTGAATCGAGTGTTTTACACGGGAACAATCTAATAGTAAGCCCAATTCTAGTAAAGTCTGGCCTGTTCCAATACAGAGGAGACTGTGATTTTAAGCAGTTTAGATTTAGAATGGGCGCCACCTAGGCGATCACAGGTAAATTATTTGCATGCCTGCAATGGATCTGGTGTGATGTAATCGGGGCATCAAGACAATTCATGGAACTTAGGACCCTATGAATCATCTGCAACTTAAGATGATTTAACACGCCGTGAAACCTAAAGTCATGACTTGCATAGCATCTCCGATGTCCTAAACTTTTGCCCCTTGATCGGGTAATCGAGACCATCAGGCTGCATTGTACACGAAAGAGGAGAAACTATTAAAATCAAAGTTCATTTTACCTTCCAATAATCAAACTGATGAGTGAAGAATGAGAAAGGAACCCTTTTATCGTCTGCATATAATTTCTGAGGCCCCCTCTGTTCAAGACCATCTGCTTGCTCTGGTGGGGTGTTCCATGGCCTGAGGAAGGAATAGCCCGGCTGTAGGAAACTCAAGAACTTTGGATCTACAGAGAAAGAAGAAAATGCCTCTGGATCTCCTTGATGACCCAAACCTCCAGCATTGCCCAGCCCATCACACTCCAGATTACTGAAAGACAGAGACATCAGCTTTGCAAGAAAACTGACCTCATTCTCATTATTCACTTGATACCTTCCCCAGGGATATGTAAATGGCTCTGACAGATCATCATACAAAGGTTGATGCTTGGATTCTTCAGCTGGAGTCTGAGTCTGCGCATGTGGTTGCTTGTTGGACTGGGGAGGGGAGGGGAGCAAAATCATGTGGGTGGCTGGCCCATTTCCCACAGGCACGATTTTCATCCTACAGACTCCAGAAAAAGACCGCATGAAGTCGCTGAGCTTGAGGTAGCCAAGGGAAGTATGGTCAAGCTCCAACCCACATGTGGCCCTGAAATCTCCCTTGAGAGAGGAGAGAGGGTAACACTCGCCTTCCCCCAACCGCTTCGACACATCTATCAAGAATGATGGGAGCCATCTCTTGAAAGTCTCCAGCCATAGAGGGGTGTTCCGAGTAGTGAGACCCAATTGTATGTCTGGACTTGTGGTTCGCGGACCACTGGCAATGAGTCTTTCAGCCCAGGACACAGGTTCCCGACTTCCTTCATCTTTTGCTTCCTTTGTGAAAGGATTTAGTAACTGCTGATGTTCATGTTTCTGTTGGCGATATGCTTTTTGGAACTCATGCAAAACATCTTTTGGTATGGCCCCTTTAATTTCAACTTTCTTTCCTGAAATGTTAACATAGTGTGCTTGAACAGCAGCATTAACAGATTCTTCACTTTTAAAGGTGACAAAACCAAAGCCACGAGATTGCATGTAGTCTCCAGCTTGGCTTCCAATTACTACTGCATCTTCTACAGCACCAAACTCCTCCTCAAAGTAATCCCTCAAATCGCCTAATAAATGAAAGTAAAGACAAGATGTCAAATTAACTCTCTTTTTTTTATACCTGTCTGAGTGTGTTATGCACGTCAACGGATTCCACTTTGCAAATTAATTGGAGTTGTTCAACTAGCAATGCCCTTTCTATTTTATCATCTACAGAGCTTCCAAATTGTTCTAATGACCATAACGCCAGCATTTTTGGTTCCATGTCATGGGGCTCAAGGGAGAAGAGCATCAGTATTGTAGACTATACAGAAAATGGATCAGTGTCTGAGATCTATAGGATGATCCAACGCAGAAATTAGGTAGCATTTATTAAATTTATAAAGAGGTTTCAATTTGCTTAAAAGTTTTAAATTTGAATGAGGTTTTAACCTGAGTCAACAGAAGGCGAGAGACCTCCAATAAAAATTTTCTTGCTGAGGTCATCCGAAACACATGTGGTATGCTGTAGAAATGGAGAAAACTGAATTGTATTTAGTGAAGCACAAAAAGTTGAAAACAGAAGAAGGAAGATATCAAGGCAGAACTAGAAAATTGTGAACTTTGTGGAGCAAGTGGGAACTTTAAGAGGATAGATGCACATATTGGTGGTTGCTAAGTTACCTTGCTCAGGTTTCTAGAAATTGGTGGTGAGGGTAATCCCTTCTTGAGTTCTGCTGATCCAGATTTAGTTTGTCTCAATTCTGCTTCCCCATGTGTGAAAAAACACTTGGCCCCCCTGGCACACCCACTTGGAGATCCATAGTATCGACAGAGATCTGTCTTAGGACTCGTGGAAATTCTGCTGCAGTAAAAGTGTGGTGTTATATTGAAAAAAAAAAACCCTACCCATGCAATATATGTTGAGAATGCTTTTTTGGATAGAAATCATAAAATTTTGATATCTGAAAGTGCTGAGATAATGGTTTTTTAGCGGTCACCTTTCAAAAGAAATATGTTTTGGGTCAAGGAGTCCTTCGCACGCATCTGCATCAGACCTATCATGGTTAAGGCAGTGGAAACCAGTCTCTTGAATTGGAATAAC
Organism: Litsea cubeba; assembly: GCA_012931725.1. Taxonomy (NCBI): domain Eukaryota; kingdom Viridiplantae; phylum Streptophyta; class Magnoliopsida; order Laurales; family Lauraceae; genus Litsea; species Litsea cubeba. The sequence goes on along the minus strand of CM022945.1, from coordinate 49,557,990 downwards.
ACGGTTCCCTACACATGGAAAAAAAATGAAATTTGGTTACTTTTCATATTTTACAAATTATAGATAGCTGGATTGGGTCAAAGTCAACATACAGAAGCTGCGGTTCGTCGGAGCTAGGATGAAACGCATGTCCTGTGATTTGGTCAAATCGATGGGCCTTTCTTTCCTGAAGTCATGCAGATGAGAGAGAGAGAGAGAGAGAGAGAGAGAGAGAGAGAGAGAGAGAGAGAGAGAGAGAGAGAGAGAGAGAGAATTCCACTTCTATTTACTGAAGTTCAAAATGAAGATCAAATAAGAACATAATAATCAGACCGGAGATTAAGAGATTGAGTATTTGCCCCGAAGCTTAAGAGGAGCTCAACACATTCCATTGAGTTGCTCTTCACAGCAAAGAACAGAGGAGTTTCTTCTGTCTCTGAAGCAACATTGACGCAATTGGGATCGCATAGAAGGAGAATCTTAAAGAAATAAAAAAGAAAAACAGAAAACTGAGTCAGATAGTTAAAGGTTAAGAATTAGCAGAACTTGCTTGACCAACGAAGGGCCATCCTTAAGCCTAATTTTAGATTTTTGGTTCCTTAATGCATCTATACAGCATGATCCTACCAAAAGCTCAAATTCATTTGAAACTGTGACAAATCCCATGTGTGGGTTTCAAGGACTGGTCAACAATAGTCCCCAGTAGAATGTGGAAGGGTTTAGAAAGGATATGAAATAATAAGAGATGCGTTCTATATACCTGTAATGCCTGGAAATTACCATTGCCAGCAGCTACATGAACTGGAGTCAGCCCCAACTTGTTCTTTTGGCTGACCCGAGCCCCATGTCTCAGCAAAAGCCATGCTAGCCTAAAAGGCCAGGCGTTTTGTGGTGAAACACAACATGGGAGAAGCAAGGAAGACTCAGAAGTTCTCTGTCAGAATATTACCTAAACCTCAAATCCTTTGAATAAGGACTTGCCCTAAGGCACCAATGGAGTGCTGAATTACCATCTCCGTCAGTCTCATTGACATCAATTTTTGTCTTGAGAAGCAGTTCTACAACAGCTTCATCACCAGCCTGCATAACAAACACAAAGAAAAAGGATTTGTAGCTTTTAAGATTTTTAGAGATTCTACAATTGGACAGGAGTCCAGAGCAAAAACACCCTAGAGATCCCTGTTGGCTCTAATGCATCTGTCCCTCTGAGAACTCAGAGGTTGTTTCATCAGTTCTAGCTCCTTGAAGGAAAAGGATTGTGTGCACTCATTCATGCCCCCAAGTGCCTTCAATCTAGTTGGCCCCACCGTGGAGAGCCGGAAGCTAAAAAAAAGAAAAAAGAATAAAAAACCTACGAAAAAAGATATCCTAGTCATCCAGCCTTTAAATCCCAGTAGAAAAGAAACGGATAATGGAAAACTATTCTCATTCAACAGAGCAAGGAGGTCATTTGGATGTTTGTAACCTGAGTCAAGAAACTTGGTTTAAAGCATAGATGAGGCTTCATACAAATGGATGACTTCAGTCACCCGTAAATAACAGTTGTTTTGTACTTTCACATGTTTAATTACTGGAAAACCAGAGTTACAGGTAACCTAAGTCAAGGACACTGAATTCAAGGATCCAAATGGCCATCCCATTCATCTAATATTTAAATTCTAAGCCATCAACTGTGATAGAGCAATCATATGGTAGAACTCATTTGAAATATTTCTAAAGAACTTTATACATACTGAACTTTGACCAAACTGGTCACATATTTTTCCTTTTAGTTGATTAAAATTAAAAGCTTCAACAATCGCAAGGGCAGTCCAGGCAAGTTTGTGATGATTAAAGAACATTGCCACAACGCAACCACTTAATCTCTAAAGGGTTGTTTGGATGAGAAAAAGGTGGGAAAACTGTCCACAGATTTCATTTGTACTGTGGACAATTTTCTCTGACTTTTCTCCCTGTCCAAGTGAACCCAAAATTCGTAAGAGAGTCATTCAGTGATAATGTGAGTGTTAAATGATAAGTTCTCACTAGATTGCCATGATAAGTGGAAAAGAGTTTCCGTAAGGGGGTCAATTGTTTGCACTCATTTACAGATGTAAAATTATGATAAACTTAGGCATGATCATGTTTATTTGCCACATCCATGCACCACGTGTACGAATGAGGTGTGAAAATGGTGTGTAAATGAGCCTCTTTTTAGTGAATCATTTGCATACCTGAATGATTACATATGTAAGAGAGGAAAAGGCACCAATACAGTTGCAATAAGGCACCTGGCCAATACAGGTTGCGGCTTTAAACCTGTTCAACCACATTTTCCTTTGCACTTTTGTGGGCCCCAAATTGGTAATCAGAACAATTAATCTTCTTTATAGGTATTAAAAAAAACCTAAGACATTTAATTTCATAACTTAAAACTTCAGAGATTTTGAGAAATTAGTGAAAAACATCCAAGAATACCCAACCTAAAGATCTAATTTTCTGAACTTTTCTAGGACCCCAATTCATGATCTGAATCATTTAATTTCTCGTATTAATGATAAGAATCAAAACTTTTAATTCATATCATAAATCTTCATAGATTTTGAGATCCATGTGAGAAACACAAACACATCTAAAACCATTGGATGAACTCTCTCTCTCTCTTCTCTCTCTCTCTCTCATGAAAATGATCATTTTGATAAACATGGTAGTGTGTTTCGCATGAGTAACATTTGCACACGAAAAAAGTTATACATGAAACCATTACATATGTAAAACCCATTTCCATATCCCATACGTAAACGACAAACAACACCTAAGCTTGTGGCTCAAGGAAAATAACTACCATGTAACTATTATGAGTGGAGCTTATCTGCAAAGTGTACCTGCAAATCTACTCTCTATTTTTCAATAAGTAGCTACTAATCTACGATGCTCTAATGATATGCAGAAATGTGTCGAAATTGTCAGTAAAATATAACTTAATGGTAAGTAGGAACAACAATAATAAAGCATTGAAGTTACCTCGCAGGCACTTATCAAGGGTGAGACCATCCTCCTGTCAGTGCAGCTTCCTTGAGAGACTGCCCCGAAAAACTGAAGAAGCTCCATTGCACACATCATTGCCTTCCTCTCCTCACTCCTGTTCACCGAAGAGTCAGGATTTGCCCTGCAGGAATTGAGCCCCACCTGTCCCACTTCAATCCGACCCAATGCCATTGCTTCCCTGACCACACAATCATAAACTGTAGTCTCTACAACCCTCGACCTCAATGTTGTTTCTCTTGGCAGCACCATTGGTGCGTTGACTCTGTCTGCATCAACCATCAGCAGAACTGCCAGGGCTGCAACCTTTCCCTCCATCGCAATAGTGTACGCCACTTTTGGCAATTCCTTTGTTTTCACCATTAATAGCCTCACAGCACTCAGATCCTGGGGAAAGGACTCCACTTTATAACAAGTAGACCCTGAGATCTTTTTCCTCTCTTACACATTCAAAGGAAGAAACAAAGAACCAAAGAAACAAAGAATACAAGTAAAAAGGGCCTGTTTGGATGAGGAGAACAGATGGAGAAGACAGGTGGAGAAAACTGTCCACAGTTACAGATTTTGTGCTGTAGCTGTAGACAGTTTTCTCCGCTTGTATTCTTTGCCTGCTTTCTCCACGTTCAAACAACCCTTATAACAATTCTTTCTTCCCTACAGAAAACAAACCCTTTCACTTAGAAGATAAAGCAGCCTTTCCACCGTTTGGTTTGGCGTCCAATCAACCTGCAGCCTAAAATTATGCATAACCAAAATACACTGAAATTTTCAATTCAAGAAAACAAAAGCAACCAAAATATTGCCTGTCATAATTTTTGGACACTCTGTACAGATCTCTTTCCCTATTAACTTAGAAAAGAAGGGAGAAATATTGAACCTCATATGCCAAATATACCTTTTGCTCGACAATGCAACCTCAAGAGGAATGAGAGCATCACTATCCTTAGATCTGAAATCTGTTCTCGCTGCCTTCTGCAGAAGAAGTTCAATGCATCTGGTAGAATGCTCCCTTGCAGCATTATGCAAAGGCGTCCTTCCATTTTCATCCAGGTCACTAATGTTTGCCATCAGTGTGCAATCTCCGTTAAGCAGAGCAGCAGCACAGTCCACAGAATCAAGCTTACACGCAAGATGGAGAAGGCGTGAAGCCATACTCTGATACACGGATTCTTCAAGACTACTGGTTTCATTCCCTTCAACATTTGCTTTCTCTGATACCTTTTTCCTGATTTTATGCGACAGGGAAATGAGTTGAGCACTGTCATTATTCCGAACATACTGAGCGAGGCATTTTTCCAACATGATCAGATCAACTCTGGATTCGAGATCCAAAAGAAAACCATCTTGTTTACGATAAAAATTATTCTCTTTATCATTAATAGCAGAACAAGGGAAGCAATCTGATTCTAGAAGTTCAGATCGATCGAATTGCACTGTTTCCTGCAGCAGATATCCAAGGTAAACAAGATTAAATATGGAAAAAGAAAGAAAATGACAATGCAAAGCCATCAAAGGAATGCAGATGAGAAAAATCTTCTCGAATAAATCTACAGGTATCACCATAAAAAAAAAAAAAAAAACTGTGGATTGCAGCTGGAGAATAAAACGATACTAAAAATGGAATGCAGATGGATCTGAAAAAAGATGAGATAATGGCAATGCAAAGCCACAGGAAGATTACTGCAGAAATCCTACAAGAATGAACGGATCCAACCTAAAAAATGGAAAGCCTTATCCACAATCATAAGAAGCATTAATCACTCAATGATTAACGGAAGGAAAACGAGGAATCCGCAACTAATCATCTCCTCGCTGAAAGAAATCTCAAGTCAAACAAAAGAAAAAGAAATCGCTGCAGAAAAACGATCGAAACCGGAGAAATTTCCTAAACTGATCAAGCGAATCGCCAGGCAGAGCGCTAGAAAGGAAAATTACTGCTGAAATCTCAAATCTCACATTAACGCAAGGATAAAACCTAAATTCGGAAAACCGTCTGCACGATCACAAGAAACAGTAATCTAATGCAATAACAACAAGAAATCCGGACCTGATCCATGTCATTCTGATCTACACACAATTCGTACATCAGCCGAGTGAATAGCAATGTAGAGCAGAGCAAAAGAAAAATCTCCTAAAAGGATCGAGCAATCACATAACAGAGCAGAGAAAAGCAAAATCAACGCAAAAATCTTACAGGAAAGCAAGCATAAAACCTAAAAACGGAAAACCTTCCGACCGAAGTAAAAAAGGAAACCTGTCGACAATCAACAGAACAACGATACAACATCGAGAAATCGGCACATGATCAATCTCATTGATAGAAGAACCTAACGAATAACAATGTGGATCAACAAAAAAAAGGAAAATCGCAGCAGGATCTTATAGGAATTCAAAAATAATACCTAGAAACCCAAAACCTTCATCGTGATCATGAAATACAGTAGATTTTCAAAGAAAGATGAAAGGATAAGAAGGAATGACGCACCTGATCCATCTCCTCAGTAGAGAAATCAACGAAAAAGATAAGTCCTGTACGTGTTTCTCGTAGGAGATCGACAGCTCTTGATAAAGCTGCAGTCTTTCGACTTGAGAAAGCTAGAGTCACTCCTAGACCTAGTAGAAGAAGAAGAGGTTTTTTTGAGAAGCTCCTCTGAGCTCGGAGTCTTCTTCTGCAAGTCGCAAATGAAGAAGACAAAGTTCTTCTCCGGTATTAATAGGCTTCGGAGCTCGGACTCTCAAAATTCATACACCAAGTGGCAAGGGCTGCTTTGAGGTCCCTGCTCGAATTCTCGCGGAATTTCCAAGTCTTCTGACACGTGGCTTGTTTAGGGTTCCAGCTGGACGAAAAACGACACGTGGCCGTTTCGTCCAGAGTCCCATTCCCTGCGGGTGGGAACCATGTAACACATGTCTGGAACTCAATCCTGCGGCCCACGTAGGAATAATCCGGAACATTGAAGACGAATCACATCTCTTTTATGGAATGGCTCCCAGCGCCAATTATACAGATGAGGGATATCAGCAGCTAGCGCCCACTCACACGGTCAATCATGTGCTCTATCGGCCAGTGCAAACTGAAATTGTAGGATATTTAGGGAGACGATCAGCTATATGGGCCTCTATACGGTTTCCTACGTATTAAAGACAATTCGTGACAGAGTGGGCCCAGGGAGCCACCGCTTTAGGCCCTTATTTTTTATTTATTTTTTGGGCTCCAAATTTCTTTAGCCGATATAATATACAGGTCTGTAAAAAATAAAAAAAGACTGCGCAAGATATGAGAAAGGGCCCAATTTCTAAATAGCCCATTACAAAAAGGCCCTAAATTAATAATTTTGTGTTATATTTAAAAGTAAAAAAAAAAATGAAAAAAAGAGTATGAAACTTTGGAAATTGGAAAATATTAGGTAGGCTATTATAGAGTAGTTTTGGATGCCGACTCACTTTCGACTTCGGAGATCAAATACACCTCTCTCTCTCTCTCTCTCTCTCTCTCTCTCTCTCTCACAATCAAAACTGCTGAGTCTCCTTATTTCCAATTAAAATTGGGTTTTTGGACTGCAAAACCGTTTTCGACTTCCCGTTTATGTGTTTCACCGCTTTGTGCCGACAAGCCGAGAAGAGAATCAGGTGATTGAACATTCTCTCATTTTTAAGTTTCAAATAATATTTTAAAAATGAGCCATTATTTTTTTATCTGTTCTTTTAATCTTTTTGACTTTTAAGGGGACAAGACTATTGATTAACATTTTTTTTTTGTTATATAAAAACTTTTTGTATACGTAAACTCAATATAAAAATAAAAGGATAAGAAAAGGTACCACTAAGTTTAACCACAATATCAATTGAATCAAATGATCTTTCGCTTATTATGAAGAAAAAAAATCAGTTGAATCATCACATTATGAAAATACAAATAATTTGTAGATAGGTTATGTTTGGCAAATTTGTTGAATATTGTTTATTTGATTTAATGATTTACAGATACTCTTATGGTGTTGATTGAGTTATTGATGATGGCCTCGCACTCTATTGTTTCGCAACCTCGGTAATTTTACCTGGATTTGAAGCTTTTGAATTTGGATTGATCGTTGGTTCTTGAGTTATGCATTATATTGTTTCCTAGAATCATGTATCCTAGAAAGTGCCTCTCAGTATCTGAAAAAAGAAAAAAAGAAAAGTTGATACACTTATTTAATCTCAATCAGGAGCTCTTGATAAGTTTGTTGTTGCTAAGAAACAAACAGATGATTCAATTCTAGTTGAAAATTTTGAGGATGAAGAATTTATAGATTCAGTAAATGAAGAGACACTTGATGAGGAAATTAATCAGTGGATTAATGAAAATGACAATGAGAATGATGGTAGTCAACATGAAGACCAAAATGTAGAATTTCAACCTTCAAATGTTGAATAACCGAGTAATTGGGATAAGATGAATCAGAATTTACGAGACTTTCTAATAGAAAGGGGTCCTAAAAGAAGAGTTGACGATGTCAATTATCCTAAAGATGATCTTAATAGACACTTCTCTTCCACACACTACATCCAGAATTTATCCAATGGAGAGAAACATGATAGAAAGTGGCTTGTCACTACACCAAAAATGGATATCAGAGACGGTGGTTTGGAGCGGTCGTCGGCCGTTTGTAATATGAAGCGGACTTCACCCGTTTTAAGTGAGAGAGCCATTTTAGATGTAAAAAACTAATTGCTCCGTACTACCAAAACCATTTCATTTAGCGTTCCCTCCACTCGTTCCCTCCATTTATTTACTCGCTCCATTTCACTCCTTCCGTTCCATTTACTTCGCGTCATTCCCATCTCCTTCCATTCCATTCACTTCTTCAAGGAATCTCGATAGGCTCATCCTCCCTCTCTCTCCCATCTCCCACAACGTGCAACACCCCCAAATCCGGTGAATCCAGCGTTGCCATCACCCAATGTTCTTAGCCTCCTCGACGGCTTCGCCCTCACCTTGGACAACTGTACATCCTCCTGGTCATAACTCCCTGTTGTTTCTCTTCCTGTTTCTCCTATTGGAGATTTTTTTGGAGGTTAGGGTTTCTCATATTGGAGTTTTTTTGGAGATTGGGGCTTTGGACCCTAAAATCGCGATTTCTGGAAGGTTCTACCCCTCTATTCGATCGGCTTCTGCTGTTGCTGGTAGGTTGCATATATCTCTCTGCTGATCTTCTTTCTTGAATCTTTGCTAGATCTTAGCAAATCTCATTCAAGGGCTTTGTAAGATCTGGTTTTTTGAGATCAGCATGGATTTTTTTTATGTAGCTTTTTCTTTTGCTGTTTATGAGGTTTGGCGTACACTTATCGGAAAAAGTGTATCTCCAGATGGTAGCAGATTGATAGATTCCATCCACCATTTCCAAGTCTCTTCAAGTCTCTAAACTCAAAGGGGCTCTTTGATGCTTTCTCTGTATTTGGGCTGGATAGTAGAAAGAAGAGCACGATTGAGGGGGGAGGCTTTTTACGGTGATTCTTCTCTTCTTTCATTATGTTCTTCTTGTGAATGTTTTGCTTTCATATAATACAGAAGATTAATCTTTCTCTCTCTAATTTCTTAAAATGGGTTTTGTTCGAAAGAAAAAAAAATGGGAGCTTTAAGGTTAACATTTATTGAGTTTTCTGAAATATTTCTTGAGAATGAGAGTGATTTTGAGAATGCCTGTAGCGATATGTGTGGGGTGGAAATCTCGGTGAAGGTGTTTGAGATGTTGTTTCCACTTTTTAGTCTTTTGATTTTTGCTGGATTTCGGGTTTTGTGTTTCTGGCGGTTTGCTTGCAAGTCATTATCTATGGAATTTGTGTTGTATTTGTGATGATGTGTTGTTGTTATGAAGTTCAATTATAGTTCTTACACTATAATTTGAGTTTTTTCAATAGTTGGAAGTCACTCTTAAACTAAATCAGTTGCATATATTTGAATTAATCATGACCATCAATTATTTAGCTGCATTGTGGATGTTGTAGTTAGCGAAAGTTATGATGATAGGACAGTGTTGACCAATTTGACTTTGCCCATTGAAGCTTTTGTGTTTGATCTGTTTTGTGGTGTCTTTTCCCAATTGCTATATGATGATCATTAATAACATGGCTCGCAATTTGGATAATTTGGGATCTGGGTTGGTGTAAATGGATACTGCAAGAAGTGTGGATGTATTCTATCTGTTTTATTAACAGTAACAAACACATGGTTTGTCCTATTTTTTTTCTCTTTCTATGATCTCATCAGTTGGTTCAAGCAAGTTGGGATTTAACATTACTGTGCCACGGCCAGGGCCAGCTCTGAGGTTTGGGTGGCCCTAGGCGAGCTCCTAAAAATGAGCCTTGTTTTAGAAACAAAAAACACGCGCAAATTTTTTTTTCTGTAGAAGGAACATAAAACTTAACCCCACTAGCAAGATAAAATAAAACATAACTAGTGCCAAAATAATTACAAAAGCAAAGAATCATCTAAAATTTACTCGTCTCGCAGTTTTCGCTGTAAAATCAGTAATTACATTTGTATAATCTATCTTCTCTACCAACTCTTTTTCAATGGATAACATAGCCAGTCCATTCAGTATTTCTTGCGACATGGTTGACCGAAGGTAAGACTTGATCATTTTCAACTTAGAAAAATTTCTCTCTGCAGAGGCAACTGTTACTGGTATAGTCAATAAAATTCTGTAAGCAATCCAGGCATTTGGAAAGCAACTAGCTCTTGAGTTCAAATGAGTTAGCACATCAACTGCCTTCTTTATGTCCTCTGGTAAAACTTCTCTCAAGATTTGCAATTCTAAAAGTAAGTCTGTCCCATCAATATCAGAGATGCCATCATATTTCAGAAATTCTGCAAGGTTGCCACAAGAAGCTATTAAGCTATTCCTATCTGCAGACTTTAACTGTTTTGTTTATTTGTTAGGCACTTGGGCCGGGCCAAACATAAAAAAGCTTAAAGAGTAGTATGTTTTGTTTATTTGTTGGGCACTTGGGCTGGACCAAACATAAAAAAGCCTAAAGAGTACGTGGATATTGATTTGGTAATTGGGGGCCTAATTTTTGAATAGCATGTGGGGGCCCTAGGCAGTGGCCTAAGGTGACTACCCCTCAAAGCTGGCCCTGGCCACGGCATGATTAATGCTAACTCTTACTGAGTTAGACATGTTGAGATAACAGGTTGATCGCTGATTGATGCTTTATGTCCTGATTCAAGTTTTACCTGCGATTAATGGAAAAATGGGAATTTGGGGTTGAATGGTTTTGAGTTAGGATCTAGGGAAGAATGAGAGGAATCCATGTTATGAGGTGAATAATCTGAAACTAGATTGTAAAAGATGCCAGTTCTGTGAAAAGAAGGAGCTTAGAATGATAATTGCCAAGCATTAGAACTGCTCCTTTTGAAACTGCAATTTTACATACAGCTTAGATTTGCTTTATTTTATTTTATTTTATTTTGGAACTTAAATTTAGTAAACAAGAATGACAACTCACTAAAGGGGAAGTGGGAGTGACCAATTTCTCTTATTCAGCTCTTCAGTGTTGGATGTAAACACTAGTAATATGCTATGATGCAGAACAACAAAACAGCTTCTAAGCATTCAATTTTGAGATCTTTTGTTTGGTGCTCCATGTCCAAATATCCCCTTAATTCTGCCTCTTTCTAATAAGAGATAGTGTACATTCCCTGGAATCTAGAGTGTCTTTCTTAAGATTAAAGTATATATCTTCCACAGGAAGGAGGATAGAAAGACATGCCTTCTAGATGACACTCTGAATGCAACCTGTCAGTACTTTGTATATTTGTTCAAGTTTGTTCTTTTATATTTTATTCTGAATGAGATTCTACAAGTATAACTTGGTCATCTGAAGTTTGTTTTTTTATTACCAAAAACATTAGTTGAATTGGATCTATGGACTATGCAAATAGAATCAAATTATAATTGAACTAGAAGAATCCTATAATGGAGTTGTCACCTTATTAAGACGAATGCCCTTTAATCAAAGTGGCACCCAACAATCACAGAGCACTCCTTTTTTCTTCCATTGTTAGCGCAGCTGAAAATTTAGAAAATGTTCTAAGAAAAATAAACTATGAATTGTAGCGCTGGACATGTTTACTTTGATTTAACTATTTTTACGGTTGTGGAATTTTCAAGTAGTTGAATATGTGAAATATGCACTCTATGCTTATCCTTATGCTTATGGTGCCTTGATTATGAATGTGCATTGATTACGAAATATGCACTTTATGCCTATGCTCATGCTTATGGTGCCTTGATTATGAATTTTCAAGTAGTTGAATATGTTGATTTTATTTCATGCATTCATGTGACTTGTTTGTGCTAAGTGTCATTATGTACTTTGAGACATAGGTGTTCTAATGGCTGAGCAAGGTACAAGTTCTGTGAATGCAGGTTAGAAAAAATTCATTTCATCACTACTTATACAGTTTCGTACTCAAGTTTTAAATGATATTAATTTTATTTAACATTCATTTTTTGTTTCAGAATCTTCCATGCCGCTAAAATATTTTAAAAAGGCGATTACCTTAAATGCTCATGGCCTACCAATGGGCGATAATTCAGCCAAGTTGTCATCTAAATGTGGAGAACTGGCTCGTACCATTGTCCCATCTCATACAAGGATTGGCTTGTAGTGCCAAATGAGAAAAAAGATGAACTCTGGAAGCTCCTCCTAGTATGAAATTCTTAGCCTGTATATCTTTGAAATGGCTTGATATTATACTTGTTCTCTATTTAGTTGTTGAGCCTAAACAACCTCTTTTTTTTTTTTTTTTATAAAGGATGATTTTGATGTTCCTCAATCATACAAAGACAAATGACTTAGAAGCATCGCCGAAAGTATGAGGAAATATAAGATAAAATTGAGGATGGAATACCTCGATCCCCACAAAACTCATGAAGAAAAATTGAACAATCGTCCTCCAAGAGTTAGGCCTGAAGATTGGGAGGCTTTTATCAAACATAACGCGGATCCAAAAACTATAGAACAACGTCAAAACAATACAGAAATTATGAAAAAAATGAAAATTTATCATACGAGTGGCAGGCATGGCCACGCGAGACTAGAAGAGAAGATGGTAAGTATTGGCAGTTTTATGTAACATGAAAATATTGATTATTTTTTTCCACAAAAGCTAATAATGTGTAGTCCTTGCAAATATAAAAGCGCCAAAGAAATGAAGATGCACCCCCCCCCCTCGCCCCCCAATTACTAGGGATGAAGTGTGGATCGAAGCACATAAAAAAAGGATGGTTCTATCCCCGTTGACGTGTCTTCACGCATGGTGTCTTCATCATCTTAGTGGGAAGCATCGATGGATTTTCTCAGACACCTATTGTGGAGAATCAAGTCCAATTGGTCCCTATGAGAACCAATCTGTGTTCCAGGTACAGCTGAATGCTTGATTTAGAGTTTATATCTCCCTTTACCCCATAATATAGAGTGCTATAATGTTTTACATGTGATAAATGTATAATACATATGATCTGTATATTTAAATTATACTAAATTTACTATACATCAGTTGATTCAATTTTTAGTCAAACTTTAGTATTTTAATTCAATCCCCAAACAGTTTTAATTCTTTCACTGAAAATTTTCAAAAATCTCATATTTTCTTTTTATCAGTCCTAAAAAACAGCTTGAAGTGCATATGCATTGATTCAACATAGTGGGACTTATATGGATACGTCTTTAACCTTTTACAGGATACTAGTGAGTGGCACTATCAGTTTCTAGTCGGCATCAAGGTCTGTATTTATCCTTTATACTTGGATGTGTGTTTTTTTTTTTTTTTGGTAGAAAAATGAATGGATGGTTGATAACTAGGGATGGTACATTTGATAACTAAGGGAGTGGTTGCTGATTAGTGTTTGGGTGGAAGCTCATCATATCATGGAAGAAAACAAAGAGTAAACCAACATAAAGAAGTAAAAAGAAAAGGAAGGGAGAGACACAGATACATGAAGCATCTGGTTTTGGAGGAGAATTCGGATTCTCATAAGAACAGGAGCTCAAGCAGGTAATCTTTTATTTCCCTATATTCAAAAGCCTGGGATATGTTTGATTGATAAGTGGAATGGAAATGGTTTTGAATGACTATGAGTGGCAGAATTTCTGGGGAGGACTTTAAATTTTACTGCCTTGGAATTTCTCCAAAAGCAAATTGAGGAAAAACTATTTTAAGTTTGTAAAGTACTTCCTATGTCATGATCAAGCAATATGAAATTGAAAAGTACACTAACTACCCATCAGCTAGCCTTGTGTTGAAAGAGTTTCTTGACTTTTCTTCAATGAAAACTCATTGGACTGGTAGAGTGTAGAAATTCATTATGTCTGTATTTGTAGCTTGTGTCAACTTGATGGTTGTCCCTTTCTGACCAAGTTTCTAAGCTGCTCATTTTCCATTGTTGTCATTGTTTAGCCTGGTTTCTATTTTATTTTTCAGGAAGATGCTCAAAAGAATATACTTATGCGAGAAAAGCAGTTCGTTACAAAGAATGCTACAAGTTAATTGGAGGGCTTTTTCTACCATAACAATTGGACTTAGCTAGCAGTAAACAACATCGGAGAAAGTTAAAGCCACGACAAATGTGATGGGATGGACTCTTTGGTTGTCATTTTTTTTTTAGAAATGGAGTGGATGAAAGTAGTTGGAAGGTTATATGAGGTCGATGTGTGACGTATGGATATTCAAATATTATAAATTTAATATTTGAGTTCAAGATAGTCTATTGATTTCAATTTTAGATTTTGTGAACCATTTGGTGATTGTTTTCTATGAATGTGTATAGGTGTGAATGCTACAGTTTATTAACTTTTTTTAATATGCATTTGTTTTGGTGGCATATTAAAAATTTGCAATTACAGTGCTTTTTAAAAAATATATTTTTTACTCATTAGAAACGGTTATAAACCGTTCTCACTAAATTTGGAACGATTCTAAATGGTTATGGAATAGGAACGGTTTTGACAACACTAGTTTGGAACGGTTTTTAGAATTGTTCCAAGATAAATAATAGGAACGGTTGTAGAACAGTATTGAAATGGTTTAGAAACGATTTAGAAATTCAAACTTTGGAACAGTTTTTGAACATTTGGGAAGTATTTAGAACCGTTCCAAAATAGATACTAATTCTAACGGACACTTAAATTTGGAACGATTTTAGAACATTTGGGAAGTATTTAGAACTGTTCCAAAAAGGACTACAAAACAGTTCCAAATATTTGAATTTGGAACTGTAAAGTGAAATTTGGCAGTGTCTATAACCGTTTCAAATTTCATAATCTAGAACGGTTCAAAGAATATTGGAACGATTTTTGACACTTCCAAAAATTTTAATTTGAAACAGTTTGGAACCATTTCAATGGTTTAGGAACATAGGTTTTTGTAGCGGTTTTGGACCATTTTAATTTTCATTAGGAACGGTTTTCAATACTTCCTGTTAGCTATTTTTGGTGTAGTGTGTATATTCGGATGTTTTGGATAAAGTATTTTATTTTTGTTGTGAGTTGTTTAAGGAAGAAGGGAACAAGACTTTATTGGCTAATGATGGACTTGGAGATTTGAGAAATATTGGTAAAAGGTTAAAAAGTCATGAAAGTAGTAATGAGAATCTCATGTTTTTGGTGTAGTGTGTATATTCGGATGTTTTGGATAAAGTATTTTATTTTTGTTATAAGTTGTTTAAGGAAGAAGGGAACAAGACTTTATTGGCTAATGATAGACTTGGAGATTTGAGAAATATTGATAAAAGGTTAAAAAGTCATGAAAGTAGTAATGAGCATCTCATGTGCATGAGTAAATGGATTAAATTAGATATGAGATTGCACAAGAATGAAACCATTGATAAAAGCGTGTAAGAACAAATCAATAGAGAGAAAGAATATTGGAAAAGGGTGTTGCGAAGGATAATGGCTGTGGTGAAAATTAAATACTTGTAAAAAATAATTTAGCTTTTTCGTGGGGATGACAATGAAAATATTTACCAAGAGAGGAATGGGATTTTTTAAGCATAATTGAAATGATTGCCGAATTTGATCCAACAATGCAAGAGCACGTTCGGCGAATTGAAAGTGGTGAGGTTCATTACCATTATCTTAGCCACGAAATTCAAAATGAATTGATACAATTGTTAGAGTGTGAGATTAAGAATGCAATCATTGCAAGAATCAAAGAAGCAAAATATTTCTCGATTATACTTGATTGTACTCTGGATGTAAGCCATGAAGAACAAATGTCTCTTGTGATTCGTTGTGTGGATGTTTCAACAAGTCCAATAAAGGTGGAAGAATTCTTTTTAGAAATTTTAAAGGTGGAAGATACAACGGGGTTAGGGCTTTTCAATGTACTTCAAGAAGCGTTGAGTACTCTTGAACTTGATTTTGATAATATAAGAGGACAATGATATGACAATGGATCTAATATGAAAGAAAAACACAAGGGTGTACAAAATAGGGTACTCAACATAAATCCTAGAGCATTCTATATACCTTGTGGTTGTCATAGTCTTAACCTTGCACTTTGTAATATGGCTAACTCTTGTTCTAAGGCTACATCTTTCTTTGGAGTGGTACAACGAATATACTTGTTGTTTTCATCTTCAATAAAGAGGTGGAAAGTGTTGAAAGATAATGTAGAAGGTCTCATGGTCAAGCCATTGTCGGAAACACATTGGGAAAGCCGTGTGGAAAGTGTTAAAATTATAAGATACCAAGCCCCACAAATAAGAGATGCTTTAGTTGAATTGGCTCACAGTACTGAAGATCCGAAATAAAGAATGATGCGGAGTCCTTAGCTGAACATGGAATTGGCAGTTTTGGGTTTTTAGTTGGCATGATTATTTGGCACAATCTATTATTTGCTGTTAATTCCGTTAGCAAGGTTTTTTAAAACGAAGACATGCACATAGATGTTGCTGTTGATCAGTTGAAAGAGCTTATTGCATTTATTGAAAAGTATAGAGAAACTGGATTTGTAGAGGCCATGATTGAAGCTAAAGAGGTTGCAGCTAGAATGAATGTTGAGCCGGCATTTCAAGAAAAACAAATCATATATAGAAATAAGCAATTTGATGAGAACAATAGTGAAGAGGCGACACAGTCAGCTGAAGAATCTTTTAGAGTGAAGTATTTTTTATATATTATAGATCAAGTTCTTTCATCACTTCAAAGCCGTTTCGAACAGTTTCAAGTATATGAGAAAACTTTTGGATTTTTGTTTGATTTGAAGGATTTAAATAATAATAATAATTGCCTTAATCATATTTGCAATCATATGATAAATTTTTTGATAGGACCGAGTCCTATTGTAGTAAAAATTGAAACTATCCAGGTACATGAGGAAGGCCTTTGTGCGGTTTGAATTTCCCATAATAGAGCTGTATATAGAGTTCCAATCCTTCCACTCATAGGTGAAGGAGACTCGTGAACGGAAAATCCGAACTTCCTTTCATACTTGCCACCTGTCACTGTCGATAAACGCTCAAGTGGGCTCCAGTTGTACTTAATCCAAAGCCCTTCAAACTAAAAGCCCTCAATTGAATATTCACCTAGACAATTTTGACTTCTTGAAAGCAAATTACACCATTGGATGGTTTCATGTCCAGAATTGGGGAGTTAGATCTATCATTGTAGCTCAATTTATCGATGAATATTATCAGCTAGACTAGGAAAATCTTCTTGCAGGGGCTATATATATAAAAAAAAACTTTAAGGGGCCATATCAAAAAAATAAATAATATTTTAAAAATTAGAGGAATAGGGCCTGTGTTTCTAAGGTTGGAATGGGCCTGGATATGCATTAGCACCCGCCCCATGAAAACCCCTACCTTCGCCAATTATCTCCCTTCCACAGCATCAAATTCTCTTTCCGACCATTGACAAAGGCAGAGTCAAGGGGACTTAGAAGATAACAATAAAAGGATTGGAATTTTAAATGGAGCCTACCTATTGAATATCTCAACTACTTAAAATAACGGAGAACCAACTCCTATAAAAATTTTTTTTGGAAAACGTCTATTTAAAGTGAGAGCATTTATTTTGAACTATTTAATAATATTTAATAGGTGGGTCCATCGAGAAATTACACATGATGGGTAAGTGAGATGGAGAAATCTCAACATGCAATATGATATCATTTACACCTTCACTTGGACATGTTTGAGAACTCTACTTGTAGAGTTAAAGTTAAGTAGATCCCCATTTTTCAAAAAAAATTCCCACCAAAAAGTACTTTATCTCAAACTTCCCACTATATTTATAAAAAAAAAAAGTAAAAAAGTAACCACTAAAAGACAAAAAAAAAAACTCCCCTTTTCAATAAAAAAGTAAAATAGATTCAGACTCAAACAACTAAAAATAAAATACCATCATAACGCATTCATATTTTATTATTTCTTTAAAATAACATTCACTTCACTCAACTCTACAAGTAAAGCCCCCAAACAGGCCCAACCAACTGGTTTTTTTTTAGTCAGAGCCCATTTTGACCACTTGTCATTTTTTGAAATAAGCCCAAAAGTAAGGGTTCCATTTGAAATTCTCCCAATAAACCTTTCTAAGAATTTGCATTCCATGAATTTTGATCATTTCACAATCTTTCCTTCCGAAATCTGTGGCACCCGATAACATAACATGGAAGACTGGAAGGAAAGAGCAGCACGGAAGCCATTAGTGTTA
This sequence comes from Litsea cubeba, assembly GCA_012931725.1. Classification (NCBI taxonomy): domain Eukaryota; kingdom Viridiplantae; phylum Streptophyta; class Magnoliopsida; order Laurales; family Lauraceae; genus Litsea; species Litsea cubeba. The sequence goes on along the minus strand of CM022945.1, from coordinate 49,540,284 downwards.
CAGAAACGTTTTTGGAGAGCGAACAACCCTATCAGTCGCAGCATGCGGTTTGGATATTCACATTACAACTGAGCCTTCTGTACGTTGTGAGTCCTCTAAACGCATGACTACGACTCTCTCTCTCTCTCTCTGCATGCATCCCTCGTTAGGGTCCTTTTGTTTCTCGGAAAGTTTGTTCATGGTTTTGTGATTGGCCATGGTTTTGTATTAAGGAAGGCGTGTTATTGGAGTCCATGGACTTAGTTGGAAGCTTAAGGGCACGTTTGTGCAGCGCTGCGGAAAACCAGTGATGATTTCCTCGTTGGGAAATCATTTCCACTTTCCCTGCTTTTCCGCAAAAAAAAGAAGCTGCAGTAACGTGCCCTAAAAATGTATTGGAACAACATTCTCATCATGAGAAAGATTGACCATAAAAACAAAGCTTATGGGCGGTCTACATCCAATGCTCTGTTTCATGGCAGCTTATATTTTTTGATACGGTGACATCCATGGTGGGCCCCACCTGATGAATGACTCATATCTCAAATAAATGCATACATTTGTGCTGTGTGATTAAGGTGTTCAATTGCCTGTTGGGACTAGGGAGAAGCTATGATGCTCAGGATACAGGCAATGCATTGTGCCTATCATATCTGATACTTCACTTTTTATGTGTAAAATCTGTAACCCTGTCATATCCATGGCGTGCCCGTGCTCCCGCCCTATCTAGGCATCATAGGGGCGAAGTGAATGAGAGCTTTTATATCTGATAATACAAACTGTAACGCGATTCAGATATTGATAGACAAATTGATATTTCAAATATTTCTATGGGGCGCCTTTTGGATGTCCTACATCGGCAGTTATCTGTTCTGTTTGTTTCTGTAGACTCTTATCAATTACTGTTGTTGCCTGTTTTGACACATTTAGCTTCTCTCTAATTCTTTTCTCATTTGGTATTCGCTAGCTGGATGGAGTAGTCTGGATAAGATGAGATGTGCATAGAGCGATGTGATAATTTCACTCGATAGAGATCATATAGGAAACTGAAGATGAGATTGTGTAAGTTGCAGTTGTCAGATTGAACATTTACATGCCCCTTCAATAAGGGGAAGGAAAAGCAAGATTAGCGTTCCAAAGGACCCATTCAGAATGCCACTGGAGTGGATTATTTGAATAGGAAGGTGGAAGAAAAGAAAAACCACAGAGAATTTGCCAAGTTCATTTTTAAAAAAAGTGCGCCATTTGAGGCTAGGCCATTTCATTCTGTGATTACAATGGAGACTCCTAGTAAGTTTTCTAAAGAGCATGATGAAGCACAAAAGTGGTACGAGTTGGTGGTAGACCTAGCCAATATAGTCGATGTGAAGAATTTCCAATTGAAAGAAATAGAACGCAAGTATGATGAGGTTTCTGTATCACTCAGTAGCATGGTTGAAGAGAAGAACAAGCTTTATCAATCCCTCAGTAGCATGGTTGAAGAGAAGAACAAGCTTTATCAATCCCTCAGCAGCATGGTTGAAGAGAAGAACAGCCTTTCTCAATCCCTTAGCAGCATGGTTGAAGAGAAGAACAGCCTTTCTCAATCCCTCAGCAGCATGGTTGAAGAGAAGAACACCCTTTCTCAATCCCTCAGCAACATGGTTGAAGAGAAGAACAAGCTTTCTCAATCCCTCAGCAACATGGTTGAAGAGAAGAACAAGATTTCTCAATCCCTCAGCAACATGGCTGAAGAGAAGAACAAGCTTTCTCAATCCCTCAGTAGCACCGTTGAAGAGAAGAATGCGCTTTCTCAATCCCTCAGTAGCACCGTTGAAGAGAAGAACAAGCTTTCTCAATCCCTTAGTTGCATGGTGGTAGAGAACACCAAGCTATCTCAGTACTGTAGCTGCATAGTTGAAGGTATTGTTACTTTAGGATTGTTACACATTTTTAATTTTATTTGCTCAGCGTGCTCATGCTTACTTCTATATGGATATGAAAAAATTCATTACACTTTCTTTCAGGATAATTTATCATCTTTAGGAGTTACATCATCCTTTCAATTGGATATAATTATACACACAATGTCCTCCGACAGCGACTCTAAATAGGGTCCGCGGCCTGTGATCCAAGTGATTGAACTATTATGACCCATAGTGGGTTGACCATGCACCAACAAATGTCCTCAATTAGACATCCTAACCTTCTGATTGACAGCCTGCCGATCAACAGTAAAAATGAAATACACCAGTTGTCCGCCTTTAATGCTAAAAGTGATCCACAATGAAGCTGTTGGGTCAACCATCCATGGGCCTCAGAAGTACAAACTCAAGTCCCAAGGACAATTGGGGCCCAGGTAATCAATGGGGCTGAGCAATCTCATTTACAGTAATATGGTGAATGATTTTACTGGAGGGCCTGTCTGGTATATGAATGCGTTTTCCTATAAAAGGTTGAGGTTTCTTTTAGTACTTTTGCTGAAATCATTTTGCTCATGTGCTTTGCAAGCTGATCTGAGATGGAGGGGATAAGGCTTGACATTTTTATGTATTATTTTCGAAGTCATAATCCCAGAGAAGTTGCTTTAATGCTGTTAACAATTGCAACGAATGTTGCAGATATGCCATTGTCTTCAATTGAAAAATAGGAAGAAACAAGCCTTACAGTCAACCTATTTGACTATCATGCATTATCTACATGTCAAACAGGCACTATAAGAGCAAATTGTCCCTAGTTTGCAGTTTTCCCTGAACTGTTTCAGGGAGATTTTATGGATGGGAGTCATGGGACCCACTTTTTTATTGATTTCTTTCTTCAACGGGCCTTCCCTCCAATTTTTTGATCAATTCTTTTGTGAAGGATTGTGTATCTCACACTAAATTTTTGCATGATGTTTTACTCATTTAGATGCCTTTTTTCCAGATTCAATTAGATGCATGCATGATGTTTTACTCATATTCTTGTTTTTCTTGAGTATTAAAAACTCATATATCATTGAAAAGAAATAGTCTGGCTCTGATTAAAAACCACATGAGAATGCAACTCTGTATGATGCATTTATGTGGCCAACCTATGAATATACTTGTTGATATCAATCTGCATGGTGCTTCAACCTCAATAACAAACAACAAAGGGAATAGGAGATTACCATTTTGAAGGCCACGTGAGCTTCTAAACAAAAATTTGGGAGAGCCATTAATCAAAGAAATATGCTGAAGAAATACACATATGAATCCAAGATCTCTACCTCACGCTAAATCCCACCTGATACAGCAGGAAACCTAGAAATGCCTAATCAACCATATGGTATGCTTTTCCAAAGTCAAGCTTGCACATAACACCTGGTTTCTTTATTTATGACGTGAATTGAAAGTCGAATCATTCATGTGCAATAAGCACATATCTAAGATTTGTCGCCTCTCAAGGATGGCTCCTTGTGAGTCTGAAATAGTTGATCGTAGACATTGCTTCAATCTATTAGCTAACACCTCTGCAAGAATTTTATATACAGTCCTGATCAGATTTATAGTTCTAAAATCTTTTACAGTTGTCTTGGTGATAGATATGGATATTTTCTGACATGAAGCTGAAATATTGGCCATTGCAGCTGACAACCAGCATACTGGTATACAAGTCACAGACTAGTCATACTGGCGAGGAACAATAAATATCTGATTTTATATCTACCAATAGAAATAGATCTGAATTGACAGCTATTTCCCAATTTCTTTCCTAGTTTTGTTCTTGATCAATGTGGACTCTGGAAAAATGTTGGGTTACTTAAAACTTTCTCTTGAACTTAGCAGTGGGATTTTACCTGCCTATTTGTTCATCATCCTGAATGGTTGTTTTATATTATTATTGGATTTGGAGGACTCGAACTCCTTCATTTTTGCAAGTTAGACCTTGCTGGCTCTAACCAGCTGAGGTACAGGCGGTGACATGTTTTTTTAATTTTCTATTGCTTGTTTCATTCTTAAATTTTTTTATCAGAAAGAAGACAGATGTGGAATATTGTACATGAGAATGGAAAATTGAAGTTCGAGCTGGAATCTCTAAGGCAAGAACTTAAGCAGCGAGGTAAAGATTTGGAAAATTTTGGAGCCCAGAATATAATTAAAATGAAGAAAATGAATGTTGACCAAAAAAAGGTAAATGTACTCTAAGATTTTTGCATTGTTTTGAGTTGTTTGGATAAGAGAACATGATATGAATGGTTATTTAAAAATAAATAAAGAGAGAACAATTTTGAAACTGTCAACAGCATAGTCTGTTAATGTTTTGTGGATAATCTGGATTAACTCCAAACTGTGACTGGTTTGAATACTCTGGCAGTACATTTGGTATTTGTGGTGCTACTGCTGTGCAGTTGAGGAGGCGCGGAAGGAACTGCTTCAGGCAGGAAAGGAATGCCTTTTTTCTTCATCTTTTTTTTTTACCCAAACTCAAATCAGCATCTTCAATTCGTGCTGATAATGATTTGTGGTGGAAAAAAATTGAGTATTCTCCCATCTGATGTAGTTTACAGCTCCAAGTGCAAAGAGGGATGAAAAAACATTCACTGCCAAAATATTCACACTGCTTGTAATTTGGGGCACATCCAAACTACTGTTATGCAATTACACTCTGCACAATCCGTTACCAGTTGTGGTGAAATGGAAAAGCAGGAAAATAGAAAGCTCCGGATTTTGAAGAGGAAGTTGCAGGTTTTAGAACGCAAGGGAGGTTACAGTGATTTTAAAGTACAGAAGAAAGTGGATGGAGGTAACAATGATTGTAAAATACAGAAGAAAATGGATGGAGTAAACCAAGAGCAGGCAGATAAAGATGAAGAAATAGAAAATTTGGAATCTCTGAATCAAGTTCTTATAGTGAAAGCTCAGACAAGTAACAATGAGCTACAGGAAGCTCGCAAGGAATTGATTAATGTATGGATTTTCTCTCTTTGTATTTGTTTGTTCTTAACAGTATTTCTGCTAATTTCATTATGAAAAAAGGAAGTTTTCATGATCGCACAGCTGGAATTAGCTTCCAACTTGATGTTTCCTCCCTAAACATCTGTATGGGTGCCTTGACCCAAGAATTGAGTGGGTCAATTTTATCAGGTGTACCACCATGCATGTGTATTGAATGTTGGTTGTTGGTGAGTTCATTTCACTTTTCCATCTTTTCCAGACCTTTGTGCCTGCATGACCTGATGAGTTGACTGACTTATTTTTGAGTTAGGGAATCTGCATATTGTGGCTGAGTAGATATGCAACTAGGATGCTATTTGAAGATTGGCTAATGGAATTCCCAAAACTCTTAGTAATAAATTTGAGAAGCTACTTGGATGGCTTATGAAGGATACTATTTATCTTTTATCTTAAATCTCATATCACAATCAACTCAAGCCTCAAATTATTGAAGGAATAATATTTTCTCTCCAGGGTTTTCAAGGCCTTTCAAATGCCCGTTCTTTGATTGGAATAAAGAGATTGGGAGAGCTCAATGTAAAACCATTTCGAAATGCATGCCAACAAAGATTTTCCTCTAGAGAAGCGGAGATTAAATCAGTTGAATTATCCTCCTTGTGGCAAAATTATATTAATGATCCACAGTGGCATCCTTTTAAATTTGCCAATATTGATGGAAAGCTTCTGGTATGTCTATCTTTCTAATATGGTACTTGATGTTCTGTCAAAATCTTAGATAGCATGTTGTGTTGTTATTGCTAATAACTGGTTCAAATCTGAATTACCCCCACTCCTCAGATAGTGATATTTTGCTATGTTAGTAAATTCAATAGCCAATCAAATTATATACAGTTTTTGTTCAACTAAAATTAGGTTGCAGAAGTTTGTTAGCTTTAGTAGATGGCTTTGTGCTGATTAAAGAAGATTACAAAATAATAGTAAATATAAAAGATAGAAAAAATATATATCAGTAGTAGAGAGAGAGAGAGAGAGAGAGAGAGAGAGAGAGAGAGAGAGAGAGAGAGAGAGAGAGAGAGAGAGAGAGAGAGAGAGAGAGAGAGAGAGAGAGAGAGAGAGAGAGAGGCCAAGTTTATTTCTTCATTATGGAAAAGAAAATATTCCTTATCATTGTTGTTCTAAATATTCATTCATCATCACCACCTCAGCCTTATCCCATTCATATCCATTGCCATTGCTGCGAAGGAACATAATTTCAAGAAATCTTGGGGAACATCATATTATAAAATGTCTGGTAATTTTTAAATACACCATATAGGAACACCATTACTGTAGTATCCTAGTGATCTGTTAGGATATCAATTAACTGTGATTAGGATAATCTATTGATTGTAATTCCCTTATTCAGGGATTGTAATTACCAAATGTAGTTTGGTACAAAATTATAGAAAGGGGATCAAGTACTAGAAGGGCTCACTCCACTTCACCCAAAACTTCTTGCATCACTGATTTTGTTAGTCATATATGAGATGCAAACAATACTGATTTGGGACTTTGGGTTAAGTGATCTATCTGGGAATTAATAATTTGCTTCTTTTTTTTTTTTTTGGGGTGAGGGGGAGTGGTAAACGATTTTACTCCATGGCCTTCATTCATCCTAATTATAAAAGGTTCCAATTCTGACTTATTGATGGCGTAGTAACCCACTAGGCCTGAAAAGGATAGCATTTGAGCACCTGCATTGTCCTTAATAACTACACCCAGACCTGCCACACTCTTGGATCATCGATTGCATTATTGTCAAAGTTCAGTTTATAGTAGCTTGGAGGAGGACACCACCTTGGAAGATAACTAGGATTAAAAGATGAAGAAAAAGCAATCTCGTTCCAACTTCTCAAAATGGAGTCAGTTGAGTAATCATGAAAGCGGGGAAGGGCAGGGATGTAAGATGCAACAAGGAACCAAAGCCTTGTTTAGTTGTTTGTCAACACAGCCATGAGGAAGGAAGACCACAACACAAATTTCTCTTTCCAAAAGAACCCAAATGATGGCACGAAAGGAGATTCGCCACATGGCTCTGCTTCTAGCTGAACCAACTGCCAATCCCCAATCATCAAGCATATGGTCCAGTCTATTTGGGCCCACCTAACTTCCTGGCATCGAATACCGTAAAGGCGTAAACCAAAGGGCACCTTGCAATTAAGCAATAAATGGTCCAAAGATTCCACTTCAGCCGAACACATGATGCAACCATTTACAATAACCTTTTTGTGCAGCTAAAGATTATCCATACTGAGAACCTTGCCCATGCTAGCCAACCAGCCAAAAGCAACAACTTGCTCTTGGGGGAGTTTTGGCTTTGATGGTAACAATAATTTGTTTCAGGTTGTTTTTGTAATTTGCAAGAATGGAACTTGTTTAAAATTTTTCTTATTAAGCCAAATGAATCAAAAGAGTCTTGGAGTTCTAGGAATTGCATTAATTACTAGTTTGGAAGACTAGGAATTGTATTATTTACTAGTCTTGAATATCTAAAAGTAACATTCCTAGGAACTTTCATGTTGGTAAACTCATAGTCTTGGCAGTGTAAGAGTTGCATATGAATTTTCATGCTAGTAATTGTGAGTTATGTCCTTGAGTTTGTATAAAGGGGTTCAGTATGTAAAATGGAAGGCATCCATCTTTTGTTATTATCCTTTGGTAATGAAATATTCCTTGTTTTTTTCTTTTTAGAACCTATCTACCATCCGATTCGATCTTTGTTTTGGATTCCTAATGAGTTGTTGCTAACCCAGTCTTGGCTCATCTTCAGCCACCCGGTTTTGCACTAATATACATTTAGTAAAACCCACAAATTGCAAATTGTTCAGCACTTCAGCCCCACTACCCAAATGAGAAATTGAAGGGATCATATTATCATACCACTATTATGATTACCATATCTTCATTATCAAAGTAGTGCAGTAGTTGTCCACATCCATATGACTGCTGAGGATAATGATGTAAAAAAGGGTCATGTGCATATGGATGCTGCCGTTAAGTTCAACAATCACATGTAAACCATAGATCTATGGATTTTATTGCAAGTCCCTAAATATATGTTAATTACTTCATACATGTCGTTTTAAAGTAATCTAAAAATACATATCACTCACTATTTTTTAAATACTAATTTAATTTTGGCTTGAATCTTTGTTGGAGGGTAGACACATGGATTTTACCTCATATTGATGGATCTAGGACATTTGTATGATTTTAGTTTTTTAATACTTAAATGCTAAAAAAACACTTTTCTGAACCTTTTTTTTTTTTAAATGCGAAAGTAAACACCAATAAAACATGAATTTGTTCATAAAATCTTTTGCTTATCTTCTTCTTTCATTTTTTTAACATTCATTTTTAACACTATTATATAATTAATTTTTTTAGGATTCATGTTTTAATGGTAATGGCTTTAAGTCCTTTTTTCTTTTCTTTTCTTGGAAGGTATCTTTTAAATTTTTATTTTTGGGAAGGTAATGGATTTTTTTCTCTTGTAATGACTTAAATTCATAAATTATGACTAAATAAGATGGGTCCTCCAATGGAGTCATGAGTGGTAGTATTACACCCCAATTTTTTTTTTCTTTTTTTGCCCCTTCTTCTATACCTTGCTGATGATCCCCCCTTAAGCAAGTAGGCTTTGGTACTCCACCCTCTTTCATCCATTGGATGAAATACCAAATGGACCCTCCGCATCGATGTTTCTCTCATAATAAGGCTATGGTTGCACAGAGGTGTGATTACTGCATTCCTTTGCATGTGTTTGAATTTTATAATGCCTTCCACTTGTGTCTTTACTAACTAAATACATGCAGACATGTATCTCTATTTTCCCTGTAAAATTGCTACCTATAAATGCTTGCATTTATGGATCTTATTGCCTATTTCTGCTTGTCCATGTCTTGTAAAAAGTCTATTGCATTCCCTTGCACACAAATTGGCGATTTAGATTCTTCAATTGGTGGGACTGATTGTGGATAAGGCATGTGTGGAAAAATGTAACGCAAAGCCCTCCTATGTGTGATCCTATCTTTATTGGTCCCAAATGGAAAGTTTGACCATCAATTCACATTTAGTGATAACCATCAATTCACATTCAGTGATACATAAATGCAAGAATCATATGGCTAAGCCGCTAAGGTATTCTATTAGTTGAGACTTTTAGGGATGTCATCGAGTCATGAACTAATGATTGATCCCACCAAAATGAACAGTCTGGATGACAAAGTTTTGGCTCCCTGTACAATTCTGGATACATTAAGAATCTTTTTATATGTGATCAAACATGGAATCTCTTTTATCCATGTTATATATTTTGGAAAGTTTGTTGTTTTGATTGTTAACCTATATGAGGATTTGGCTCAGGTTAGATCGGAATAGAGAAACTAAATTCATGTGGCCAACCCCAAAATAGTTGGGATAAGGCTTTGGTGGTGGTGGTGGTGATGTTGTTGTCGTTGTTTTGAATGTAAAAGATTTTCCTCTTCTTTAGTTGCTGCAAAATCAACTATTTGTAAAACAGCCATAGAGAAGCATATGGCTCTACCAACTGTGTAGGATACTTTGGTTATTAGGTTATGTTAGGTACCCATGCTACACATCCATTTTGCTTCACATTTCTGTTATCTATTTGATTTATATGTGTTCAAGTTTGCTTGACTATTATTGCTGAATGATGCAGGAAACAATTGATGATGGTGATGCAAGAGTGAAAGAGCTCAAGGATGTATGGGGTGATGAAGTGTACAAGGCTGTCACCACGGCCTTGTTGGAGCTAAACGACTGCAACCCAAGTGGGAGATATGCTGTTCAAGAACTCTGGAACTTCAAAGAAAATCGGAAAGCCAGTTTAAAGGAGGGTATTCATTATATCTTGAATCAACTGAAGATTCATAAGCGGCGAAAATGACAAAAGCCAAGGTCAAACTACCACCATGATGTCGGTACTTGGTATGCATACTAACCAAGACCAGTTTAGAGATCTGCTTAGTGTAGATTCCATTCATTCTACTTTGTTCTAATTTCAGTATCAACCTGGAAGTCTAATAGTAACTATGTTGCACAATTCAGTCGGAAAGAATAAAGCCCATCATATGTTACTTGTGTAGAAATTAGACATTGCCCTTTGGAATGTAAATATGTTTTTTTATACTTACATTTATTTGGTATAAGTATTATTACTTTTTCCCTAAATAAAAGGGCTTTGGTGTGGTAGAAGTAGTTGCTAGTACAGTTGCATTTTTTAGACTAAGGAAAATAACGATTTTTTCTTAATTTCTACTTTTTGTTGGATCTTTTGGTTGACCCTAGATGGGTGAGATAGGATAAGACTGGTGATAATGATTGGTCTTCTGCATCTGCAACTGTGTTTGTTTCCTTCTGCTCCTTGTCAATCGGATATACTTATATGAGCTTGAACAACTGCCTCTTGTATTTCAAGTGGGTGGGGAGCTCTAGTGTGAGCTGAAACCAAGGACTCTTCTATGGACATTAGGCTTGTAACCATTGTGCAACTTGCATCATTGGCAATAAGAGCTACCTGTCGTTTAGCATCAGTGCTTGTCTTTTATTTTGGTAGACCATATCATAAGGTTCTTAGCATTCTCTCTCTCTCTCTCTCTCTCTCTCTCTCTGGTTGTATGTATTTCACTTGAAAGTTACTTCATTATTTTCTTTTTTCGGGTGTTTGAGAGCTTTTTTGCCAGTGTAGTTCACCTGAAATGCACTACGTTTTAGGAAAATCTCATAAGATGTTTGCCTTTCTTTCTTTTTCTTTTTCTTTTTGGAGTATATTTTACGTTATGCATTGTGAGTATAATATTTGGTTTATTTCATTTCCTGTACTCACCTCATCATCTCTCTTAGGCATTATGTAAGGGTATGTTTGGAAGTAATCCTAATTAGTATAAAAAAAATTATCTACTAAATTAGTGGATGATTTTGATTGCTCCAAAACCTTGTGTTCTCTAAGTTGATATCTGAGCTAAGAAGACCATAGTCTATCTCCTTTCTTATCGTCTGCTTAATCTACTCTGCTTTCTTTCTGCTGCATGGAGATGTCAAGTGGGCCGGGCCGAGCCTTGCTGGCCCGCTGGCCCGTTTGGCACGGCCCATCAAGCCCGCCTGGCAAACGGGCTAACCCCTGCGGCCTGGCAGGATCGGCCCGCCAGTCCGCCAGCCCGCAGCACGCTAGCCCGGCCCGTCAGGCCCGCCTGCCAGCCTAAAAACGGCTATATTTTGAAAAAAAGACCATTTTACCCCCCCAACAGCTATAGAATAGTCATATAAGGGGTATTTTATGTCATTTTCCATTATACTGAGTCTATAAATACCCTAACCCTCTCATTCTCATTCATCACCAATTTACACACTCATTTCTCACCAATTTACACAACTCTCTCATTCTCTAACTCTCTCTCAAAGCATTCAACTCTTTAACTCTTTTTAAGAAGTTTTTGAAGGGCCAAAGATCAAGTCATCAAGAGACAAGATTAAAGGGGCCTTCAAAGATTTAGAGGTATTTATATTATTTAGATTTGAGATTCTATATATATATAAGTTTATATTATTTATATTAACTCTCATTTTCTTCCCTTTCTTATAATAAATTATTACAAAAGAAGGCTATTAGCCTATTACTGTTATTATTTATAAATTTATTTTTTTTGAAATATGGCTAGAAGATTTCCCACAGAATCTTCTTCTGTTAATTTAGAGATAGAAGAAAATCTTATTGAATTACAAGATGAAGTAGGTGATTTACCACCTCCTTTCCTCAGACCCAGAGTTCCCATAAACCAAACAAGAGGAGTAGAACTTCAGCAGTTTGGGACATATTTACAAGGTATGATGTTATTGAAAATGGAAAGAATGTTGAAAAGGCAAAATACAAATTGTGTGATAAGATTTATGGTGCCCAGTTAAAAGGGGGTACCGGCCATTTGTCAAGACATAGGAAAACATATTTAATAAAACATAAGCCAGAAAATGCAGGGACAGGAAGGCCCGGTTTACAGACACAAATTTCTACTACTGGTGGTAGTAGTAGTAGCAGTTTGGGTCTTTTTTCTTTTAATGCACAAAGTGCTAGGCAAGGTCTTGTTAAAATGATTTTTTTATCCGAATTACCATTTGATTTTGTTGAAAATGAGTTTTTTGAACAATGGGTCCAGCAATACTGTCAACCACAATTTCACACTATTTCAAGAAATACAGTCAGAAATGATGCTATTAGACTCTGGCAGGAAGAGAAAATAAATATAAAAACTTACATTGCAGAAATTCCTGGTAGTTGCAAAATGGATTATGAATAAACGTATACTTAGTTTTAGCCATCTTGAATGACCATACAATGGAACTAGAATAAGTACATTAATTTTGGAAAAACTAGATGTATATAATATTAAGAAAAAAGTTTTATCTGTAACTTTAGATAATGCCAGTAATAAAATTGTGGCTATTGAATTAATGAGAATGCAGATGCCATTTGCAACTTTGATAGATAGTTATATATTTCAAAATAGATGTGTATATCACATCTTAAATCTTATTGCAAAGGTTGGTTTAAAGCATATTATAAGTTACACAGATGCTATTAAAGACATTGCTAGATTTATTTTTTGATCCGCACAAGGAAGACAATTGTATGTCCAAATATGTGCGAGGCAAGGTGTATCAGTTATTAAAATGCCTAAAAAGGTAGAACATAGATGGAATTCTATGTATGATTTGTTAAATAAGCCACTTTCTCGGAAAACTATTTTGAGTGAATTTTGTGCTTTTCATGCACAAGATTTGATGATTAGTGATGAACATTGGGAGTTATGTGCCCATATAAGAGATTTATTAGAACATTTTTATACATCAATATTATTTTATTTTCAAGATATTTTATCCCACATCTAATGAAGCTTTTTAAAATTACTTTACAATTCAGTAGATTTAGAGATCATTTTTTACTGGGTACCACTATTAGAGACATGAAGAAAATTTTAATAAATATTGGAAAGAGGCTCCAATGACATTTTCTTTAGCTGCTGTATTTGATCCTAGGTTAAAATTAAGTGGTGTACAATTTTTTATTGATGGAATAAATAAAAATATGAATTATATAGATTTAAATATTTTTTCAAATATAAGGGCAAATTTCCAAGCACTTTTTCAATTATATTGTGAGCAAATGGGTACAGCTGGGCTTAGTATGGGCAATTTAGAAGTCCAGCAAACAAGTGTTCGTGAGTGGGATGTGTGGTATTCTTCCTTGTCCACGGGCATGGCATCCAGCGCAAGCTCAAGTAACATTGTCTGTGATGGAGTTATCATCATATCTTGACGTCGGTGTAATACAAGTGTAGGATGCATCTAGTTTTGACCTTTTAGACTGGTGGAAGCAACAATAAAGCATTTATCCGGTGTTGGCAGCCATGGCTCGTGATCTATTGACTATTTCTATGTCTTCTGTAGCATCAGAACAGGCTTTTAGTGCAGGTGGACGTGTAGTAGATGACAGAAGAACAAATATAACTGAAGAAACGGTTGAGTGTTGTGTTTGCCTACAAGACTGGTATTTGGCAGATAAGAGGAAGCAAGAGTTGACATCATCAATGAAAGATTTTGATCCAGCAGAATACATTAGTGGGCTACAAATCTGATTTTTTACTTTTTCCTTTATTGTAATTTATAAGTTTTTCATTCTTTTTTTTATTTTTATTTTCTAAAAAAGATTGTAAGGTTTTGAAGGTAATCATATTTAGAAACCTTCAAGAAGTTAAGATCCAAATGGTTCTCTCTTCTCAGTGGAGTAGGTCGAGTTTGACTGAACCACGTAAATATCTTTGTCATTTTCCCTGCTTGTGTTCTAATTTTTATTTTTAATACTGATAAAAAAAAGAAAATTCATATATAGCACTTAAATAATATGTGAGTAAATATTACTAAATTATTTTGAACCACTCAATCATTTGTTAAATGTTTGTATAAGTTTGAACTACTTTATGTATATATTAATTAAATGTTTAGGAAAAGTAACTATTGAAAAACTAATATGTCTATTGACCGAAAATTAAATTTAAACCTATATCGAAAAGTAACTCTATTAGGGAAAAAAAAAAAAAAAAGGAGGCACGCCGGGCCGGCACGGCATGGCCCGCTCCAGCCGCCCCATTGCGGGCTATGCCGTGCCGGCCCGCTAGATGTGACGGGCCATGCCGGCCCGGCCTGTTTGACATGGCTACTGTTGCATACACATGATTGATTGAACCCACTTGTGACAGACTAGAATTTTGAAGAAGATTCGGCCCCATTTTCCGCAGTTTCTTTATTAATTCTTAATTTCATTTGAATTCCTTCATTATTTCTTTAAAGTTAAGCTTTGAGATTCATAGGGCCGAGGCTATATCTTAATGAATGAAAGGACAAGACATGATCTAGGTTTTGCTTGCTCTGGAAAATTTCACACCATTGTCTGTTTTCGTTAATGATTTGTACAGCACCAATGCCTGTTTTCATCAGTGATTTATACAATCTTTTTGGAGAGGTTTTGTGTGAAATCCTCTTCATCTTCTCTTTTGCTTTCTATGTGAGAATTTGGTGCAAGACCAATATTATTATCATTTGGTGTGAGACCTGTTAAGAGTTACAATGAGGACTTGGTTCTAATTCTGGGATATTTTAACTGTTTTGTAAATAAGATAAAAGTTTGAGGGATTTTTTTTTTTTTTTGTAAATATTCAAAATAAAATAAATTAATTGGTTCTCTCTTCCAATATTGGGACACTAGCCTACTTTGATTCAATTTCTTCTCTTCTCTTAGTTTATGATCTTCCTCACATGACTGGTTTCTTGACTCTCAAGGGGTCATTAAATCAATCCATTTTACATGGTATTAAAGCCAAGTTCAAACTAATAGACTATAGAATGAGATTGAAGAGCTGGATAGAAAACAATCCAGAATAAGGATATTTTGGATGGTGCCAAATTGAGAATTCTTGTCGTCTGGGAGATACACTTGCTGAACTTAAAAATAGGGGCCTTTCTATTTTTTATCTTCTAATGAAAATCTCAAAAATCAAAGAATGAAAAACATTTGGTAGTTCGATTGAGGTTGCTTTCCAAAATCATCAAGTTCTATTTAGCCTGTTGGGTGTTCGGTAGTGCCAAAGGATTGAAAGAAGAAGCCAACTGTTCTATTTTTCCTGTTTGGGGTTTGACAGTCCCAAAGGAGAAGTTAAATAGTCCTATTTTGTGTATTTCTCTCTTCCAACAGTATTTGGTTGGTGATCTTATCTCAGGGTGCGGATGGTGCTCTACATCAATAAGTTTCAATAGATACAATTTTCTCAAATCTGATTCGTATTTTCAAGAGTCATCCTTGAGTCCTTGTTAGTTTCAGAATTGTGAGTAAGGGTTAGGATGGAATCCAAGTAAGGGGGAGATAATCCTAGCTGTTCCTGTTCTAATGGTTCCCCGCCCTTGTTAGGGAATCTAAATCCTAATTCCGGAGTTACTGGAGAACTGTTTAGTGAATGAAACTATAGTGAATGGTTATGTTCGGTAGATTTGGCCCTTGGTGGGAATTGTAGATTGAAGTATTGAACCATACCTTAATCACCTGCAGATAACCTTAAATATAAGATGGGTGGGAAACCGGGGATGACGTTTGTTTGATGCGTATGTTGTTATCATCCAATTGCCTGCATCTTTCATCTTTCTTGAGATTCTCATGCTTCCTGTTTAAGACCATTTTCAGAGGATTCTTGAACAGTATGACACCCCCTTGCACATTTTTCTGGATTTTTAGTTTGGAAAAACGCAGCCTATGGATTGGTTCAACAGACCAAACTTCTAAGTTGAGTCCGAGGGCGGTGATGCACCAACAAAATCTCCCAGATGAGAATCAGAATCCATCAATTAGTGGCCATTTTGAGAGAAACAACTGCAATGATCTGTATTCAAGGACTGAAGATTGGATATAGCTATAATCTTCCAATCTGGGAGGAGATTCCATGTGGGCTATCAATGGTGAATCATGTGAACAGGGATCATTGAATCGGGAGCCCTACTTACACAAACCTAAACCCGGAGTATATACACTACATATGTATAGATGAAGAGGTCTTGACCAATACACCTATCATCAAAATATCAGTGGGGTTGTTTGTGACTTACATTGGGATAAGTATATGTGAAGAGGTATCGGATTCCAACTAGCTGGTTGTATGCATTGGAGAATTGGATTACATGAATAGGTATCAGATTCACCATGCATTGGTTTTGGATGATGTTGGAATGTCAAATACAAGTTAAAACTTGACCATTTGCAAGATATGGATGAACACCTTGTAATATTCTGCTTTTGGTTCTTTCAAATCGAGTTTGATAGCCAACATTGATCCTGCTTTTTACTTTTTTGTATCACCCCCCTTCGACAAATTAGAGCGAGTTCTCACCGCGGCCTTCAAGACTGAAATTTTTTTTTTCAGCCTTCAGATGAAATCTTCTTACACTAGGCGTCAGTGCTTTACCATTCCATATTAGTTATCTAGGATTATTTATTGATTGGTAGCTCAATTTACCATTTTCATTGTTCATCGCCATTGACATCATCGTCGTCATTGTCATCAGCACCATCAAAGTATTCTACCATTTATCCTCAGCCGACCTTTTATCTTGGGTTAGCTTTTAGTGCTACCTTTTCATTTATTTGTACTTGGGTTTGAATTTTCACTTTGAACCATTCCATCCAAGCCTTCATTATTCTTTTCTTCATACCCAAGTTCTTGGTTATCTGAATACATGCTCAGACCACCATAATCAACATTCTTTGGTTTCTTTTCTATTGGATCTATATGTAAATTTCCTCTTCCATATTCATTGTGATCTTAACCTCTGTATGTCACTGCAATAGCATAGGCATCTCAACCTCAGCTACCGCATTAACTATCATGGTTTGAGTTACTTATAAACACAATACTATAATCTAGATTTGCTTTCAAACGGTCGTAAATTGAACTGATTAGTAATCACATTACACTTCTTCCTTTGGGTCGAGAATCTCATTAATCACTTTTGATTAAACTAATCATAAAAATAGATTTAATCGATACCATATAATTTTTTGTGAGTATAGGCTCAACCCAAACCCAACCCACTTATTATTCAGGTCGGAAATGTCAATCAAATTACTTGTTTCGTGGGTTGAGTAGCATGTATGGTGTCCATGATAAAATGTGACTTATTAAGTAACTGAATTGAAGATGTTTCACCTCAATCACATGGACATGGAATTATGGGTTTGGGTTTGGGTCAGATTGGCGAGCCGGTTGAGGAATTACCACCCCTACTTTTCTACATGGGACGCAGGGTTCAGCTATTCTGTTTATGATCTGATGTGACTCACCATCAGCATATAATCCTCAAAATAGAAGGAAGGAATATCGAGTTCGAGGAGAGATGTGGTTGATGGTTCCCATCTCAGAGTAGTCCATTCAATGGATCAGATCACAAGATGATGGGTTTTAGTGTTTTACATTTACAAACTTGGATCATTTGCTGGAACAAATCATGGAAATTAAGTTGCAACATACTGGCAGATTGGTAGTTGGCCCACTAGATGAGCTGCTAATCGTAGGCCCACCTGCTGAAATTTTGCAATACCCACCTAGACCCAGATACTATTAAATTTCCTCGGCTAACCAATCTTACCAAAACCTCACACTCCCCAGTGGAATCCAGTTAGCGCATATTTCGTGACATGCGCATTTCAACAGCGAGTTGTTTGTTTGGAATTCGAATTCGTAATCGATTGGTTCTAATACCATATTAAATTTCTTCCGCGAACCAAACTACTGAAACTTTGAGGCTTTACTAGAGGCGGGTTAAATACTTTTTAACACTCCCCCTTAGGTAAAACTCACTCCGTACATATTTTGCAACACGTGTATTTCAGCACTGACTCGTTCTTCCTAGGATTCGAATTCGCAACTAATTGATTCTAACACCATATTAGATTCTCTCCACCAATAAATCATATCAAAACCTCGAGGTGTTAGTAAAAACAGTAGAAATGCTTTTCAATAGGTGTATTAGGATTCAAGAATGCTAAGTCCTAGTCCCTTTAAGGGAGAATAAAAGGGACCTCCATGATTAAGACATTTCAATTCTCATTGAGCAGGCGTCACTCATTGATATGGTTCTAAAGCTTGAGGGGCCCAAATGATTCAGAAGGGCACCGAGTCAAGTAACTCAGGTTATTTGACGAAGTTTTTTAGAAGCTTGATCAGACTCATTTATGTGCACTTTGAGTCGAATTCACTTGCCCGAGTCAGGGCAAGGCGACCCGAGATTTTAAGCCATGCTCCTAGGCAATAACGCGTAAATCTGATTGTATAGCGTCCACATCTTGTTATGGATGGAAATGGGTATGGTCTAGCCCAGGTTGGGGTAAACCCATATTCACCCCAAATCACCCAGCCCCTTGACGGGTTTAGGAACCAGGGGCGGACCTAACAAGAACGTGGGTGCAGTCGCACCCGTCAAACTGCGGTGCACTTCCAAAATCTATATGAAAATTCTAGGTCCACTTTAGAAAACTCAATAAAAATCGTAGGTCCACCCTCAAAATTCACTTGAAAAATTCTCGGTTAGCCACCACAACCAAACTACCTATTAGGGTCCGCACCCCTTAAACAAAAATCCTGTATCCACCATTGGTGAAAACCAAATGTGCCCTGTGATGGGTATGGGTCCAGTCAAGCTTGGCTCTTAGGTTGTTAAACATTTTAATGTTTTTTCAATGCTTTTTATTTGATTTTCATATACTAGCTTGTTAAAAGGTTGATAATCTTTAACATGAACCATAAACTAAAATTAGGCAGCCCAAAACTCGACATGAGTTGAAATCTATTGATCCAAACTCACTCTGATGTAATCAAGGCGGGTTACCCCTTTGGGTTTAGCCCGGCCCATTTCCATCCCTACCTACATTCAATAAGCAGAAGACAACCAGCAATTTGACAGTAAGTCCAGCCCAATTTGGGCTGGCCCTGGACATGAACAGCTCTAAAGGGCAGTATCTACTAGCTGGCTATGGGATATGATACTGTATAGAAGGATGAGTACAGTATCTCCAGGCCTATATGGCGAAGAACATTGATGAGTGGGCCCACTTGACTTAAGATGGATTGGTTAAGGCTAAAGGCTGTCACATGCAATGTGTCTCAGACACCACCACCAACACCAGCCTGCATCTGCAAAGCAGCAGTGGGTCTGGTGTGGTGTGGGTGTGTGTGCACTATAAGCCTGACCAATGGTGTCGACCCTGCAGGTTGCAAGCTTGTCTCCTTTCACAGAGGTCCAGTCCTATGCAAACACATGACTGAATCACTGCACCACTTTTGCATCCCTTTGCTTGCATGGTTGAGATTGTGGGTGAGACTTCTTTGGTATTAACATAATTTTATCATTATTTATTTCTAATTGTACGTATATTCAATTTTATAGTGGGCTCAATTTGGCCTGTTTGGATATATGGTGAGGTGAATTATCAAATTAAGAGAGAATAAAATAGAGGGCATTTGGGCAGAGGTCCCTCAACTGTAGTTTTTATTGCAAACAGTCCACAACATTTTATCGTACCGATGGCAGTCCTTTTGTAAAAATAACTCACTGAAAAAGATAAAAAACGTCATTGTACACATCAGCAAAAGCAGAACTCAGACAAATTTATCTGAGTTTTGGCAAAACTCAAATAAATTTGCCAAAACTCAGCAATAATTCAAATATAAAACAATATATGCCATATCAAATTCTAATATAAAACAGTAAATACCAAACATTTCTTCTTGACCACACACTCAAATCTCATCTCCATTCTAATTAATTTCTCTTCATCAAATCTCATCTCCATTTTAATTTCTCTTCATCTTGAGTCCTGTAGGCCCTTCCTCCTCATAAATCTCTTTTGGGAAAACCTTAACCAGATTCTCCAGAGAAGACTTGAGTTTATCAGGAACCAATTTCTCCACTACATTTTGACTCCTCGATGTAGTTTATTGTAGGACCCCATTTCCTAGCATAGTTTATCCATGGAGGCTCAATGATCGAACCCATGTATTCTGCAGCCACAACTTCAAAACGAGTTCCTGTGTCCATCATCACCTAACTGAGTTGTCTTAGTCTGATATCAAATAAAAAAGGACTTTAAATGAGTTTATTTTTTTCAAACTCGGATAAATTTGTTTTGGTCCAAACTCAGATAAATTTGTCTGCGTTTTGCCAAAAACTCAGATAAATTTGCCAAAACTCAGATAAATTTGTCCAGTTTATCAGAGTTTCTGGGAAATTTATCTGAGCTTGGTGACACCAAAAGTTACGGAAAATCAAATTCTAATAAAAATCGAAATCTAAAACAAGAATACTTAATGACCATGATCCAATCGAGAAAAGAGAGAGAGGGAAAACAAGTAAAAGAGCAAACTGCTCTCTTTCAAATCAGTTATAGAGAGAGATTTGGAAGAGACTTCAGATGAAAAAGTTAGTTGTAGAGAGAGAGATTTGGAAGGGACTTCAAATGAAAAAGTAAGAGAAGGTAAAACCGTTTCTATCTTTGAAGAAATGAAAGAGAGATAATCGAAAGTCATGGTGCCCTACAACGATATCCCACAACCATGGAAAGGAACAGAAAATAAAAAATGAGAGAGAAGAAAAAGGAAGAAGTTCTTTGGAACAACAGAAAATAAAAGAGAGAACTTGGCCTAGGAATGAGGGTTGAAATGGGCAAATTAGTAATGAAAATATATGACGTGGCATATTAAGGACCTCTCACCAAAATATCTCCAGCTGTCTGGACTATAGTCATTAGAGAAAAAGTTGTTGGATTGGATGCCTTAGAAGACCGTGCTCAGGTACTGTTGGCTAATTTACCCTAAAATATAAGGTGTTATGATGATATTTTATTTTTAGTTGTTTGGTATGTAATCTTTTTGACTTTTTGTATAGAAAAGTGAAGTTTTTTTTTTTTTTTTGTCTTTTAGTGGAAAGGAAGTTGTTTTTTTTTACTTTTTTTGAATAAGCGAAAGGAAATTTTGAACTTTTGTACTTTTGATATGACCTCTTGTCATTTCTTGTATGGATTCACTTGATTTTACTTTAACTAGTTAATTACCAAACACGCCTAAAGGGCCCATTTGGTAATTTTACTTTTAAAATAAAGTGAAATAAAGAGAATAAAATATAAGTGAGTTATGATGGTATTTTATTTTTAATTATTTAGGATGAAATATTTTTGACTTTTTGTATGGGAAAATGAATTTTTTTATCATTTAGTGAATAAAGGTAGTTGTTTTTTGACTTTTTATGAAAAAGATGCAGGGAGTTTTGAATTAAAATGCTTTTAGTGTGACATCTTGTTTAAGAATGAAGCGTATTTTCTAGATATTCACCTTTGTTCCTACAAGTTTAGCCACTTTTAGAAATACATTTCCTAAAAAATGTGGGAATAAATAGGCCTTAACAGATGGTTAGATAATCATTTTTTCTTCGGATGGATATTATGATAATTTAATTCTTTACCTTTAGCCCACTTAATTGAAAGAAATTGCTTCAAAATCTTTAGTATTTAATCCCATCAGACAAACATGGTTCCTAGATTCAAAGGACAAATAAAAACAGAAATGAAACTTAAGACACAAAAGCTCCAGTGAAAGACCAATTAAAAGTACCAAATACATGTCAATATACTCACCACCAATACACAATTACATGCTCCATTAACATGAGCAAACACATTATACTCAGCTGCGGGCTACATTTTCCTTTTTTTTCTTCTTTTTTGCAGCCACTTCAGCTGCTACAACTACTTCTTACTTAGAACCCCATTTCAGTCACTTGATCATAGTCAAAAGTTCCATCCATACTCCAAAGTCCAGACACACCCACACCCACTTTCCTCCTTTCCCACTCTCTTTTCCCTACCAAAACTCCCATCTTTCTAACATTTCCTTTATCTCTCCTTCTCTCCGGCCCTTTTGCTTTAACTGCCAACTAACGTTCAAATAAAAAGAAGAAATGAAAAACAAAGTAACAAACCCAGTCCATGAATTGGTTCCAAATTAACAAATGGCAGGGAAAATTCAATTCCCAATCACACCCTGAAATTCTTGCCGCTGAAAGTCTGCCCGAACTGCCAGTTAGCAGGGACCATGTTCCACGACGTGGAGGTCCGGCGGTCACTGGCGGTGACCCGGAAGGAGAGGGATTGCCCCATCAGGACTGCATTGGATTGCCAGTTCTGGCCCCAGTTCCGGCTCATGCTCATCCATCCTGTCCTCGACCCCTTGACGCTGACTCGGACAATGTCACCGGCGCCGGCCACATTGCTGATGAGCACAAGATTGAAGTAGCGGAATCCGTTGATGGTGAACCTGATTCCACCACGTTTCCGGCATGGCACTCTTTAGCAGGAAAATGGAACAAAGATTAGATTATTCCAAACACTTTGAACAAAATGATAATGTGAGAATGGTAGGCAGGAAAGAAAATGTATGCTCAAAAATTCAGCTACCAAAAGGATCCACATTAGAAAAAGGTAAGGTATGGGGTTGAAGATTAATTAGGCCTCATCTTAATTTGGATCCATGTTTTTTATGGACTCTGCCATCCAAGTGTATCTTTTTTTTTTTATATTGCTTGCTTGACCTAGTGGCCAAGGGGCATTATCCAAACCTGGCCGCTATGGCGCTATGTACTCAAAATCAATCAATAATTTATATGACAAAGTTGAACAATTTAGTAAAACGGGCTCACCAGACAAACCATAGGATGTCAACCTACCCCAATTAGCAATGAGCCTATAAGTCAGCCATCTAAGAATTATATTCACCATTGGTTGAACCATGACTTGCGTTGAATAATTCAACCTCATTGACTGAAAGCACAGTTGAATCCAATGATTCATAGCAATAGCAATCTTGTAAGGGTGGTGGTATTCGGATCCAATGGCCTAACAAGGCCATAGTTTGAGATCCAATAGTTACCCATGATTAACATAACAATGGGCCCCACAAAAAAAGCAGGTATCTAATCATTCAAGAAAGGAAACTTATATTATAAAAAAAATGGAGGCAAATTGCTTACTTGCGCACTGTGTAGAAGGGTATTTTCGTCAGTTTGGAATTCTAATGGACGTGAAATGCGCGCCGTGATTTGCGATGAAAGGGGTTTTACGTGGAAAGTTTTGCAGAGCTCGATGTCAAAGCTGGAAAAGAAAATGTAGTCTTTTTTTAGGGTAGTCTTTGAGAGTAGAGCCTACGACCGTAGACTTACAGTCTTCAAGGTGTCAGGACTTTGGATTCGTGGAAAACGACCAAACATGCGCTTTGGAGAAAGTGTGAAACAGAGATTTCTTCCTCGAAACCGCCAATTAATCAGGCGCCTGATCTTCCGTTAAAATAATAGGATGGTTAATAAAAAACCCTCTGCCCCCACTTTAACAGTTGTAACTTTCTTGGAATCTACTTTTCCCATGGATCTGGTGAAAATGTTTTACCGAAAGCAATAAAAGCGAAACGCGCATTTACGTACAAGGAAAGCGCGTCAAGTGTCAAGTGTCGAGTGTTAGAATGATTCTGAGACTTGAGAGCGAGAGGGGCCAAAATGCTTGTCTTTCTTTTCACTGGATGTTTTGTCCGAACAAGGAAAAGTGCTTTTAAGACATGTGAAGTGATAGTGGAGGTAAACAGAAGGATGGTCCCTGAGAAACCTTTTAAAAATAGATGTTTTCTATTTGTTGTTTTTTCCTTGGCAAATCTTGGAAAAAAAAAAAAAGTTAGTGGAGATTAGATGGCTTCTTAGCATGTATGTCACACATTGTATGTGAAGGAATTTTTTCCCCAAACATTTCTTCTCTGGGCGGACCGCAGTGCGACCGCACCCACTAGATTTAAAATTTCTTTTAAATAATACCTTAATTTAATTTTTTAATTTGGCTCCTTTTCCACACCACCCAGATAAAAATCTCTACTGGAGTAGAGAATACTTTTTTTCTAGTAGGAATTTTTAATTGTAGTAGGATTTGCAAAGGAAAAAAATCTATATAACAAAAAACCATACTTAAAAATGTTATAAAAAGTTATTTGTTTAATAAGAAAATATTAATTTATACTCATATAAAGCTAATTCTATTAAAAAAAATATGAGTTCTTTATGAAACCCCAAAACAAAACTTTTTATCATGATTTTTAAAATTATGACACTAGGAAAGCTTCATTGGTTTTGAACAAATTCAATCACGGAAAGACATATTTCACACCAAATCCAATCTACCTCTCATAAAAATTAAAAAACAGGGCAAGATGATGGAATGAAGTAGAGCATGTACGTCATTTTCACAACAATCAAGATTACGTGAAAACTCCAAAAATCCAAACGACCAAAAACAGCGTACACTAGACAGGGGGGTCAATTAATGCATACGTTGTACGGACTCCATTTCAATTTTCAGTAGTCCGCGCGATCATAGAACTGGCCGCTCAACTAGAAATCCATCACTGTAGATCCAACCGCTCAAAATCGAAATTCCTCATCTATATTTCAATCTGGTAAGATCTGGCCCTTCATTTTGTAATCAATCTTACGATGGGCCCAGATCCAATGGAAGGGAGAAATAGTGCTGATCAGATTTCAGTGTGCCCCACCAATAGATGGGCTCAAAATATCTTCTGAGGTGCATTCTCAGAGGACTGACTGACAGCAAAGACAACCACTCTGAGTGATACACCCACCCTTCCAACGAGTGAAGGGAGCAGATCACCAGTGGGGTCAAATCTGAACCGTTCAAAATGCCCAGACATTCAATACAAAGGTCCCCACCGTTGAGTTCCACTCCTTTCACTTACAATCGGGGGGATCCGTACTCATGTTTAAAGATCCTGTAAAGGAGATCCAGCGGGCGTCCATTTATGGGTGGTGGCCCGCCTCATGGAGTGGGGAAACTGACACAACTGGCCGGAAAAATGGGACCCACCTGCGGAAGGCGACGGGGACGATGCCGGCGCGGTACTCGGCGATCTTGAGGAACATAGGCATGGCGAGGTCGAAGTGGGGGCGAGGAGGGTTGCACCAGCCGCCGTCGTCGGAGGGTTGGGCGAAGTTGGGAGGGCAGAAGTTGGTGGCGGTGATGAAGATGGAGGGGCTGCCGGAGTGGCACCACGTGGGGTCGTCGGCGCATTTTAGCTCGAAGCAGGACCCACAGCTCTGCCCATTGTTGAAGAGTGCCGTGCTCAGAGCTGCTGTCTCCACTCCATACCCCTGGCTGTACAGATTCCCATATCCACATGCACCTCCTGCAGAAACCACAAAAAATAATGAACAACAAGGAAATTTAAAATGAAATGTGGGTTCAAAAGATTTGGAGAAGCAAAGACTGATGTGTGATTTGGATGCAGGGTTGGAAATGGAGTTGGGTTTTGGAAGTTGAAGAAATGGGTGTGAGTTTTGGCATGTTCTGAGGGAAAATGCCGACCACAGATGTGTGTGCTTATGTTTGTTGTTTTTTTCTTGTTTGTGATTTTGCCTTCTGGGTTTTGCATGTTTGGTTAAAAATGCAGACCCATATGCAGTTTTTTTTTTTTTTCCTCTGTGTCTGTGGTCTTGCAGGGTTTTGGTGATTCTTTCCTCTGTTTTTTTTAGATATCTGGCAAGAAGATGTAGAAACGAAAAACATGAAAATGCAGATGCTCTGTCACGTCTAATGGCAGTCGACTGTGATCACA
The DNA here is from genome assembly GCA_012931725.1 of Litsea cubeba. NCBI lineage: Eukaryota > Viridiplantae > Streptophyta > Magnoliopsida > Laurales > Lauraceae > Litsea > Litsea cubeba. The sequence continues at coordinate 49,514,600 of CM022945.1, read as the reverse complement.
GGTGGGAAAATGGGAAAATACAGGGTTTTTGCCAGCTTCTCCTTCTGGGCTTTCCATATCTCCCAACAAAACAGGGAGAAATGCAGATGTCTTCTCACTAATAAAATCTTGAGATTTGATTCCCACAAAATAACCCCACATGAACCAATTTTACTTCATCAACTTAAACGTATACTACCAAACTCACATCTCTCAACAAAATCAGCAGCAAAAGCAGCAGAATATAACAGACAACAGAGAACAGATATATGAGAATATGACCCAAGACCAGAAAAACGAATCAGGGTTTCGTTCTTTTCCAACACATTTCCGAAAAATAACTAAATGAGAGAGCGAGGGGTTGGAAATGGCGGTTCTTTTCTTACGTACCCATGGTTCCAGAGGCGTCGCTTCCACCATAGAAGGTGGCGTGGGCTTTCTCCCAGTCTCCGCCCGTGTAAACGCCAGGAATACGGGCGTCCACGAGCGTCGAAACCAAGAGGAAGGAGACCATGATGCTGACGACGACGCCTCGAGATGCCATTTCTCCTAAACAGAAAGACACGAGGCAGAGAGGGAGAGAGAGAGAGAAGATGATGAGGAGTGAGGAAGGATAGATGGTGGAGGACGAGTACTTATGGACGAGGGGAAGGTAGGGTAGGGCCCACTAGAGATGAAAGGCAGTGAGACGAAATTATGGCAGCGTAATTAATGCAGGGACCTGATTGTATCATGAACAATTCCTAAAAACTTTTTTCAATAGGACCCCAATTGTAAGAGCTTGCTAACTAATTAAAACTAGGGATATTTTAAGTAAAAATAATAGCCTTTTTTTTTTCTTAAATCTCCCGGACCGGTAAAAAGATCCGGACAAATGGTAAAAAAGCCTACACAAGTGAAACAAGATAAGAGTTCGAACCCTAAATAAACCCTAGACAACCAAACAAGAATAGCCACCTTAAAGTCCGAAATGTATCCCACTTTTGTCTTTTTGTTTTTCTTTATTTTAAGATTTTAATCAAAATTTAAGACTAATCTTTTCATATAAAAATCTAAGATTTTATAAAGCTTAAAATAAATGTCATTCTTTTTTCTTATAAATTGAATTTTTTCTGTATAAGATTGATAATATGATAAAGTTTTATTATATGTTAATCACATTTCCATTCTCAATGGAACGGTGAGATCCACCCTTTTCAAACTGTAACTCTGGGGTGGAATTTATCTTGAAAATTGTCTTTCTGCAGGCCTCAAGGTTAAGTGAGACAGGAGATAATCTCTTCCTTCCTTCCCTGCCTAAACCTAATGCTCGTTCTTTCATTTTCACACATTGACAGTTGTGCCCCTGACATTTGCCATTTGTCCCGCCACTTTCTTTGCCTTTCTACGATCTTTCGTTTTATGGTTGTACGGATACCGGCCTACAGTGACACGCGTGGGCGGTTGTGAGAGGCAGGCACCCACAATAAAAGAAGGGTGGGGTTTATCAGTGGGCTGTAGCCTGTAGGGGAGGATAGAGATTAATGGGCGGGCGTGGCATTTTAATACATAAAGGCCCAGTCAGTTATGGGGCGAGCGGATGTGAGTCCAATTAGGGGTTTTACCCGGACCCATACCACACCCGATTAACTACTGTCTTCTACTAGAAGCCTGTTTGTTGGAAAGGAATTGAATTATGAAAATTTCATGGAAAAGTGAATTTCAACAAAGGATTATTAAAGAGGTGATCGGCGAAAAACATAATGGGGAGAAGTCAAATGTGAGCAAGCATTTTCTAGGATTTGAATTAGTAGAATGATGGTTAGGTATACCGTATACATTCTCTATCCCTCCCAGTTTTATTATTATTATTATTATTAAAGGGGAGATTATTTGACAAATTTTGGATATATCACTTTCTTTCTTCAATTTTAGCTACTTTTAAGAATATTGTTCTTAAATTAACTCATGCAAGTTCAATTTTACACAAATAAACTAGGGTGTAAATATGTTGGGCATGTTCAAGCTTATAGTTGAGTCTTTTAAGGGAATGTTTGGTTAGAGGCATTTTTGATAAAAAAAACTTGGGCTTATTGGAAATTTATGACATGATCTAACATTTTGTGCCCTAAGCATTTCAAATGCTTTGTATAAAATAAAAATTCAGAATTCCAAATTACTTGAAAATGCACTTTTAGCCTTGTGAATTCCTAGAATTCCAAATGCTAGAGGGGGTTGAGCATTTGAAATTCTACTTTAGGGGCAGCATTTGAAATTTTCAGAATTTCTCCAGATAAAAATCCTCACAATTCTTCTAACCAAAAGGCCCTAAACTATGAAGCCAGAAAATGTCACTTTTCAACCCTAGTTACAACTGATCAATGAAGGCCTAGGAATTAGGATTGTCAAACCAAAGACTATCCCTGATTAACGAACTTTCTGTTTTTATTAAAACACCTTGGCCCTTTTGGCTAGGCCACAATTTTGCATGCACTTTTACTTAAGAGGAGTGGACCACGTACAATACATACGCAATCTAGCTTTATGGGGCCCATTTGGTCTCACTGTGGTCAATATATAACGCTCTTCACTCTCACTATCATACAGTAAATTTATACTAGGTCCAATATGACACTGGTCTTACCTGTATATATTATTAGATTTAATCTAAAACGCTATTAAACTTTGAGGCTATTAAATCAAGATTTGAGATAATTTATTGAGACTGAGCTTTACGTAACACATACCCATGATGAGAGAGAGCTTTTAGTTTTACCTCTGCCTCACTATCTAGACTGCACATGTACCAAATGCCAATAAGAGAAAATTCCTCCTAGTTCTACGAAGGGCTAAAGGGCAAACTCTCCTCTTCTACATGTTTCCAAATTCAATGGAGCGACAAATAGAAAAGTCAAATTGGGCTTAGTGCCAATGAAGGATAGCAAGCGTAAATAAATCAAAGGTGGGCCCTAAGTGACCTCATAGATATATTGTGGCATGAAACTGCAATTTCTCTTTTAGTAAGTAAGTTAAAAAAAGTATGTTAACCAGTCAAAGACCTGTTTTGGAAGAGAATATTAACGTTTCTTATACAAACTTCTCTCGATTTGAAAAAGATGATTTAAAAGAAGAAGATTAATGTTTCTAATTTGAAATCTTATGTTACACCTCAACTTTTCTGACTATGCTTTTGTTACCGTAAAAAATTGAAACTCTCCAACTCCGTATGCTTTTATGGTCTCCCAACATGTTCTATTGACTTTTTTCTTTCAGAGAGACAGAGAAACATCATGAAAGGAAGCTTTGTTAGGATTTTCTTTATCTACAATATATACATATATTAACACACACTTTTAGCATAGTATAACAGTGGGAATGAAAGTGAATGGTATGTATCAAAGCTCTAGATGATATAAAATCATTGTCATTGATCCAACTGCTATCAATGTTCAAATTGGCCAATCTACTTATATATAATTAATTCACCAAATCCACTGTGACATTTTTTTTTATCAATGTATTTCAAATTTTCTACAATTTCTCAGAAGCTAAGAGCATCTAATGTAAGTTTGATAGACAAGAAAATGATACACTAATGACAGTTAAATACATAACACATGATATGAAGGTGTGGGCTAAAGAGGCCCCCAAAGATGATAGGCTAAATTGGGTAAGCCCTATCAAATGATTATAACCATTTTGATTGAAGGAAATAATTTTCTAATTTTTAATATTCACTGTCTATCGTTATTTCTTTTGATTGGAAGGTTGGTAATGTATGGTGAACTAATTTTTATAAGTAGATGATCTAAGAAATCTTCTTTTCTATATTAATGAGGCTGATTTCAATCAAGAACCAAACTACTACCTTAACACTGGAGAAAAGTAGAAAACTCTTCTTTACTCCTTTTGTTAGGCTGTCACAGTGGCTAACACAGATGTCCTTCAAAGGACCAAAAGGTGGACCAGGACTTATTTTACCAATCACTTCCCTTCCCCCAGCAGCTGTGCCGTGAAGGACGGTGTGACTAAAACAGGAGTCATCAGTAACAGCTTCCAAGCACAAATTGAAAGGATATGGTACTCCCCTATTGACAATACTATTTATCAGAAGAGATCTTTCATAAAGATTGGAACTCCTCCATCCCGAAAATTCATATTGGGCAAATGGTCACCAACATCCTCTAGTTTTATTCTCCCTCTGCAGTTTAGTGCACAGGGCCCACTTATGATCAATTCAGAATCTTCACACATTTATTCCTTCAGATTTTTGGAGTATAGAATTTAGGATTAAAATGAACTTATTTTGCAGCGACATTTGGTTTCCTTGAGGACTTTGCCACTACTTTTTTTTTTATTGTCATGCACCTATGTGAGCTCCAAAAAGGCTGCTCCGCAATAAATTGCATCTTGTATCTGGATAGGGATGAATGAGTATTTTAAATAATCAATACCCAAACGACCTAAATTGAGGGGGACAAAATGGAGGCGGAATTGGCCGCAGTTTAGATTTTCTTTTTAATTGAGGTCCAGGTTTGCATTCACAGTCAATGGAATTGAATAAAATTTAGGAGTATGTTCATGGGTCTCGTGCCTAAGGACCTAAATCTTGATGCCACCATCCAGTAGATCAATGTGTAGCTTGCTATGGGGCCTACAAACTAGCCCATTTTAGAACTGGACCTAGGGGGATCTGAAGATTTAATCGGTGCTTCTTACATTAAAAAAATAGCATCGTCCGATCATCCTAACTCTATCATCTACGGTATGTGACCTACGACGTTGTTTGTGAGTCCCCTCGAATGCACAGTAAAGTAGCCCCAATAAGGGTGCACACAATGCACACCTCTGGGTAATTTTCCCATGCCATATTACTGTGTACGGGGAAGCCACAGAGATTTTCTTTAAAAGAAGGCCACTAAATATATGCTAATTAATAAATGAGACAAAGTAAGTGGCTACAGATTTAAATAATACGAGATGTTTGATGGATCAAATGATCCTAGACCTTATATTTTAATAACTTAAAATCTTGTATATTTATTGTGATAAAACCCAATAATATTATGACTTGGGGTCTTTGACCCAACAGGACTAATTTCCTAGGTGGCACTTGCTAAATATTATAACATTTACAATGATATTGTTGGTTGTAGTCTAGCACTAGGGGCCCACTTGGACCACCTTCGATCAATCCAACTCCTTTCACACTTTATCCCCTTGCGATGTTGTTGCATCATGTCTAATTTTATGTTAATTGAGCTTTTGCTCAATGTTAGATTAAATATCCAAAGATTCTATGGTTAAAAGACCATTAAACTTATGACTCTTAAATCAAGTGCTTGAATAATACAATGAGGCTGATTTTTTATATGACCATCATTCATCAAATAGACCTTCCACCCAAGTGGGCCCCATAAGCCCGACCGCATAGCAAAATTGATGTCTGCTTGTAGGTGAAAATCTCCTTGGCCCTTCTCTAGAAAGCAAATACCAGTATAAAAAGAGGGCTATTAGAAAATCAACCTTTAAATAGAAGCATTTGGATATTGATAAAGTGTGGGCCCTAGTTAAGTCTGCAATATAAATCTCAGAATGGGTAAGGATTCAACAACTTGGATCAAGACTTAGGTACAAGTCTAGTGTGGTGTGGATCCATCATCATAATCATCAAAGTCTTATCCCAACTAATTCGATTTCTCCGTTTCAATGGCGTGGATCCATCATCGTCATTATCATCAAAGTCTTACACCAATTAATTCAAATTCTCCATTTCAATAGTGTGGATCCACCACCACCACCATCATCAAAGCTGTGTCCCGACTAATTCTATTTCTTCTTTTCAATCTATCCCCATCAGTGATCAAAACCAATACATTTCCTCAAATATGGCTCACATCTAATAGGAGAGAGAACTCCACTTTTTGTCTGTTTTTTTTTTTTTTTGACAATTTGTTCGAGGACCAACACGAGAGTTAGTCAATTGGGATCGAGGAGGCCAGCCAACCCCAAGAGAGCTGGATTAGAGGAAACGATAATTCTCTAACAGCTCTTGCCCGCCAACTTTGAATTAGGCTTTTTTTTGGTGTTCCTCGGGACATGTAACAGAGGCCCTGGCCTCGTCTGGTTGGGCCCACCAATCCGCATTCAGCGGTCCACATATCACGCTGGGCATTAACCGTGCGTGGATGTGGATCCTGTCTCGAGCCTCACGCGGCCACTTACAATACAATCATAACCTCTCCCTTTTTTCTTCTTTTATTGAAGCTTTGACTTTAAGTCACTCAGTGGACCAGCATCTACTGCCGTAACCTTACCGTACGATTTGGTCAATCCACCGGTCAATCACTCAATCCAGTGGGCTCCACTTAAAATTGGACCACAGTGGAAATCTTGTACATGCATACAGTTTTAGGGCTTCTTTGGTATCAATATTTCTACATTTCCACCTAATTCTTTGGTAACATTGTCGAAAATAGAAATGGTCAAAATTTTGTTTTTTCACATTAGAACTTTGCATTTTCTTTAAAATGAAAGAGTCAACGTTACTTCAAAAACAAATAATGTATCTTTGTTGTTCATATATGTACATGTCATGAGTGACACATCAATTTTTCTCTTTTCTGAATATATTTGTTATTCAGATTTGTTCTGCTAGAACTGCATTTTCACACCATTTTATATATTGTTTAACACTTAATGAGAGCCGACAAACATTTGTATGAGTAACATTTACATATATGAATTGGAGCACACAATCCACTCTTTAGATTTTGAGCAGGTAATGTTTGGATCGTCTTAAGTTTGGATCTTAATGTCTTGTGTCTTAAGCGCTAAGACAAAAAAATAAATAAAATTGTTTGGTGCGCTATAACAACATGTCTTAAGCGCTCAGACAACTTGTTAATTAAGACTAGATTTATCTTAATTTTAGGAGCTCGAAATCCAGTTCCTGTAATTAAGACCCCAACATCTTAAGTGCGGTAAGACAGTTCAACACTTTTAAAATTTCCGTAATAACCCTCACCAATATCAACGATTGCAGCCATCAAATAATTATAATCATAAAATAAAAAAAATAATTATAAAACAAAATTTAATTAAACATATAATAAAAATAAATTTAATACAAACACTTTATCATAATATAATATACATATAACATTTTTAAAAAAATGATTAAAAACATAATAATAACACTTATTAATTATCAAATTAAATAAGTAATATTATATCGATAAAAAATAAAATGAACATATAACAAAAAAAATATAATATTCAACGACTATTAATTAAAAAAATTCATAATATAATTTAATATATATATATATATATAAATAAATAAAAAATAATATATTAATACAATTACAACTATCTAAAAATTAATAAATTAAAAAAAATATAAAAATATAAATGAAATAAAAATAAAATACAATTAAAAATATATATAAACAATAAAAAATAAATAATAATCTATGATAATAAAATTAATCATTATGATAAAAACAACCATAACACGATTATAAATAATAAAATAAAAAAAACACAAAATAAATAAAAAAACAATTAAATTAAATAAAAATAAACAAATAATATGATAAAAATTTAAATAATAATAATTAATATAAAAGATTAATAACATATTATTTAATGAAAAATAAATAATAATATAATAATATAAAAACATAATAAAACTAATACAAAAAAATATTTTAATACACATTATTATAAAAAAAACAATAACAAAACATAAAATTACAATTAAGATGAAATAATAATCATATAAAAACATCTAAAAATAAATATAATAAAATTAATTATAAAATATATAATTATATTATAAATAATATTATAAATAATATATAATAAAATATTAAATTAATATAACTAAATAAGAAAACATAAAAAACATATAATAATTATATTTTATAACAAAAAGTATAAAGTATACTGGGCATTGCCCGAGTTTAAAAAGAAACGAATTTGGAATGTCACTGATGTTTTTTAGGCTTGAAAACATTTTTTAAAAAATGACAGAAATTACCCTTAACTTAAGACATGGATAAGATGCGTTACCAAACAGTATTATTCAATTCAGATCTCATAGCATTCGGGTGTTGCCAAACGATTTTATTACAGAACAACTAATCAGATCTTAAACTCGTAACTCTAATAAGATCTTAAACTCACATATCTTTTTCAGACAGATAAGACGGTAAAAAAAATTTGACGATCCAAACAGGCCCTTAGAATGAGTTTAAGACCTGAGTTCATACATGTCGCCTCTGGACCCATGTAAAATTGCATTAATTAGACCTAGCTAGACCCAGATTAGTCCATAGTGAATGGAACCGATTACACCCCGGCCTTAATGAGTTCAGATCCTCCAAAGCCTCCAAGCTAGAGAAGTCATGAGTTAAAAAGAATGAAACTCCATAAGATGCCCACATTTTGAAATTCAAACCACTCAAAATAATGTCCTTGGGGTATAAAGAGTATCCTCAAAAGCAAAGTCAATAAGAGTTTGTTCAACCGTTGGATATTGCCCATTTGATGAAAATGTGATGACAAGTATGCATCAGATTTGCATTAATCACATTTCCTTATATCCTTTATCAAATAGTTTCTTCTATGGTGGAACAAACCCGAATGTAAAATATGAACATATCTCGTATACCTTTTTTTTTTTTTTTAATGTGACTTTTAACATATCCCATATACCTGGAGCGCGTAGTGGTTCACATTTTAACAAGTCGGGGCACAGTTGAGTTTCACCCCTTTAACTCAAGATTTCTCTAGGTTTTAGCCTTTGATCTGGCATGTCAAGTGGACTAACTGTAATGGTTGTCAAGGCCATGTGGCCTATTATCCTTGTCAGTAGTTGAACTCACTAACTCAGTACACCAGAGAGTATTGAAATTTTGTGGTGAAGTGATCCTCGAGCATCTGTGCATTTGCAGACTCATCCAATTTAAGGATAGAGGGGATCAGTTCTACCTAAAAAAATAAAAAGATAGAGGGGAGAGGAACTGAAGGCATGTGACCTGAATAATTGACCGGTTGCCTTTACTAATTTCATCTGTGTTCCTTTTTACTCATTTATTATTCTTACATCACATTCTGTTCTATCCTTCTGCAAATGAGATAGTAAAAAGTGTAATAAGGATTTACTAAATGATTCTCATGTAAAAGTTACAGCAGTTTTCTTCTTATTTTGTGCCCTTATTCATAAATCACCTGAAAGGTACATTATAGTAGACCTAACTGTAAGAATGGCTCATGGCTCATCAGGCATTTTTTCACTATATTTCAATGGAATGCACACAAGAGTAAATTGATACAATAAAAACCTAAATCAAATTCAGATTCAGTAGACTTGTTTTAATTCAATAAAATCATGTAAACTTCAGCTATTAAGAAGCAAAATGGAGATGGGTGATGCGATGGGGAGGATATTAAAAAGTTCAATTCTCTTGTAGACTATTCTCACCATGGATCGGAATTTAATGTTACCTAGATCATCAAATTGCAATTCATAGTTCATGTGTTGTGATTGCAGTTTCCTTCTTGTTTAATAATCTCGATCCTCTAGCCCTAGGGGTGAAAATAAATGTTTCATTTTTATAGATGGGTAACTTCAATATAACAATTCTTTTAGATTTACGAGAACCAGGGGTTGCCTACTTAGTTGGAAAGCTTGCCTCTTAACAATCTGTCCAATGATGTGTGTGCCGACCTCTCAACACATGTGTGGGTGCTCTCCGGTGTAATGTGGATGTTCTCTCCTCTCTTGTCTCTGTGATCTCATGGGTCCCAACCCACTCGGCTAGGGTACAAAAAAAAAATATTTTGAATTTACAAGTAACATTGCTTTAAATCTAAGATGTTGATATGATCGGTCAGTGTCCCAATGCTAATCAATATTACAATTTGGATATTAATCATGAAAATGCTAAATAAATAGGATCAAACTTTAAACCCTTCCACATAGTTGTTGGGAAAGTCTCACATCCCACATCGGTCAACTAAGGAGTTTGACATGACTTCATATACATATTTGGGCCTTCCACTTATAAACTTAAGCTTTTGTGTTGGTATATGCATAAAACTTATAAAGTTTTAGAATGTAACGGCCTATAAAAGTATATTTATGTGATTTAATCCGGTGGTGCAAAATAGTCGAAACAATGTCTAAGGTGAGTGTCGATTCATGATGTTTAATGAAGGTAAAGCATAAAGGCTTAAATTTGTCATAAGTGGGTCAGACATTATAAAATAGAGGGAGAGTAAAAGTAGGTTTATATGAAAAGCAACTTTATTTAAATAATTTCCTTGCAATCTAAAACTTCCAACAGAGAGAACTTTATTACCAATTGCCAGCAAATAGACAACTAATTAAGGAATTACAGCAATAGTTCATCTTCAAAGTTAAAAAGAAAGTTCTCAATATAAATGGTTGGGTTAGCTTAATATCGCCTTGATAACTCTTTCTACTTGAAGGGTCATTCATTCTCTTTGTTGCAATGCATGTTTTTATCATATAAAAATATGGCTGAGTGATTGAAGTTCATCTGGCCAAAATAAAGTAGTTACCTAGGAGTAAAGTAATGTTAGTTAATATAAGAAAAAAAAGGAGCTATTAATACACTTCATATCAAGAAGATTTATTTGTTTCAATGTAATATCTAGGACATTTTTACCTTCACATTTCGTCTGTTGAATTGACGTTGTGGATGGGTCACTTTGAATAGGTTTTTAGGTTGTGCATTTTGTTATCATTATAATCTTCCTCAAATCCTCATCCCAATTTGAGTCTCTCCTTGGGTCTACTTTGTGTGTTCTACTGTTTTACTCATTTCTCTATATCATCATTAAGCAATGTCTCTACACAATTCAACTTGACGCTCCATTTACAAAAGTCTCTTTTAAAATCTCCATTTTTATGATCATATCCAAAAGGATGGAGGTGTAACTATATTTTTTAGGGCAAATGTAGAATTTTTCTTATTAACTCGTTCTTAATGATTTTTTTTCGTTACATATGCATTCATGTTAGTGTGTGTTTATTATTAAATCTTTAATAGGAGGTTCAGCTAATATTTTATAAAGTAATCATGAAAATAGACCCCCTTTGGTTATAACCTATGAGGCTTCTTATAGTATTTGGGTCTGATAACTAATCCTTCGTTTATAACAAATGTGACTTGTTAGTGGTTATAGGATTCGGGTTTGATAAGTACCTGTCCAACCCAAACTTAGGGGTGTTTATGGGCTGGGCTAAGGCATATCTAGGCCCGGCCCGGCCCAAGCCTGACACGGGTCATAAAAGTTAGGCCTGGGTCCGCCCATTTAATCAATCGGGCCGGGCCAAACTGAGCTTTTCATCACTTTTGCGGGAATTAGAGCACTAATTAAATTAAATTACATGCATTTCTTACACAAGTCAGGCCGGACCGGGCTATGGGCTTTCTATAACTTAATCTAAGTCCGGCCCAATTATTAATCATGCCCTATTACACATCCAGCCCCGCCCAAAGCCGGCTAGTTCTTGATCGGGCTCAGACTGGCCCAGCCCATGAGCACCCTTACCCAAACTGAATGGCTAGGTTCGCATGCTTACATAAATTAGCAAGCTTTTTCTTCCGTTGCCAATAATTGAGTTCTGGTTGGTGAGTTCAATCAATATTACATTGCGACTGAGTACAATAGAATTTGCGTAAAATAAAAGTAATTCTCAGGTCACTCACCTAGTTTTTTTGTCTGGATAAAAAAAAAACATACAATCATTTTTTTTTAATATCTAAACCCGGAAAAAAAATTAAAAGAATAACAAAAACTCAAGAAGTATGAAAATTATTGGCAAAAGCCACATTGAGTGTACGCGATATCTCTATGAAAAGAAGATAAAAAGATCACGTCAAAAAATAAAGAAGGAAAAGTGAATGATTAAAAGATAAGAGGCTGATTAGATGTGAAAGTTTGATATTAAGGTATACAACCAGACAACAACTAATTTGCCTTTTCTAATTGTGCATGTAACTAAGAAACAAAATTTTCTTTTTCGATACCGATGCTGATATGCTGGATCTTTTCTTTAAAAAGGCCCCCATGCACCTCTCATTTGGATGCTTCACAATAAAGGGGAGTAAGTACTGATAGATAGATTTAAATGTAAGAAAAGGGTGGGCTTATTGAATGATCAAAGCCTTTAATTTAAGGATCTCAAAGTTTAATGATGTTTAGATTGGACTTAGTTGAGATCACTGTAAACTTAATAGAGGAGGTGTGTGAAGCAATTTGATGGAGTAAAGTTGTTATCCACCTCTGAAAATAAAATGGCATTAAGTAAGGAAGGTATTTTTGAAAATTTTTCCTGAGGGCATCTTTGTCTAGCAAGTGATAAAGTAAAGGTAAATCACTTTTCTCCCTTTGGCACATTTGGTTGAAAAAGTAGGTCAAGTATGGTAAAATAAACATAATGCAAAATGCAACTATTTTATCACTCTCTCTACTTTACCTCATACATGTCAAATACAAACATTATTTCACTACATATTTTATCTTACTTTTACCATTGATATGATATTTACTTTACATTTACTTTACCACACATGTTTTAAGGGCCGGTTTGGTAACTTTAATATTAAAATAAAGTGAGGTGAAATTTTAAATTTAAAGATAAAAAAGGAAGATAGGTCAAATAAAAAAGTGATGTTTTTTGTTGTCTAGTGAAATGAAAATATTTTGTTTCTATTTCACATTATCGTGATAATATCTAGACAAAACCATTTTGGTAAATTGAATTTATTGAAATAATATCAAAAGAAATACCTTGTTACCATTAAAGATAAACTCAAAATACTAGAGATGTTTCTTTGTTTCTTATACTTGTCCACATTACTCAAATACCCTATACTCTCTCTCTCTCTCTCTCTCTCTCTCTCTCTCTCTCATCTATGATATAGGGTCAGGATTTATTCTGCATGTAGGTGAACTAAAAGTGCTACCAACATCGATCAATCAGATAGACATGTGTGAAATCAATGGCACCAAACAACATGGACAACAGCAAGTCCAAAGGCACACGTGAACATGCCACCAAGACCCACCTTACTTGGCCCTATCCCATTGTTCTAGGAATGTGATTCTCCCTTCTCCATTGACTAACCACACACCCACTTAATTGATTACTCCGAGCCTTTTCATTTTTAGGGTTTTGACTTTTAGGCAACAAACCCCCTCTTTGGATTCCATTTCTAGTGCCTCAAAAAGTGCTTACAGCACATGGGTCTTGTACCAATTTGAATCCTAGGGTCTAGGGTTTGGGTCCATGGCTTTAGTTTCCTTTTTTCATTGGAAGTGATTGCATTAGAGATTAGAAATATAGGATTTTGTTTGTTTGTATGTATTTGATGGTATTATTGTATTAGGGTTTTGTAGCATGTTCATGAATGATAAAGCTACTTGAAAATTTGGGTATTAGGGACTCTTGGGTTTTAATCATAAGGCACTGGGATGTTTTGTCCTTTTTGGATGTGTGTGAAACTTCTTAGGATTTTTAGTTAGATTTTAGGGTTTTTGTATCTAATTCCAAGGTGGGATAATTATTAGAAGCGAATCTAATGAAGATTAAGACAGTATGCCCCTTATTTTCTAGGTTTTTGGAATTAGTTTACTGCCGTCTGATTTTGTCTTCATGCTAGTGTCATAGCACCTCTGTTTCAAATTAAACTAATACAAGAAGAGATTGCACTAGGGTGGCAGCTCATGCCCTGTTCTTGGTTTATTAACTACACCCAACTCACAATGCAGCTTGAATGAACTCAACTGGAAGGGCACTGGAAGACCCACACATGCACTATAAAGACCCACTCTCTCAGGGTATTCAGGGATCGAGTCCTAAATACCAAAATGAGATACGATTTCCAATCAACTAGACAACCCCTTGTTCTCAATTCAAGGTTTAAATCGACTATTTAACTTTCCACACAAATTTATTCCATTAAGTTTGTACGAGTGGGACCATGGCTTAGTGATTAGTGAATAAAAAAGGTTTACAAGAAGGGCTTATCCTAGTCACAATATATAGGTGATCATTTGGATAAAAAAAATCTCCTAGGTCGGGAGTTCCTAGCTATCCAATTCTCATTTTTTTTTTTATTTTTTAGATGTGAAATAATTGTTTGTGCCGTCAAGAAACTGTCTACATTCTCACCATGATTTGAGGGGTTAAGATTTCCTCACCATTCAAATATATGGGTGGTTATGGTTTTATCATCTAGAACATGTATAAGCACTGTATGGGACCTTGTTTACCCAACCCAATTAACCATACAATTTAGATAAAAATATTGAGTTCGAACTGCAGGATCTTGATCAAGTGTCTATGATCCGAATCCAATAGTAATTGGCAGTTCTTGCATTCATCTTGATCCAATCAGTTCTATTCCTGTTAAATCATATCACTGCTAGCATTATTTTCAATGAAAATAACCTTTGGAATTAAAACACTGTTTTAGCTAGCAAAGAATGGAATTGAATCCGGAACCATCTGAAATTAGTATTCAAACTAAGATATGACTATTCAAGAAATAATCACATCATATTCGGATCCTAAGCATCAGATACTGATGTGCATTGTGGCCCCAAACATCGGATCTCCATGTTCTAGTTGGATCTGACCTGTTTCTAATCTTTGTATTATTGGGCTTTCACTAAATAGGCCTACAATGGAGAGGCCACCATTTTGACCTATCCTACCTGAGAGTAAAGTCTGTCAATTAAGTAACCCCCATTACCCGATTACCACCTTGTGCCTGACCCATTTACATGCAATAGGATCGAAAATGGACATTTTTACCTGATTATGAGAAGAACTGTGCTCCAAAATAATCAGGCATGGGCCATATGAATTCAACCTGATCAGTCCCCTTATACTGTCTTACATGAGTTATTCACTGTCACTGTTAATTACATTACTTCTTTTGATCCATCCCTGATGAAAATCACTTCATTGATACATGTAGTATCTTGATCAGAGTGAGGGAGTCATTCCTGTGATGATTGTGTGATGGCCTTAGATGGTCCAACTAAGTAGGCTAGACGTGTAATTGATCATGTACATGTAAACAATCAAAACCATCTGAGACGCCTAGTCTTGTGATTTGAGCTCACCTTGTTTCAGCCATTGAGAATGTTCTTGATTATGTCATAATTCTAGTGTAATTAAATTGACAAAACTTCACCAACCCCCAATCCATGTGGCCTCCTACACATCTCACTCAGCCCCGTGAACTAACGCTGTGAATTCATCAAATCAAATCAAATCTTAATACGCTGTGATGATTTAATATAGAATCCAGGTTCAAGCATACTATCTGATCTGCTAATGATCCAGTGGACTCTTTAGCTAAGCAAGGAGTTGATCAGGTTGCACCTCTAGTTGGTACGTGTTTGATGTCTTTCGTTTTGTCTTTCTTTTTTTGGTGAGGGTGTGTTAAATATAAGGCTTATATACCATCCCACTTTTGCATTGGTTTCTTTTTGTTTGGGCTCCTTTATTTTTTAATACAAGTTTTGTTACCAGTGAAAAAAATTAATATAGAATCCAAGGTGAAGAAGGGATTTAAATCATTCCCCAAAACAAAATTCTATAACTGACCCCATAAACTAATAAATGGAAGCTTCACAGATCTAACTTTTTGTATTAGACAAACTTAAAAACAGGATTGATATAGCATTTGTCTTGTACTCACTCATCTTGACAGAATCATTAGAGGTATTTCACAAACCAAACCGTTTGTGTTTTTTAGTTGGAAGATGATGATTCCTCACTTCAAATCCTTAAGTGGTAGTTGCATACCATCAAGAGGTAGCAATAATTCTAGATCATAAACCAACAGCTTGAGGACCACCTCTAGAAGTCCATCAATTGGACACAATCATTAGGCCACTGGGATTTATGCCTTGTGCCTACTGGCCTAACCAAATGGTTCATGGAGATGATAAGTGCATGCATTGATTACAGAGGGAGGATGTATGCACACTTGCTAGCTTCTAAGTCTGCATGAGCCAACTCAAAAAAAGTGAAACTCAAGTTGAGTTTATTTGGGCTTGGGTCGGACTTTCATTTTGAAACCCACGTGGAAAGGTGTTGGGGATGTAGAGTAGTAATAAGGGCCGGTGATGCGACGGTGCCATGCGCGGCCCACCTCTATCAACTGGGTCGGGTTGTAGGTCTTGAATCTTTAATTTTTTCTAATCATCTAGCCCCTTGTCCTACCCTCAATTTTAACGGCTTTAGAAGGCATCATTTTTTAAAGGATGTTAATCCAATGGTGAGTAACGTGAGTATCAAATTTGGACATATCCCAACTCATGACGAGTAGTGAGTGTCAAGGTGTTGGATTGGTCGCCCCAAATTATACTCGTGTAAGGAATTGGTACTTCAGGTCAAGCTCCCATTAGATACATTTGGGTTTCAATTAGATTAAATTTAAATTCAAGCTCCCCGCCCAATGCGATTTAGGTCGAAATCACATTGGATGAAAATTTGCTTTGATATGCTTGATTTGGATTCTTCAACTTCTGTGCATATTTAAATAGCCAAAAGACATAAGACATAGTCATTAAAAATTTTAAAAGTCAAAGAACTAAATGATTTGTAACAAGAAAAAATGGAAAGGTTCTTATCGAAGAAACATTCCTATAAAAGAAAATGGTAATGAGAGCGAGGTCTTCTCATCCTTAGTAACATGGCCCAATTCATCTTTTGGAAGAGTACAGTTCGCATGCAATCTCTTTTTTTGGAAGGAAAAAGATTTCATTTCATGTGCTGTGGGCATGTCTCCCTTGGGTCCACATGAATGAGCACCACCACACCATGTGCAAGGTTGCTTGCTAATGAGATAAAAGCCAATGAATGTCACAAGTAGCTCCTTTTTAACTTCACTTTATCAGCCACATGAGTGTTACAATGTACGAAATATAGACAGTCCTTAGTGTGCCCCAGTGTAGATGCTAGATAAGACACCAATAATCACAGAAAAAAAAAAAGTTAAAAAAGAACAGTGAAAGTAATGACCATCATGTAGGATTTTGGCCATTGCTGCTTGGTTTTTCCCACTGTACATTTGAAAACAGGACCAAAAGGTGGATAGTGAACAAAATTTTCTCAATTCCACAGGAAAGACTAGATTGTCTATTGCACTACAATCAATCAAGATGAAGACTAATTATGTGAAGAATATTTATCATAGTCCTTATCAAGGATAGGCTTCTAAATGGACTACAACCTTCATTTCTACACTTCCATTAGAAATATGCCTACGACGCGCATTAAAATTCCTACAGAATCCTAAATCCTGAACTCTAAGGGTATGTTTGTGTAGAAGCAACTTTTATGGAGAGAGGAAATTACAACATCAGCAAATTCTATGGTTTTTAAATACATCAGAAAATATTTTTTGAGGAAGTTAGAGATTTATGTTTGGTGCAAAAAGTTTTCCTCGATGAATTGGTACTAATATTGTTTGGTGTAGCTGCGGATTTCCTTAATGAAAACTACTGGGTGGGTGGGTCAATATATTGGTGGGTGGGGTTGGAAGGGGAGTGGGAAGAAGAGGGTAGAGTGAAGAAATGGGGGGTCAGTCCATTCCGAGAAAATGGGGGGGTTAGTTTTATGTGGAAATGAACTCCCCCCGGGAAGTCTATTTCCATGCCAAAGAAGGAAAATAACGTAGTGAAAAAACAGTTTCGTGAAAAACCGCCGCACTAAACACATAAAAAATAAATTTTCCATAGAAAACCACATCATTTTCCGCAGAAATATACTACACAAACGTGCCATAAAGCTAAAGAGTATTTTTCATAACCCCGATCAACAATAGGCTTCTAGGGAGATGCAGCTGCATTCTTTTACACTTCTACTGGGCAAGACCAAGAGGAGGATATCGACATAAGTAAACTGCATCATAAGAAAGTGAGGCTCCCATCCATATCTCCAATGTATAATAGTCACTCCTCACCTTTTTATCATTCCTTCCTTAGACCTCAATTAACCATAAATTTATACGAATTCAATATAACAAAGAGACAAACACGCCCTAAAACTTGACAAACTCATTCTAACCGGATCATGTCATTGTGTTAATTCCATGATTATACAATGCAATACAATATATTGTAAAAAGAACAAAGTACAAATTACATTTTTACATCATATATTTGTTTGGACTAGAAAAGAGGTCGCGCTCTAAAAACTTAAACGAGAGAAAGTGAGGAGAGAAACAGTGTAAGAAAGGAAAAGCATTGTATCCTGAGGTTTTTTAGGATCCATTTTAGCGGCAAACAATCCCTCAGAGTCTCATGCAGGCAATTTTGGCATCATATCCGGAACTTTCTTTTGTTCCCATGCACCAAAGCATCATCCATTCCACTCCATTTAGATTCTAGATACCTCCCTTTGTCTCCTTCTTGGAAGGCACATGTACTCAACTCAACCACTCCTCATAATTCCGAGAGAGAGAGAGAGAGATCCTTTCCAGTATCCCTTAAAAGGGACTTAACCCAATGGCCTCAACCAAATCAAGCAGTTGACTTGAGCTAATTAATTTTGTATGGGTCATGTTATCATGATAAGGGATGAAGATTATTCCAACCAAATGCAACATCTATGATGGGGGGAAAAAATAAAATCTGACCCACTCTTTGTTTTTGCTTAAGATTGTGATTGTCTTGTCTTAATGGCTTGTCTTTATTTCTAAAATATGATTTGTACCACTTGATGTTTTTTTAAAGATTGGGCATAAGAATTTCTATATCTAGTGAAGTGACTAAGAAGGTATTCTTCATTCAATATCTAAGTTTTATTTAAAACTTTTGTGATTGAGGAATCAGGAGTTCTAGAGATGGAACCAAGGGTTTAAAATTCGGCCCAGATGGAGTTGCGTCAATTTTTTTTTTTTTGCTAACCGGTGGTATCCAAGGCCTCTTAGAGCACCTAACTAAATCCCTCGGGGTGGTGGCCTCCCCCTGTTTCCACTCACAGGGTTCGACGGGCTAGGAAACCTAGCCTGGGGGTTTCCAACACTTGGTAAGCTTCGATGCTGAGACCTCCGGGTGGTTACGGAGTGCCTCAACCAACCACACTACCAAGCGTCGGTGAGTTGCGTCATTCTTGTACAGGTTTTTAGTCATGGGTTACACTGATTTTCCATGGATTTAGATAGAACCTAAATTGCATTCAAAACTTGAAACTCAATACTCGCCACCTGTATATTCAGTTTTGTTATTTACATATATGACATTATCCATAAATAATTTATCAGAGCCCAAGAATGATCTATCAAAACCTAACCGGAATCCGGCCTTCGAGGGAGAATTTAGTTCAGTAGCTTGGCTGAGTTTGACCGGGTTTTTGGAAGACTCAGTCATTCTTATTTTACTTGTTCGAGTCTGATGATGCCAAAATAGGGTTTCGGACACCACCAGTTAAGTAATAAATGTACTAAATGCAATAATTAAAGAAGAGAGAGAAGGGATTATAGTGATTCAGTCAAAATGACCTACGTCCACTGCTGAAAGGCAGAGATTGCCTGTGGTGTTTTACTCCCTCAATGATTTCGGGTTACAAACTAGAGGAATACAAGAGTCGAAGTGAATGGGAAGATCTTAGTTGCCCCCAAATGCTGGGAGGGCTCTTGATTTATAGTCTACCCCGGGGATGCTCCTCTGCAACGTTCGTCCTTGGAACCCTCGAACTGCCCTCGCGCTGGACGAGGCAGGTGAGGAACTGCCCTCGCGCTGTACGAGGCAGGTAAGATATTTCTCCGCGGGACCTGGTAGGAGCGGGCGTGCTTCCGAAGCAACGTGGCTGCCCTGACTTGGTCTCTTCATGGGCTTGGACCTGAGCTTCATCCTCATGGGTTGAGTCATTTGGGCCTGACTCATCAGAGTCAACTCAGCTGGGTCAATGTGAGTGAAGGGTACTCATGCCATTCTGGAAAGAAATTGAAAAGAACTCACCGGCAGTGATGGGGCTGTAAACTTTAGTAAATAATCTTCAGAGGACACAGTTGAAAGAACTTTGAAAAGATCATGGAACTTTTGAACAATTAACTAAAAGCATATATGATCTCAATCATGCCTTCTCCTTCAATGTGATGGTTGAGCTTTGTGGATTAAGCAGTACTTATAACATTGATTTTCCTGCTTACTCTTCCAGTGCTAGAAACCTGTTTGTTTGAGTATAGGTGCCATTCTTGGACTAATTAGATACGGCTTCCAATTCTTTTTAGTATAAGACGATTTCACTGTCATACTGATGATAAATGCTCTTGCTTCTTGAGTTTTTGCTGGAGAGTGGAGACAGCATCTGCTATAATATCAAACGCCACCCAGTCTGCTACGTCCTTAACATCCCAAATTTTCCATTCTGATAACCAGATCACACTCGGCCTTATCCGCCTCAATTAAGTGCTAAGATTTACATGCCCATGATTAATATTGTTTTTGAAGCTCCTTAACTCAATCCTACTTGTCAGTAGTTTCTATTGAAACAGCACTTCTGGTGAAAGATTGATCGACACAGGGAGGCCGGCCCATAAGTATGAAGAAAGCGGCATTGAGGCCATGAGTCAACCTCTCTTAGTAGTAGACTGCAGTTAGAAAATGGAGATCAAGTTTTGAACTTTTTGTGAGGAAGAAGATTTTGGAGGGCGAAAAATAGCACCATGCAGAGGTGGGGTCTTATCACTTAAATCCTGCATAGCTAGGACTTGCAAAAGCTACCCCAGCTATGCACTTGCAAGCAAGGGAGGGCATTTGCATGAGCAAATAGTCAGCCCCATTTACACCATAAATTTTGTATTATATATTACATGATATTACTATATATTCTATGTTCCTATATAAATAAAAGATTTAGGAACGCAAGTCAGAGTGTAGGGAATAGGGAATGATCTTGTTTAGAAGGAAAAGGAAATTCCACCTCATATCCACTGCCTGAAGGACCTCATCATGTTATAGGCACTAATAGTCGGATGGAAACATATATAAGAGAGCGGCAATGTCTGATAACCAACCAAACAGCTTCTCTAACTCCAGGGGTTGCAGTTGCAGTTGTTAGAGGTTTTAAAAGGAAGATTACTGATGAGTACATATACAGCTTTACCATAAAAAAGAGAGCAGCACGCAGAGAAGCGAAGAAGAGTCCCATGAAGAAGTGGTAGGAGAAAACGAGATGGGAATGAAAATGCAATTGTGGTTAGGAAGTCCCACATCCCACATAAATGTCATCATATACATGTTTGGGCCTTTCACTTATCAGCTTAAGCTTTTGGGTTGGTACATGGTGTCTTCCCATTAGAAGATTTAAGAGCTTTGTCTAGTTTCTAATGTAAGTGTTTGGTGTAACGCTTGGGTTGATGCATTTCAACAAAATTTTGGACAAATGCCTGAATCTCTTGGTGTCTCGAAGGCTTCCTCTTTGGTTCCATGTGATGAGTCTCAAACGTGGATGCCTGGAATAAGAGAAGAGAAATGCTATAGCCAGGGCCTTATAAATCCATCAGAGAAATCCTACTGCATTAGGTTGAGGCCTGATTTATAAATTGCACAGGGCAACCCATGGATGGGGATTTTAGGCTCGTAGGATGGGCCTGTCCTCAACTTCAGGCCCAAATAACTAATGGGCCCAAAACATTTGTAACTTGATAGGATATCTCTGTTTTCCCCATCGCAACCGATGTCGCAATTAAAATTTTCGTATCTCTTTTTAATGCTGATTAGTAATTGATTTGAACCATGTTTTATCAACTTGATGCAACAATGGAAAAAAACTTTCATTGAAAGAATGGGCCCAAAACATCTTTGTTTTCCCCCATCGCAACCAATGTCGCAATTAAAATTTTCTTATCTCTTTTTAATGCTGATTAGTAATTGATTTGAACCATGTTTTATCAACTTGATGCGACAATGGAAAAAAACTTTCATTGAAAAGAATGCAGCATGAATCACCACTACATAACGTTTCAAAGCTACCTACCCATACAACAGAGTTTCACATATAAGCTGGGAAAAACCCTGAAACCTCTAACAAAGAGCATTTAACTTCAAATATATCAACTGCATAATTGAGTACATAGCTCCAATATCTTAGCACCAGACACATTTGATAGCGGATAGGTGGCCTGTCTCCCACTGCTTGAACACGTCAAGTTCAGATGGTTGTCAGATTGTGATGACTGCAAAAGGGAGTTCAAGTGCACACAGTTCAGAATTTTTTTGCTGGTAAAACTACATGTACCGGGTATTATTATTGGTAAGACTACTCAAACCTACTTTGAGCAACTCCATGGAAGCACAAGTACCAATTTGTGCCACGAACAAGACACAAGCCACTCATCAGTGAGGCCCACTGTGTAAACAACACACAGGTAAACAAGTCCACTCATCAGGTGGCCTTGTGTTCATTGAATGTTGATCGATGGCATTCCCTCCCATCCCCAATACAGGTGAACCACCTGACAATTTTGTGGTAAAGAAAAAGATCCTACTAATGAGTGGCTTGGAACTAGCACACATGGCAGACGTGGAACATGTAAACATGTAGCGTCATGTGGACCTGCAAGTAGCTAAGTAGATCTCTGTGTATGTGTGTATGAGAGAGAGAGAGAGAGAGAGAGAGAGAGAGAGAGAGAGAGAGATTACCAGACAATAAACAGATTCTGCTTTGCAGCTACGTCCATTAATGGGGATGCAACTCAAATAATGGCACCAGGAGCAGTGGTCATTTGCATTGACGCCTCGGAAAAGCATAACCAGGCCCACAGTAAACCTGTGATGTTAGCATTGGCTTTGGGTCAGAGCATAGAACTCCTGGATGCCATAACTATATAGATGTGACTGTTATTAATGCATGTAAAATAATTTACTAATACCATTCAAGAAAGTAAAATAAAATTTTAAGAATAACTACTTTTTATCCAAAAAAAAAAAAAAAGAAAGAATAACTATAAGATCTAATCACATTGTTTACAATACGTCTGATTGATGCAAGCCCTAGCGTTAGGGCTTGCGTAGATGCCAAAGCACGTGTCGAAGACACCTCAAATTATCTCTGCAGAGATTTCTAAAACGAGAAACAACCTCTCCAAGGGAAAATCCCAATTTTATTCAACTCCAAATCTGATATTATCATCTCTACAATACAATATAAATAGGCAAAGTAAACTTAGGGCCTAAGAAAATCCAATCTAATAATAGAATCTATCCTAATCAAACTAGGAAACCAAATAAATCAGAATGCAATAAAATTAGGAAGCTACTAAAAAAATAAATATCCTAAAACTATGTTGGCTGGGACCGGTGGTGGAGTGGTAGCCCGTTCTACATCATTCCCCCCAGGTTGAAAGAAGAGTTCGACCTCGAACTCGGGTCTTCTTCAAGTTGCCTTTGTATATATGATGTACGTGAAGCACTTCCTTTATAGCATGGGCCCTTGATTTCTTCTTCGGTAGGGTTGTAAACGGGTCGGTTCCGGTCCGGGTCCAGAGTGGAACCGGAACCGGAATCGTTTTCTAAGAAGGGGAACCGGACCCGGTTCGGAACCAGAAAACTGGTTCCGGAACCGAAACCGATAATATTCATGGGAACCGGAACCAGAACCGTATGTGAGGCGGGTCTGGATCCGGTTCCGGGTATGGTTCCGGGTTTGGACCCTAATACTTATATTTTTCCATTAAAAAAAAAAACAATTATGCTTTTTCGTAATTCAATTGGATCACCTACAAAGCAAATGTAACCTTTTGTCTATCAATAATATGTGGTTTGGGGACGGAAGATTAGGTTAGAAGCTTAGAATGAGGGGTTCCCATGTAACATACAGATAATAAATTATTTAAGTTAGAGTATTGAGTCGGGTCCACGGGTCTGAGCCACTGTAGATCCAGAACCGGACCCGTTTAGGTAATGGTTCCAAAAAAAGGATCCAGAACCAGAACCATTTACTTATCGGGACCAAAATAAGGACCCAGACTCGGAACCTAACGGGTCGGAACCTTCGGGTAATCGAATAATTGGGGACCCATTTACAACCCTATTCTTCGGTGATTCTGGCTTCCTTGGATAGAGTGTAACTTCCTTCTTGCCATGCCTGAATGTGTACGTGTTGTCTCGCATCCCATAAGTTCCATTCTTGTCATACATCCACGGGCGACCCAATAAGATATCTCCACTATCCATTGGTAGCACGTCACACCAAATTGTATCTTGATAATCATCACCAACTGCAAAAGTAACTTGGAATGTATGTCGCACTTGCGCTTCATCACCTGTCATTAGTCATTTGACAAAGTAGGGACGATTGTGCTTGTATACATTCAACTTCAAGCGAGCAACAAGAGTTTGGGAGATAATATTCTCACAACTTCCACCATCAATCATAATTGTACAATTTTGCACATGTATTGTACCTGTGGAACGAAAAATATTTTTCCGCAACCATTTCTTTTCAACAGTGGGTATAGACTCTTGTAGCACCAAGAGAAGTGCACCATCAGTTTCAGCTGCTATTTCCTCCACTTCATCGGATTCTTCACTTGTAGGATCATCTCTTGTTTCCGGTTCTTCTTGTGCACCTTCCATTAAATTTATTCTTTTTGGGCATTCAAACGCACGGTGACCCTTTTGCTTACAATGAAAACATGTGAATCTGTTCTGATCTTCAAACTTAGAAGAAAACTTTTCTGAAAAACTAGCATTTGGATTAAAATCTGACTTTGATGGAGTCTTTTGCGCGGACCATTTAGACGCATTAAGTTTTCTGGCTTGATGATTTGCAATCCCCTCAGCTTTGATAGCATGCTGAACAATCTCATCAACATTGTCAAAATGCTTGAATGTGAGGATATGTTGTATGTCAAGTGTAAGCCCATTAAAGTATCTGTCAACTAATACATCATCAGCTTCATTCAAACCACAACGAGCTTGCATAGTCATGAACTCCTCAGAATGCTCAACGACCGTCTTAGATCCTTGTTTAAAATCTCGAAAACTTGAACGCAGATCTCTGGAGTAATTGACCAAAAGAAATTTTTGCTTCAACAGATTTTTCATCTCTGTCCATGTGTCAACAGGATCAATTTGTTAGTTTCTTCTTTTCTTTTGCAACTCGGCCCACCATATTGCAGCATAATTATGAAATCGAGTTGCCACTAGTGTAATTTTATGACCATCCGTCATTGGCTTGTGTGCAAAAATATTTTCAACACACACTAACCAATCTATGAATTCATCCGGTTTCAATTTTCCATCATATTTAGGAATCACAAGTTTAATACCCAAATGACGATCAACATTGACGACATGTGGATCTCGTTGATTCCGATTATGTTATCCATCAGCTCGATGATTATCCTCACGCCGATTAGTTTCTAAAGTAGTTAATCGGCTTTCAATTCTTGCAAGAGTGTCTTGCATTTGAACCATCATTGCGGATAGTTGATTAACATTTACTAATAATTGTGCAACAGTTCCCCTCAAATCATCATCATTGTGAGAGGAAGACTCCACTCCTATCTGATTCTTGGGAGGCATTTTTGTTTAATGCAAATTTAAAATTTCTGACTGACCTGATGTGTAGATCTGCTCTCCACGATCACGCTGTCGAAAATGGATCTAAATTATGATGGCGAATGACTATGATAGTGCGAAAACAAGATCCAACGGTTGATCTTGGTCAAATATGAAGTTGATCAGAACCTCCTGATGTAGGGATAATTGCAGCACAACTAATTGGGCTTCTTCAACGCATCGGATCTGACCTGAAACTGGCCCAACTAGAAATTAGGCCCAACCTTAAACCTATTTCACTGATGTCTCGGTCTCTGTGCAAGAGCAAGAAGAAAAGGAGTGTGCAGGGCTACAGGAGCAGGGAAGAAAAGGAGTGTGCAGGGCTCTGGCGACTTCGAAGATGGTGACCGAAGCGCACAACGACAACGACAACGACGAGCAGGCGAGTGGCAGTGGAGAGCTTATGGAGTTGGACGACGGCAGCAGGAGCTCTCTGATTTCAGGTATGCTTTGTCTCTCTATTACTCCTTCTCTGCTTCGATTTTCTTCTTCTTTTTTTTTTTTTTTCCTCCTGGTTTGGGTATGGGGTTTTGGACAGAAAGGGGTAGGGTCGCTAGAAGGGGAGAGGTGTTTGGGAGGGACGATTGGGTAATGAGGTTTTGCGTTTGGAGTTTGGAGATCGGCAGGGGGTTGTGTCGCTGGTGGATGGGATAGGTTTGCTGGTATGTGTCAAGGAGGTTATGGGATCGGAGGTGAATGGGGAGGCAGTGATGAGGGTTCTCGTTGGGTTTTACAAGTGGAGTGGAACACTGGGTATGGGTGTTATGGTCGGGATAGGCTCCGATCGGTGACCAGAGGGTGATCGGGGCGTTGTGGATCTTCGCTCTGATACCAATTGATGCACGCCCTAGGGTTAGGGCTTGCGTAGATGCCGAAGCACGTGTCAAAGACACCTCAAATTATCTCCGCAGAGATTTCTAAAACAATGAACAACCTCTCCAAGGGAAAATCCCAATTTTTCAACTCCAAATATGAGATTATCATCTCTACAATGCAATATAAATAGGCTAAGTAAACTTAGGGCCTAAGAAAATCCAATCTAATAATAGAAACTATCCTAATCAATCTAGGAAACTAAATAAATCAGAATGCTAATCCTATTTACAATAAAATTAGGAAGCTACTAAAAAAAATAATATCCTAAAACTAACCGGTGGTGGAGTGGTAGCCCATTCTACATCACTGATCCAAATACCAAATGATGATGACCAAAATCGAAGTTGGGTAGCTTAGCCGGTTAGGAACATGTGTGCACGTGTGTGGGTTTGAGTCCCAAATGTAGCAACAGAAAAGAAAATAGTGGGCAAATATTTTGATTGGTTTAGATCTTAACAAGGTAGGAGCTTCCTCAAACTACTACCGTCATCCATCATACTCCCCCAAGAAACAAAAGAAACATGTGTTACTAGCAACTGGAAACATAGGTCTGAATATCTAGTCCTACTGAATCACACAATTGCATGAATGAAACAAATTCAGTGACTTACCCAACAATGACTAGTATTAGGGCAAGGACCCACAATATGTACTGATATATCTTGTGTTTTGGTTTAGCTGGAAGAGAATCATATCCTTGACGAACAAACTTTCGGTTAACCCATTCAAACTGAGGGCGGATCAAAACCACAAAACCTAGGAGGAAGCCTGAAATAAATCCTCCAATATGAGCAAAATTGTCCACATGTGGGAGGATTCCAACAGCTAAATTTATCACGATGATGAATACAAGGGTAAACAGTGCTGCAAACTAAAAAGGAACAAAGTTAAAAAAACATAGTAAGATAAATAGAAATGAAGAAACTAACCAATTAACTAAAAGGCTGTGCATGGTGACTAAAAGATGATTGAGAATCATTTTCACTTTTGCCATTTTTGGCACCCACAATTAACATATCGTCAGAGCCTCATAAAGTTGCACGGAGACCTCTTTTCTATTATAAACTGAAACCCACTCACTAAACAATGAGGCCCTGCTAGGTGTTAATGATGGGCTTGACAAAAGTGAAAAGGTAGTTCTGTTTGCAAAATGTATAGTGCTAGTTAGTCAAACATAAATCAAGTAAATGATAAGCTAGAACTTCAAGTGCAGCTTGAATCACACATTTTAAAATTTAGTGAAAAAAAAAAAATGTATGGAGTGCAAGTGTAGCGGTTCTGAGATGCTGAAGGACGTTCCAGTAAAAGTTGCAAACTACTTGATGCTACAGTGTTATAGATTCCATTATCTAGGAGCAACTATAGAACAAAATAAAAGGCTTGAAGAGGATTCACTAAATCGATGAATGCAAAGTCAGAAAAGTGGAGACAAGGTAGAGGAGTGTTGACCAGTTCATCATGTTGGGAAGTCCCACATCCCACATCGCCTAAGTAATAGGTTTGACATGTCTTTATATACTTGTTTGTGCCTTCCACCTATCAGTTTAAGCTTTTGGATTGGTATATGACTACTTACATGGTATCAGAGCGGGTCACGTGGTCATCGTTCTTGTGTAGCCCACGTGGCAAGCCCGTCCATGAAATCTGTTGGGCCTGCACGTAAGGGGGAGTGTTGGGAAGTCCCACATCTCACATCGCCTAGTAATAGGTTTGACATGTCTTTATATACCTGTTTGGGCCTTCCACCTATCAGCTTAAGCTTTTAGGTTGGTATATGGCTACTTACACATCACACATCATTATCATCAGCATAGCCTTATCCATTAATCTGAAGTGTTCTATGACTGTCAAGAGCAATTTTACATCAATATATGGATTTAATGTTGTGAAACAAAGAAACGACTACGGAAGAAAAAGTACATGTGAATAATATCGCGGGCTATAAGGAATGTGTTGGGTAACAAGAATAGGATTAGACCATTCAGGAAAAAAAAAGATAGGATTTGGAATATCTATGGGCGACTCCAATAAGAGGAATATCTACAATGGCTTCAGTAGAAGAGATAATCAAAAAACGTCATTTGAGATGGTTTTGACATGCCTATAGAAGATCTGAAACAGCATGAGTAACTTTAGACTTTAGTATTTCAAATTCAAGAAATTAGGAAAAGGGATATCACTTTGGAATGAAATAGTCTAAGGTGAGAGTTTGATTGTGAAGTGATGGGGAAGTAGGGAACATAAAGGCATCAAATAGAGATGAATATGTGCACTGTGGGCCAGCAAGGATAGGGTTAGACCAACCAGTTACAATAAAAATAAAAATAAAAAGAGAAGAGAAGAAGAAGAAGAAAAGTTTAGTAAATGCAGAAGCCCTGACCAGCATTACCTTATTTGCATAGATGGTCCAATTTGTGATAAGTTCCGAGAGCATCCCACCAAGTAATCCAAAAAGTGCACCGGAAGCACCAACAGAAATACTTGCTTTGATAAAAAGAGCTGACAACAAACTGCCACCAAAGCCAGAAATGATGTATAACATGCCAATTCGCACTGTAGAAGGACAAAGGAGACTTTAGATGCTCAGATATTGTTTCTCTGCTCACGAAGCTCAAGTGGGAATGCAAAGTAACTCCATGAACAAAGTAATTCTTAAGAGAGGCTAATGATATGGCGGAAGGTTTGGCAAAAGAGACTAGGAGAGTTTTTTGGACCTCCATCTCTTTTGATGTTTAGCTCTTTGTTGGTTTGTTTTTTAGTTTTTTGTGCATTTGTTCTTTCCTAGTTAGACTTGGCAGTGCTTCTGCTGTGTCTGTTTTTTGTTGGTTGTTTTTGAGTAATAAAATTTTCAGTTATCAAAACAAAAAATTAATTCTATGAACAAGACAATGAGCATGAGAAACTGGATAATTTTCAGACAGAAAGTTTTGAAAGTTGAAGGTACCAAGATACCCATGATAACACAGGCAGATTTAGACAGCACCTATTGTGGAAAGATGATAATCATCCCACTGGTTGATGTCAACCATATTTTAGGAGTTTTGTGTGTCAAGCCAGACGGTGAAGTTTAAACCAAGAGGATATTACAGATTCCTGGATCACTATATAATTTTTCCCCAATGCCATGCAGGGGAAAAAATAAAAATATAATATGCATAGCTTCTTGATACTAGGAGCAGGAGATTTTAAACCTTACCACCAACCTACTACTCATCAGTATGATGAGAAGACCAGTCAGTCCATGACGACAGCCATACATGAAGTCTGGACATCTGGCACAGGTCTGCCTTAAGCCTACCTTACCGAAACCTGATAGCAGTCTGCAAATGTATCATTGCATCCATTTCACCAGTTTCCAGAAGTAAATTAGGTGCATCCATTTTTTATTTTTTATTTTTTGTGGGTAAAATAGGTGCATCCATTGTTGAAAGTTCCACAAGCTTTTCATATATCTAGTTGAACTAGAAATTCATTCAGCCATTAACTGTGCCAAACCATACCAATCAAAACCACCATAAAGCCATGCAACAATGACACCATTTTTGTAAATTTCCCCTTTCCACCACTAAAAAAGTGAACTCAGAAGCTACCAGGAAAGAGCATTAATATTTTTTATTAGTCTCATGTATTTAGTACTTGTAGAATAAACATATGGTTCTTAAGCAAGGTCTGAAGAAAGGAATCGCATAGCACATTGTTCTAAGGGGCATATTGGAACTCATAAGATTTTTACTCTCTTTCAATGGCTCTTGTGTATGCTGTGAAAATGGAAAAGCATAAATTGTTGCCTACTGTTTTGGAGAGGAGCAAGGAACCAGAAAAGCAAAAGAATCTAGCAGATGTGGCCTGTCACTTTTCCACCACCAATTGAATTCTAGTTTCCAAGGGAAGGGTTTGGAACAAGGATTTCACCCTCAATGGGAAAAGCCGAAGTGGCATATATGAAACCAACATTCCATGGATGTGCCCATATGAACTTTGGTATATCCTTTAGAAACTCATTTCGAGCATGGTATCAGTACAAGTAAATGGACATCTAACTGTGCAAAATACATATAATAATGCAAGAAAGCATCTGGAAACAAGGTTCAAAATATGGACCAACATGTATCATATAGGCTGATATTTATTGGGTAATGGAAAAGCGTGTTACGATATTTCAAGTGTTTTGACTGACAACCATGTTGCCTGATGTAACCAATATTAATAATTTGCCAATACAATCAATAGTTTAGTTTTTTTTTTTCAATTTTATTCAGATTTTCTGTTCTTTTTTTTTTTTCATTTGGACGCGTTGAACCTAAATATAGTGCATGCATACAGACACATAAGACTTGTCATCTTGTCACTAATAACTCAATTTTTTACTTTTCAGCTAGCAAAGTGAAGTAACTCAACATATCCACTTCCAACTAGCTATCATGTTATCTACTTCAATTGGTAAGCATACTTTAGCCACATATCACGGATACTTCAAAATGGACAATGTATCGTATCCAATACTTCACTTTTTACATGTAAAATCCATGTCCCCGCCATGTCTATAGCATGTCCCTGCCGTATCTGGGCATCATAGGATATGATACTAGTATTGGTGTTGGAGCAACACAAATCATTGAGCTTACAAATTGCAGTCAAAAGATTAATTGATATAACTAAACAACAAAAGATTCAATATTTTAGTTCCTATATAATCAGACTTAAGAATAGAACTTACATGACATTTAGGGGTCCACTCTATGATACCCCGATACTTCAAAATAGGAAATCTGATACATCACTTTTCACATTTAAAATTCATGTCCCTGTTGTTATTCATGGTTTGTCCCTAGTCCCTACCATAACTATCCCGCATTTGGGCATCATAGGGTCTGATAAAAACATACAAATGCAAATAAGTACCAAAATCTAACCTCTTTTGTATGTGTGTTTATATATTTTCACATCCTTGGATTTGAAAGATGGTCTGGTTACTGATGCCTATTATTTTATGGACCAGCCAATAACCTTAGAGTACCAAATATTTTGAACCTTATTTGGAAGGGCATGAACATAACTGAAAAAAAACATGATTTGACAAACTACATGCTGCAGACAAACAACTAGTGACATTGTTATGCATTACAAAGTGAAGAAAGCGAGTTCATGCATACCAAATCCAAATTCTTGCTCAAGCCGAATCCCAATAAACAGAAGACTCAACATGTTGGCAAGTAAATGGAAAACCCCAGCATGCAGCCATATGCAAGTAATAAGGCGCCATCCTTGGTGTTTATTGACAACTTTATTCACTTCTAGAGCTCCCATCTTCTCTAGCCTGAAGGGGGAAAATGTAGATATGATCATTTAAAATTGAAATCTCCTTTGTTCATGATAAAAGAAGCACTAACTCTATGATGGATCTTCCTGCTAAGGAGGGTGTTAATCATCAGAGCCTATGGATTGAAACCTCTGATCCATCTTCTTCTTCTTCTTCTTCTTCTTCTTTTATAATTTTCTTTTCCCTGTTGCTGGTTTGGATGGTTTCCTTGTAGCCTTAGTACATTTCTCTTGCACTATTGTGCGGCGTTTAATAAAATCTAGTTATCATTCAGAAAAGAAAAAAGGATATGATCATTTAAATCACGGATGCGATGACTAGCTAATAACATGTCTAAGCATATAACAAGTTGGCCGCCTAACTAGTAATAATAAATTGCACTTACTGCATCACAGTCATCATACGGCTTTGATCATAAAACCCCATAATCCCCTTATCTCCCAAAACACAAAAAGTGCCCAGTTTTCAAGATAGAAAGATAGAAGGGAAGTGGTGCAGGAGGTGGAAGGATGGGTTGCACAGTAGGATACAAGAACTGGCGTAGGACAACAGAAGTTACAGACCATAGATTAAAACATCAACCAATAAAGTGTGTTGCCTATTATATGTTGGATTTAAGCCCTAACCTAATGATACAATAAGGATATGTATTGTCCATGCATTGTCTACATAGCACTAAGGGCATGTCCGTGTCATTCCGGCCTCTTTCCATGAAAAGGAGGGACGAGATGTTAACGGTAAATGAAATGGAGTTATAACGATGGTTTAATTATAATTATTTGAACTGCAGAAATATGCAAAATAATGATTTCAGTAGTTTGATCTGTTTCCTATAATAAGATGGGCTTCTCAGTATTAAAGGAGTTATTTGAACTATTTCCGAGGAAGCGGCATTATTCTGATAATGGAATAAAGATTGTGTTATTTAAACTGTATCATTATCGTCCTGGCTTTATCTAAGGGTGTAAGTGAGCCAAGTTTGGTCAAGTTCAGGTTGAGTTTAATAGCCCGTTCCATAGCTAGAGCCCAGCTCAAGCTTGAGTCGAGCTTGAGGTGTCATGCTTGAGCTCAGCTTGTGACCACTTCTCTGAGTTTAAGCTCAATGATGAGCTTGGCCGTTAGACCGGCTTTTCTTCCTCATACTACAGAGCTGAGGTTGGGCTTGGGCTCATATACAAAGTCAAGCCCTTAATTGACCCAAACTCGAGCCAGTCAATTTGAATAGGATAAGGATCAAGTCCACCTCTTGAGCCAATGGACCTCAAGCTCAACACAATTAGCTCACGAATCAAGTTCAAGCCTAAGCCTAACCAAGTCAAGTCAAGTTGGCATAACTCATGGACACCCCTAGCCTATTCCCTTCAATTTGGAGTCCGCCTGAAGAGATGTTATGACCGAAATTAATTTCAATAGTATGTACATGAGAGCGACACAATAGACTTGATTGAGTCCTAAATCCTTGATCGCCTATAACTACTGTTTTCCATCAATAAACATATAAATTGATAATTGGGTTATTTGAATTGTCTCCCATTAAGTCCTTTACAACCAAAAACAGACTTCACTATAGTAGATTTTCAATCATCATCATCATCATCATCAGAGCCTTATGTAACGCCTAAAAGAGTTCTCCTCTAAAACTCCTCACTTACTCCAACCAATCTAAAGATCATAAAGCCTATCAATCTATACAACAACATTAAAAAAAATAAAAAAAAATAAAATTCACTATAATTAAATTTCCAATCTAATAAAACAGAACAATGAAAAGAAGGAAAAGAAGATCAAACCCTTACGTCAAAGATGAAGGCCCCAGAAGTGGGTTTTCTTTAAACGGCTGAAAAGACAACCTCCCAAGAAACCTCCCAACACATGAACTCGAATTCTTCGGGCAGTTGTTGATATACATTGTAACGGAGAAAACCAACACATTCGCCACCACAAACAGCGGCACCAGCCACGGAGACCACCTCCTGAAAGCCCGGACTTCCTGAGAACGACGCTCGCCGACGCCGGACTCCATCGCCTCCGACGAATCGACGACCACCGGATGGACCGAACTCTCGCTATTCCGTCTCGGATTGCCTCTGCTATCCATCTCTGAGGAGGGTTCCCTCCCCATCCCACCAAAAACAAAGTTTTCAGCAGATCGAGAAAGTCAAAATCAGTATAAAGTTACAATCTTCATATCAAATAAAAAGAGGATCGAACGGAAAAGATGACAAGAATTGGGTCAAAGAAAATTGGGTTGAAATCGTTTTGTTTGGAAAATGACAAGAATCAGGTCAAAATCGCTTGCTTGGAAGAGGGGAAAAATGGCGGAGAATGTGATGAAAAGAGAAACGAAGTTCAATCTACAAAATCAGAAATGAGAAAGAGAGAGAGAGATAGATTTGAGAGCAGGAAGAAGTGAAATGGATTTGAGAGCTAATGTTTGATTCCAATGATGGAGAGGGCTTGGAATTGGGTTGTGGGAGGGAAAACGTTGGAATGAAGAAGAGTAGAAGAGAGAAAGCGATTGGGGATTTCCCTTTTTTTCCTTTGTTTGGAAGCGAGTGGGTCACCAACTTTTGTGTCTTTTTCCTTGTCAGTGGAAAATGATATTCCATTATTCTGACTTTGCTCATAAGGATACGTTTGAACATGTTTGGATATTGGAATCCCGGAGTTATTCCGCTTTCCTCCTATTGGACACGAACGAGAGACGTTAATATTATATCCTAACATGTCAAATTTTAAAAAGTTTTTTCATAAAATCCTTGAAAGCTTACATTATTTTAGTATTTATACTAATTATATATATTAAAAAAAAGTCGTTGCACCAAACATAAAAAATTTTGCAGGACGTTAACATGGTCAGTCAAATTTGCCCTTAAAATACAACTTTGGTGCTGAAAGTGCCACCCAAATATGGATGTAAATGGGTCTTCGATTATTCGAAGGTTCTGACCCGTTAAAAATCGGGTCTGGGTCCTTATTTAGACCCCGATAAGTAAATGGGTCCGGATCCGGTTCCACCTTGGTTCGGACCCGTGGACCTGAGACCCTACATGTTACTTTAATTTTCGAAATTCTCACCTAAAAACTATATTTTTTTAATATCATTCTCTACCTAGACCCAGACTCGGACCCGGATCCAGATCCATCCCATATATGGTTCTGGTTCCGGTTTCGGAGCCAAGAAACCGATTCCAAAACAGTTCCAGATCTGAATCCGATTCCACCTTCTCCTTAACGGTTCCGGTTTGGTGGACTCGAATCGGAACAGACCCGTTTACAACCCTACACCCAAATGATGGTTTCACAAATCTTTCTTTTGTCTACTGGGTTGGAATGGAACAGGGATGCCAAAGGAGGCAAGCTTGATTGGTGTCAGGGTAAAACCGTAACACTCACGTATACAAATCAAGGGTCTTAGCTCTTCCGTGGACTATTTGAAAGGCTAGAAATGATTTTTCTTTTAGATATTTAGGCCTCCATGAGTGACATTCTTTCGACCTGTCATTACAGAACCTTGAATGTGGAAATGAATGGAACTTCTCCTTGATGGGAGTGATGGAACGACATTGTTATAATCTTTATAGATGTGGCTTTCGAAGCTATCAGTGCGTAATCAGCCATTGGTTTTTATTGTTATGCTTGTAAGTGCCTAAAAATTAAGGACTTTAAAGCAGGGATTAGGACCCCTGATCCGAGTGGATTGGATGAAGATTGTTGTGGCTCCGACTGGATCTGAGAAGGAAGAAAGGAAAATACGTCAGAGGACCCTGGCTGCAGGCAGCGCAAGGCTCTCCGATGTTTAAGTCAGTTCAGTGAACGAACAAGGGGGATGGAGAGGAA
Source organism: Litsea cubeba (assembly GCA_012931725.1). Lineage (NCBI taxonomy): Eukaryota > Viridiplantae > Streptophyta > Magnoliopsida > Laurales > Lauraceae > Litsea > Litsea cubeba. The sequence continues at coordinate 49,478,974 of CM022945.1, read as the reverse complement.
ATCGCAGAGTGATAGAGTGTAATATGAGTTGCGTACCTTTAGGATGGAGAGGGATGCGCTATTTATAGGCGATGGGGTTGACTTTCATGGGCGAGTTCCAAGACTGGGCCGGCCACTCGAGTGGATGCGTCTACTCAGCCCATAATGCATTAAATGCTGACCCATGCTTCATTAAATGCTTGGCTTGCTGGGTCAGGCGGCGGTTCTGACTTTTGGGCCAGGTCCCATCAGGCCTGGCCCGGAGCCATGCCCTGGGGGCGCACGTGTCCTGTACGCGTCGTTTTGTCAGTAATGATCATTTGCAGGGCATGCCTTAGCATGCGCCGTTGTTCTGTCGCTGGTCCCATCAGTCTCTGTCAAATCCGCGCTGCCGGGGTCGATGCCGAGGTCGGGTAGGTCAGTCTTCGGGAGCTCCCACCTCGGCGAATGCCGCGGTCCTTCAGCCGCGGTCACCCCTGGCCTAATGGAGGCATAGTCGTTCTGTCGGAGGCCTGGGCTGGTGCTGATCTCGGCTTAGTGAAAACATCCCCACACAATTGCCCCCCAGTCTTCCGAGCTCTTAAGGGTGCAAACTCTTTGAGGTCGGAGGCTGAATAGGTCTCACCGAGATGCAATATGCCGCGGTGCTCAGATTACCTCCTGCCCGGGCCTGGGGGAGTTCAAACGTCTCCTGGCTTTCGGAATTTCACCTCTATTTCGGTAGCTGGCGTCCTTACCCCTATCTGCCGTCGCTTCCGTACTCGAGGCATTAAATGGTGGGCGAGAATCAAGCTGACGCTTCCACGCGTCTCTCTTTATTTGGCTGGCTTGTCTTTTCACGGCGGCGCGCGCAGTGAAAAGGCGCGTCCTTTTTGAAATTCGAAGAGGCGCCATGATTAGGCGCCTATTTTCTGGCTATAAATAGGGGCTCGTCCCCTTCTTCCCTTCTTTTACCTGCATTCTGTCTTCCTCCTTTCTTGCTTTTTTCTTCCTTTCGCCCTTGGAGCTCTCTTGCCTTTGTTTCCGTCGAACGAAAGAGGCCTGTCGCAGGGATTCTCCAGATTCTTTTTCCGAGAGAGGTGATGTCCGTCCTGCGCTCTAATCCTTCCGTAAGTCTCCTCCCACTTCTTTCTGTTCCGTTCTGTTTTTCTAGGTGTCAGTTCTGTCTAGGGCTTCCCCTGTTTCTGTCTAGGGTTTCTTCTCGCTTCTCAGCACATTCTTTTCATTCCCTAGCGTCTTTTCTTGAGGGATGGGTATTTACAGCCATTGGATAGAGTCCGAGAGGGGGCTAACCGACCTTAGGGCTAGGTATGGTATACCAGATGGAGTCCAGGTCATGGCGGCTACAGTCATGTCTTATGCCCTTGGGGATTTTTGTGATGGCTGGATGCCGTTCCCCCTGGTTGCCGTGATCGAGGGCGGGGTTAGGTTTCCCCTCCGCCCTCTGCTCAGGGACTGCCTCCAGGCGTGGCACCTTTGCCCTTGCCAGCTGATGCCCAACAGTTTCAAAATTATAATGGGCACGGACGCGCTCAATACAATTTTGGGCATCAGCCTCGGCGTCCACGATATCGAGGAGGCCTACGATATCTGTAAGTCCGGGAAGGACATGTATTACCTCCGCGTCAAGTCGGGGCGGAGGCCCTTCGTGCAGGCCTTAGAAGATTCCAATAAATACGCCGGGGACGATCGCCTGATGGTTACTGGCGGTTGGGAGTTCGGTGACGACGAGCCCATTTCGACAAGAAATTTCAGGATCCCTCGTCACTACGGCACCCCTCCAAGTAACTAAACCCTGAGTACATCCTTTTACTTTTCATTTCCTTTTGTACCTGTCGATCTGATGTCCTTTGCTTGTTCTGCAGGCGTTCGTCAGAGGAGAGCAGCCGCTTTCCGAGAAGGCTGGGAGCCGAATAGAGCTTGGATCCGAACTTTAGAGAGTTACCACGGCCACGGTGACAGGTCCGCGTGGAAACTGTTGGGGTACGAGCCTAGGTACCGCAGTTACAGGGAGAGGAAGGTGACTGCTCATCGCAGGCAAGCCGCGGCGGAGGTAGAGGGAGAGACCAGGGCGGACGAGGACCGGACCGCGGCGGACCGTTCTGCGACCAACTCTGAGGCGTCCACCTCGGGGTCCGAAGACAACGCCGAGACGATCGGTAGGATCATCCTGTCCGACTCGGAATCTGAGGGAGAAATGGACCGGACCCGCCCGAAGCCCGTCCTGCGAAACTTGAAGGCCGTCCCAATGACCGGCAAGGGTCGGGGCGCGCCTTCTACCTCCCGCGCTCCCGCGCAGACGAGCGCGCCCTCGACATCATCCGTGCCCCCGCCTTCCAGTATGCCGACGCCGCTTGCCGTGACCGGGAGCGGGACGCCTGGTCCCTCCACCATTTTGGCTACGCAGGTGGACGACCAAGCCTGTAAGAGGGCCCGGGTAGAGAGCTCGGTGGGTGAATCGTCCGGGCCTGTCATGGGAACGCGGGCTCACCCCGCTCCATGGAAGCCGAGCTTCATGATCCAGCCCGGGAGGCCGCTGTCGGTGGAGGATCGCCTCTCGGGGGGACCGTCCGTCGTCGCCTGCTTGGGTAGCGCCTGCGCCCTGCCGCGGGACATGGAAAACCACGATAAGATGGACGACATCTCCCTCCTGGCCGCGCAGATGAAGGCCAACCTGAGTGTAAGTCTGATTTTGCACTTCAATATTTACTATTTGGTTACGGCTTCCGCTCACTGGTGGTCAACCTGCTTGGTTATCTCCTGCTTTCTTGCAGAGCATCCAGATGGCTCAGGTTTCGGTGTCTCGTATCCAGAAGTGCCACGCCGAGGTGAAAAGACTCCAGGCTGTATGCGAACAGCAGAAGAAAGACCTGGAGGAGGCGAAGGCGAAGGTGTCTGAGCATGAGGACACGCACCGATCCCTTTTTGCCGAACTTGACAAGCTCAAGTCGGTTTTTGATCTAACTAAAAGGAGGGAGGTCGAGCTGGAGAGGACCATCGCGGGGCTGGAGGCCCAGAAGGCCGATCTAGAGCTCACCCTCCAAGCCGAAGTCAAACTCGCCTTCCAGGATGGCGTCGACGCGGCGGGCGATGAGTATGCTGTGCAAGTCAACGACATCCGGGTTTCGGCTTGGGAGATGGGCTGGAGGGCGGCTCTGGTCAAGATGGGCATCTCCCGCGACCATCCGGCCTATGCCAGGCCGGATGAGTATCCTTGCTCGGACGCCGTCGAAGGCGCAGAGACGGACCCTGGTGCCCAGCCGACACCGGAGCTCCCTACCACATTGCCGGAAGCGCCTGCTGCGGTCGAGGACCCCGTCGCGGCCTCCGCACCCGAAGATCCTCCTACCGTGTGAAGCCGGCCTGCCGTTATCCCTTTTGTTTGTTGCTTTTGATGTATCTTTTCTTTTGACGCATCGCGTCCTTTTATGTAAAAAGACGCTTTTTGAATGAAAAAAAAAAAAACCTTTGTCTATGTCTATCTGCGTGACTCTGTGTTTGCGTTTGCTTGTTTTGAATGTTTGCAAGTCTTTCTTTTCGGCTACGTGGCCGAGACCACTTCTTCGTGGACTATCAATTTCAGCCGAAAGACTGAGCGGGTGAAATAAGCTCGGTGAGCGTCGCGGCAGTTTAATGTGTAAGGCGATTACCTTGGTTCGTGGCCAGTGATCGAGCTGGCCATCCGGTACGTAGCCGAGATAAGCTTTGTTGCCCGAGTGGGGATTTCCCCCTGGCTTGCCACCAGGGGCCGTGCTGGCTATCTGGCGCGTAGCCCAGATGAGCACGAGATGGAGACGTCCCCCTGGCTCGTCGCCAGGGGCCTTGCTGGCAATCTGGCGCGTAGCCGAGATGCGCACGAAATGGAGATGCCCCATGGCTCGTCACCAGGGGCCGTGCTGGCTATCTGGCGCGTAGCCGAGATGAGCACGAGATGGAGATGTCCCCCTGGATCATCACCAGGGGCCGTGCGGGCAATCTGGCGCGTAGCCGAGATGCGCACGAAATGGAGATGCCCCCTGGCTCGTCACCAGGGGCCGTGCTGGCTATCTGGCGCGTAGCCGAGATGCGCACGAAATGGAGATGCCCCCTGGCTCGTCACCAGGGGTCGTGCTGGCTATCTGGCGCGTAGCCGAGATGCGCACGAGAGGGAGATGTCCCCCTGCCGGACTGGGGAATCGTGTCGTTGCCGCGGTCCTCTCCTTGGAGCAATTTTGATTTAGAACACAGAGAAAAGTTTCTTGAGAGGAAATGACCTTCATTGATTTTGCATAAGCTGAATACATTTAAAAGTAAAATTTCTTGAGGTGCGATGCATTCCATGGCCGCGGCAGCGGTTTCCCATCCATATCTTCAAGCTTATATGCGGACCGCCCCGCGGTCGAGACTACCTTGAACGGACCGCGCCAGTTCGGGGCTAACTTGCCCTGACTTGGATCCTTATCTGTGGGCAGTGCCTTCTTCAGGACCAGCTCCCCGATGGAAAACTTCCTTTCCCGCACTTTTTGATTGTAATCCCTTGCCAGTCGTTGCTGATAGGCTGCTAAACGGATGGAAGCGGCTTCTCTGCGTTCTTCGGCCAGGTCCAGTTCCAGGGTGAGATTTTTGTCGTTCTGGGCCTGGTCAAAGAGTTCAGATCTGAGGGTCGGGAGACCGATTTCGAGAGGGATCACGGCTTCCATTCCGTATGCCAAGGAAAAAGGAGTTTCTGAGGTGGAGCGTCGCGGAGTGGTCCTGTAGGCCCACAACACGCAGGGCAGCTCTTCTACCCACCTTCCTTTGGCCCCATCGAGTCTTTTCTTGAGCCCATCCAAGACCACCTTGTTGGAGATTTCAGCCTGGCCATTGCTCTGGGGGTAGGCCGGAGTCGAGTAGTGATTTCTTATGCCGAGCTCCTTGCAAAAGTTTTTGAAGAGGCTGGAGTCGAACTGGGTCCCGTTGTCCGAGACCAAGACTCGAGGGATGCCGAACCTCGTGACGATGTTCTTCCATACGAAGCTCTTGGAGTCCCGCTCTGTGATGGAAGATAGTGCTTCTGCCTCGATCCACTTTGTGAAATAGTCGGTGGCCACTATCAGCCACCTTTTATTCCCCGGAGCTCGGTGGAGAGGACCCACAATGTCCAGCCCCCACTGTGCAAAAGGCCATGGACTGGAGAGCGGGCTCAAATCCTGTGCAGGTTGGTGGAGGTTGTGCGAGAATTTCTGGCACTTCTCGCACTTCATAGCGTACATCTGTGCGTCCTTTTGCATGTATGGCCACCAGTATCCTTGGCTTATAGCCCGGTATGCTAGTGACCTTCCTCCGATGTGACTTCCGTAGATGCCTTCGTGTATTTCGTAAAGGAAGTCTTCAACTCGGCTTGGGTGGACGCACTGGAGATAAGGGCCCGTGAAGGATTTCCTGTACAGCTTTCCTTCTGGAGAGAGCCAGAACCGGGCTGCGCGGAGCCTGATCTTGTGAGCTTGCGCTATGTCCTCGGGGAGCTGGTCGTCTTTGAGGTACGCGATGATGGGATCCATCCAACTAGGCCCGAGGTCGGCACACAGGATTTGCCGTGGTGGGCTGAGCTCTATACTCGGCGATGTTAGCGAGCCCACTTCTATAGTTCTCTTTTTCCCAGCCTCGACGGCGGAGGCTAAGTTGGCGAGTGCGTCGGCGTGCGAGTTAGAGTCTCTGTCGATTTGTTTGATCTCTGCTTCCGGGAATTGGGAGAGGAGTTTCTTGGCGAGGGCTAAATAGGCTGCCATTCTATCGTCGCGAGCCTGATAATCTCCAGTGAGCTGGCTCGTCACCAACTGCGAGTCACTGTAGATTACCAGCTGTTGAGCTCCGAGAACCTTTGCACTATTCAGCCCTGCCAGCAATGCTTCATACTCCGCCTCGTTATTTGACGCTCGGAAGTCAAGAGTCAGTGCTTGCTCGATTACTAGCCCTTCTGGAGACTGGAGGACTACGCCGACGCCGGCCCTTCTAGAGGTGGAAGACCCGTCAACGAAGACCTTCCAAGCCGAATCTCGGGAGGTGTCCCGAGATAGCTCGTAATCAGTCTCCGGGACTAGGCCATCCTGCCCCTTCCCCCCCAGTGCGGGGTCGAGTGGGCTCGGCGCCGAACTCGGAGGAGTGAACTCGACGATGAAGTCTGCCAAAATCTGCGCCTTGATCGCTGTCCGGGGCTGGTAATGGATGTCGTATTGCCCTAGCTCCACGGCCCATCTCGAAATTCGCCCAGAGAAGTCGGCCTTCCGGAAGACGGACTTGAGTTGGTGCTCCGTAACCACCACTATCTTGTGGGCCTGGAAATAGTGCGAGAGTTTCCGAGAGGCGCTGACGAGGGCCAGTGCGAGTTTCTCCATTGGCAGGTACCTTGTTTCTGCGTCGAGGAGGGTTTTGCTTGTATAGTAGATGGGCTTTTGCTGCCCTTCATCTTCCCTGATCAGGACTGAGCTTACCGCGTGGCTGGAGACTGCCAAGTACAGGTACAATGTTTCGCCTTTCTTCGGTGTTGACAGCAGTGGAGGCGAGGCCAAATAGGCTTTGAGTTCCTGGAGGGCCGAATCGCATTCTGTGGTCCACTCAAATCTCAGGTTCTTTCGTAGCAATTGGAAGAAAGGGCGGCACTTGTCAGAGGACTTGCTGATGAAACGATTGAGGGCGGCAGCCATGCCGGTGAGCCTCTGGACCTGCTTCGTTGTTGCCGGGCTCCGAATTCCCAGGATCGCGGAGATCTGGTCCGGGTTTGCTTCGATACCGCGTCGCGTGACGAGGCTCCCTAAAAGTTTGCCGGACCCGACTCCGAAGGCGCATTTGGAGGCGTTCAGCTTCAGCCCGAACTTCCGAAGAACTTCAAAAACTTGCCCGAGATCCGCCAGATGGTTGAGAGACTGGGTGGATTTGACGACCATGTCGTCAATGTATACCTCGACTGTCTTGCCGAGGTGCTCTTGGAACATTTTGGTGACCAGTCTCTGATAGGTTGCCCCCGCATTTTTGAGGCCGAACGGCATCACCTTATAGCAGTAGGTTCCCCTAGGAGTGATGAATGCCGTTCTCTCCTGATCTGGCTCGTACATGGGTATCTGATGATAACCGCGGTAGGCGTCAAGAAAGCTCATCCTTTCATGACCGGCGGTGGCGTCAATCATCTGGTCGATCTTCGGGAGAGGGAAGCAGTCTTTGGGACATGCTCTGTTGAGGTCAGTGAAGTCGACGCAGACCCTCCATTTTCCGGTCTTCTTCTTCACCACCACGGTGTTTGCCAGCCACTTCGGGTACTGGACTTCTCTAATGGCGCTTGCTTCGAGCAGTTTCTCCACCTCTTCGACCACGGCTGCAGACTGGTCGATTCCGGACCTTCTTGCCTTCTGAACCACTGGCTTGGCCTGAGGGTCTACATTTAGCCTGTGGCTCATAACCTCTGGGTTCACGCCTGGCATTTCCTGCGGGGTCCAGGCGAAGACATCTATGCTTTGCAATAGGAAACCGAGCAGCTCGGACCGCTCCTGCTCGGCGAGCTGGCTCCCAAGAAGGAAGTACCTCTCTGGATCACTGGGGTCGATCCTGACCTCGGTGAGGTCCTCGATACTCTTTTCTCCTGGATCACGGCCGACCCTCTCTAACTCTGCTTCTAGCTCTGCCATGTGCACTTGCTTTGGCTCTTCCTCGCCGGACACCACGGCCATCATGCAACGTTTGGCCATTTGCTGGTCCCCATTGATTGTGACCACCTCGACTCCGCCATCTCTTTCCAAAGGGAATTTGAGCTTTTGATGGTAGGAGGAGGGGACGGCTTCTATCTGGTGCAGCCAGCTCCTTCCTACGATGGCGTTGTAGGGAGAAGGCGTGTCCACTACGAGGAAGTCGGCCACCACTGACGTGCCGCCTACTTGGACTCTGAGGGAGACTCTCCCTTTGGGGTACACGGGCTTTGCGCTGAACCCTATCAGTGGGGTCCGCGCCTCCTGGAGGTCTTCTTCCGTGAGCCCCATCTTGGTGAAGCAGTCGAAGTAGAGGATCTCGGACGAACTGCCGGAGTCGACGAGGATCCTCTGCACCTTGCAACTCCCCAACTTTAGGGTCATGATTAGTGGGTCATTGTGAGGGAGCTGAACCCCTTTCAGGTCCTCGTCCGAGAACCAGATCTTTGGCCTCTCTTTGCGAGCCTTTTTAGAGGCTGGTCCGAGCTCTGCCGACATGACCTGCTTCCCGTGGGAGGCCCTCCTGGCTTCGGCGCGTGCCTGACTGCTGCTCTGCTTGGTAGGGGCAAGGTGAATGACGCTTATCAGTCTCTCCGACCCGTCGCTGTCGTGGTCCTCCCTGGGTCGGTGTCGAGGTCGGTCATTGCCCCCACTACCTGCTGCCTTGCAGAACTCCTTCAGGTGCCCGTCCTTGACGAGCCTTTCGAGATGGTCCTTGAGACAGTAGCAATCATTGGTGTTATGCCCGTTCTGCTTGTGGAAAGCGCAGAACCTGTCTTGATCTCTCTTGGAGTTATCGCCTTGCAAGGGACGTGGCCACTTGAAGTATGGTTTTCCCTGGATCTTTTCCAGGATCTGGTGAATCGGTTCTGTAAAAACGGTGTTGACCCTCTCACGCGAACGGTAAGATGGTCTGTGTCTCTTGCCGCCTCCCGAGGTGCGAGCCCAGGACGAGGCCCGGTCGCCCGAGCGATGTTCTCGGCTCGCTTCATCTCTACGGGAGGTCTTCCTTTCTTCGTCTGCGGACCGATCCTCATGCCTGGATCGGTCTTCCCGCCGCGATCGGCCATCCTGCCGAGATCGGCTTCCCTGCCGAGATCGGCCCTTGGAGACGCCGAAACTTTCGTTGGCGCGCGCCTCGTCCTCCTCTTGCTCGATATATTTATTTACCCTCGTCATGAGGGCTGTGACGGAGGGCACAGGATTTCGGACGAGCTCTCTCCTGAGCTCGCACCCCGGCAGGAGGGCGTGCTGGAAAGATCTGATTGCCACGTCCTCGGAGGAGTTGTCAACCTGGCTGTACACTGTCCAGAACCTCTTTGCGAACTGAGTGACGCTTTCGCTCCACCTCATCCTGAGGGCCATGATGTCGCTGTCGGTCTTGGGAATGACTCTGTGCGCCTGGAATTTCCCGAGGAAGGAGTCCCGCAACTGGGCCCAGCTCGAGATCGATCCCTCGGGGAGCGCACAGAACCATTTAAGGGGTAGGTCCCCCAGGCTGGAGGAGAAGACTCTGCAGTTGAGATGCCCAACGTCACCCCAGACGGACAATTTCTGTGTGAAATGGCAGAGATGCGCTGCTGGATCCGAGGTCCCGTCGTAGAGGGTGAACCTTGGAACACTGAACTTCTTGGGGAGGGGGTACTCGATTATTTCTCTGGTGAAGGGTGACGAGTCGAGACCAGCGAAGTCGGGGAGGTCCAGCTGGCTTTGGGCGAGCCCTGCCTCCTTCAGGGTGTTCTGGAGGGCCTGCCTGACCAGGCGGTTGATCAGAGCCTGCTGGTCTGCCGCCTCCGACCTCGGCACCGACCCCCTGTCCTCATGGTCATGGTAAGAACTCCCGACGTGACTTCGCTCCCGACTCTTATCGTTCAGATGATCTCTCAAGTCTTTGCCGGTGACGGGATCCTTCCTGCCTACGGGATCACCGCCCCCGGGGACTACTCCCTTCTCTCGGAGCTGCTGCCTGAGCTGGCGGATGAGATCATCCTTTTCCTGGAGGGCGAGATTCTGAGCCCTGATTGCGGCTTGAGCGGGGTCGGCTCTGTTGCCACCGCGGTCCGAGTGGCGCCCGGACCGATGTGACACCTCCGCAGCCGGGGCCTTGTCCTTCGAGAAGCGCTCCTGAAGGGGAGCGTTTAGCCGCGGCGGGCCCCCCAGCTCTAGCGGGGACGACGCGGACTCGGTGTGGTAGCTTTCTACCTCTGCGGCCCCTCCCGACGCATAGGGCAATAGCCCAGGGAGGGCCAGTGGCCCAGCGGGGAGGGACTTCGGGTGCTCTGCGCCTCTCTTGTTCCTTGGAGCCATTGGTGATTGAAAAGAATTTTGGGAAAGGTTTTGAGGTATGGGTTAGTACTTTCCCACAGACGGCGCCAATTGTAAGTGCCTAAAAATTAAGGACTTTAAAGCAGGGATTAGGACCCCTGATCCCAGTGGATTGGATGAAGATTGTTGTGGCTCCGACTGGATCTGAGAAGGAAGAAAGGAAAATACGTCAGAGGACCCTGGCTGCAGGCAGCGCAAGGCTCTCCGATGCTTAAGTCAGTTCAGTGAACGAACAAGGGGGATGGAGAGGAAATCGCAGAGTGATAGAGTGTAATATGAGTTGCGTACCTTTAGGATGGAGAGGGATGCGCTATTTATAGGCGATGGGGTTGACTTTCATGGGCGAGTTCCAAGACTGGGCCGGCCACTCGAGTGGCTGCGTCTACTCAGCCCATAATGCATTAAATGCTGACCCATGCTTCATTAAATGCTTGGCTTGCTGGGTCAGGCGGCGGTTCTGACTTTTGGGCCAGGTCCCATCAGGCCTGGCCCGGAGCCATGCCCTGGGGGCGCACGTGTCCTGTACGCGCCGTTTTGTCAGTAATGATCATTTGCAGGGCATGCCTTAGCATGCGCCGTTGTTCTGTCGCTGGTCCCATCAGTCTCTGTCAAATCCGGCTGCCGGGGTCGATGCCGAGGTCGGGTAGGTCAGTCTTCGGGAGCTCCCACCTCGGCGAATGCCGCGGTCCTTCAGCCGCGGTCACCCCTGGCCTAATGGAGGCATAGTCGTTCTGTCGGAGGCCTGGGCTGGTGCTGATCTCGGCTTAGTGAAAACATCCCCACACAATGCTAAATAAGGATATTATTTGTGCAGGTTCTATCAAAGGTCCAAGACTCTGCACCGAAAAGGAAGCTGAAGGGAGGTCAGTCTTGTGTGCGTTGAGCATGCAAGAGATAGAGGTTGAGCAATATTCAGATCCTCTTGGATGCTCTTGAAGTGGTGAATGCTATTAAAGGGAGTGAATGCTGGCCTGTTAGATGTTACTTTCAAACTCAAATTGTTAAACACGTATGATCAGCCCATGTCACAGTCCACACATAAAGCATTGTTGTGTCGAGTGGTGGATCCAGAATTTTCGTTTAGGTGGAGTAGACAATGGTCAATTGAAAAAATGATACTCTTGGCAAGAAAATCTACAATATCACTCGCTTCACTAAGAACAAAAATACAAGATGGAGAGCATAATTGTGAAAATTAGCCAATACATATAACAATTAAGGCAAACATGATACAACAACAATCTAAGCAAATCATAAACCCAAAGGCACAGCGTCAATAAGAAATTCAATTCACACTAGATCCAATTTTTAATTTCTTTAAATCAAATAGTTTATGCCCAAAACCTACAAATCAAAACCTCACCCATCAATATCAGATTCAATAGACACAAATTACAAGGACAATAGGAGTTATATCGCAGATCAACAACTCCATGGATTAGTAAAAAATAAAGATATAATTGATTTTCAATACCAAATCATCCAAAAGGGAAAAGTAAAAAGAAAAATGGGGGAAAGAAATCTAATAACCCTTACCGGCAACAGAACTGGATTGAATCAAGAGAGACTTTCTGAGATTTGGATAGTTTGTGAATGATCGAACCATGGGTTTTATGGAAAGCTGGCAGGAGAAAAAAGGGTAAAAAAATAAAACATTCTTTTTTAAAAAAAGAAAGAAGATGAGAAGTCAACATAAGGCATGTGGGGCAATTTTTTGGACATTTGGGGCATGGCCTAGGGCCCCATCTGACCCTCTGCGACTTCAAGATGTGACCCCCAGGTGATCACAACTTGGGTCCGCCGCTGACTCCACCTACAATGAGCCCAACACACAAGCTGTCCAAATTGGTGTTCGACTGCAGGCTAGATATTGAACAGATTGCTATTTGAAAGCTAGCCCATCCATGGTTAGCTTAACTATCATGTACCTTAATTACTCTCCAAAGAAATTATAAGGTTTAATCCCTGGCTATAATAAAAATGGTGAAAGACTTAAAAGGTAGAATGTGTAAGTTGCACTAAAGCAAATGAGAAAAAAAACAATAAATAAATAGGATCCGATGCATGTAAAGTTCATGGTAGCGGTCTACACACTCACGATTGAGTGGTGTTGGCACATTAGTATCACACACATGTCCAAGGATCCATCTCTAGGCCTTTACATTGAAAGTATCACTCGTTATTAGTATCCCAACATAGCAAGAAAGTATCGCTGGTGGCCAATTAGAGGGAGAAGACGTGGATCACAATTGGGCCCTACTGGGCTCTTGTCAATGCATTGGGCCTCACACAAGAAACCACTGGGCACATATACGTGTATACTCCTATGTTAAATGACCAACGAGAGTGCTTGAGTTCAAATCCAGATTCTAAGTGGAGATAGGCTAATGGAGGAAGAGCTTGAGTATCCATTTTTGCTAGATGGGAAAAGGATCAGGCTTAGGGTTAAAAGGCCTGTTGGATTTGGATCCAGACTTGGGCACCATAAAGAGAATGGACCTGAAGTAGGCTCCTATTAGTCAAACCCAAATCCAACTAGTTGTGCCCCAAAAGAGCCTCAAATGGACATATACAAACTCAAGAAACAAATGAAAAAAGAAGAAAGGCCATTGAGGGCCGGCTGTTATTTAAATGGGCAGGTCCCAGTTCAACAAAAAACTGCTGGTCTGTTTTGATCAGCTATGGCTGGGGCACACAAATCATCATCATATATAACAGGAAAATGGGTAAAAAAAAAAAAAAACATTGATTAGCAGATCAGATTCTGATTCTGCACAGTTATTTATATTATCTGGCTAAGAAAATAAGTTAGATGTTAAAAACATAGATTTACAAAATGCCATCATTATATTTACTGCATATGAATTTGTTAATACTTCCATTTTTAGTTTCTCTTTAATAGGGAAATATTCAAGTGCATCTCCCTATCTACTTGAAACTTCCCAAAAAGGGGAGTGTCCCTCACCCTATGGTGAGGGATAGATGCATAGGAATACTCCCCCTCTTTAATATATCAACCTACACTAGATAATTCTATATACTTTTAGAAAGGATTTATGAATCTCTGTTATTTTAGCATAACTTGGGTCCTTGGTCATAGTATTCGGGTTTCATGGTCATTTAGGCCAAGCATGACTTGTTCAGACATAACTGGCCCTTCAGGTTTAAATTTGGAACTGACCCTTCAGGTTTAAATTTGGATAAGAGGGGGAATTTCAATTTCTGATCTAGCTGAGTCTTGGGTCAAGCTTGACCTGATCTACCACTCTACATGGAATGACCCGTTATAGGAATTGTCTAATGAACAGTTCAGATTTCTTTTCGAATTGCTATGGTGTTAGAGTACGAGCTCTGCTCCATTGACAATGAAACTCCACCCGTTGTTATAACCGTCGGACAGACCCAAGTCCAGATAAAGGGGAGTGGTTGCGCAAGGCAGGTTGCGCACAGGTTGGCAACCGGTGTAAACATTTTGTCACAATCCCAAATAAAATCTGAGAGAATACTATTTTTGAAAATTCTGATAAGGACAGACTGAAATGGTGAAATAGAATTAATGTAGCTGACAAAAACGTGGTTGAGACGGCATTTGAGGATTAATGTAGCTGACACAAATATAGTTGAGAAGAGATTTGAGGACGACAGCTACTCCATCAACAATGAAGCCACAATTGAGATGGTTTGGATCTGTGGAAGAAACAAGCTTTATAGAAGTTTCTACTAGCGGAACAAACTGGTGGAAAGTGTGACTCATATATAAGGTCCAAACAAATACATCAACAACAAATAGCACGGCCACCATCTTAGCTTTATCCCACCAAGATCCACTGATGATCGAGCTGAGCTTGTAGATTCGAGAATGAACCATGTCCACCAATCCTATCTTTGTAGCTTTGGTGGATGAAAGCCACCTTCATGGATGGAATCTCTCTCTCTCTACATTTGTGTGGCGTGTATTTGTTTTTGAGTGAGAGAGCACTGGTGACAAAGACGAAAGGAAAGAAAATGCAAGTTAAAGACGAAACCTCTATATGACCCACATCACCTAGAAAGCACATGAAAACATGGAGTCACTCATCTAAGCTATCATGCAAGTGTTGGTTACATTACTGATTATTACCCTCTTCCTTCTCGAATGTAGCGATCAACAACATCGTCATTGGAACCTTGTCCCATAAATTTAGGACCCCCTAAGTGTCTAGCCACTTTCAGATTCAAAGAAGTTACTTACAAACTCCCTCATAGTCATTTGTCAATGGTCTTTACAATATTAATAAAAAAAAACTCTTCTCATAGTCCCTCAGCTGCAACTCAACTAATCAGGGACATGGGTGTGTGAGTAAAATGTCTAAGTTTGAATTGACAATGTAGCCAAAAAAAAGAACTTCTCCATTTAGATTTTTTTTTCATTTTCTTTTTCTAAATTGGAAAGCTACGTACCTTGTAAGTAAACATCAGGGTTAAAACCATGATCCACATGATGACAGAGGTTGCCTTACCATTGCACCACGCAGTGGATTAGTAGTTTTGATGTTACTGTTTTGAGTTATGTAATTGTCGTGGTTTGATGAGGGGTTGGTCGAGTGGTCAGGACCACGGTTCCTCTCTCTTTCGGAGTTATAAGTCCTGGTATCGATCCCCAGTTTCCCCCTCTTCAGGAACCGAAGGTTGGGTCCATTAATGCTACCACCTGGGGGCCACAGGGATTTTACCCGGCTTCTCTCTAGGCCCAGAGGGATTAGTCCAACCCAAAGAATTGGGAACCCTCCGTTAGCAAGAAAAATAAAAATTTGTCATGGTTTGATGAGATTATAGACATGACCTTACTAAATCCTAGAAGGAGAGGATCACGGTTATATATGTCAAACACAGATAGGCTGTGTGTTTTTATGACTAATGGAAATTAAAAATTTAAATAAAAATGATTCCACTATGAAAGTTAAAGGTCTTTTCAGTAATTTTTGTTTCAGAGAATCCTCTATTGTCGGCTAAAAAGAGAATGCTTACCCTAGCTCTTTTGTAAGAGATGACTTAAACTCACACACCCATAACCCTATCCAGCTGAAATAAACAGGGACAGTATGGAGAGTTGTTCCTATTTTTCTATAATGTTGGTGCATTGAGAGGATTTCATGAATGGGAGGAAAATTATTTTAATTTTCAATGCAGCCCTTTTTTTTGTCACTTAATTTGACACTTTTTCCTTACTGAAAAATAATAATAATAACCAACTCTCTTTAATAGAGACAATTTCGTTTCCTATCCAATGGGTAGAAAATAGAAATGCATAATTCCTCTCTCTTATGGAAATAAAAATATATGAAGAGCGGAATCCACACTAGAGTTCAGTTTTCAAAGGACTCCCAAGTTGTCAGTAGTGGAGAATGTTCACCATTCTAGATATTATGAATAAAGAACATATGTCAATTATCAAAAAGATATTTTTGTGGTTGTAATTCGTCATATGACCAATCAAACGGTTGGGCCAGCCCCTACAGGATGAAATTCATGAAATACTTATTCAAGATGAGGACATTCATTTTGAGAGACTTGGATTTTTAATAAGTGGTACGTACCCACAGTGGGTTAAGCTCCTTCAACTCAAGAATTCTCTTAGTTAGAGATATTCATTAGAACTATACCTAATATCTAAATTTAAATTATATGCATGCATTCGAATAAGGTGCTTAACTTTTCTGAAATAGTGCAAAACCCTAATTACATAAAAACTCTCAAACCAAGCTCTACGACAATAAGAACAATTTCTGAAATTTGAAGACAGTGGCTTAATTTCTTACTGTCTTCACATTTCAAAAGGAGTGGTTTATCTAATCAGCCCTCCAAGAGGGCTTGGCCTGGTCTGGCCTGCTGCAGCAATAAAAGAAAGATTACAAAAATCTTTTTTTTTTAAAAAGACGTTCATTTTAAGCAACTTAGATTCTCAATAGGTGAGCCCTACTATAATAAACCACTCCTTCAGCTCAGAAAATCTCCCAGTCAGGGACTTGAGAGGAACAGGACTCGTCCCTGTAAGTAATTAATTCAGGATCAGGTCCTGATAGGGTAAGGACCCCCACCAGATCATGGAAATGGCTGTATTTATACAAAACTTTAATTTGCACATGAATTGGACTGAAATGAATCATTGAAACTTTCTGTTCCAGTCTTTCTTCCATTCTTTGACTCTTACATTGGCCCTTTTCTTCATCCCTCCCTGTTTTCTTCCATTACGGCATCAACAAGACCAAGTTTTCTTCTCTAGTTTCTCCACCAAGAAAGTACATCAGAACTGACCCAAATTGAACTGTGCCAAACCTTCAAGTGGGACCCCTTTGGATGAATATAGGAGGAGATTGGAAGGTTTAAATGTGAATTAAAGGTGGCACAAATATCACTTCACTAGACTGATTGTAATCACTTCCTTGTAAGTTCATGTATAAACTTCGTCAGAGCCCATTTGACCATGAATTTCTATGTATTCAATTTCATGCAAAGAAAGAATTATTTTGTCTTTATCCAAATTTCTCCTTAAAACCTCTATTTTCTCCATAAACTTTACCACTAAACATAGATTTTCTCTATAAACTTCAACACCAAACATAGAATTTCTATGTATTCAAGTGTTTTCGCAATCCTCATTTTTTCCGTAGAAAACAGACCGCACAAATGTGCCCTTCGGAAAAAAAAAATCAGAATAAAAGGGCAAAAACAAACTAAGATACTATTTCAAAACCGATTGTAAGCCCATCTGTGAGGTTTTGGCTATAACCAATACAGTTTGCAAAACCATCTTTTAAAACCATGAATCTAACCCTTGATTTAAGGGCCCCAAGTTTTATCATTAAGCTAAACTTGCATTTTTTTTTTCCATGTAATTCTTCAATTCAGGTCAGATGAGCGTCAAATTTGGGTACATGACAACAATCAATGGCGCCATATCGATAGTGACCAGGTTGGATTGATCATTGGTGGGCCCCATTTCACATACTAAAACTGGCAGCTATGAAAGTCACGTAGACGAGTTTGATACTATTTCTAGTCTAGAAATAGAACTTTCTTTGCTTAGACCCGGAGATCTTGAATTGTTCAAAGACATTCAATGTCTTAGTCCTATTTTCCAGCGAAAATTGCAGCCTCTCCCTCAATTGCAGAGATTTCACATTTGGATCAGGAACTCTCATCTCTGGTTCCTCTCTTCTTCTCTCCAGAATCCACATACAACGACTTTGCACTAATTCCTACCAACCCATTTCTCTAAAGAACCCAAAGATCCAGAGGTCATATAACATACAGAAACCAAGGTGGTCACAGGTTATATAGAACATGGCTTGAATTTCAACCTCTGTATCAGGTTGTAGGGATACATCAGCTACATATGGAGACATTCAATGGCAATTGTCGCAACCATTTCTGTTTCGTTGTCGCCGCCTCCTTTGGATTCTGGTTCTTCATGTTCTACTTTCATTCGTTTAACGTGTATACGTTAATAGAGAGCAAGAACAATGTCCAATCAATACCAAACCAATATGCAAATTCTGTATTGAGGAACTCGGACCAGCAAGGGAATATTAGCTCATTGCCCGTCATAGAGAACGAGACGCCGCAACCCCCCAAGCAGCAGTCTTTTGAAGAGAACATGGCCATAATCGAGTCTGATCCGTGCTCAGGCCGATACATTTATGTTCATGATCTTCCGAGCCGATTCAACGTGGAAATACTCAAGGACTGTAAGACTATAAGCATGTGGACAGACATGTGCAAGTTCATTTCAAACATGGGGCTTGGGCCCAAGCTCAGCAATGAAGAAGGGGCCTTCTCCAGCAAGGGGTGGTTTGCCACCAATCAATTCGCTGTCGAGGTGATCTTCTTTAACAGGATAAAGCAGTACAAGTGCTTGACAAGTAACTCATCTATGGCATCTGCAGTCTTTGTTCCCTTCTTTGCAGGCCTAGACATCTCTCGCTATTTATGGGGTGGATTCAACACAACAACGCGAGACAGCTCTTCTTTTGATCTTGTTGAGTGGCTGGTGAAGAAACCCGAATGGCAGGTTCTGGGAGGAAGAGATCATTTTCTAGTTGGAGGAAGGATAACATGGGATTTCAGAAGGCAAACAGACAACGAAACTGATTGGGGTAACAAGTTCCTGTTCTTGCCTCAAGTCAAGAACATGACAATCTTGACTATTGAATCTAGTCCCTGGAGTAGCTATGATTTTGGGATACCATATCCCACATACTTCCACCCATCAAAGGACATTGAGGTGTTCCAATGGCAGAATAGGATGAGGAGACAGAAAAGGCTCTGGTGGTTCTCCTTTGCAGGTGCCCCTCGTCCAAACATGGCAGGATCCATCCGCGGCCAGATCATGGACCAGTGCCGGGCGTCCAAAAGGTGTAAGCTGTTGGAGTGCAGTTCAGGCGTGAACCAATGCAATTCTCCAAGTAGTCTCATGAAGATGTTTCAGAGATCAATTTTCTGTTTACAGCCTCAGGGAGACTCATACACTAGAAGATCGGCCTTTGACTCAATACTTGCAGGCTGTATACCTGTATTTTTCCATCCAGGGTCTGCATATGTACAGTATACATGGCATCTGCCATTGAATCATACAAGTTACTCTGTATTTATACCAGAGGATGAGGTGAGGAATGGAAAAATTAGTATAGAGACGATATTGCTTAGTATTTCTAAAGAGGAAGTGAGAGCTATGAGGGAGAAGGTTATAGAGTTGATTCCTAGGATAATATATGCAGACCCAAGATCCAGACTAGAAACTTTAGAAGATGCATTTGATATAGCGGTGCAAGGAGTGATTCAAAGGGTTAATAGACTAAGGAAGGAGATTAAAGAGGGAAGGGTAAGGAATGATATGGGCTTTGTAGAAGAGAACCACTGGAAGTATGCTTTGATTGGAGGTGACGGAGAACATGAATGGGACAGGTTCTTTACAAAACCAGAAGATGCAGGCACTTAAAAGAAAAATGGAGAAAGGCTCATCTAAAGCTCAATTCGTGTGTCTCTCATGCATACAGAGTCCTTTTGAAGAACAAAAAGTCTTCTTGGACAAACTTTCTGGCCAGAAAGTTTGTCCAGGTAGCATGGCTGTTTGAAGAAAGATCTTGATATTTGGTCCTAGTGCTGGAATTTTTCAATGTTGGCATGTACAGTGCAGATACTTAAATACAGGAAGATAGGTCAAAATAATTAGAGCTCTGAAATTGTTTACAGATCTTGGTAGATTATGGCATTACTTATATGATTCTTGCATCTTGTAGTAGAGTTAATACTGTACAGTTTTATGTTAGAAAAAACACACTGACCCAACTTTGTTATTGCACCACTGTTTAATCAGGGTTATGTACATTTATCACAACTCACCATCTGAAATAGGATTATGCTTAGTCTTCCTCTTTGAGTTTGCATGCGTGAGGCCCATGGTTCCAGCATGTAGGCGGTTGATCTAAGGTACCCACAACGATAGTCAATGTCTTGAGATGTTCCAAATTAGATTAATGATAGAACTTGGCCTTTCTTACATTGAAATGCGCTTTGTATATCTTCCCTGATTGTCTACTAAGACACGTACCATTGATTGAATGGTTATGATCATCTGAGCAGGCTATATCCAAGGCATGACCGATTTACAATTCGTTAATCGGATTTATTGAATTAATGGCAGGGTTGTGTAGATTGCTCATCACTCTTGAGTTTCTGAACTTTCTTTTTCTTTGATTCTAATTTGTCAGACGGAATTTCAAAACGAATAGCAGAAACCCAAAGACCTCCAGACGCAAGAAAAGGAGATTCAAAAGCATCAAAATCAAGTGGGGTGAATTGGTTTTGAGAAAAACCCCGATTCCATGTTCTCTGGATTTTAAAGAAAACTGGATTTTTTTTTTTTTTTATGGTGGGGAATGGGGATATCAGATATGACTGTTTTTCCTTTATACTTGAATTCAAAGGAAGGCATTGATAAATTGGGATTTTCTCCGATGAGAAGATCAAGCACTCAATTTCCAAGTAGTAGTGGAATTGAAGAGAATGTGGTACAAATACAATTGATACAGGATGGAATTGAATATTAGAACTGATTATAGAGGGAGAATTTTTCAAAACTCAAAGCCTATCCACTCCAGTTTCTATGACTTATTATTCTTCTCACTTATTAATGGAAAAACTATATTAAAAATAGTATAATTATTTAAAAATAATAATATTTTTCTTGTACTAAAAGGAGCATGAGATCATTTCGACGCGAAACCAGCATAAAAAAAAAAATCTATAGTACATAGATGATCTCCCAGCTTCAGCTGTCAAAGGTGGGTTTGGTAGTGGTATTATCGGGTTCAAAAGGATATGTATTTATAGATTTTTATCCAAATACAGTTTGGAACTGGCGATCCCATCGTGCAGTGGAAGGTGCTCATAACATTACGACCTAGGTTGCAGGTTCAAGTCATGTTATCTATAAAGATTGCTGTGAATATACTAAATAAATAACAAGAGCATGATATGGCATCACAAATTTTACATGTGATTGACATCATTCAGCCGAACATTTTTGTTGAATGATGAAAACTATAGATCGCTGTCTTAAAAAATTTCAGTATACACAGTGTGATCCAATTCAATGATGAATATAACTAATTAAACCAATGTTTTGTGAGTGTATGCTAACGTAGGGTGGATGGATATGAAAAGTCAGATTGAGCCACGGTGGGCCCCACATGATTTTCATTCAGACGCAGTGTGAATGTGCACAGCGTGTATTTAACATCAATCCAGATTCGATTCAAATCTGAGCAGCTACCCTTTGGATTGACTGTGTAAACAATGTGTTTTATTTATGTGACCATCTTCCTCCAGTCCCCCAAAGACAAACCATACCAAAAACAGGAATCTGTGAAAATTCTCAACCAGCACCGGTTTATAGAATTCTGTAACAAGAGAACTAATTCTCAGACTGCCACCTTGTGGGCCAACATAAATGCGTTTCAATCAAGAGCAGGGAGATGAAAAGGGCTATCGATAGATTAGGAATATTCCAGAAATCAAGATAATCAGATCACTATCACTATAGATATGAGTTTTGATGCTATATATATATATATATATATATATATATCAGCAGTGAAAACAAAATGCACATACAGACAATTCCAATGGTGATCAATAGCTTGATGCTTGTCAAATTGGGATGAGAAACAATTTGATGGGGAATATCAAGTGTGAGAAGGTAGATTGATCAGAGTTGGCCCAAAGGAAGCAAAGTTTAATTTTCATCTTTACATAATGGTTTGACACATGCCATCTGCAGTAAATCCATCCACAAAAGATCTCTAATCATTGCAAGATAAATATGAATAGATCACACTCGAAGAATGCAGCCTCATTTTCGGCTCTGAGGTCAAGGTAACCGGAGCCTTTTATTGAGCTTCTGATTCAAGTGAAAAAACTAGGAAACCGTCCGTCTAATTCAACAGTGATAAAATCCTCTCCATTTCTTTTAGATTTAAAAATCTAAGCTCATAAAAGAGACAGGTTGGGCCAATGAAATTTTGACACATCTCCTACTTGCCGGTAATGTATCTTTTTTTTTTTTTTTTATCAGTAATGCATGTTTGTTGCAACTTTATTCTGAAACAATGTAATTCAAGGTAGGGAGAAGAGCAACAACTATACAACAGATTAGAAATGGCATCAAGTCAGCAGAGCACTTTTCTGTCTACTTCCATCTTCTGCGTTTTGCACCGGTCCCTGGAACTAGGTAAATGCGACCATAAGCCCAGCGCCTGCCTGGTCTTGAAATGAATTGCTGCACAAAAGCTACGACATAAATATGCATAATTTAAAAGAAGCAATATATAAGAGAGCCATTTTAATATCCAACAACATCATTAAATTTACAGCTGGGACCCATGCATCTAATGAAGAGAACCCATGACTTGCCATAAGTCACATACTCGAAGTTAATCAAAGAGAACCCACTACTGAAGGATGGATCCCTCCAAACAATGGATGTAGCAGAGACAATAACGACTGACCAGACAAATCAGTTCAAATAGCTTGCCTCAGTTCAAATAGAACATCCAAATGCCCAACAATGTAAACATCTATCAGTGAACGAACCTTGCTACGTTGCCAGTTGAATGTTCACAACTCTTTAGAGTAGAACAATTGGGGAGAAGACTGTCATCTCAGAAGATTCAAAGAAATGGTCTGATTCCATTAGTTATATCGTATTGTTCTAAAATCTCAAATTTATCACAAAAAAAAAAAAAAAGACAGTATAGTTAGTTGAATGGTATAAGAGAATTTTTTTTTTTTAAATGAGGAATATTCAAGAGGATTAGTCCTTAATTTTAAATTTAAATTAAGGAGTTGTTCATGAGAACCACATGAATGCATCCCAATCATGGAGGAATAGGTGATGGGCATGGCTACATTTGGAATAGGAGTAGACCAAAAATGCTCCTCATCAAATCATCCTAGCCAATGATTTACCAAAAAAAGAAGGAACCTTCTTTTTAGTCTTTACCTTTTGCCAATCCACTGATGGTTCAGTGGAGAGACATCTCCCTTTCCACAGGGACAATGAGGGATTAATCCCCCTTGCTGCTACATGTGAATGAATAGGATGCTCAAAGTAATCAATACATGTGCATGGGTAAAACAGGGGAATGAGCGAGAGCAGGGTGTAACAGAAATGGGTAATGACATACCTCCACCTTAGTGCGAAATTCCAGAGCGCACTCACATACATGGCAATCTGCCCTATGAGGAGATTGATTTGATTGTTCTGCCTGCACAAAGGCAAAGACCTGAAATAATACTTCAGTTGCAGTGGAAAAGTACTTGCGGGAGTTTTCTTTCTTTTTTTTTCTGTTTCTTTTTTTCCACCAGAGCTGAATGGAAAGTATAGGTTGACCAAATATGGGACAAGTTCTTAATAAATGAGCATGGTATTATCAGTACCAACCTCCTCCCCACAATTTGGGCATGAGCCTTTTAGTGCGACCAAATCATTCCTCCAAAGGCCTTGTAGTGCTCGGACTGAAACAAAGTTAGACTAGAGTTACTAAGAATACATGCACAAACTCATTTCACAAGTATGACATTTTAGGTGAGGATTTCAAGTCCATACACCATATAATAATGATTCAGACTTTAAAACTTTCTCCACAGCATTTTCAAAAAAAAAAAAAAACTTTCTCCACAGAGAAACATCTTACCAGAGGCCAATGCAATAGGGTAACCAATCAAGGACCCAAATCCCATGAAAAGAATGCCATTCAACGTTGTAAGAAATTCTAGAGCAGATGTTGTGCTACTTGGGGATAATCTTGAATTGACAGCATCTTGATAAGCCAGACTGATGGTATAGATGGTTGGCACAAGGCAGGCCAAACTGCTGAATGTGAGCAAGAAGGACCACACACTTGCTAATGCCAAAACCTGTGATGGATCCTCCTGCCCTACACCCAAGTCATATTTTAACTTCAGTCAAAAGAGAAGGAACCACAGTAAAACTAGGTTGTCTGAGCATATAGCAGTCACACAATCACTATGACATTCTATTGGTGACAGTGACAAGATCCCTTGGGAACAAAGATCCCAACTGCAACGAATGAAAAGTCATGGTCCTTGCAGCCTACTACATCAAGCATGTACAGGGAAGAGATCATATTGTAATTCTGCAGAAACTTCATCAATAGGGATTATTTTGACAAATGGATAGAAGATGTCTACGATTATATTGTGATTATAAGAAATCAACATATCATGGTTAAGTTGCCATGATATGACTATATGCAAAAATTGTGGCAAGATGTACTAGAAGTGTAGAGCGAAGAATATGTTCGTATCATATTTAGGTTTCTTTTTTTTTTAATGGCATATCATAATTAAGTTTTTAAAACAGCACATTTTACAATTCGCTCGTATCTTTAAAAAATTAATTAGGATTGTGCACAAAGTGATTTTCGTTGGATCATCCATGGAGGCAAGAAGAGTGTGTTGCACTTGGTAAAAGTATTTTGGGATGGCAATGGACCAGGTTTGGTACAGGTCCTGCCACCCCAACTCTCACACGCCCTGCCCCATATCTGACCCGACCCATGGCGGGTTTATGGTTTGAGATACCAAACCCACCCTGTCAAGTATACAAGTTCGGTCAGGTTTGATACCAGGAATTTTTTTATTTAAAAATATGATAATGATAATTAAACTATATATTTTCAAATTTGAATCCACAATCGCACACTGCAACTCTTATAAATGTCCACCACCCACTGCACTATACAAAATATGTCCATCACAACCTACTAAAAATATACATAGTTGTTATAAACAGTGCAGGGTGGAGTGAGGCAGCCAAAACCCGAACCTGACTTGGTTTGAAGACCTATCAATCCATACCTGCCCCATACCCAATAAAACACTACCTAATCTTCTCTAATAGGAGCGGCTCGAGGTGGTCACCATAACCTGACCCGTTGCCATCCCTAGATGGTTCATATGAATGTCCACATCATTCATGTCATAAGGTGTCAATGCAAACAGTATGCACCATAGAATAGGAGTCGCATAGGAGCATTACAATTCAATGTATATTTATGATAATTCATATAAGATTACCTCAGCATCTGCATAGGTGGATTGCCGTCTAAGGCTGCAACGAGGGTACTTGACAACAGACTTTGAGCCATACAACCGGAGCTTTAACTGCCACATGCAATTTCCATGAATGAGCAAGGACCAAATATCCACTGGGAAAATTTTGGGGAAAATATTTTGTTTTTTTTAAAGTTACCTCAACTTTATCAAACATGTCATCTCTAATCAAAGGCTCCCCACTGTAGTAGGCATCACGAGCCTAGAGTCCAAAAAACAAAAAAGGAAGTGAAAAAGGGAAAAATAAGGTAAGTACACCCATGATTACTAATTGGCCAACCTATCTAGAGAACTATAGCTAAAAGAATATCCACGAGCATTCAAGCAACTCATACTCATACAATTATTATATATGAAAGAGACTGGATTCAGTCTTTTGACCATACCCCAGAATTTTGACCCCGCAATCAATTATAACTTAATTACATAACAGTAGTTGGATGAAAATTATACCAAAATCATAGCAGTAATGGGATCCAAGCTTAATTACATATAAATACCTGCTCTTGATTATAAATTAATTAATACATAACCACCCAAATTGAAATATACCTCTCAATAAACCTCTTAATACCTCTTATAAGATAATCCTCAAATCATCTTAAAACTTATCAGGGAAAGCAAATGTCCTAAAATTTCTTTCAAATATTCTCCAATGTTTCTTCTCCCTACATTACAATGGCTAGCAACCATTCAAACAATCGAACAGTCAAATTTCTAATAATTCCATTTGAATAGCCATTGATTTCATCTGGTATTTAAACATAATAGACAGAGATTGGAGAGCAAGAAATTGGTTCTGGTTTTCTATTAGGGGTGTTATACTTTGAATTCAACAAGAGTAGTTTCGTTTCATCATCCATGAATCATTTCATGAGTTCCTCTGTTTCTTCTGTAATATTTCTCAAGTGAGCAGATGGACGCAGGTGAGTGCATGGGTCATCTGGTCGATGTACAAAAGCAAGGAGTTTTCTATTTCCCTAGGGTCACATGGAGCCAGTACTGTTTTCTTTCTTACATCACCACTGTTCATGATTTTGATGGAGAAACTCAACTCCTCGGTAAAGGAATGTATTCTTCTTGATTCCATTGGAACAAATTTTCGTTCTCGCAGTCAGAAGACTGACGATCAGGAATTAAACCAGCTGATTCCAATATTTAATGTTTCCTCTAAAATCCTTTTGACGCATTATTAATTGTCAGTTATGGGCATTTTAAATTTATGCTCTTTCATCTTCTATTCCAACCCAAAAAAAAAAAATTTGTGCATCTCTATTGATTCCAGTTGATTTTACAAGTGTAGCTAAGTAAACCTAGAGAAGCCGTGATCCAATTCAGGCGGAATTGCCAAGGCCAGCAGGTTAATATCCTTCTGCAATATTTTAAATGCTTCTGATATGATGTCCACAACAGGTTCTATCTTCTACGAAGACATGCTACTGAATATCTTCCTCTGTTGGTGACTATGATTGATTTGTTTGTCCAATAGAATAGGCTTCTTTTGCTAATGCCTTTTACTACTCGAGGACATGTCTTAGCGCATCCAAGGAGCTTGCAGCTTTGGATCTTCATGGGTTTGACTGGCATTTTGAGCATATTTTTAGAGGTGTGGACTGTTCTTTGCTTCCCTTCTCAAATTGATATATTCTTTATAACATGGAACTACATATTATGGAGCATGTGCATAATATGTCTTTGAGTAGTATTTAATGTTTTGGCCCAAAGGAAGATAACCAATCTGTTTCAATGAACGGGATGGCTCAAAATTTCCATTTTGTGGAAACCCCTTTTCTCTTTTTCCTTCTATTTTTGAAGTCCCATTTTTTGTCTTTGTGTAACGTTGAAAAGTTTCATCAACTCAGTTTATGGTTTATTACTTATGCGGGGGAATATTGAAACCATATCAAAGATTGACACATCCAATGAGTAAAAAAAGAAAAAAAAAAACAAGAAAATGTATGTGTGTGTGTGTGTGTGTGTGTGTGTGTGTGTGTGTGTGTGTGTGTGAGAATTATCCTACACACGAGGCGTGCATTGCACACAAAAAGAAAAGGTCACACACCCCAAGGCTTGCACCCATGCAAATGGAATGGACTTGTGGGCTGTAGATGATAGGGTTAGGATGGTCAGATGGGGCTGATTTTTTATTTTTTTTTACATAGCTAGGATATATGATGCTGTGATATGGGGCAGATATGACAAAGGCACAACATGAATACGGCAGGGACATGGATTTTAAACATTAAAAATGAAGCATCATATATGATACAACAGACAGCCTCAAATGTATGGCGCTTTGGACAAGCATGTGTTCCACCAAAATTTCTAAATGGATATTGATTTGCGATTCATCTTTATATACCCTAGTTTAAGCTAAGAGTATGATGCACAACGTTGTACCTTAGATACCATAATATATTTCTTTACTGGCAATTCTGGATGTAAGCCAACCAGCTATTGAAGTAGTGGTAAGGCACCACACCTGGCATTGGGAAGACCAAGGCCCAAATCCTGGTAATGGAAGAAAAATATTGCCAGTGGGGAAAGTGGAATTATATATATATAGATATATACATCCTGTGAGAGATAGCTCTCACCGTCTTAGGTGAGACATGCCAGTGGATTCTATGTCATCCTTAACCGTCTGAATCCTATTGTGAATTGAGCACAACTAGAGAAACCATATTAATTAGATAGTGAAGTTCCGAACAATTTGAATTGCCAATTGAATTTGAAATTTGAATAATTCAATCGTGCAAAATCTTCGTATTTCACACCACAATGGAGCGAATGCACCATAATCACCTTCTTGAAGAAAGTTACAAAAATACCCCTCACTTAAAGAATAAGTGAAATAGGGGGAAAAGGGAACAGAGTAAGGATTCTAATAAAAAATAATAGAATATTCCTCCAACACTCCCCCTCAAGCTAAGGCATAGATAATTCTTTTCAAAATGGTCGTAAGGCATATAAATCAATCTGACATCCATGCAAGATGTATTGGCCAATGATATCAATCATGCTCAGCTTGCCAATGACATCTTGCTTTGTGTTCCATGAAGCCTTAGTAACCATGTCTGTTAGGCTCCTTTCTTTTTTCTTTTTTTCTTTTTTTTGTTCTTTTTTTTTGAATGGTGTGAACATGTCTGTTAGTTGCTAGTTGACTTCAGAAAAGGAGTACAAATATTCCCAATAACAATCTTCTCAGGAAAGACGTGGCAATTTGTCTCCTTATGCTTAGTCCCCTCATGATTCTGAAGCAATATAAATAACTACTACAGGATGAGAGTCTATCTTGAAAACACAAGTTCTTCCATAAGGCTTTTCAATCACAATAACTCAAACGAAATGCTTTCCATGGCCCTATACTTTGCATCTAACAGTAGATCTTCCACAGTTGTTTGCCTTCGGTTTCCATATCACTACCTAGCACCACCGGAAGTGAAGAATATCCAGAAATAGATCAGCGATCACCTAATGAACCAACTCAATTAGAACCAAAATACCCTGGCTGAAACATCAAGAAGACCACGATGGTCATACAAGATACCTGCTTGGAGAACCCTTGAGATATTCGCAAAATACCTTGTTTAGCTTCAAAATAACCACCCAAGGGAGCATTCATATATTCAGTGTACTAGCCACTTGAAACAAATCAGGATGAGTAATGGTGCGATAGACGAGTTTGCTCATGATCAACCGATACATTCTCAGATTTTCCCAGGTTCTCCATTGCTCATTATTAATTTCTTGTTCAATTCAAGCATAGTATCAATTGGGCTTAGTACCAAAATTCCCAACAGCCTTCAACAAGTCCAGACCATAATGCCATTGAGATTGAAAGATCCACGGCACAAGCTAAACACTTAATCCCAAGAATGCATTATAATGGACTTAATATCGAACTCCTTGCTCAAGTATGTGTTTAATTATTCCAAAATAGAAGAACGGTCAAGACAATATCATCGATATATATATATAACTAAGAGAGTCACTTCTTGATGCCGTAACAAAAACTGAATGATCTGAATTACACCTCAAAAATCCAACAATGAATAGAGCATTACTGAATTGGATGACTGCTTTAAAGCATAGATTGCTTTTTTCAACCTATACACTTTCTTCTCTTCCTTCAGTTTAATAAATCCTAGAGGAGGTAAATGTGCAAACTTCTTTGAGGAAATCATCATAAAAAATGCATTCTCCACATCAAGTTGATGGAAAGGCAAATTTAAATTGGCAACAATATAAACAGTCACCATTTGCCACAAGTGCAAGATCTATAAATAATCTTCACCATGTATCTGAGTGTAGCCTTTAGCAGCTAATCCACTCTTATATCTTGCAAGTCAAAACTTCCATCTAGATTGTACTTCACAGAAACCCAACTGCACCCAGCACTTATATCTAGCAACACATCAGATTGACCATTGGATGAAAATTAATGTATGTATTCAGAAATTTCAAAATCTAAAGGAGGACACATCGCTTTCTAGTCAAAACGAGAATATCCCACAGAGATGAGAAGCAGCCTCCAAAACCACCTTTAATAGCACGATTTGAGAATTTATTCCTATGAGGATCATGGCTACCTAGACAGTTATAATATACATATACAAGTACAAATGGTTACATACATAGCATACACATCCAAAACTTCTCAATTTTGATTCCGGTCGAAGATAGTCGGAAAAGTTCCTTCTTTTTCTTTTTACTTTTTTCTTCCCGTTTTTTCTTTTTGCTAGGCAAGCCACTTGCCTCATTGCTATTTTCTTCCTTTGCCAGGATTTGAACCCTGGTCTTCCCCAGGACAGGAGTGGTTCCAACAGTGGGTTCGGCAAAGAAGAGAAAATGTTGAATAGGAGATTTCCATCAAGAATTTTTGTAGGCAATTTATTCATTAACTAAATTAGGTCAAAACAGCTTCAAGCCGAAGGTATTTGGGAACAGACATACCAGCCAGAAGTGAACAGGTCACCTTAATTAGGCGCTGCTTCTTTCTTTCAGCAACACCACCCTATTATAGAGTATTAGGGGTAGAGTTGGATGTAGCAGTTTAGCATCATTGCATGTCTATGTTCATAGCTATTACCATAGTTACTAGAATCCTACGATTCGTATCTCGAATCTCGATTCATATCCCGAACTTAAAGAAAACTATTCGTATATATGCAACGAATCCCATTTACAAATGAATCTTAGGATTCGGGTATGAATCCTACGATTCGATACTCTTTTCATCGAATCTTACGATTCAAGGGATTCGGTTAAGCGAGAATAGCTACGGCCAATAAGTTAATCTTAATAATCTTTTACCTTTTTTCTTTTTTTATTTTTGCGCTTTTATTTTTAAAAGGTTATTTAGTGGTTAACAAAACCTCCTAAGAATTTGTTGCAGCTTTTATAAGGTTTTAAATATGAATTAAGAACATGCATTGGACTAAAGCATTTGACTATACGTATGGTGCTTGTCTATATCTTATTCTTTTTTTAATCTATTTTGGTTTTTTTCTTCTTGAACACTTTCTTAACTTCAAGAGATATCCTACTGTGTAAGATTGATGATTTGGATTTGTTTTTAATTTTATATTTTGATTTAAAGATAATAAAAAAATATGTAGATACTTTGAACTTATTTAACTATTTACACATCATATATATATTAATATATGTCATGATGTTCTTCATATGATTGTATGATAGACTTACTTGTTATTATATTTACACTGCTATAAATGAGAAAATGGATGGTTATGAATAATTACTTTTTTTCATTTTTTTTATTATTTTTTTTATTAGAAAAATAATAAAATTCTATGATTCATCGGTATGAACGATTTGCGATACGGTTCCAATTTTGAAAATATGCTATAACAAGTGCATAAGCATCATTATGAGCAGGATGAAAATAGCGGCCCGCCGCCAAAACGCTATGAAGCGGGCGACGGGCGCTACTTAGCGTAGCGGCGATACGTAGCGGTGTAGAGGCGCGTTTTGAAAAAATCGTCAAAAAAATCTGAAATTTTTTTTAGAAAATCCAGAATATTGAAAAATGATAGAAAATGGGTTCTTTTTGCAAAAATAACTAAGATAAGGGGGCGTAGCGGTCCCTTCATTGTATGAAGTCCTGTATTGTTGACGCTAAATAAATAGAGTGAACAATAAGAGTTAGGTCGTAGGTGTAAAGACAAGAGTAACCCACATGGGTCAACTCAGCCTATTGGGTCAGTCCAAACCCAAAACAGCCAGGCCCAAATGACTTAGTCATTGGACAACTTATGTACAGCTAGCTTCATTGTTATCTTTAGTTAGTTTCCTTAATATCTGCATATCACCCTAATCAAGGAATATACATACTGTAAATGTACACAGTAGAATATATATTTAAGACAAGTCGATGCTATCATTTTGATCATCGAATCCATTCCACAATATTATCATCTTCTTGTAAGCTTCTGTAAGATGGTATCAGAGCCATAGATAGTTTTTTTTCTTTTTCAAGCTCCGGAAGATTCATCTCTAGCCATCATCTGTCTATGCAAGAGATCTATTCAAGATTTTGTGGATTTTCTACATCAGTCGGTTCCAGACACAGGCTTGATAGTGTCAACAATCCACTGTGATCTAACGTGGCCCACCTGGGATCATTTCAGTCTTGACAGCCTACATACTCTGGGTCGTCTGCTTACTTTGGGATTTCTAAACATTTTTTCAGGATTTTTACTACATCAGAGGTAGGCCATTGGATCTGCTTTGTAGTTTACAGTTTTTTGGTACTGGTTTTCATCAACTCCATTGCAATTCCTGGATTTCCATTTTTTTTGAGCAATCCCTTCTCTAGGAGGATCGAAATTAGTCTGTTCACATTATTTCAAGGGTTACTTGTCTCTTGATCACTTTCTGGGGCCCACGCTACTTGATTTCTCCCCTCCAGAGAGGTCGCCCAACCTATTTTTGGCCATTTCTTCAGATCTGAACCTCTGTATTCAGATCTGCACCATCTGAAATCAGATCTACCCATTCTAAGAGTTATTTGGGACCTTCTGTCTTGTTTCAAATGCCTTCTGACCGTACTCATGGGATCAATGTCATTCTTGATGGGACTAATTATGCATATTGGTCTCACCTTATGCAAAATTTTCTAAAAGGACAAAAGCTTTGGAAATACACTGTCAGTACCATATCCCAACCTGATTCTAAGGACAGCAAGTATGAAGAATGGGAATCTGCCGTTGGAAAAATCAACTCATGGATTGCTAATTCTGTCATTCCCTCTATTGGTAATCAATTAGCTAAATTTAATTATCCAAAATTAGCTTGGGATTATTTAGCCAGAGTCTACACTCAGACTAATACTGCTCGTCGTTATCAAATTGAATGGGAAATCAAAACTGCTGAGCAAGGAAATGATTCTATTCATGATTTCTATGTTAAAATGACTTCTTTATGGGATCAACTTGCTTTAATGGAGCCTCAGTTCAAATCTACCGATGATACTGCAACCTTCCATACATATAGAGAAGAAACTCGGCTAGTTCAGTTTCTTATGGCTTTGCGATCTGATTTTGACCATGTTCGTGGCTTATTGTTGCATCGATCTCCACTTCCAGCAGTTGATATGGCATTATCTGAGTTATTAGCAGAAGAACAAACACAAAGATCCCTTACCAGCAAGAAACATGTAGATTCTGAACATGTTTTATCAGCAAATGCACTCCCGCAGAAAACTGAGCGCTCTGTTCCTCCTGGTGTTTCAGACATCTGCAACTACTGCAAAGAAAAGGGCCATTGGAAATATAACTGTCCCGTTCGCCCAAATCGGCAAAATAGTAAGTCCAGTCGGACTTCTCAAAAGCAAAATTTTCGAGAATCAGCATATGCACCTCAACACATGCGCCCATCAAACCAAAATCAGTTTCATCGGTCCAAGCAATATGCTGCTAATACAACAAATGCCGAAGCGGTTCTTTCCACTTCTCAAATTCAGTCCATGATTGATGAGCGTATGCAACAGCTGTTTCTAGCATCCAGTTCTACTTCTCCTATGGCTGCATCTCCTTCTGATCCAGGTTCGGCTATGACTATGTCTGGTGCATCAGGTAAACCACATTTTGTATGGCTTTTTGATTCCGGCGCCTCTTATCATATGACTTGTGATTCTTCCTTATTACATAGTTGTCATCCTCCTTCTAGAAATCTGGAAATACATACAGCAGATGACACACCACTTCCAGTTATTTCAATTGGTTCAGTTTTCACTAAGAATCTGTCTCTTAGTACTGTACTATGTGTTCCAGGCCTATCTATAAATTTGATCTCTATTAGTCAATTGACCTCATCTGGTTATCTTGTCTCATTTACATCGACTGGTTGTTCTGTACAGGATACTCGCACCGGGAAGCAGATTGGGACAGGCCATAGGTCCGGTGGTCTCTATCATCTTCACTCATTACACCTGCCGTCACAAGCTTTCTCTTCCGTCGCTCTTACTTCTACAGTAGCACCTTTCTCTTTATGGCATTCTAGATTAGGACATTTATCTTTGAATAAAATGAAAATTTTACATTCTGCTGGCTGTCTTGGTACCATTTCTGTAACAGACATTTCAGATTGTTTTGGTTGTCGCTTTGGTAAGCAGCATGCTTTACCTTATAATAAAAGTTCTTCTTTTACCAATGCTCCATTTGACTTGATTCATTCTGACGTTTGGGGACCTGCTTCACAACCAACAAAAGGTGGTTCACTCTACTATGTCTTGTTTATTGATGATTTTACTCGTTTTACATGGCTCTATCTGATGAAACATAGGTCTGAGTTCTATTCTATTTACACTACTTTTTCTAATATGATTTCAACACAATTTAGTAAACGAGTAAAAATCTTTAGGTCCGATTCAGGGGGGGAGTACATCAGTCATAAATTCCGCAATTTTTTAGCCACTCAAGGAACCCAAGCTCAGTTATCCTGTTCTGCCACTCCACAGCAAAATGGCGTTGCAGAGAGGAAACATCGTCATATCCTTGATACGGCTCGCTCTTTGATCTACTCCTCTCATGTTCCGCTGATGTTTTGGGGGGAAGCAATTTTAACTTCTGTTTATTTAATAAATAGATTCCCCTCCACTGTTTTAGGTGGTCTTTCACCCTATGAGAAATTATTTTCTGCCAAACCAGATTTATCTCATCTGAAAATATTTGGTTCCACCTGTTTTATCCTTCTCCATAACAATGAACGAACAAAACTTTCACCCAAGTCCGTTGTTTGTGTTTTCTTGGGCTATGGAATTGAACAAAAAGGATATCGTTGCTATGATCCTAAATCAAATCGATTGCGCATCTCTCGCAATGTCACATTTCTTGAACATATTCCTTTTTATACCTTACCGGTTTCTGCTCCTGCCACAAATACATTTCGTCCACTTGATCCCTTCCCTGACCTGTTTCCGTCTGAACAGTCATCTTCACCACCTACGTCGCCGCCACCTCCACCGCCGCCACCACCTTTGCCACCAGTCTTCAAAGTCTATCATCGTCGCCCGAAAGGAGACCTTCATGTACCTATGCCTGGATCCACTGTTCCCGATGCAAGTGTTCCTCCTGCTAGAAGGTATCCGGATCGCACTAGAAAACCCGTCTCTCGTTTTGGCTTTGTTTGCACTGATCACCTATCTTCTTCCTATAAGTCTTTTCTTGCAGCCATACATTCCATCTCTGAACCACAGTCATACAAAGAAGCCATTACCACCCCAGAATGGAGATCTGCCATAGAGGAAGAACTAGCTGCACTGCAGAAAACAAATACATGGGAACTTGTTCCTTCACCTCCTGACAAAAATATTATTGGGTGCAAATGGGTCTTTAAGATTAAGACCAAGTCTGATGGCTCCATCGATCGGTACAAAGCTCGCCTAGTTGCAAAGGGATATAACCAGGAATATGGCATCGATTATGAAGAAACATTTGCTTCGGTAGCCAAAATGACTACGGTTAGAACCTTCATTTCAGTAGCAGCTGTTAGACAATGGCCTCTGTATCAACTTGATGTCAAAAATGCATTCTTAAATGGATTTCTTCATGAAGAAATTTATATGACTGCTCCACCTGGTCTTACTCGTCCACCACATCATGTCTGCAGACTTAAACGAGCACTTTACGGCCTTAAACAAGCTCCTCGTGCTTGGTTTGATCGTTTCAGCACTGCTATTATTAGTAATGGTTATCATCAAAGTGCTCACGATTCTGCCTTATTCACAAGCTCTTCAAAAAAAGGTTGTGTTTTCCTTTTACTCTATGTGGATGATATGATAATTTCCGGTGATGATAGTATGGGTATTGTCTCTCTTAAAGAATTTTTACATCAGCAGTTTGAAATGAAGGATCTGGGTCCTCTTCGGTATTTTTTGGGGATTGAAGTCGCCTATTCTCCAACTGGATATCTTCTCTCTCAAACCAAGTACTGCAATGATGTTATTCAACGAGCAGGTCTAACTGATATTAAATCTGTTTCCACTCCAATGGAGCACAATTGCAAACTTCAAACTTCAGAAGGTGTCCCTCTTGTGGATGCTACTCGCTATCGTGAGATAGTTGGCAGTTTGGTATATCTGACCACAACCAAGCCTGACATTGCTCACTCAGTTCATATTGTTAGTCAGTTCGTTGCTCATCCTACATCTGTTCATTGGGCTGCTGTTCTTCGGATTCTTCGCTATTTGCAAGGGACTACGAACAAAGCCCTCCTTATGTCCTCTTGTTCCAGTCTTCACTTGCATGGTTTTACTGATTCTGATTGGGCTGGAGATGTGAATGATAGGCACTCGATAACTGGCTTTGCTATCTTCCTTGGTTCTTCGTTGATTTCCTGGAAGAGCAAGAAACAAGAAGTGGTTTCTAGATCGTCATCAGAATCTGAATATCGAGCTATTGGACACACCACTACTGAGATCATCTGGCTTCGGTGGTTACTTACAGATTTAGGAGTTTCTATTACCAAATCCACACCTCTTTATACTGATAGTGAAAGTGCTAGGAAATTAGCCTTCAATGAGGTGTTTCATGAACGAACAAAACATGTTGAAGTTGATTGTCACTTCATTCGCCAACATGTTCGAGATGGCACAATCCAACTCTCTTTCATCCCTTCCACTGATCAAACTGCAGATTTCTTCACCAAAACTCAACCATCATCAAGGTTTCAAGCTCTGGTTCACAAGCTCTCGATGCTCACATTCTCTCATCCAGTGCTTGAGGGGGGGTGTAAAGACAAGAGTAACCCACATGGGTCAACTCAGCCTATTGGGTCAGTCCAAACCCAAAACAGCCAGGCCCAAATGACTTAGTCATTGGACAACTTATGTACAGCTAGCTTCATTGTTATCTTTAGTTAGTTTCCTTAATATCTGCATATCACCCTAATCAAGGGATATACATACTGTAAATGTACACGGTAGAATATATATTTAAGACAAGTCGATGCTATCATTTTGACCATCGAATCCATTCCACAATATTATCATCTTCTTGTAAGCTTCTGTAAGAGTAGGAACTCAATAGCAAACAATAAGAATGAACTTTGATGGTAAAGGACCTATTTTGTTATTTGGTTAGGGCCCTATTTCCTATTAATTAAAGTGAACTTTGGTTGGGCCCTACGTCCTATTACAGTAGCCTATGTTTAGTTAGTGTGAAATTTGGTTGCGCTTTATTTTAAATAGGTTTGAAAGTTGGCTATAACACTATTTCCAATTCGAGTGAAATTTGACTAATGTGTCAACTTCAATTAAGTAATATTTAGCTACGATATGACTTTTTTATTTTAACGTTGATGCCTCAATATCGAGCCCACCAATGGTTACATCAGGTTCTTCAGTTTTTATTGTTTTGGATGTCCACATTTAATTTTTTTTTATTTTATTTTTTTTAGTGAATGGATTTTACATTTAATTTTTTGAATGTATTATTTTTTGGTGGATGGAGTTTTAATGGTTTTTGAATGGCCCATGTAATTTTCATTTCATTTGTGCCCTTCATTAGGTGGGCCCATGAATTACAAGGCGATAAAAAAGAAGAGGACGATGTGCGCAGCCCAATAAGGGCATTTGCTGCCCTAGCTTCATCTTAAATAGAAAGAGGGAAACGAAAAAGAAAGGAGGGAAAGAGGAGGAGGAGGAGAAGCCGCCGCCGATGCTGCTGCTAGTGCCTCCACGCATCAGGTATGTCCTCTGCAACTCATCTCTCTTTTTTTCTTTTTTCCTTTCTTCCTCTGTCTCCTTTTTTTTTTCCAATTAATGATTCAGTGGAGAGGGGGGGTTATTTAAAACCCCAACTGCCACGTAGCTAGCGCCACGGTTTGTGGCCGCCCATATCAGCCGCTACGGGCCACTACAGGCATGGTTTAAAATCTCGGCCTCGGTCGCGGTATTGGCCGGGCCGAAAAACCGATATCGTCGCGGATATCGGTCCGTCGCGGTGTGAATTTTTTTTTTAATCCAAAAAAAATCGCAAAAAAAAAAATCCAGAATATTAGAAAATGCTGGAAAATAATATTTTTTTCCATTAGTAACAACAATAAATCAAAATCTCTGTCACCTTAAGTTATGAGTCCTGTCTTTGTTGCTGTTCGCTTTCTTCTCCGGTATTTCATATAATCCAACCATTATTGATGCTCATGATCAATAAGCTGAAATATCATAAATTTGACATAATGCAACTATAATTTTGGGCAAAAACTCACTTTTTTGTTCCAAAAGTGTAGATCTATTTTAAACTAACACATTATCAATGCATTTGAACACTAATGTGGAAAAATGTAATTGATTTCAAGAAAAGCCCCAAATTTTGGTAATAAAAAAAAAAAATTAGATCTACACTTTAAAATACTAGATCTATGGAAAAATAAGTGAGTAACATCAAATCTAACTCAATATAAAGCCTTTTGGTTCAAGAATTAGTGTATTACACAATCTTTACTACTATATCATTCTAAACATAATTAAATAAGTTTAATATCATATCTAGCAAGTTATGATAATAATAGACATCCAAGCACAAAAAAGGAAAGACAATCAGCAAAAGACTCCTAGCTATCATGGTTAAGTAGGATCCTTTTGTCTTCATGATTGCTACTTCTTTAAAACATGCGCTTCACGAAGGGCGTCCAGGGGTATCCCCCGACGGCGATCGAGCTGCTGCTCTAAGGAGCATGGAGATGAGAAGAGAGGAGAGGGGAAGAAGATGAAGATGGGAAAAAAGGTAAAAAAAAATTTAGGACTTAGGGCTTTTTAAATGATCTCGGCTGATATTTTGAAAATATCGGCCGAGATCTCGGTAATTCCGAGATGACGACCGTATCGGCCGATATATTCCGAGATTTTGGGGATATATGAGACCGAATCGCCGAGACCGATATCTTAGTGAGATATCGGCTCGGTACCGGCCGATACCAGTTCATATCGACCGATATGAACCGGTATCGGCCGATTTTTAAAACCATGGCTACAGGTGCGCTACCTGATAAATGCTATGTATCTTGGTGGCCGCTATTTTCATCCTTGATTATGAGAAGGAAAAACACTTGATTAAAGAATATCCACCAAACCGGTTCGAAACCCTAATTAAGACTAGCCAGAAATTCAAAATTTTGTTTAATCTCTACCTTTTTTCTGTTCTTTTGGAACCCTGCAATGAAACTGCACACCAATGAAAACTTGTGTAATACTCAGATACAAGGTTACTTATCTCCTGATATATCTGTCATTTCCTTGCCTTATTATTCTAGTTGGAATGCAACTCTAGCAGTATGTCATACATCTTGTAGGTAAAAGATACAACCCTTCACTTATATCTTCTTCCTCAAAGACCAATGGCCAAACATTGGACTTCCAAACTACAATCCTGATGCCTCAAATTGTCAGGACTCAGGACTAGGCTCCTTATTTACCACTCGATATCCAAATTTTTCTTTGTCTTCTAAAAAGCATTTCTATTGCAACAAATGAATGTAATTTGTGGCCTTCAACTTATGCGGGGTCATCTGAATGTTAGGATCCTCATTATTAATTGATTCACAGCATGAGACGAATCTGAATCTGCTAATAACAAACAGCTTCAATTCGTTTGTTTCAGTCCAAAAAGAAACTTCAAAACAATTCTGTCTGGCATCTGCCACAATCACATTCTGATTAAAACTTAATGAAACACAAATCAGGAGTAGGACTTAACCTCCCGATACCGATATTTATTAACAAATAGAGACTGCAACTGCCTTTAAACTTAATCAGACCACGAACAACGACCAGTCTTCTTCACTCCTCACCTTGTTGCAGACATATCACAAGCAAATAGCAACAAGGAAACATCAAAAACTGCAATTAGCAAGCTTGACTTCTAAATTCTAATCACATTGGTGTGTTTGGTTGCACTTATTAAAAGCACTTTATAGGCTTTTAGCTTTTGAAAAGCCCAATATCCCCAAAAAGGATAATAAAGAGTCAAATCAACAGTAAACGAAACAGGAGGAGGTTGAGAGTAAAATACACTAAATGACAAAAAGTTGCTCCTTCCTAAATTATAGCTTTTTGTCATTTAGTGCCTTCTAAGAGTAACTTTTTGTCATTTAGTGCCTTTTACTCTCAACCCCCTCCTCTTTCCTTTTCTATTCATTTTAACCCTTTATTTTACTTCACTCCTCCCCTCATGCAAACAAACATGCCCTAAAGAAGTACTTTAAGAAGTAAAAGCAATAAAAGCACTTCTAAGACGAGCAAGTCACACCCACCCCTAGAAAAGCATTTTCTTGCTTTTGCAGGAAGTAGCCAAAGCGAGCAAATCTTACAAACTCACACTATGTTTATGCAGTCCAGCTCATGGGGCCCACCTGGATGCATTCCCATCATTGGAGTGAGATATTTAGAAAGGCTTCTTTATGAGAAAAGGCTAGGGAAAAAATCAGCCACACCAGATTATCCTAGCCCTTGATTTAGCAGCCTTAAAGCTTAATGGCCTTTAAACCAAAGTTTTTTTTTTTTTTTGGGGGTGGGGGTGGGGGTGGGGGTGGGGGGGGGGGTGGGGGGGATTTAATCCAACAACAAGTAAAGGTTCGATGAGCATAAAATTGGGCAAGGTGTAAGATCATGGGTGGATAAGTGTGAAAGAAGTTGCACTAATCAAAGGTGGCCCAAGTGGGACCCATGGAGCTCGACAGCAGATGTTGCATTTATGACTTTGTTTGGTGAATGTCTTTGAATTGATTACTAGGTAAATTGACAATCCTTTTTTTTTTTTTTTGTTATATCTATGTTTACAAATTGATAATTATATTTTTAATTTCTAGCCAGAATGAGATAAGTGTTGATAAACTATTCAAAAAGAAGTTTTGATATCCAAACACTACAAAATATACAAAAAAAGAGTAGTAATAATAAATTCATGTTTGCATATCGCAACCTTTTATGGAGTAAGTAAAATCTTTCTATATGCTGTATCCATATGTTTCTTTTTTTCTTTGGTAAAATTTGTATAATCAAGTGTAACTTTGGAAGCTATTTTTGGCAAATACCCAAGTTGTTTTGGTTGGGGCCCACAGAGAATGACATTAAATGAGGCCATTTTATAAACCTGCCATTTTTAATTATTTCTTAATATAAAAATTTTAATATATTATTTTTTGCTGAACTTTAAATATATTATTTTTTAGCTATACGCTTAAAGCTCTTTTACATTTATGTCTAACCAAACAACCTAGGTGCTTTTGTGGTTAAAAAAGCATGCACAAAAGTTACGCTAACCAAACTACATTTTTCTGCGAAGTTACTTTGAATAAGTAGCTTCTCAAAACTACTTTTGAAAAAAACACTTTTCACTTTTAAGAAGCCCAACACCCTAAGAATGTGTTTGGTTGAGCTTCTTAAAAGTCAAAAGTGATTTTCTAAAAGCATCTTATTAGAAGCTAGTTTCTTAAATCAACATTTTAGAAGAAAGGTTGTTTGATTAAGATGAGTTTCATGTAAGCTTTTTTATGGAAAAGCATCCAAGGTTGTTTGATTATGATATAGAAAAAGTAGCTTTCACCATATTATAACTAATTACTATATTAAAAATTAATTACACTGTATAAAACCTTTACAGGTATAAATGGTCTAACATAAAATCATGTGTCACAAGGCACATGTTATGTGGCATCATTGCGATCATTATCTCATAGGGAAAAAAAAACAGAGGCAAGACCTGCATCATTTGTTCTCCAAACTAAAGCATACAACTCTATTCTTAGGGCCATCTCTAAAATCAAACAACTTGAACTTAAGAACTTTTTTGGGCTTTTGACTATACAAGTGCCCTAAGACCTGACTTTTGTCTCACAGGTGTTGACATGTTAAAAATTTCTGCAAAACAGTTTGTACAACAAAAGACAATGCAAAAATGATAATTTTACCCTTATAGTGTGTGATATACTATACTTGTATGATATCACGTAATATTCACTCGTAGGATATCCTACACTTGTAGAACATCGCACGTATTCACCTTTTTCCCTAACTCAAGAAACTTCCTTCTTTTTGCATCGTCAAGTAAATAGGTTTTTGTATAATATGCTACAAGCATATATATATATATATAAATATAAGGGCAAAATTGTCATTTTCACACCGTCCTTTATTTTACAAACCATTTTGCATGTATTTTTTAAATGTCAACACCTACGAGGCAAAACTCAAGTCTATGGACACCTGTACGGTCAAAATCCCAAAAATTCCACTTCAATCAAAGTTTGGCCCGCCATTAGATTTATCAAATAAAA
Organism: Litsea cubeba; assembly: GCA_012931725.1. Classification (NCBI taxonomy): domain Eukaryota; kingdom Viridiplantae; phylum Streptophyta; class Magnoliopsida; order Laurales; family Lauraceae; genus Litsea; species Litsea cubeba. The sequence continues at coordinate 49,437,503 of CM022945.1, read as the reverse complement.
AGCACTATTATTTCGCTTGCTTTGGTTTGTGTATTTAATCACTCTAAACAATTGATCAATCTGAGATTGGCCTCACTTGCCTTGGAGTGAAACAAAACCCAACACCAATATATAAGATGCTCTTGATCTTAAGCATATAAGTGAAGTGTTTTCCAAAGCGAAGTCAGTCAACATTTGCATTTTTAAGAAGCTCTTTCACTTGATGGCCCAGGGGCACATGTGTGATACCAAGCGACTTAACCATGAGTGTATTGGCGAAGAATCTCATTTTAACTTTTACTTCTTAAAAAGCCTCCTAAAAATCTAATGTTTCAACGTGTTTTTTTTTTTTTTTAGGACTCTTACACCACCTAACACATCTGCAACCAATCTAAGTAAACAACCCTATCCAACAGAAAACTGCAGACTCTTCTTCAGATCTCTACACTGCCTGCAGCAGCAAGAATTTGATTGAATAATAAGTATTCTTTACAAGAGTAAAGTGGCTGACATTCTAAATTCATTAAATCTGAGGAAGAAGAATGATCTAAAAAAAAAGGAAGCTAAGATGTAGTAGAAGAAGGGAACACCAAAAAGGGGGGGAAAAGACTCAAGTCAAACCTTTGCACCAATATCATCTTGTGATTTTTTTTTTCAAACTTTCATCAGGTGGTGAACTGAATGCTCTTATTTACTTCAATCAAGTTACAGAAATACTCCTCAGTTGAGAAAATAATAATAAGTTAGAGATTCATCAAATAAGGATTGAAAAGGGGAAAGAACAATGATACTAATACACAAATAAAAGAAAATCAGATAAGAGGAGAAGCAACAAAACCCTAACCCTAGAAGCAAGCAAGGAAATAGAGGAGAAGGAGAGGACCTGCCGATAGAGAGCTTCGAGAAGTTCTTTGCTTGCAGTCTCGAGAGGGCCCACGAATATGCAGGAAGGGCCTTGAGAGAGAGCCAGCTCAGAAGAGTGAGAGCTCCGCACTTTGCAAGGAAAGACGACGCCGCTGCTGTTGCTGCTGCTTATGCTTATGCTTATGGTTATGCGGGGGATCTTCCAGAGGCGGTGGCAGATGGAGAAGAAGGAAGAGGGTACTACTACTTGTGTTCTCACGAGCTTCGATGCGGTCGCGTGAGTGGGGAAGGGGCACGTGCAGGCCATCTGAAATTGCAGGAGGGAGAGGAGCTGTGGCCGTTTTTCATTAGAGTGGGAGGGTGAAGGAGGAGATATTACGAAAATGTCCCTCAGACGGGCGAGAGGGACCCGCTTGGCTTTGGAGGAGCGTGAAAAACTCTCTCATTTTTGGCGTGCGGCCAAATCCCACTTTTGATGTGGAAACGCCACCACACCACAAGTAGTGAGAACCCCACGTTTTGAAAGAACCTGCGGCTAGGAAGGCTTTGAATTTTCAGGCCCCTGAAATTCTTTTGTGCCACCAAAAATAAATTATAATTAAGTTCTTTTTACCACCAACCTCACCTTAGAGGGTAGAGATGTCAAATGTGTCTTACCGCGAAATTATAGGTCCGCCAGCACGGCTCATACAGTAGGCCATGTCATTGATCGGGTCGAGTCGGGCCGGGCCACGGGCCGTTTGACTCCTGTGTTGGGTCGTGCCACCCCGACTAATTTGGCATCTCTACACCCATCTAAGAGTTGGTGGACGTCAAATTCGCAAGGTAGGCGCTTGAGCGGGTGCCACTCGAGGGAATTATTCTTGTTGGGTCAAAGTTCACGAAGATACCCATGTCTTTACTTGTGTATTGGTGTTTGTGGCTCATTGTGTTCCTGGTATAGATCCAACACTCTATACCTAAATCTATAGCTTGCATTTTTTTTAATCTAATTAATCTAAAATTGGGAATTTAACAATCTAACTCATGTCTCTTACCAGCTGACATATGGCTCATTGTACCCCCATGCAGTTTAAGTTGCAAAAAGGTTTATGATTTCCTTTGTTCCACTTTTTGGCAATTTGATGTGGCACTTTTTTATAAGGGGAAAAAAATAAAAAAGTTATGAATTAAATTTTTAGTAGCTAAAGTAAAATAATTACCAGTAAATAAAATTCCACAAAACATACGATTCCAACATTACACAAATCTATATCACTAAAGGGATGTATACACTTCATGAGAATTCCTAGAGGAGGACACCTGGCATGTCTTGAAGATGGACACATGGCAGCAAAGCGATGTATACACTTAAACCAATCACACCCTAAATTCCGATCAATCTCATCTAATAAAAATTAATCTGCCATCTACAATTTCTCCATCCATTTATACACTTCATTTCATTCTCCATCTAAAATTTCCCCACGTCTCACTCCCTAAAATCTCTCCTTCTCATCACACCCTTCCATTCCTCCCTTCGGTTTCCAATCATGCAGAAAAAATTCCGTCCACATCTCTCTATCTCCCTCCATCTAAAATTTCTCCATGTCTCACTCCCTAAAATCTCTCCTTCTCATCACACCCTTCCATTCCTCCCTTCGGTTTCCAATCATACAGAAAAAAATCCGTCCCCATCTCTCTATCTCCCTGCGCACCCTTCTTTTCTCTTCTTCGTCCAATATTCCACGCATTCTCTCTCCGGATCTCATCAGCCTCTCCCACTCATCATCTCCGTCCAGATATCATCCCCTTCTCCTCTGTCCGGATCTCATCCCCATCTCCCTCTAATCATCTCCGTCTCACAGCCCCCTGCAAGGATCCCTCTCTTCGGCCATCTCCTCCTCAAACCCTCTGACGACAAAAACCTCCTCGTCGTAGTACGCGGCCAAGTCCAGCCCAAGTCGGCCGCCGATGGAAATTGGATGTCCTTGAAGGACAGGTTTCTAACCTCGGAGAAATCCGGCGATCGAGCCCTCATCCCACAGCGAACCCAGGCGGTAAGTTGTTTCTTTTTTTTTTTTTTCAATGGAATATTTTTTTAGGAATTCATCACCATCATCGAGTTCTTCTGTGTATGGTTTAGTTTGTAGAGCATTGAGTCGTTGCTGTTTGCCTTTGGTTGTTTCTTTCTCTTTTTTTTTTCAATGGAATATTTTTTTAGGAATTCATCACCATCATCGACTTGCCAAAGTATTTAGTGATCAATTTGTCTAAAGAATCGGCCCAATTGACTAAATGTCGGGCTACAGCCCATGTTGGGGTTGGGCTGGATATGGGCATGTGTTTTTAAAATCGGGTAAGGCCTAGATATGCCTTAGCCAGGTCTGGCCTTATTCCTCCCACGCTCAGTTTGCACTTCCACTTGCACCCACTGCACACACTTCACCTGGGTGTCCAACCATTGTGGGACCCAAAGTATATGTGTCAATCATTGTGGTTACTTATTCAATTGATTTAAAATTTTAATTATTATACATGAATTATACTACTAATTAATGGATTGGAAAAAACAGGTATTGTATTGGTTCGGATTTGTAGAATAGGGAGGGTTAAGAAAAATAGGAATGTTATGAGATGAAATATATGAGTGGAATTTTTATACTGTGATATGTGGCTTGATGGCTGATTTCTAGTGCATGATTGCATAATTACAGGATGTGATTAAGGAAGTATGACATCCCATTTTCAAGAGATTTGGTCTTCTTGGTTTGTAGACATAAGTAGAGATTAATTAAGATAACAATTAGAGAGATTTTAGGGGTATGGTTGACCCAATCATTTATTAAGAGATTACAGGATGTGATTAAGGAAGTGTGACATCCCATTTTCAAGAGATTTGGTCTTCTTGGTTTGTAGACATAAGTAGAGATTAATTAAGATAACAATTAGAGAGATTTTAGGGGTATGGTTGACCCAATCATTTATTAAGAGATTATAGGTTTAGGGTTGACCAATTATTCATTTAGACTAGGATAATGCCTAAGGCTTAAATTTTTAAACAGACCTTAGATAGAAAGAAGGGCTGGTGTCAAATATATTAATCGGATAAGATAATTAGGAGAAATTCAAACCAAGATCGTATTCTACATGTAAATATTTTTTCAGCCGGGTCGGTTTTGGGCTCTATGCCACTGGATCCAAGTCTGGCCTATTCATTAAACAGGCTGAAATAAATAGTTTGAGCCCGACCCAAGCACCAAAAACTAAGGCTCAAACCCAGGCCAAACCAAGATGGGCTAGGCTGGGCTGTCCTGATCCATGAACACCCCTAGGCCCAAATGGCACCTAAGTGATCTATAAAATTTCAAAATAATAAACACAAAGAAAGCATTAAACAGGCTGAAATAAATAGTTTGAGCCCGACCCAAGTACCAAAAAGCCCAAATGTCACCTAAGTGGTTTATAAAATTTCAAAATAAGAAACACAAAGAAAGCATTAAACAGGCTGCCGGGTCGATTTGTTGGAAGGGGCTCGATCTTAATTTATGTTTGCAAACCGTCCGATTAACAAATACATCACCTTCATATAATAAGGTAATCTTTTCTCCTACTCCATACAAGAATCTCAAATATATTATTTTTTTTTAATTTCATGCTTATATTTAAAAGAATCATCTTCCACTCAAAAACCTAAAATCTCTCCATTAGATCCCTAAATGGGCTTGATTAACTATTCGTTAGTCAATCTTTGAGATTAACTATTTAAATGACTACATATTCAATTGATTTAAAATTTTAATTATTATACATGGAAATAAAAGTTTTAAATTTTGAACTTAGCAGATCAAGCTTATGGGCCCTGGTTGGGCCAACATTCCCGAAAGTTTTTTATAACTTAGTGTTGTTAGTTTTTTTTTTTTTTTTATTCCTAACCACTAGGCCAACACTATATCATTATGAGACCACCTAATCGGTTCGAAATTTTAATCTTTCCCTTACTCCTTTCACTATCTTGCTTCATCTACAAATTTTTTTTAATACTTTATTTTTTTTTATCCAGCACGGGCCTCTTACACTATTTTTAAACAAGTGGACTATGAATTATACTACTAATTAATGGATTGGAAAAAACAGGTATTGTATTGGTTCGGATTTGTAGAATAGGGAGGGTTAAGAAAAATAGGAATGTCATGAGATGAAATATATGAGTGGAATTTTTAGACTGTGATATATGGCTTGATGGCTGATTTCTAGTGCATGATTGCACAATTACAGGATGTGATTAAGGAAGTATGACATCCCATTTTCAAGAGATTTGGTCTTCTTGGTTTGTAGACATAAGTAGAGATTAATTAAGATAACAATTAGAGAGATTTTAGGGGTATGGTTGACCCAATCATTTATTAAGAGATTACAGGATGTGATTAAGGAAGTGTGACATCCCATTTTCAAGAAATTTGGTCTTCTTTGTTTGTAGACATAAGTAGAGATTAATTAAGATAACAATTAGAGAGATTTTAGGGGTATGGTTGACCCAATCATTTATTAAGAGATTATAGGTTTAGGGTTGACCAATCATTCATTTAGACTAGGATAATGCCTAAGGCTTAAATTTTTGAACAGACCTTAGATAGAAAGAAGGGCTGGTGTCAAATATATTAATCGGATAAGATAATTAGGAGAAATTCAAACCAAGATCGTATTCTACATGTAAATATTTTTTCAGCCGGGTCGGTTTTAGGCTCTATGCCACTGGATCCAAGCCTGGCCTATTCATTAAACAGGCTGAAATAAATAGTTTGAGCCCGACCCAAGTACCAAAAACAAAGGCTCAAGTCCAGGCCAAACCGAGATGGGCTGGGCTGGGCTGTCCTGATCCATGAACACCCGTAGGCCCAAATGGCACCTAAGTGATCTATAAAATTTTAAAATAATAAACACAAAGAAAGCATTAAACAGGCTGAAATAAATAGTTTGAGACCGACCCAAGTACCAAAAAGCCCAAATGGCACCTAAGTGATCTATAAAATTTCAAAATAAGAAACACAAAGAAAGCATTAAACAGGCTGCTGGGTCGGTTTGTTGGAAGGGGCTCGATCTTAATTTATGTTTGCAAACCGTCCGAGCAACAAATACATCACCTTCATATAATAAGGTAATCTTTTCTCCTACTCCATACAAGAATCTCAAATATATTATTTTTTTTAATTTCATGCTTATATTTAAAAGAATCATCTTCCACTCAAAAGCCTAAAATCTCTCCATTATATCCCTAAATGGGCTTGATTAACTATTCGTTATTCAATCTTTGAGATTAACTATTTAAATGACTACATATTCTTTGCGATATAACAATTGGTGTGAATTTTTTTATCATATATATATATCCATTACTGGTGGGTTTGTATTAATTTGATGATACCTCGCGTTAAGAAGGTGATGCTGCTGCTACTACCTAACACACCTGAATTTCTACAGAATCAATTCCTTCAATCTAGATTCAGGGAGAAAATAAGAACAAACAATTCAATGTTGTCCTTCACGTCAATGGGTGGTAAAATTGATCATTCCTTTCTCGATGGAAGAGGACCATATCATTTCCGAATAAGTGGAATGAATTTTCACAGGATCGGTTCGTTACTTCCTGCGCTTGGAGACATGCCTAAGTTTGCACAACTATATATATATATATATGACACGGAACATGAAGCATCCAATAGATTAAGGGCTCTTCAAGGAAACGAAGACGCAAATGATTTTGACTTGACTGTGTTGGAGGGGTAGCAGACAATGCTAAACACTATTAACCCTTACGTACAATTGTTCCTTAACGCGAGGGATACGCTCTCTGAAAATGGTAATCAAAATTTGCATGTCCGAATTCTGCATTCACGTGAAGGAAGACAATACGCTAGACCGACCACAAATGAGGTTGCGGCCATCATTGTCGGAGATGAGTCTGAAATTACAGGAAATCGTGACATCATTGTTCGAAAGTTAGATGGTAGTCTCCGGAGGATTAACGAAACACACCCTTCATACATGCCGCTCCAATATCCATTGCTCTTTCCATATGGAACTGATGGATGGACGAAGTTCATAAAATTCGCACCTGGGTCTAACTATATGCGTGAGGGTGTATCGATCCGAGAGTTCTATGCATTTAGACTGATGTCTCGGGATGGTGAAGGCACTTCGCTGCTTCAAGGTGGCAGACTTTTCCAACAGTTTGTGGTTGATTGCTACGCGGCAATAGAGCAGGAAAGAATTAGTTTCATCAGGAACAATCAGAATGCTTTGCGTGCAGATTTGTATAGGGGTTTACAGGATGCGGTCAACGCTGGTGATACGGATGCGACTGCAGTTGGAATGCGCTACATTATTCCTTCGTCGTTCACTGGTGGTCCAAGGAACATGATTCAACATTATCAGGATGCTATGGCGATTTGTCGTACGATGGGATTCCCCGATCTATTTATAACGTTCACATGCAACCCAAGTTGGCCAGAGATTAAGCAACAACTATCATAATTCCCTGGTCAACGCACTGAGGACAGGCCAGATATGGTTGCAAGGGTATTTCATATTAGGCTGAAACAACTGATGGAGGACCTTAAAAAAAATAATTTTTTCGGCAAAGTCATTGCAGGTATGCAAAATCGATTCTTAGCATGAGACTTCATTATCTATTCATAATTTTATTACTATGTTGGAATTATAATTTTTTTTATTAATTACAACATTCACACCAATCTTGAACAGATATTCATGTCATTGAGTTTCAAAAGCGAGGATCACCACATGCTCACATCATCCTCACTCTGACTAGTGAAGACAAACCACAGTTACCAGAAGAGATTGATGACATTATTTCGGCGGAAATACCAAGTGAGGTTGAAGATCCATTGGCGTTCGCGACTGTGACGAGATGCATGTTACACGGGCCTTGTGGTTTTCAAAATATAAATGCTCCATGCATGGTAAATGGAAAGTGCTCGAAAGGTTATCCAAAATCATTTGTCGGTTCAACGACAATAGCGGAGAATGGATTCGTGCTATACAGACGTCGAAATAATAACATGACGTATAGAATCAATGGTTTTGATGTCGATAACCGATGGGTTATTCCATATAATCGTGATCTCATTGTAAGATATTATTCACATATAAATATTGAGCGGTGTGCCCACAGCAAGGTCATTAAATACTTATACAAGTACATTCATAAGGGTCCAGATCGTGCAACAATTGTGATCGAGGATAATATTGTACAATATGATCAGAACGGAGAACATATGTACAGATGTGTGAATGAGATCAAGCAATTTCAAGACGGTCGATGCATATCTTCGATTGAAGCATGTTGGAGAATATTGGAATTCTACTTGCAAAAATAATATCCCTCTGTGCAGAGGTTACAATATCATTTACCAAGAGAACAGTTTGTTGTGTTTAGGGACACAGATGATGTTGCATCCGTGGTTAATCGGGATGGCATTCATGAAACAATGTTCACAAAATGGTTCGAAGCAAATATAAACCACCCGGATGCCAATGAATTTACATACATTGAGTTTCCAACAAAGTGGGGGGTCTGGAACGCAAAACAGAAAATGTGGACAAGGCGAAAACAACGTATTAGTATTGGTAGGCTTGCTTATGCACATCCAAACTCAGGAGAACGTCATTATCTTGGTATCCTGCTAAACAAAGTTCGGGGGGCAAAATGCCATGAGGATATAAGAACCATTGGAGGGGTGGTGCACCCAACTTACAAATCGGCATGCTTTGCACTTGGCTTACTCGATCATGATGGTGAATGGCATGAAGCACTTAACGAGGCCTCGAAGTGGGCTACAGGTTCACAACTCAGAAACATGTTTTGTTCAATGCTCATGTTCTCAGAAATTACAAATCAGGCATAATTATGGGAAAAACACTGGGTGGACCTCACAGATGATTTACAAAGTCGAACGAGGAGAGAACTTGGAGACAGAGGTATACATCTTGATGAAAGTGAATTGAGAAATTTAGGGCTGCTGGATATCGAGCGTATACTTAATAGGAATGGTAGGTCCTTGACAGAATTCCATCCTATGCCTATGCCATCTTCTCGGTTGGGCCAATTCGTTACAAACAAACTCATAAGGGAAGAACTCGATTATGATAGCACTGCAGAAAGCCATTTGTTTGAATCTTTACATGTCGGCTTGAATGATGATCAAAAGAGGGTCTTCAATACGATAATTGATACAAATGAAATAAAGCAAGTAAATGTAGCTTCACTAACACGGGGTTCACAATATACACATTCATACTATTTATACAAATGAAAAGACAATAAATATGTGCAAATTAGGACACTAACAATATCAAACAAAATATTAATGCCGAGTAATTGTAAATCCATCTTTCAAGTGCTTCGCGGTGGACCTGTAGGCATATAAAAACTATGTTAATAATTAATAAATTATTATGTTAATGGTAAATAAATAATTGAAAATATCGCAGAAGTCATCATAAGAGGACATTTTTACCTGGAATATGGAGATTGACTTTCATATCTCATTGCTGTTTTTTTCCAGTCCATCATCTAAATCTTCTAAAACCCTTATTGTTATAAGGTCTAACTCGATATCTTCCAGCATTTCTCCTAATTCCCTCATGTCCACGAAATTAGTCTTGACTTTAGCATGGATGTCATGTACAGGCCAAGGAGGTGGTAGAGTGCTTATTATGGAACGTACCAGATCTGCAATATTTGGTTCAAACACTCTCCTTTTTAGATCGTAATACAACCTTTCCTTGGTTAGCAAATGTTCTCTGACACCCGTTCCTTCAATCATTTTCTCTATCCTGAACTGTATCCATAAGGGATGAATATACTTCTCAAACGATTCCAAGAGGTCGACAAACTCAACTGCATGCCAAGGTCGAAAAATCTCAAATATCCTTTTTTTTACAGCATCCCAAGCTGGTGGCAAACTTTCAGCAATTTTAATCATTATATATCTTTCAGGGATGAAGTCTCCACAGACACTCAGCCACTGAGCTAGCTGTATTTTTCTGGAACCGTGTCTTGCTATTGGGGTGTCATTTTCAAATGGTTTAATTTCGAACTCATTTGCCCATTCCCTGACACGTAGAGAGTCTTTTCCACGACGATATTCGAGTGGTGTACTCATATTATCTGGGTTAGAGTTTTCCAAAATAAATTATAAATTATAATTTAAATGAAAGAAACAACAGATCAATCAAATTAGTAATAACACAGGAAGCAATTTAATAACTTGGCACACATTATGAAATACTTGTAAAATAAACGTAAAGACAAATTAGAAAATACAGAATAAAATAACAATATCGTCAAATGAAGAAAAAACCAACCAACTATTACACTAAATTCAACAAAATGTCAAACCTTATAACATATTTTAGTGGGAGATATCGTTGAAGACTTCCCTATACACAACATTTTTTGTGATATTATTTGGCATCCCTTCTTTATTGATCAGCAACATCTTCAAACCTGACGGAGATGTAGCACGCGACAAAGCTACATATAGCTGGCCATGTGAAAACACAGGATTCAGTAGATAGACCCCAGCATTTTTTAGAGTTTGTCCTTGACTCTTGTTTATGGTCATTGCAAATGCTAACTTGATAGGAAATTGTCTTCTACTCAGTGCGAATGGTGAATCAACAGACATTGGTGTTAGGATAACACGACTTATCAATACAATTTCTCCAATGCGGGACCCTGTTATGACTTTAGCCTGTATGACTTTATCCCCCATCTTGTCAACAACCAATCGGGTACCATTGCACAATCCCAAACACTGATTCAAGCTTCTCAACAACGTTATCGGAACTCCAACTTTTAACTCAAGAGTATGACTTGGTAATCCCGGAAAGTCCAAAGAATTCAGAAACTCTGGAGGATGCAAAACATGATCATTAGATTCCCCGGACATTGGACATAGCTTATCTGCACTATAAAATACCCGCCTTTCACCTGGAATCATCGATAACATCACGGAGTTTAGCTTGTCGACATCGATGTTTTTCGGAGCCAGTATTGCACGCTCATTTAAGTACGACAAATCAATGTATCTATTAAGCATTTCAGGATAAGTCGATTCAATCAACCGTTGTACTCCCCCCTCATCATTTCGTATGAGAAACTCATTTGGGATTTTGATCCAGTCCGCATCATTATCATTTCCAAAAGACGTACCGGATATCTTTCCCTCGCCAACCATCTTAATCCACTCCGTAAAATCATGTAACCGAGGTTTTAAAGCTTCGGAGACATTGTTTGCTGTAACACGCATATTTATATGCAGATGTAAAACCTGGCAATATTTTCAAATACTCGATCTTGGTAATGAAGCTCCAACTATCTGTTCACGTCCCCCCTTTGTTATAATTGGAAGTATCTGTCTAAAATCTCCTCCAAGTACGAATAATTTTCCTCCAAATACCTTATCGGAAGAACAGTTACTTGTATTTTAAAGAATGTCTCTAAATGTTCGATCAACTGCGTCAAAGGCATAGCGACCCAACATTGGAGCTTCATCCCAAATGATTAACTCCGCTTCGGAAATTAACAGTGCCAAATCGGTTCGATGGGCGATGTAACAACATGACGATTGATGAAGGTTTAATGGTATTTTGAAACGGGAGTGCGCTGTTCTTCCATTTGGCAAAAGTAGAGCAGCAATGCCCGATAATGCTACCGAAAGAACAATTTTATTTTGTGACCTTACCTTTGCTATTAAAGTCCTCCATAGATACGTCTTTCCAGTTCCTCCACTACCATAAACAAAGAATAGACCTCCTATCTGTCTCTCGTACACATCAATTATCGCATTGAAGACCCTCTTTTGATCATCATTCAAGCCGACATGTAAAGATTCAAACAAATGGCTTTCTGCAGTGCTATCATAATCGAGTTCTTCCCTTATGAGTTTGTTTGTAACGAATTGGCCCAACCGAGAAGATGGCATAGGCATAGGATGGAATTCTGTCCAGGACCTACCATTCCTATTAAGTATACGCTCGATATCCAGCAGCCCTAAATTTCTCAATTCACTTTCATCAAGATGTATATCTCTGTCTCCAAGCTCTCTCCTCGTTCGACTTTGTAAATCATCTGTGAGGTCCACCCAGTGTTTTTCCCATAATTATGCCTGATTTGTAATTTCTGAGAACATGAGCATTGAACAAAACATGTTTCTGAGTTGTGAACCTGTAGCCCACTTCGAGGCCTCGTTAAGTGCTTCATGCCATTCACCATCATGATCGAGTAAGCCAAGTGCAAAGCATGCCGATTTGTAAGTTAGGTGCACCACCCCTCCAATGGTTCTTATATCCTCATGGCATTTTGCCCCCCGAACTTTGTTTAGCAGGATACCAAGGTAATGACGTTCTCCTGAGTTTGGATGTGCATAAGCAAGCCTACCAATACTAATACGTTGTTTTCGCCTTGTCCACATTTTCTGTTTTGCGTTCCAGACCCCCCACTTTGTTGGAAACTCAACGTATGTAAATTCATTGGCATCCGGGTGGTTTATATTTGCTTCGAACCATTTTGTGAACATTGTTTCATGAATGCCATCCCGATTAACCATGGATGCAACATCATCTGTGTCCCTAAACACAACAAACTGTTCTCTTGGTAAATGATATTGTAACCTCTGCACAGAGGGATATTGTTTTTGCAAGTAGAATTCTAATATTCTCCAACATGCTTCAATCGAAGATATGCATCGACCGTCTTGAAATTGCTTGATCTCATTCACACATCTGTACATATGTTCTCCGTTCTGATCATATTGTACAATATTATCCTCGATCACAATTGTTGCACGATCTGGACCCTTATGAATGTACTTGTATAAGTATTTAATGACCTTGCTGTGGGCACACCGCTCAATATTTATGTGTGAATAATATCTTACAATGAGATCACGATTATATGGAATAACCCATCGGTTATCGACATCAAAACCATTGATTCTATACGTCATGTTATTATTTCGACGTCTGTATAGCACGAATCCATTCTCCGCTATTGTCGTTGAACCGACAAATGGTTTTGGATAACCTTTCGAGCACTTTCCATTTACCATGCATGGAGCATTTATATTTTGAAAACCACAAGGCCCGTGTAACATGCATCTCGTCACAGTCGCGAACGCCAATGGATCTTCAACCTCACTTGGTATTTCCGCCGAAATAATGTCATCAATCTCTTCTGGTAACTGTGGTTTGTCTTCACTAGTCAGAGTGAGGATGATGTGAGCATGTGGTAATCCTCGCTTTTGAAACTCAATGACATGAATATCTGTTCAAGATTGGTGTGAATGTTGTAATTAATAAAAAAAATTATAATTCCAACATAGTAATAAAATTATGAATAGATAATGAAGTCTCATGCTAAGAATCGATTTTGCATACCTGCAATGACTTTGCCGAAAAAATTATTTTTTTTAAGGTCCTCCATCAGTTGTTTCAGCCTAATATGAAATACCCTTGCAACCATATCTGGCCTGTCCTCAGTGCGTTGACCAGGGAATTATGATAGTTGTTGCTTAATCTCTGGCCAACTTGGGTTGCATGTGAACGTTATAAATAGATCGGGGAATCCCATCGTACGACAAATCGCCATAGCATCCTGATAATGTTGAATCATGTTCCTTGGACCACCAGTGAACGACGAAGGAATAATGTAGCGCATTCCAACTGCAGTCGCATCCGTATCACCAGCGTTGACCGCATCCTGTAAACCCCTATACAAATCTGCACGCAAAGCATTCTGATTGTTCCTGATGAAACTAATTCTTTCCTGCTCTATTGTCGCGTAGCAATCAACCACAAACTGTTGGAAAAGTCTGCCACCTTGAAGCAGCGAAGTGCCTTCACCATCCCGAGACATCAGTCTAAATGCATAGAACTCTCGGATCGATACACCCTCACGCATATAGTTAGACCCAGGTGCGAATTTTATGAACTTCGTCCATCCATCAGTTCCATATGGAAAGAGCAATGGATATTGGAGCGGCATGTATGAAGGGTGTGTTTCGTTAATCCTCCGGAGACTACCATCTAACTTTCGAACAATGATGTCACGATTTCCTGTAATTTCAGACTCATCTCCGACAATGATGGCCGCAACCTCATTTGTGGTCGGTCTAGCGTATTGTCTTCCTTCACGTGAATGCAGAATTCGGACATGCAAATTTTGATTACCATTTTCAGAGAGCGTATCCCTCGCGTTAAGGAACAATTGTACGTAAGGGTTAATAGTGTTTAGCATTGTCTGCTAGCCCTCCAACACAGTCAAGTCAAAATCATTTGCGTCTTCGTTTCCTTGAAGAGCCCTTAATTTATTGGATGTTTCATGTTCCGTGTCATATATATATATATAGTTGTGCAAACTTAGGCATGTCTCCAGGCGCAGGAAGTAACGAACCGATCCTGTGAAAATTCGTTCCACTTATTCGGAAATGTTATGGTCCTCTTCCATCGAGCAAAGAATGATCAATTTTACCACCCATTGACGTGAAGGACAACATTGAGTTGTATGTTCTTATTTTCACCTTGAATCTAGATTGAAGGAATTGATTCTGTAGAAATTCAGGTGTGTTAGGTAGTAGTGGCAGCATCACCTTTCTTCGATGACAACATAGATTAAACATTGGTCTTGAAATTGAACTGTCTCTTATTCTTTCTTCAAGCCACATAAAAGATCCACAGTGAGAGCATACTGCAACTCTGGAACCAAAGCTCCAACGCGTGGAGATATTTCTTCTCCTTGAGCTCAAGAAAATATTATTTCCTGTAATTAAATTATTCTATCAGCCTTTAAAAAATCATTATTTTCGGGAAAAAATAGTGAGTAGTTAAAATTAAAATTAACTACTTGATGTCGAAGCAATTGTTTTGCCCTACGTTAGATTGGAATGAGATGTTGAAGCTAGTCTGCTGCCCGACGTCCCATTTGAATGACCATGATGTTGCCGCCTAAGATGCAAAATTGTGGATCTCACACGCCGTGCCTCCATTTGCATGAATCTTTTCCTATACCCTGGTTGATCTTGTTCATTTTGGATCGATTGACAGATGTGACTCACATTATTTGTATTTGCACCTAGAATTCATTGGTAGCAATTGTTTATTATTTTTGTATATATAATAAGATATGATTTTGAGTTATGTAGATGTTGAAGATGTATATATTTTACCGATTCTTGTATGCATGAAGTGGTATCCATTGTGAGAATATGTGGCCTCCTGAATACCCTCGAATTGCATAGTTCGTTTACGACGCAAAATCGACAACCTTAAGAACCGAGACATCTTATACTTGATTCTTTTTTTATGATCTTCTATAGTTTTAAGTTTATCCATCCTGAATATATATAAATATGTGTCACTTAAAATAAAGGCCCGCTTAATATATGAGGTATCATCAAATTAATACAAACCCACCAGTAATGGATATATTTATGATTAAAAATTCACACCAATTGTTATATCGCTAGGAATTTGTAGTCATTAAAATAGTTAATTTCAAAGATTGACTAACGAATAGTTCAGTTTATCCATCCTAAACATATATATATATATATGTGTCACTTAAAATAAAGGCCCTTAAAATAAAGGCCCGCTTAATATATGAGGTATCATCAAATTAAGTGGAAGGAGTAAGGGAAAGATAAAATATTCGAACCGATTAGGTGGTCTCATAATGATATAGTGCTGGCCTAGTGGTTAAGAAAAAAAGAACTAACAACACTAAGTTATAGAAAACTTTCGGGAATGTTGGCCCAACCAGGGCCCATAAGCTTGATCTGCTAAGTTCAAAATTTAAAAATTTTCTTTCTATGTAAAATAATTAGAATTTTAAATCAATTGATAAGTAAAGGCGTGAAATATGTAACTAATGTATTAGAAGTTAATAGAAGGGATGTGATCCCGTACTGATAATGTTTTAATAAACAGAACATAGAATATATATAAAACAAAAATAAAGTATATAAAGATGAATAATGTTCCATAAAAATTGTCTAATAATCTGTGGGCCAATTTCTATGGAGTGAAATTTAATTTGGAATCATAAAAATTGGTTTAATAATCTGTGGGGTTATTAGGAAAGAATCAAGATCTTTTTAGGCATTGTCTCATAGAATTATGTGAATACGACCCATGATGAGGCTGCGCATGATTTTATTCTATTTTATTATGTATTTATTTATATGTGGATAATCTCATGGTGAGGCCAATTTCAATAAGGTCAAACTTAGCACAGGGCTAATGGGCTACTACACTTTGAATAAGGTAGAAAGGAAACCATCTGTTGAATAATTATTAAATGGGCATTTTTTTTGTTACTCCATCTCTATAAAATGAAAAACAGTAATAACAGAAAATTGAGAATGGATTGAAAAGTGAAAAGAATTAACATCTCATATTATAAAAAATTATAATATATTACCTTATTATGTGAAGATTAAAATAATTTGATGAGCTTATCCAAACGCCTCAAGTTGAAATCCAGCAACGTCTGTCAATATTAATCATAAATCATTAGTAATAAATATCAGGCAAAGTGCAGGGAATGATGGAAAAAGAACTTATACTCTTTTAACTTTTTATATTAAAATTAAGAATGCCGTTGAGAGAGAGATATTGGCAAGTGTACTGCCCAAACCAACTCCCATCATCATCCATTATCACCAGCCTTGTAACCGACCTTCATCAAAGTCATGCAACTACACCACGTCTCATCTTGTAATTAAAATTAAGTGACCGACATAATCAAATGGTATGAAATGAACCACGTCTCACGTTATCATCAGTTGCCGATCATGTGACATGTTATGCATGAAGACAAACTATAGTCATCCTTCACTTTTGCAATGCGGTGAAATATATGCCCAACAAACACAAAAAAACACTAAGACCACAACTGAAGTTGTAATCGCAGACCATGGTAGAGGAGGCTTCTGCTTAAATCTAATACAAAAGCAGACAACTTCAACTCAGATGTAGCAGCGTGCACGTGCAGGTGGCAGTGTGTAGTGGGGCTGAGTGAGGAGAAGAAGCGCAGGTGGGGTGTAGGGAGAGAGGAAGTGAGAAGAAGAGGAGAAAGAAAAAGAAAGAAGAAAAAGAAGAAGGGGAGTGGTGCATGTGAGGAAGTGCACAGGTGTGGTGTAGTGGAAGAAAAAGAAGGAGATGGGGGAGAAGAAGAGAAAAAGAAGAAAGGGAAAGAAAGAAAAGGAGAGCCTACCTGGTTCAGGGCATGTGTAGGCGAAAGGGGAGATGGGTTCAGGGCAGTGTGCGTGAGTGGTGTGGCGATGGAGAAGGAGAGAAAGAAGAAAGGGAAAGAAAGAAAGAAAAGGAGAGCTCAAGGCATGCGCAGGAATGAATGATATATGAAAATACAAAGTTTGTCTTCATGCATAAACATGAGCCCATCCCCCATTTCAACATGAGCCCATCCCCCATTTCAACTTGTCTAAAAACACACACAAGATACTTATGTCTGTGTTTGCAAAAAAAACTTATACTATTTTAACTTTTTATATTAAATTAAGAATGCCATTGAGAGAGAGATATTGGCAAGTGTACTGCCCAAACCAACTCCCATCATCCTCCATTATCACCAGCCTTGTAACCGACCTTCATCAAAGTCATGCAACTGCACCACGTCTCATCTTGTAATTGAAATTAAGTGACCGACATGATCAAATGGTATGAAATGAACCACGTCTCACCTTATCATCAGTTGCCGATCATGTGACATGTTAAACTTTTTTTGTCTCATCTCATCATCGTAGTGTAATCTCATGCAACGCACCACATCATCATGATCATGATGAAGCATTTCGTAGCATCCCATACTCACCGATTTTGATGAGGCAACGTGGCGATGGAGAAGGAGAGAAAGAAGAAAGGGAAAGAAAGAAAGAAAAGGAGAGCCTACCTGGTTCAGGGCATGCGCAGGCGAAAGGGGAGATGGGTTGAGGGCGGTGTGCGTGAGTGGTGTGGCGATGGAGAAGGAGAGATGGGTTCAGGGCGGTGTGCGTGAGTGGTGTGGCGATGGAGAAGGAGAGATTTTAGGGAGTGAGAGATGGAGAAATTTTAGATGGAGAATGAGATGAAGTGTATACATGGAGAAGGAGAGATTTTAGGGAGGGAGAGATAGAGAAATTTTAGATGGCAGATTCATTTTTATTAGATGAGATTGATAATCGGATTTTTTTTCCGTATCATTGGAAACTGAAGGGAGGAATGGAAGGGTGTGATTGGATTTTTTTCTGTATGATTGGAAACCTTCTATATGATTAGAAACGAAGGGAGGAATGGAAGGAATTTTTTCTGTATGTTTGGAAACCTTTGTGATAGGAATTTTTTCTGTATGATTGGAAACCTTCTGTATGATTGGAAACCGAAGGGAGGAATGGACATGTCTTTGAATTTTACCTTAATTAGAGTGGATCCAATAGTAAGATTGAGCGGTATAAAAAAAGATATGAAGCGGTATAAAAAAAGATATGATTATCGAATATCATCAATACGCATAAAATTGTCTTTAATCACATCTTTAAACATATTTCCAATCTTATGGCCAGACTGATCACTTTGGTCCTGCAGGTGGTACCTCACATGCTCTAATCTTGATCTACTTCCCTTTTTTATCTGGGTTTATCTTGTTGGCTATTCTCAATGCCCGTTGTGCCCTCACACTAATTGTCTATCATTTTTTGAATAATGCTCTCTAGAACCCTAAACTTATAATAATAATAATTTTCAACATTCTCGGTTACAACAACTCTCCAAAAAGATAACCTAAAGAGTTAAATAATTTTCAACATTCTCGGTTACAACAACTCTCCAAAAAGATAATCTAAAGAGTTAAGATGACCCACCGAATTCCTATTCCTATTATTTTTTTAAATTTTTCAGGGCTGTGTGCGTGAGTGGTGTGGCGATGGAGAATGAGAGATTTTAGGGAGTGAGAGATGGAGAAATTTTAGATGGAGAATGAGATGAAGTGTATACATGGAGAATGAGAGATTTTAGGGAGGGAGAGATGGAGAAATTTTAGATGGGAGATTCATTTTTATTAGATGAGATTGATAATCGGATTTTGCCACGTGTCCTCTCCATGACATGCCAGGTGTCCTCTTTCAGGAATTCTTACATCCCTTTAGTAATATAGATATGTCTTCAGATTAATATTTTTTACACGTGCTCGGGCTGCATCAAACTCAATGTACAACTTGCGTAAAGAATAAAATATCTGGAAAAAAAATAAAAAATATATCAAATTAGCAACAAAAAGAAGGACACATAAAGGTTTACTAATTAATAAATTTTATAAAAATAATATGTATAAATATGTGCATCTGTTGTTTCTGTGGTCTGTGCATAGCACGGGAATTTACTAGTCTATATTACTAAAGGGATGTATACACTTCATGAAAATTCCTGGAGGAGGACACCTGGCATGTCTTGGAGATGGACACGTGACAGCAGCCAGCCTAAAATGGTATTCTGCTAATGCAAAATCCCTAAAATCTCTCATTCTCATCTAAAATTTCTCCATCTCTCCCTCCCTAAAATCTCTCCTTCTCCATGCTAATGCAATCCCTAAAATCTCTCATTCTCCATCTAAAATTTCTCCATCTCTCCCTCCCTAAAATCTCTCCTTCTCCATCGCCACACCACTCCCCTTCTTCTTTTTCTTCTTCTGCTTCCTCTTCTTCTCCCCATCTCTCTATCTCCCTGCGACGCTGCTACACATCCTTTCCTCTCTTCCCTCTCTTCTCCTCTTCCTCCTCCTTCTTCTTCCACTACACCACACCTGTGCACTTCCTCACACGCGCAGAACCCATCCCCTCCAAGCCATTCACTCACCGCACGCCACAACATACATCCTACACCCCTGAACCCGTCTTCCACTACATCTCTCCCTCCCTAAAAGTGATTTTCTGTGCTTTTTCTTAACTCGCGACATATTGCATAGTTCCCACAGTGATCATATAAGGCATATCAGATATAGCCTTGATCATCCGACTTTATCTAAGTGATCATATCGGATCCATTGAATTTGTTGGGATTACATGTTGCTGGCCTCTATGGAAGAAGCCATTCAATTTCTGGGTTCAAGAGTACAGTGGTGGGTACCCAAAAATATTCAAGTCCATGTAGTTCTTCCATACCATGGACTTCCCAAATTAGAGTTGTTACACATGTATGCATTGATTAAAATTTTGGCATGGGACTTTACAGTGGACATAATTTTATTAAAGACCATGAATGTTGAATAAGTGATCATATCGGATCCATTGAATTTGTTGGGATTACATGTTGCTGGCCTCTATGGAAGCCATTCAATTTCTGGGTTCAAGAGTACAGTGGTGGGTACCCAAAAATATTCAGGTCCATGTAGTTCTTCCATACCATGGACTTCCCAAATTAGAGTTGTTACACATGTATGCATTGATTAAAATTTTGGCATGGGACTTTACAGTGGACATAATTTTATTAAAGACCATGAATGTTGAATAAAATGAATGAATTATTAGGATCCGAGCTAAAATCATGACCCTTGCCCTCTCCCATATGCTGCTGCCACCACCTCATTCTTCTTCTTCTTCCTTTTAAATGGAAAATTGGTGATCGATACATAAGACAAATGATCAAATGATTTCTATCTTTAGCATGTTGAGCTATGCTTGAAATAAAAAACCATGCAATTGCCTTCATCATGAGACTTCCAAGACAACCACACAAAATGGGGAAGAGGAAAATCCCAAATTGTAAAGGATTGAAATATAATCCTTAATTCCATAGAAGAAATCTGTGCATAAAGATACACTGGCAAGACATTTCTGTCACACCCTCGTGATTTGATTAAAATTATTTTATCAATCAATTCATGGGTCCCGACCCGCATCATTTGATTTTATGGACGGTTAGAATAAAGATGGTGGACCCCATTCATCTGGGTCCCACTTAAAAATATTTGGTCAATTTTTTAGGTCTACGATCATTTGATCCTTTGATCTTTTTAAATCAATTCATGGGTCCCATCCCGCATAATATGGTTTTTTGGACGGTTAGAATAGAGATGGTGGACCCCATTCATCTGGGGGGTTCCACTTAAATAGGTTAGGTTTGGTCAATTTGTGAGGTCTATGATCATTTGATCCTTTGATATTTATCAAGCAATTCATGGGTCCCAGCCTGCATCATATGGTTTTATGGACGGTTAGAATATAGATGGTGGACCTCATTCATCTCGGGGGTCCCACTTAAATAGGTTAGGTTTGGTCAATTTGAGAGGTCTATGATCATTTGATCATTTGATATTTATCAATCAATTCATGGGTCCCGGCCCGCATCATTTAATTTTATGAACAGTTAGAATAAAGATGGTGGACCCCATTCATCTGGTCCCACTTAAAAATATTTGGTCAATTTGTTAGGTCTACGATCATTTGATCATTTGATCTTTCTTAATCAATTCATGGGTCTCATCCCGTATAATATGATTTTATGGACGGTTAGAATAGAGATGGTGGACCCCATTCATCTGGGGGTTCCACTTAAATAGGTTAGATTTGGTCAATTTGTGAGGTCTATGATCATTTGATCCTTTGATCTTTATCAAGCAATTCATGGGTCCCAGCCCGCATCATATGGTTTTATGGACAGTTAGAATATAGATGGTGGACCCCATTCATCTTGGCGGTCCCACTTAAATAGGCTAGGTTTGGTCAATTTGAGAGGTCTATGATCATTTGATCTTTATCAATCAATTAATGGGTCCCAGCCCGCATCATTTGATTTTATGGACGGTTAGAATAAAGATGGTGGACCCTATTCATATGGGTCCCACTTAAATACATTAGGTCAATTTGTTAGGTCTACGATCATTTGATCTTTCTTAATCAATTCATGGGTCCCATCCCGCATAATATGGTTTTATGGACGGTTAGAATATAGATGGTGGACCCCATTCATCTTGAGGGTCCCACTTAAATAGTGTTAGGTTTGGTCAATTTGAGAGATCTATGATCATTTGATCTTTATCAATCAATTAATGGGTCCCAGCCCGCATCATATGATTTTATGAACGGTTAAAATAGAGATGATGGACCCCATTCATCTTGGTCCCACTTAAATATATTAGGTCAATTTGTTAGGTCTATGATCATTTGATCTTTCTTAATCAATTCATGCATCACCTAAAGAATAAAATATTTGAAAAAAAACATAAAGATCAAATTAGCAAAAAAAAAAAAAAGGACTCACAAGGTTACTAATTAATAAATTTATTAAAAATAATTCATATCAGTCGGTGCATTTGGTGGTTTCGTGGTTATCTACGGGGTTTTGCTAGTATGTTCTAAGGGATTGTTTGTTCGCTGAGAAAACATAGAAATTATTAGGAATTAATGCCATAAGTAGTTAAAAATGAAGACCAAAGTTGAATATACTAAAATAATCGTCAAATAACCCTCCCCTTTAATGGAAATAAAATCTATATTACTAAAGGGATGTACTCTTCCTCACATAAAAACACCTGGCGCAACCTCAAACTTTTTGTAATGACATTTCCGGAGTTGCTCTTATCCCTAAAATCTCTATATCTATTACACACTCAAAAGACCTAAAATCTCTCCATGAAAGAATCATCTTCCACTCAAAAGCCTAAAATCTCTCCATGAGATCCCTAAATAAGCCAACACACCAGATGTGCTACATTTATATCAATCAATTCATGGGTCCCGGCCCGCATCATTGATTTTATGGATGGTTGGAATAAAGATGGTGGACCCCATTCATCTGGGTCCCACTTAAAAATATTTGGTCAATTTGTTAGGTCTATGATCCTTTGATCTTTCTTAATCAATTCATGGGTCTCATCCCGCATAATATGATTTTATGGACGGTTAGAATAGAGATAGTGGACCCCATTCATCTGGGGGGTTCCACTTAAATAGGTTAGGTTTGGTCAATTTGTGAGGTCTATGATCATTTGATCCTTTGATATGTATCAAGCAATTCATGGGTCCTAGCCCGCATCATATGGTTTTATGGACGGTTAGAATATAGATGGTGGACCTCATTCATCTCGGGGGTCCCATTTAAATAGGTTAGGTTTGGTCAATTTGAGAGGTCTATGATCATTTGATCTTTATCAATCAATTCATGGGTCCCGGCCCGCATCATATGATTTTATGGACGGTTAGAATAGAGATGGTGGACCCCATTCATCTGGGTCTCACTTAAAAATATTTGGTCAATTTGTTAGGTCTACGATCATTTGATCCTTTGATCTTTTTAAATCAATTCATGGGTCTCATCCCGCATAATATGATTTTATGGAAGGTTAAAATAGAGATGGTGGACCCCATTCATCTAGGAGGTTCCACTTAAATAGGTTAGATTTGGTCAATTTGTGAGGTCTATGATCATTTGATCCTTTGATCTTTATCAAGCAATTCATGAATCCCAGCCCGGATCATATGATTTTATGGACGGTTAGAATATAGATGGTGGACCTCATTCATCTTGGGGGTCCCACTTAAATAGGTTAGGTTTGGTCAATTTGAGAGGTCTATGATCATTTGATCTTTATTAATCAATTCATGGGTCCCGGCCCGCATCATATGATTTTATGAACGGTTAGAATAGAGATGGTGGACCCCATTCATCTGGGTCTCACTTAAAAATATTTGGTCAATTTGTTAGGTCTACGATCATTTGATCCTTTGATCTTTTTAAATCAATTCATGGGTCCCATCCCGCATAATATGGTTTTATGGATGGTTAGAATATAGATGGTGGACCCCATTCATCTGGGGGGTTCCACTTAAATAGGTTAGGTTTGGTCAATTTGTGAGATCTATGATCATTTGATAATTTGATCTTTATCAA
Organism: Litsea cubeba; assembly: GCA_012931725.1. NCBI lineage: Eukaryota > Viridiplantae > Streptophyta > Magnoliopsida > Laurales > Lauraceae > Litsea > Litsea cubeba. Next base: position 49,413,716 of record CM022945.1, on the reverse strand, counting down.
GCAATTCATGGGTCCGAGCCCGCATCATATGGTTTTATAAACGGTTAGAATATAGATGGACTCCATTCATCTTTGGGGTCTCGTTTAAATAAATTAGGTTTGGTCAATTTATGAGGTCTATGATCATTTGATATTTATCAATCAATTCATGGGTCCCGGCCCGCATCATATGATTTTATGGTCAGTTAGAATAGAGATGGTGGACCCCATTCATCTGGTCTCACTTAAAAATATTTGGTTAATTTGTTAGGTCTACGATCATTTGATCCTTTGATCTTTTTAAATCAATTCATGGATCCCATCCCGCATAATATGGTTTTATGAACGGTTAGAATAAAGATGTGGACCCCATTCATCTGGGGAGTTCCACTTAAATAGGTTAGGTTTGGTCAATTTGTGAGGTCTATGATCATTTGATCTTTATCAAGCAAGTCTTGGGTCCGAGCCCGCATCATATTGTTTCATGGACGGTTAGAATATAGATGGTAGACACCATTCATCTTGTGGGTCCCACTAAATAGGTTAGGTTTGGTCAATTTGAGAGGTCTATGATCATTTGATCATTTGATCTTTATCAATCAATTCATGGGTCCCGGCCCGCTTTATTTGATTTTATGGACGGTTAGAATAGAGATGATGGACCCCATTCATCTTGGTCCCACTTAAATATATTAGGTCAATTTGTTAGTTCTATGATCATTTGATCTTTCTTAATCAATTCATGCCTCACCTAAAGAATAAAATATTTGAAAAAAACATAAAGATCAAATTAGCAACAAAAAAAAAGAACTCACAAGTTTATTAATTAATAAACTTATTAAAAATAATTCATATCAGTCTGTGCATTTGGTGGTTTCGTGGTCCGTGCATAGCACGGGGTTTTGCTAGTAAAGGAAGATGCAAATGAATGCCCATTCATCACCCTAGTTATCTAATACGTAGGAAAATCAAGGTGTCATGTATGTCTTGATATCTTATTTTCTTCAACTCTCACCTCTTTAAAGATCTTTTGGTGGGCTTATGCGAACATGAATTCTTATGTTTGCACCCCTTATAGATTTCTTAGCAGGCCTGTAGAACGAGGAGGAAGAGAGGAAGGGGTGGCCTGAGGGAGCATTGGTACAATGGGTTTGGTTGGGTCAGGTTAGGTCGAGTTTGAAGGTAATGTGTGCTCAACCAAACCTTGTTCTGTTTTGTTGATCAAGTTAAAAAATGTCAGCCGAAACTTTAAAATTTTGGATTAGGTTCACTACAGATAGGGGAAAGAAAAAAATAATATAAGTCAGTTCTGTTTAAAAGTTATATTGGCTAGTTGAATAGCATGCAAGGACTCAAATCGAAAACCCAACCTTCTTATTAATCGATTGGCAGGTGTCGAGGAATTGCGACCCTTTTAAAGTAAGACAGCAAGAATTTGCGGAATTATTCTCTAAGAGCACGTTTGGTAATGGGAGAGGAATCCTCCATCCAGAAAAATCCTTGGTGTTATGAAAGCCTTCAAATTCTCATCAAAGTAAGCACCCTTAGATTACTTAACTCAAAATCTAATTAGAACACTCCCAATGACTATGGTTTGTAGAGGAGTATTGCCTCTTCTTTCTTCAACCAACTATTCTTATTACTCCCCATGTAACTTCGCCCAGACTTTTCCAAAATGACCTCCGCACAACTTCAATACTGAACATTTAACCCTGTTCTGGATCCTCCCAACACCATTGCCCTGCACTCAAACCTGTAAATTCTTTTTATCCGTAATCAGTGATGGCAAAGAACAAAACAACTGTCCACTCTGAACTTTTACTGGCAACTCAGGTCATCCAAATGCAGGAGTCCCCATAAACACTCAAAACTGATTCACCTGCACAGGGCTTGTGAAGATTCATAGGAGCCCATAGGTATATATGCACAATCGTTCTTCCCTGAAAAGGAAAATAGCATGGAACAGAATTTCATTACTGCCCATGTTCTGCTGCTGCCCAATTGGAACAAATTAATTGTTGCCCTCGAACAAAATTCTTCATTCAAATCTAGCTAACTGGAGTTCCGTGGTATTCAACAATGAAGCTTGTCAGCTAAACCGCAACAACTGATTCGTTTTTAGTCCCAACCATATGTTGACTGATGAAAGAAAACTCATGTAGATGCACCATCCACTAGGCAACAAATACTTACATTTAACTTCATGATTGGAGTCCATGTAAACCATCAGGATCAGGGCACTGATATGTTAGATCTGCACAATGACAGAGAAGGGTAATGTTAAATATCTTAGTGTCTTTCTTTCAACTTGTCTGTGCTGAAGGAATTTGATGCCCAACCAATATCAAGGAGCTTCTCAAAGTTAGGCAAAGAGAGCACTGGTGTTTCAGTCATCCTCTTGTCTCAGTGGATCCGTAAGACGGAAGTACCCTTCAAGCAAGGTAACAAATGCCGTCATGCAGTTTCTGGAAAAAGATAAAATTTAACTAACCCACATGCACGCGCATACACACACAACACATATACACATACATTTAGAGGAATATATATATATATATATATATATAGAGAGAGAGAGAGAGAGTTCCAACATATCTTCAGTATAATGAGGCCAGCCTACAAAGCTATGAACAATATGAACATTCTTCAGCATAATCTGAAACTAACTACTAATTTTAAATTTGATGCCTTGAATAAAACTTAATAGCACAAAAAATGATGACACAGAAGCATAAGGCTACTTCTCATAGTGGCAGTGTTTCTTTAGATTCATGAACAATCTTCTCGTTTCAAGCATATTTATTAACACAATTAGATGCTTAAAGCATTCCATTTATCATTTCCTGAATATACAAGAGGATGTTGTTGAAAAGAACAACAAACACAGGATGCAAGACCTGACTTGTAGAGAACATAAATGCAACTTTAGGCTCAACCCTAGGTCTTATATGAAACAATTGACAGCCCTAGTGTAGGTTAGCTCTGAGAACACCTCTGAGACATGCAATATACACACACATCATGCAAACATGAAATGGAAGGCAGAATTTATTTTTTCCTCGTAATCAGAAAAAAGAGAGCACCAATCGATCAATAAAACACTGGAGAGAGAGAGAGTACAGATTTTGTATACAGTAATAGTAGGGAGCCAAAAAAGTACAAAGCGTACCCACTCGAATCCAATAGCAACAGCAAAAAGAATCCATAAAACACTGGATGACCCTTCAATATCCTTCCTATTTCGCCCACATTGGCTAAAGAAACAAGTTTTTGACCCCACAACTTGCATAATTAAAAATGACTACCAACAAACTGTGAAGTTGCTTTATTTCTGCCACTGCTGAGGAACGCTTGTGACAACATGAAGACATGATTAACATGCATCTAATAGGATTAGATGAATCTCCTTTCACAACTAGCTTACAACAGGTCTCTTGAAAATGGCACAAGGCCTCCCAGAACATGAAGTCTTACATCATTTGAATCTTTAATTCCTATTGGCCCTAAGAAAACAATAAAAGGACTGCTCAAACCAACACATTGTCCTCATCATGGACACCACCAAAATCCCTACTTGGGTTAACATCAAGCTTGAAGGCACCATCCAGAGTTGGCAACGACTTCACAGGCTAATGCAAGCTCAAAGGATCCTAAGTCCTAACCCAATGCAACCTAGCTCAAGGGCAACACGGATGCACAATCAGTGCAAAAGACCTTCCATAAGCAACTTATTTTTTAAGTTGATTTAAATCCGAACTTTTGATTTAGATATTTTCTTTTTATCTTTAAGTAGATAAGATTAGCTTCAATTTATTAATTTATTTTTTAAAAAATGTACTTTATATTTCTGGGATATCTCATTCTTCCTTTTTCTGTATATTGCTGTATAGGAAGAGGAGAAAGTTTTTTGGAATAGATGTTGATTTTGAGAGACATAAATTTTTGTCGGTTCTTTTACAGGACTGGTTGTGGACAAGAAGAAATTGCTCTCTTTGGCCTGCTTCTAGTGGCACTGAAGATTAAAGATCAGGTTGGAATTTGATTAGACATGGGACTGATCTAAGCGAAATCTCTGCACCTCTGCAGTTTTCTTGTGAGTTTAGACAACCCAACATTGATTTCTTCTTGTTAGTTCAACTCTATTGATTTATTTGGTAGGCAAGTTGAGGCCCAAGGATCTCGTTGGTTCTTGGTCAGCGTCATCTGGTATCAGAGCAAGTCCCAATCCCATCAAGGTGACAAAAGAATGTTTTGTTTTTTTTTTTTTTAATGATTGTAACAATCTGTCTAAAAAACTATCGCTTGAATCATCGAATGGGCATCCTCCTGTTTGATTGGTAGGAAGAGGATTATGTTAGAATACAAGCAACATTTGAAGAGATCCGTGATTGCCAAAATGGAGTAGAGGAACGTGCAGATAGAATGATACAGATTCAAAAGGCAGATGCGGCAAATGATCCTCCAAATGATGATGCTCATATGATGAAAATTGAACCAAAAGATCCTATTATAGAGAAAGATAAGATGAAAGAATACTCTATCGCAAGTACTGAAGCTGAACATCTAGAAGAATGCATACAAGCTCATGGGGAAGCTTATTTCAAGCAAGCAGGAACCAATGAACAATGCAGATCCAAAGATTCTAGCCCAACGCAACTTGCATGGCTCAACATAGAGCCATACATATTTATGGACGCACAAACAAGCAAAAGACCTTCCTTAAGCAAAGCAGTTATTTTATAAGTTGATTTAAATCCAAACTTTTGATTTAGAAGTTTTCTTTTCTTTTCTTTTTTATCTTCAAGTAGATAAGATTAGTTTCAATTTTTTTTAAATGAAAAATGAAAAGAAAAGTTGTAGTTTAGATGTATAGATTTTTAGGATTTTATTTCTTTCTTTCTTTCTTTTGATATATAGAATAGAAGTCGATTACGAGAAACGTGAGGTTCTATGGGTACTTTTTTTATATAACAGGTTCTATGGGTACTTTATAAGACTCCTTGCAGGCGTGAAGTAATTGATCTGCTCTCTTTGGGCTACTTCTTGTGGAACCGAAGCTGAAAGACCAGCGTTAAATCTAATCAGGCATGGGAACAATCCAGGTGATATCTCTATGTCTTGGCAGTTTTCTTGTGAGTCTGGGCAACAAGTTCATCCCCCCAATTAAGGTAAATGGACCTTGAGTTCTTGTTAGTTATCTCAATTGATTTATTTGCTGAGCATAAATTATTTTGGAACCTGTCCCTCTATCAAGGTAAATGGACCTTGAATTCTTGTTAGGTATCTCTATTGATTTATTTGGTGGGCATAAATTATTTTGGAACACGTTGGGTTGTTTGACTTCCTTATGCGACCCATCATCAAAGTCACAGACCCAACTCCCAAGGATCTTTTAGCCTCCGTCTGCATCACAGACTCATAAGAACTTCGAAAGCAACCCATGTGACTGCTGCCCCATTACAAATGAAGTTTGACGATCCTACTCCTCCTTGGACGACCTTATTGATGGCTCAACTATAGAGAGTTAGGAGCCTCGGACAACAGTAGGAGTCACAAACTTTAATTAGTAATTCCTATGATTACCACTGCACTTCTTCTTGGTCGTTATGATTCCTTTAGTGGTGGACTTGGTATTTTCGTTTATTTATTTGTGTTTTTGTGTGTGTGTGGTGGGGTGGGGTGGTTTTTAGAGAGGAGAAGGTTGAGGGTACTGGAGAGGAGGAGAAGAGAGAGGGGAGAGTGGGGTTGGGGGGGTGTTAACCTTCAATATTTTTATGGAGTCACTTCTTTGGAAACTAGGAAATGCAGAGGATACAGTAGGCTCCTATGGAACTCTTTCTAATGCCAACATTCTACATGCTAAGGGTGGGAATAGAACTCCACCTTGGAAAGTTGAAATTTGACACTTCCTGCAAATCTAGGTTTTTCTCTTTCACTCTTGCAAAGATCACCTACTAGATGACAGTAGAAATAATTAGGAAAGTACAAAAGATAGCTGAAGTTTAATAAAATTGGAAAAAGTTATAGCTATTCAGGAAAAATGACCCTAGCTAGAAGCCCTGAAGTCCCATTTATAAAGTTTTATGAGCACTAGATGGTCGACAATTTTATCCACAAGGGAAGGTTGAAACTGAATTTTATTGTTAAAAAAAATCACTCTACGCAAATTTCCACACACACTAAATAGAAAAGTCCTTTCATTCTCTAGAGCCTAGAATAAGAAATTCGGGCCTAGTAGGATATTCACGCTAATCAGCCTCCAGATGATTCTTCAAGAGTAAGAGAGGGTGCTTGGATATTTGAAAACTTTCAAGATCTAATGGGGTTTCTAGATGAAATAGTTCTCTAACTCACTTGGGGATATTAGATATATTATTTTTCCAAAAAGCAAGTGCAGTTTAGTGAAAGATGCTACTAAAGATGAGCTTTGGTTAGAACATGCTAAAACAAGTGTTATTTATTTATTTATTTTTGAATGGCACATACCTAAAAATCTCAGAAAGTCTCATGCACAACCTGTCTTCCCACAAGATTACAACTGCTTGGGCCATAGACCAGAGCAAATCCATGCGAAGGGTTTTTGCTCAGGAAGTAAGGGGTAATTTGAATCCACAACTTTTAATATCTGTTTCCAGGGTTACTGATTTTGAGATATGTAGTTTGGTTTCAAGTACTGTTCATTTTCTCCTTTAATTTACCTGTTTAGCTATTTACTCTAAAACCTTATAACTCGACTGAAAACCTGCCTCTGCATATATAAAACGGACATTCAATTATTGAGGATAAAAAACATACACATAATATAATATTATATATATAAATAGCCAGCAACAAACTGCTCCACCTGGCTTTCACCCATTATAGTAGTATAATACAAAAATACATCAAAAGGGTAATTACAATACATTTTACAAGATACAAACAGGACTATTCATATGTAGCTAAAAGATGTCATAAGAGGCCACCTGAATACTTGTTTCATCTGCTTTACAACAACTATAATACAAGTACATTAAAGAAAACAAACACCAAAAATAGTAACATGAAAATCCCACATGCACTATTTCTGCGAACTCTGGTATAAGCAAACTTATCTAGCTGAAATTTTCTGAAACAGTCTTCTGCTTCGCGTAATGTTGGAAAGGAGCAATGATATGCTCCTTTATATCCATTCACCTGTATATGACATTCTTCCCACGATGTGTATATGCCAGGTTGGCGACCTACAAATACAACATAGAGCTTTCCACCCATACCTGACAATACAACAAGAAATATTGATTTCAAGTATTTTTTTATCTTTCAAATTCATAAACACTCTGAACAGAAAACAACACCATGATCTCAATTAGAGGTGAATCACTCTTCACATTAACAGTAATGTAAATCAAGTGCTTTTTTTCACCCACAGGAGTCTTGCACGTGAACGGTGTGGGATTTTCAATCTAAGTTGTCCGCAAAAGTAGTTCCCCCTGAAACTCCATATAAAATGTGCATGCATGTAGCAATCTCAAAAATCCATTTTCAATTAAACACAAATTGGCAGAAGTCCACATGACCTCCTCTAAATTCAAAACATCTCACCGCAAGTCCATCAAAGCTTAAAGGTCTCATTTGGATCATTGGAACTTGGTTGTCTTGTAAATCGCCTGTAATTCTATTTTGCATATAACTTTGATCATTTGTAATTGGCCAAGGGAAAGACAAAACAACTATGAGCTAAGTATAACTCAAATCATCCAAATGCATGACCCATTATTTACACATAAAGGGAGTTAGTAGTTACCTACACTCAGTTGGCCTCTTTGGATTGCATCAACCTCTGATGGGGTTCAAAATTTGTCTGCTTAAAATTGGCCATTCTTCCTGTGCAGATCTCGCACTGTGCGAGAAAACTGGTGGGACCCACCTGTGGTGAATCCTGCCCCATTACCCACATCCCCCCCCTTCTCTCTCTCTCTCTCTCTCTCTCTCTCTCTCTCTCTCTCTCTCTCTCTCTCAACGGTTGGGATGATCGAACGGACTTGCTCTTGATAGATTAGCATTTGAGGAATTCCACTAATTAGCAATAGGAACGTAGGAGTTTTGAATTCTACCAATCAAACAGGCCCAAATCTACAATTTAATAAGCAAAACTCGTACGGAAAATCACCCAAATTTCAAAGTGCAACTGAAAACTCCACATCACATGCCATTTTAACATCAGCATTTGGGGAATTCCACTACCAAACTTTCTATGAAATGAAAGGTTTTCCTTTACTGTAATTCTCCAAACATGAATGAGAAAATCATGAAAAAGAGATGAGATGGGATGGAATGGAAAACCTTGGCCAAAGCAGCGAAGGAGAGGGTGGTGTGAGATCAAAGATTGCCAGTTCTTGCAAACGCATCTGCAGCGGAATATGGACTTGAGTGGCATCCTCTGCAGAATCTCCACCGTCAGATCATCATTCAATTCCACCATTTCTTTCATTCTCCCTTCTTTTCCTTTCCTCTCTTCTCCTCTCCTTTCTTCCCTTTTTCTTTTCAGAGAAAGACAAGGATGACGTGGAATGTAATAAGTGGAAAAAAGTTGCCAACTCATTGGCATCATATCACGGTAACGTGTCGTTGTTTGGGGATGATTGAAAATTGAGTCCAAACATAAACCTGTTTCGATCAAACACGGGCGATGAAAGAGAAATATTTCTCTTATAATTATTACTCTCTCTCTCTAGTCTCAAATGATCAAATCAGCTTACCATATAATACAGCTGTGGAAGAATTGTGGAGGGGGCCAACCACCAATGGATAATTTTTTGAGGCATTCCCCGACTACGGGTTTTTGAATATTTCACTTTATAGTCTTAAACTTTTAAAAAAAGAAGTCATAGAGTTAAAGGTCATTTCCACACTTTTTTATGCCTGAAATGTCTAGTTTACATTTTATTTAAATCATAATCCATGATTGGTGGGATATTCCATTAATAATCTCTAATTAATATTTAATTGCCCACAATTAATGAAATCTTCAAATTTTCAAATAAATTCTAAAAACACACAATTAAATTTTAAAATAACGAAAATACATTTTAAAAAATGAAATAATTTTGAAAAATACAATAAGTTAAAAAAAGAAATATATAATTAAATAACGCAGATTAATTTAAAAAGATGCAAATAAGTTTCAAAATATCCAAATAAATTTCAAAAAATTTAAATAAATTTCAAAAGACTCAATTAAATCTCAAAAGATCCAAAGAAAATTTAAAAAATACAAATAAATTTAAAATAACGAAAATAAATTTTAAAAAATGCAATAATTTCAAAAGACGTAATAAATTTGAAAAGACACAAATAAATTTCAAAGGACACAAATAAATTTAAAAAACGCATATAGATTTCAAAAAACGTAAATAAATTTGCTAAAAATTCAAATAAATTTAAAAAAAAAACTCAGATAAAATTACCAAAAATAGAAAGAAATATGACAGAAGACAGATAAATTTGAACAACACTTAGAAAAATTTGACAAAAATGCAGATAAATCTGAACAAAACTCAGATAAATTTGACAACAACTCAGATAAATTTGACAAAAACTCAGATAAATTTGACAAAACTCAGATAAATTTGACAAAAAATCAAATAAATTTGACAAAAAACACAAATAAATTTGAACAAAACTCAGATAAATTTGACAAAAACTCAGATAAATTTGACAAAAAGATAAACAGAACCAAGGAGCAATCACCGGGGATACGTCAGTCCTCCACGAAATGCAAACGGGTTAGGTCAACTCGACCCGGAACCCAACCTGGACCTGGGCAGAACCTGGCCCAAATCTCTTCTTCCTCTTTTGTTCTGGTTCTGGTTTCTGTAACCAAAATCGATCCAAAACCACTGTTGTCTTCTTCCTCGAGTCAGGTGGAGGCGCAACAGTAGCGGGACGGCGGCGGAAGCCTTCGGCGACACACAATGAACGGCAATGGCGACAGGCACTACAACACGATGGCAGCCCTCTGCAGTAGGGTTGTTTCAGGTTCCGTCTCGGAACCCAGGTAAAGAGGAATCGCTACCTGGGCTCCGGCGATGGGCAGAGCAGTCTAGATCTTCTCCGGTGACGGGTGAATTCGGATCCTTTGTAATTCTGGGAACGGCTGCAATAGGGAATTTCGAGTTCTGCAAATCGAGACCGAGAGCACATCACACACTGTCTTCGTCGTTCAACTGTATAGGGATCCACACAAAATGGGGCGATCTTCTCTTCTCCCTGTTTTTTATCTAGTTTCTGTAACCAGATATCGAAGGATAGCAACTGCGACTAGGCCTCCCTCTTCTCCCCCATTTCCCTTCCGAATATAAAGAACAGAAGGTGCGAATCTAATCCTCCGAGAAGGGGTGCGCTCGTGCGGGAACCTTTGGATCGAGCTTTAGATTCAAATTCATGCCATTTTTGAAAATTTTTGAAGGCTTTCAGAGAATAAGGGCTCAAGAGTCTCGGATCCTCTGGATCGATTCATCGGAGACGGCGGATTTGAAGAGCGATTCAGCTAGCGGAGGCTCTCTCGGATGGAATAGAAGGAGGTTTTTTTGGTGACAATGGCGGTGGCGGGGTCTTCGGCGGGTTTTTCGATGAGTTTGCTATTGTAGATCTCCAGGAAAGAGACGGGTGGCGGAGAGGAGGAAACCTGGGCGGTGGATTAGGATGGAGCGGCGGATATGCGGGGAAAAGGAAGAGGAAGAGGAAAGTCGGTCACTGTTTCTTCGATTAACAATGTGGCCCACTGTGACTGTGACAACTGATCTCTCATTTGCCGATATATGGAGTCGATCGAGAGGATATAGGAAGGAGGAAGGAGGAAGGAGGGAAGATTTGAAATTTAAGATTTTAAAATTTTATGTCAAAAATGGTTGAGAGGGCAATTTTTTCATGAAAAATGAAAACATGTGGGTTGAGGGACTTCTCGCTGCAAACAGTCTAGTTGAGTGGACCATAGGCTTTAAAAAGTTTTTACTTGGATTGGAGGCTGAATACATTCACATATAGGGATCTTTCGCTAATTTTGCCCCTTTTTTTTATATTTTTGTTGACATGATTAGTACTGATTGAGGTGGGGATTTCAACGCTCCCGTATATAAGTTTTCATGTTGGGATTAGAACGGCCTTAAATGTATTCAACATCAAAATTAATTACCATACCTTACTATCTTACATTTTGTCTCTCTTTTAACCATCGTTACACCTAACTATGAGCTTGTTTTATTGACAACATTTGTTAGGAGTAAGCATCTTTCGAAGAAAACTCTCTTACCCTTGACTATCCCGAGTCGGTTTGTTTTCACGAAGGATAGAGTAAAAAATAAGAGAGACTCGGTCGAGTCATATCATTTTAATAAGTTGTTTGCATTTCAAATCATTTAATAATTAAATTTAATTTTAAAATAATTAAAATTTATTTATAGATAATTATACATGAGGTTTGGAGTCAGTAATTTAAAAACGATGGCAGAAATGTAATTTGAAACTTATATTTGATCTTTTATATAGATATGTGGACTAACGAATTATATAATATGCAATATTTTTTTATTTTCCTTATTGTAGTACTTTTCATGAATGTATAAATTTATTAATCTGAATTGATTATTTTTAATAAGAGGAATTTACCGCATAAATCCCCGTAGGACCCATACCACTCTTGAGGTCTCAACAACACCGTATATATAGATAAGGTCCTCAATGTGCGTTTTTGTATATTTGTTTGTCGTTTAGCGATTGGTCGATATCGACCATTCTGCGGTGGTTGCTCTCAATTTGCAGAACCTACATAGAAATTGGGTTTTTTACGAAGGAGGATAGGGGAGGGGTGGTGTTGCATACTTATGCAGGAAAACGTATATTGCTCAATGCATACAAATTCTTACAAGTATGGATTGTCTGGTTCGGGCAGTTCTTCATATTACACTCACAGCCATGCTTATGGGATAAATGATTATTTGTTGAGAGCAGAAGACATGGGGGCGTGGCACAACACTCCAATGGTGATTAATGAAGAGCCACCCTCACTTGTTGTGCATGGGGAACAGAGTTCCAATACAACACCACCTGCTGGTCTTGATGAGTGTGAATTCTGAGTGTTCTTGGCTTTCTATTCTGATAATTTTATTGTGAAAGGTTTGTTATTGTCATGGAAATATATCATGGGAACTGTTAATACAGCATGTGACATTTGTGGCATTTATAGAATTTTGAGTGGAGGGCAAGCATCGGTTTTCGTCGTTTTTGTTGATGTTGGGTTGGTTGGTGGTGCGTAACGAAAGTGTTTGATGAAATGTCTAAGAGGGACTTTTCCTCCATTGAACGGTTTGAGAGGTTTGAGAGAGAGAGAGAGAGAGAGAGAGAGAGATTGTACTTGTTTTATGTGTGGGATGAGGTCTTGAATGGGGAGAGAGAATAAGATGGGCATGTTGAGGCGATCCTCCCTCCTCCTCCTCCAAGGGAGAAAATCCAGATTCATCATTTTTTTTTGTTATTTTGCAATATGGTCGATATCGACCATTCTGTTGTGTTCAGCAAATAAAACGGTTACATGTTGAAGAAAATGTGACTGATATAATGGTCGATATCGACCATATCGCAAAACGACAAAAAAGAAAAGAAAAGAAAAGAAAAATGCCACATGAGGACCTTTCCCGTGTCCAATGTGATACGGGGTCTTGGTAGGACGTATGGGGTCCTACATGGATTTGTCCCATAAATTCCTATATTAATAATGTAAATAAATATATTTTATTTATTTTAAAAATGTCTGAAATTATTTTTTGAAAAAAATGACTCCTGAGTTTTCGCGTTGACTCTATCCGAGTCAGATTTTTTTACATTGGATGATTCGAGACCGAGTCATGACTTTTCCAACCTTGGGAGGAAGTATAAAAATAATGATTGCAACTGGCATAACGGGCAGTGGCCAATACACTACATAGCGTGCGATACGTAGCAGTTGCGGTGATGCACACTAGTGTGAATTTATTTAGTGGTAAAAAAGCTTAGAATCTTATGTAGCAACCAGTCTTGTATTTTTTTAATTATTTGAAATCATTTACGATTAGAGACAACTATAGAAAAAAAGGCTATTGAGGAGAAAAGGAATAATGGTGTTATAAATTAAAATTGCTTGGCTCCAATTGGTTTTAAAACCGTAAAGCCACTATTTTTAAAATATCGTGGTGGCCTCAACTTCTATGGCTGTTTCATTATATAACAGCCACTATTTCAAACCAAGGTTAGGATATGGAGATTCCCATAGTTAGAAATTTCTAACCAAAATACAGTTGTTGTTGTTGTTGGAGATTTTGATTTTCCTTTTCTAATTTGAACCGAATATACCTTTTAAGACTTTTCGCCTTTTAAAGATCAAAGATGTTAAATAGGCTCATAACAAATCCAATCAAACACACCTTTGGTCTTGCCAAAATGTTACTATTAGCCAGTATAATTCTTTGAAGAATTTTTGAATTCAACCTTCGGAATTCTGCAAATGCTCCAAAAAAAAAAAAGATCATTCTCAAATGCTTAGTCAGGGCATTCTGTTGCTTGGAATTCAGATGACTAGAATGGAGAATCATGTAAGAACTTAAGTAGCATTGGAGTCATTAGTTGCATGAGAAATGTTTATGAATTATTATTTTTATTTTTATTTTTAAATAAAAATAATAAGTAATATAAATAATCCATTCCAAACTATATCCAATCCTTTCTATACCATTCACAGAGGCGCCCAAGTGAGCCCCTAAGCCTGGCCCATTCCTAAGCAGGGAATTTCTCTCTAGATAAAATACCTAAAATATTATTTATTTGTTATATATAGATGGAGGAGACTTTCTTCTAAATGAGAACTTGTCATAAAGTCAAACTCTAAGTACTTGGAGTGCATAATTTTGATAAGTGTATTTGGCAAAGAAAGTGTTAATTTAATGTTAACAATTTATATGTCCCTTGTTTTTTAAAACTGAAACAGCTAGCTTAACTTGTTTTTTCATCTTTATCTTAATGATCTCCATACACATGGTTTGCACAGGAGGAGTTTACTTGTGCGGTCAGGCATAAAAATGTCTGGTGAAATAGTGTGTAAATGTTCTTAGAATTGATGTCTTTATATTTATGTTCCCTTTCATTGTGCTTTCTACTAAACAACTATAAAAGTCTCCCAAACTATTGTTGTTATGGACAACCAAGCCACCAAATATCCTTTTTATACTATGAGATCATTGGCCCACTACATGCCACTTCTTTTACATGGAGGCCATGTAGCTAGCGTCTTAAAATTGAGGGGGTTTAGCGAAAAAAATTACACCTTAAATATGTTTTTCAACAAAAAAATTGACCGCGGAGTGCTTGAGATTTTTAGTTTGACCAATTACCTTTAACTCATGATATCACGTGTTCCTTCATTTCTACTTCTTCTCTTCAATAAAATTAATTATTATTTTTTGGTATCCCAGCTTTGAGGGGGTTTGGCCCCCAGCAATCTGGTGGGAGAGCCATGGTGAGGAGGGGAGTAAACCTCAGACGAGTTCCCCTCCTTCAACAATCAATGAAATTGTTTGTTGAGTTGAAGAGAATAAGCATTTAATCTTAACATCTTCTTGCCAATGCAGCGAGTTTCCCCTATGAGCACAATCCAAATAGAAAAAGAAATGTAAAAACCCCTTTTTTTGTTTTTTGGGTTTGCAGTTTCTTGGAGAGAGTCTGAATACAGAGTGCTTCAAGTAGGGCTGCACAGAACCGGACCGCAGATCGGACCGGACCACAGACCGGACCGGATTTGCGGTCTTGGAGGTCCAAATCCGGTCCGGTCTGGACCGGACCGGACCGCATTTATTAAAATAATTTTTTTTTAATTTTTTTTTCATAATCTTTGAGCCCATGAAGCATGAGCCTAGCACCCATTTGTAAAATCCATCATTCATTCATTTGACATTTGCTTACTTTTTAGATGTAAGGTGAAAATGAAAAAAAAAAACAAAAAAAAATGAAAAGAAAAAAAAAATGGAAACCGGTCCGGACCACTTTAAGTGGTCCAACCAGACCGGTTTGGACCGGACCGGAAATCCGATCCGACCGGATTCCGGTCCGAAAACCGGACCGGAAATCCGGTCGATCACCCCTAGCTTCAAGCAAGAAAATGCTTTGCATATTGTTTTTGGTTTTTTTTTTTATTCCAACTGCTGAAAGCATGAGATTTTTTTAGCAAAGCTGTGATTGTGACTTGTGAGATTACACAATATGTCGGTCCTTCAAATGCAAGGAGTAAATCCCTTTCCATAATGCCATGGACAGAATTCAATTTTCGATGACAACAGTTTAAAAAACCGAAGAAAACCAACCACTCACTGCCACATTCATCACCAACTCAATTCCGCTTAGAATAACAAAGCTCAAAACTCTGCCTTCCATCCAATTTCGCAATCAAACAAACCCTCAAGCTCGCAATATCATGAGTTAGTGGTGGTTTGGTTAATAAAAAATCTCAGACATTAAGAATTTTGTCAGTTTTAGTAGAAAACGCGTCTAAATTAATCATTGTGATATTTGGACTAATCTTAGGGCCTGTTTAGATGTACAAGAAAACATAAGAAAATAATATTTTACAGAACATAATCTTTCAATTTCTAAAGAAAGGAATCTTGTGCGTTTGGCAACTTAAGAAAAAACTGAAGAAAATATTATTTTCTTTCAAAAAACTCAATATTTCTTCCTACAGCTCCCCCTGTAAAAAACTTTCTACAATATAAGCATCTTTCAAAATGACGATTACAAAGTGGTAGAGTAAGTAAATATTTTAGTTCACCAAATCCATCATGATGTATTTGTTTACTTATATGGTAAAGTAAAGTAAATGTAAACGTCACAACACATTAAAGGAGAAGTAAAGTAAATGTGAAATAAAGTATATGATGAAGTAAAATGGAAGGGAATGGTAAAGTAGTTTCTTTTTGTGTGACTTTACTTTATCAAATTTTACTGTAGTTTTATATGTTAAATAAAAAATGACACGTTCACATGTGTGGTAAAGTAAAATAAAGATTGATGTCACATCATGGTAAAATATGAGATAAAGTAAAGTGAGATGAAGTAAGTGGTGAAACAAAGTGGGAGAGAGAATTGTAAAGTAGTTTTTTTTTATTGACTTTACTTTACTACACTATACTATAGTTTTATATGATAAAAGAAAAGTAACTTATAGTAAAAAAATGTGGCAGTTGAACTTTACTTTATCACACTATTTTTTTTATCCAGACGTGGTAAATTACATATAAAATTAAAGTATTTAATTAAAAATTATTATAATAATAAAATTAATTTAATCGTAGCACCTTCCAAACAACTCAATTGAAAATCTGTAATATTCTTAAAAAATTGCCAAACAGTAAAAATATTATAATATTACATTATTCTATTCTATACTATCTTATTCTTATAATATTAAATATGTAAATATTTTATTCTGTAAACATCCAAACGGGCCCTTAATCTTTGTTAAATTTATGTCTTTTAGAAGTTGACTACTCACTACTGTATCCTCTTGGTTTACTTGTCATGACCAAAAAAAACTTAGTTGGGCCCTAGGTTTATATCAATGGATTAATTCTAGATCTAGATCCCGAGAATCAACTAAGGGTGCAACTGGGTTGGGATCATCTGAGCACAGGCTCAGTCAAACCCCAGCTTAGCCAAGTAATTGAACAATAAAATTTTCTCCCGGGCCCTTAAAACTTCTCTCATGAGTTTCCATCTTTATCACAATTTATTATCATTTATATTTACTAATTTAACTAAATAATAAATATGGAGAATCAAAGAAACAATAAAATGCGAAAAATCATGATGTTGTACTGAATAATAGATATAGTATTTCAAGAATGAACAATTTTTATAAATTAATTCACTCATTGTACCATCAACAATTGAAACTGATTATTCCTTTATTTGTTTTCTTTTTTGTCATCTATTATATTGTTTATAATTAATTTTCAACTTTTTTATTTTCTTTGACATGTTATTCTATGTAATTGAGCAATTATTTCAGTATCACATATCAGATAATTCGATTGGATTATTTTACTAATTTTTCTTTAAAACTTTAATTTTTGAAGTTCATTTTTAATTGTGTTTGTTTTATTAATTATATGTTAATATTTACATATGATTTATCTAAATGTTTATAAATACTTCTAATCAAAACTTTAATTAATTTTTATCTACTAGTTAGATTAAAGAGGAATTTACCTGAAAAAATACCTTAGATGGTCACTAGACGAAAAATGGGACACTAGTTTATATGCTACGAAACTGGTATTCCCGCCAAAAAATATATTTTTTTGCTTATTTTCTACAAGCGATGACGTCGTCACAGATTAACACAGCAATTTTCGCATTAGCTTCTGTGAAGCAACGACGTCGTTAGATATTAAAGCACACTTTCTTCCACTAGCTTTTGTGAAGCAACGACGTCGTCAGATATTAAAGCACACTTTCTTCCACTAGCTTCTATGAAGCAACGACGTCGTCAGATATTAAAGCACACTTTTTTCCACTAGCTTCTGTGAAGTAACGACGTCGTCAGATATTAGAACACACTTCCTTCCAAATTTTATCTTCTGTGTGGCAACGACGTCGTCACTGACCATTGCAATCGGAAAAAAATGATGTGTGTATTGGTTTTATGTGCGAGCGCAATACAAGACATGGACATACAAGCTTCGTTTCTTGCCATAAAAAAAAGCACATAACTTGGCATTCAAAAATTCATATTAAAACATTCAATAATCCACCATAAAGCAACATTCAATAATCCATAACAAACGAACGGTCTCTCCTAATAATGTTATGGATTTTTGTACATTCAATAATCCACAACATTCTAATAATCTCTCATCTTGTGCGGACTTGTGTTCGTTTGTGGAAGGATGAAAGATTCATTGTAGGTTGATTCATGTTGGATTTGACTTCGATGTTTATGTTGGCAATTCGCTCATCTTTATATATGCCAAGACTGGGTGTATTGACTTTGCAGAGAAAGTGTTTGATGAAATGCCGATGAGGGATTCTGTTTCTTGGAATTTGATGATTGGTGAGTATGCTTTAGATGGGGATGAGTGGAAGTCGCTGTCGTGCTTCCAAGAAATGATGGAGTGTGGTATCGAAGCTGATCGGTTTAATGTAATCAGTGTACTTACTGCTTACTCTTTGGTGAAATCAGTGAAACATGGGATGGAGATGGGTGGAAGTCAACTCACGTTGACAGTGAGTGGAGAGAAAGAGAGAAAATGAAATGTGAGGGGGAGGGTTAGTCCATGTTGGCAGTGGATGAAGTGAGAGAGAGGAAAAAAGTAAGAGAGAGAAACAAAGAATGCGAAGGGTGGGAAGGGGGTGTACATCACGTTGGTAGGGAGGTGAGTGAGGAAGAGAGGAAAGAAAGAAAGAAAACAGAGAAAGAAAGGAAACAAACAAAGAAAGAGAGAAACAATGAAGGGAAAATGGGGAAAAACAAAGAGATGGGTTAGGGGGTTTTCGTCGGAGATGATGGTGGCCGGCGGTGATGGTGCTGGTGGTGGTCGCGGACGGCGACAGGGAGCTCCGGGAGCATGGCTAAGTGAGGGAGAGATAAGTGAGAGAAATGAGAGATGGTAGAAGAGAGGGGCTCAGTCATGGTGATGGCAGTGGCGTTGTCCGACGGCGGCGAGGCAGCGAGGAGAGGGAGTGGAGAACGAGAGAGAGAGTGATAGAAAGAAAGAGAATGAGAGGATGGGGGCTGTTGTGTTGTGGAGAGGGGAATAGGGGAGTGGTCTAAAAGAGGGAATGGGGGAAAACAATGGGAGGAAGATGAGGAAAATGGAAAAAAAATGATATTTTAAGAGCGACGACGTCGTCACAAGTTTTAATCATTATTAAAAAAAATGGAAGTGGTCCCGTGCCATATTTACTAGTGGCCCAATTTTTGGTTGTATGACATCTTGGGGCCTTTTTTGAGTAAAATTCTCTTAGATTTAAAGCTTAGCTTTAATACATAACAATGATTGGTAGTTAAAAAGAAAATAAAAATAAAAAATGAGGTAAGCAGTTATATGTAATTGAAATAAAAAGCAGGCGTCTATACGTAAAATCTCTATAATTTCCCTCGCCATCTCCTTCTCTTTCTGCTACACAGCAACCAAACCGCAGAGAACACAGAAAACAACCATCAAAAACTCAAAACCCTGGAACCCAAACCCTAACCCTAGGATAGATCCAAGATGTTCCCTCAATTCGGGGCGACGGCGGAGACCCTGAGCAAGGCGTCAGCGATGGTTTTCCGGATCGGCACCGACGCCCACCTCTACGACGACCCCGATGACGTCAGCATCGGTCCTCTCCTTGAAAGCCGATTCGACTCGGAGAAATCGGAGGCCTTGAAGCGCCTCCTCGCTCTCATCGCTCAGGGCCTTGACGTCTCCAATTTCTTCCCTCAGGTCCCACTGCAATCCCCCTCTCCAATTTCTCTTTTTGAATAGTAATTGAAGAGTTTTCTTTTTGTGGGTTCTTATATGGAATCATCATCATCACCATCATGAAACTGGATCCTAATTGATATAACTGTTATGGGTTAATGTTGGATTTCCCTCCTCTGATTTTTGTGAGTGATGGTATTAAAACTTGGCCAGAAATGGAGTCAAATGTGCCAATTGTGAAAGGTTTTGGCCATCGCCCATACCTACTTTCAGTATGTTTTGTACCCAAACCGAAAAAAAATATATGAAGTTTGGATTGGAAGTTCGTATTTTTTTTCATTTTCCAAGTAGGAGTGCTGGTCAGGAGTGATACTTTGAACTTGAAGACCCGGGGTCGATCCCAGGAAATGCATGTGATACTTAGGTGCCAACACTACTAAACTATGAGCGGGTTGGGTGTTATTTTATTTATGTATAAAACACGCTAGAAGCGATAAGCTGAGTGATATGTAAAGGTTCAAGCATTGGTTGATACACTTGCAAATCGTGTTTTAAAATGATGCTGTGAGATGTATCTCCCTCTGCTTGATACTCTCTCTATGATGTGTTTTTAGAATTTTAGTGTTGCTCGTTCTTTAGAGAAATTTACTGCTATTATTGAAAAACTAAATAGAACTCTTTAATGGGCCAGCCCACTTTTACTTGATGAAAGCTACTCACATCCCATACAACCCCAATCCTATGTATGTCAACAAAATTAAACTTCATCAAGAATGATATGCACGACATGTAGTAAATATATCTTTCATAGATAATCATCGCCTTAACAGTACGTGCATATCACTCACATATTTTAAGATCAGGAGTAAGCTGCTGTCAGCACCACATGACAGCAGCAGAATATCTTTTCTCTGAAAAGATGAATTCTATTTTTAACTGTAAGTGGTTTTTCTTTTCCATTTGGAATAGGTAATGAACAATAATACATCAGCCTCCAATGTTGGTGGGGAAAAAAGAAAAATCAAATGTTGAACAGTATGTTTGCATCTTTCAAAGGAAAAACTGGGATCCATTCATATGCACTTTAAAGTGTACAAAATTTATCGTTTTACGTTTTACTTATATTATTTGTAATGGGACGATCAAGACTTCAAGGATGGATGAGCGAAATATTTTATTTGGAGAGGCATATTTTAAAGAGAATGATGTACATGTAACAAGCAGAACTTAATGAATGAGAATCAGGATTTGTGAAACAAATTGAAAGTGGGCTTTCTTGGGCATGTCTGTCTATGGGAGTTAAGAAAAAATGAAAAGTGAAGGCAATTCTCATCAAGGTTTTAAAACTCAGACTGAGGGCTCTTGATCACCCTCAAGCAAAGTTGATTCTGTCAAGTTGCATTGGACTTGGCCAAGTTGGACTGAGTTGCACCCTAGAGCCTCTGTCATGACCCCACTGATAAACAACGGGGTTAAACGTGAGATTAGGGGCCAATTAAATTTTTTTTGCTGACTTAGTAGTCATATGGCCCACAATCATGGTCCACAGGTTCGAAGTTTGTGGTGAAGTGAACACATTTGATCAGTTTCCCAATATATATTGCGAAAGCTTCTTATTTGACTGATAGTATAAGAAACATTTTAGAGTAAACATGTACAATATTGATTAAAGTTTAAAGTTAATACTACAAAAGTGTTAATTACAAATCCATAAAAGATAAAAGTTCTATTTTCCAAAATGTGAAGGCCCTCTAGTGTAGGTCATGATGACTCAATAGATGTCATCGGCGCACCACTCGTGGTCATCAGGCTGATCTGCTTGAAGTGCCTCCTCCTTCTCCTATAGGTAGACTTGGTACCTACTTACCAAGCATAACATCATCAGACTACAAGTAGCTGGCAGGTAGATATACATAAACAGTAATAGATATGCAAATATAAAGCGATTAAATAACAATACGAACATGTGAAATACAATAAAAGAAGGATAAAAAGAAACAAAGTCCTACAGTGGATTCTAACAATAAAGGCGGTCCACACAGGTTACTACCAAGATATGATACATTAAGGTACTTAGTGTATTTAACCCTATCTAAAATCATCGGGTGATTAGCCTGCACCGGGTATTAAACCCTGTCCAAAGTCATAGGGTATTATCTGAGTCTCAAATTCATCGGGTGATTAGTTCGGCCATAGTTCATAGGGTGATAGACCCCGTCCAAATCATAGAGTATCAACTTCGTCCAAATCATATGGATAATCAATCCCAGTCCGAAATAATGGTGTACATCCGTTTCACAATTAATACCGATCTGCGTAGTCGTCTAAAGTCAAAGTAATCAATACAATCCTTTATAGAGGTGCTACCCTGTGTTGGAATGAAACAACTTAGCGGTGCCTGACTCAAATATTCGAAAACCACAAAAGAGGTGGAGCACTTTGCTCATCCTGTGTGAATAGGTTTGTAAAACGAGAGAAAGACTATTGTCCAAAATTATGATCAATAAAACCATATTCAATTTCAAACCCAACCTATAATCCTCTCAAAGCCCTAAACCAAGGCTATCAAGTTCCAACACTCAAATTGATAAAACCAACACGATAAGTTCAATAATTAAAAGTAAATTATAATCCAATTTGAAGTCAGGAATAGTCCTCAAAGGTGAGGTTCAAGGGTCCCATATAAGTCCCAAAGTTAAAAGGGCAAAATAGGAATTTCCGTAAATCCCTGCTTTCACGGTTAACCATGAAGCATCCTCGGTTGACCGTGGGCATAGTAGAAAATAAAAATGTTTTGTGTCAGGGTTTTTCTGAGATAGTAGCTCACCCTGTGTTCGCGGTCGACCACGAGGCCTCTCACAATCGACCGTGGACACTGGAATTCAAGTTCTGGAATTCTGTTATGGTACAAAACTTGAGGAATTTAACCCCTGGAGCTTTCCACCTGATAACACACATACAATAGGGCCTTGCCATCTCCATTTATAATTAAATCGCCTCCTAACTCCATCCAATCCATCCCATTCAATACATCATCTAATTCTAGCAGGTTTAAATATTTTAATGGAAATGAGCTCAAAGATGTTCAAATCAGGAAATCATTGCTAGAATCAGTTTCAAAGTATGCATATCGACATATATTCAGTATATTCACTTGCCTTGGTTGATAAAAGCCCAAAATCTCAAACCCGAGCTCCAAAATCCCAAAATCCTAAGAAAAGATCAATTCAACTCAATTAACTATACAAATTAAGAGAATTGGAGATAATAAACTACTCTCAAACAATTCTAAGAAGAAAAACCCAATTACCCGAACCCTAATCCAAAGAATTGCTCACCTAGGAGAAGAGATGATAGAAAATTCTAAAGAAATGGGTTGGTGATGATCGTGGGGCCCTTGCGGAGATGATAGGGATGATGATCGGTGAAGTTGTGAGCTCTTGGAGTCACTTGATGCAAGGGGTGTGGAGAGAAGAAAAGAAAATGAGAGAAAGAAAGATGAGTTGTAGGAAGCGATGATAAGGGTCAATTTTTGGGTCAGTTGATATAAAGGTGATATTTTGGAGAATTTGCAAATAAGTCAAATTGAACTTCGGGTCCATTTTTTATGGTCTTCGAGGCGGTTCAAGGCGAGGTATAAGAACAATGTTTATGGAGTTAGGTCATCTACCCAATGGTAACAAAATCTCGAAAAACAGAATTTACGAAAAAACCCTCCAAAGTTTTCGAAAATTGCAAACTACCCCCTACTGTACCCAAATGAACTCGGACCTAGACAAAACTTCGCACACACGATCCTAGCAATAAACCGGACTTGCTTAGCTGCTAAATGAGCTTAATTTACTAACAAGCAATTAACTAAACTAATTACACACTTAGAGTTCAAGGACCGTACATTATCCAAAACCTACAATGATGAAAGAAAATCTTAAAAAAAGAAATACATCATTTTATGAAATTAAGGCACATGTGTTTTGGTTATTTAGTGTGAACTTAAATAACGATAGGTGGTTGCATTTGGTTTTCATTTAGTCAGACGAACATTACATCTAACCTATGATTGGTTAGATCTGCTAGAAAATGTGGTTTTGATGTTCCAAAATAAATTCAAAAGGACCTCAAAAGCCTCAAACATCATCTCAAGCTAAGAAAATAGGGAAAAAGTACTAGTTTTGGCCCTTTACCAATATAACTCTGCCATACTCGATCCGGGGGTGCTGAATTTGAGTTGACTTGGTTGATTTTCAAAACTATGATCACGATCAAATTAGATCTTTCGTAGGAGAGTTTTCATTGATTGTCTCATCAATTCATAGAGGGTAATTCTCGATGGATTTAGATCCGTCTAGATTCCGTCCTAAGAGATGGTAGTCATTAGGGAATCAACAATGTTCGTTAAGTTGTTTAATTATAATTCCAGATTGATACAGGCCCTTAGCCATTTTAGGGGATTGGTAATATATTTAAGTTCTCACTTAAGATGGTTCGAACATATCCAATGTAGACCAATAATGGTGCTAGTGAGGAAAAGTTTCTCTATGCATAGGGAAAGGGGTAGGCGAATAGGACGTCAGTGGAGGTAGTAAGAATAGATTTGAAGAAGTGTAACCTATCCAAGGATTTGGCCCATGATGGACTGGAATGGAGAAACAAAATTCATGTGGCTGACCCTAGATAAGGCTTTGATGATTATGATGATGATCAATATTTTTTAAAGTTGTTTCATCATAGAGGGTGATTCTCTTTGGATTTATGTACTTACTGAAGTCCACCCTGATGGTTGGGTGATGTAGTCCCTTAGTCTTTAGAGAATCAGCAATATTTGTTAAGTTGATTCATTATGATTCAAGATTGATATAATCCCTTAGTCATTTTAGGGGATCAACAATATTTGTTAAGTTGTTTCATCATAATTCCACTGTCCAACCCGACAAACTGCTCTTCTTTCCTAAAGTTTTGCTAGTTGCTACCCTTATATTATGTGGTAGTGGTTGTTAGTTGTGAATTGCAGAATATGCATTATCTTGGAAGTAAAAAACTTGGGTTAAATAGCGGTAGTGCATGGTTTACATCTTTGCAAGGCACTGACCGACTATGTTATGGATCTTTTGGTACTGCAGGTTGTGAAGAATGTGGCATCTCAGTCATTGGAAGTAAAGAAACTCGTTTATTTGTATCTGCTGCATTATGCTGAGAAGTAAGCCATACACTTTGCTACCCTTATTGTTCCAATGTCCAACAATTAGTTGAGGTGTATATATTGTTGTACGTTTCTTATATTGGCTGTAATGGCCCATATTGGTGTGAATTTTTAAGCCTAAAATATATGAAAAGAATTTCCAATCATTCCATGATATTGAAGATAGTGGTTTTATTAAGCAATATATGAATGCCTAAAATATATGAAAGGAGTACAATCGTCCCATGATATTGAAGATGGTTTTTTTTTTTTCAAAATTATTACCTAATCTACGAGCATGTATCGAACACTCTATGATTCTTAAATGCTGAATTTATCAAGGTGAATCATTCTATCCAGTTAGCTTAAAATTATACAGATAAAGTTGCATGAAATGTAATGAATTTCTTCTGCCAATTTAATTCATAAATCCGAAGGACTTTTATGGAAAAAGTATCAAACCCCAAATAGATGGGGTAAGGCTTTGATGATGGGTTATATGAAAAAAAGTTAGGGAAATGGATAAACAGATTTTCGATTTTCATTTACATCAACTACCTAGATTTTTTTTTTTTTGAAACAAAAACACGACATAAATTCGAAAGGATATATATATATATATATTTGTATGTATGTATGTATGGGGCTTATATCACTAAAGAAGACATTAAAAAAAAAACACTTTTTATTTATTTATTCTACCTGTGGCAGTTGCACACAAGGTCGGTGTGGGATTTTCAATCCCTGTTGTCCACACAGCGGGATTCCCTGAATTAAAGGCAGGGATTGGAAATCCTACCTTGCAATTGTGCGAGACTTACGTAGGAGAAAATCCTCCCTAAAAGAAAATTATAAAAAAAGGAAAAGGGACTGCATAAGCATTAAAAAGAATAAAACATTATGCATGGATCTAACTCATCAAATGAATGGAACATATATTTAGGTCTGCCTAATAAAACAGTGCAATTTATTAAGAAAGCACAAGAAAAAGGAATTAATTAAAGTATTTATGAAAAAGATACCAAGTCATTCTCAACTGTGCAACTAATTTTTATTGCCTGAATGATTTGGCAATGTTATGCAATTCTTTTTTAAATAAAGTAAGTACTGCTAGAACTTGCGAGAAATTTTGGATCTTTACCTCCCCATACAGGATACTTCCATATCTAGGTGCATTTCGGCTTAAACTGTTGATTGGAGCTAAAAATACTTTTAATATATTAAAAAATTGAACGCAGTTTCAAAACTTGTTTTCAATGCAATAAATTAGAGAGGGGGTGCCTAAAAATTTGTTTCTCTCTTGCCAAAAATGAAAATAACCCTCTTTTTTATATATGTTTCTGGCAATAGTTATTTTATAAAAGGAAATTAGCCATTTCAATGTTTCTTGTGCAAATGTATGTCATTGTCCCCCTATGAGCAGTCTTCGTATTGCTTATATGTGGATTAGATTGTGGGGCCCAGTGGCGGAGCCACTTAGGGTTAAGGGATAGGCAATTGCCACCCACAACTTCCTCGTTTCCTTTGAAATAGGGAAAGGGAGTCTCAAATTTGTTATTGGAATTTTGGCCTTACACCTTTTGCCCCTCAACTTCTATTTTTTCCTGTTTGACCCTTTGTCTACCCTCTTTTTTCCTTGGTAAAGGACATAACTTTCAAAGCACACAAGGCTAATTTTGTCTTTTACTGTTATCCAAAACACAACCCATCATGCTTCACTATATTGACTTGAGCACAATTTTGTATTTTACTCTTATCCTGCGCTTTGACCTTCCTATGACTCGAATAAGGTATATGCATACTGCTCTCTTCTTCTTCTTTTTCTTCACCCTTTGTTAAGTCTAAAATTCTGATCCTCTCAAGTTTGCCACCCACAATCAGCACAATTTGAACACTTGCCTCTTTAAGCTATTATTAGATTTTGAATTCTTGAAAATTTAATTCAAAATCATGATTAAATTAGATCTGATCCAATTCTTATGTAAGAAATTTCATGTGTCTATAAATAGAGGTTCTTAAGAGTTCTTTATACTAATTACATGCCCAACGGTTCCATCAACCTTATCATTTTTGATGTAGTGGAAGGGTTTGAGCTCTAAATGATGTGGCCGAAGATTAAGACTTTTTGTGAACATCAACCTCATATCATCTTTACCTACAAAAATGCATATTATGAAGTTCAAGAAAATGATTTTTTTTTTTTGTAACTATAATCATGAGCTCACAAGCCACAAGTAAATATGCTACAATCATGCAATTTACAATTCTTATCTAGTCTTTTGGATCCATTATTAAATGTTGTTGGATGTGGAAGCGATATAAATTCATCATTTTTTGGGTATAATCTAATAACTAGTTTATGGGTTAAATTGGATTGAACACATGATTTCAAAATTTTGAGATTATGTTTACTTCTTAATTTTTCTTAATTCTTTCTCAAATCCCTTGTTAAGAGAAATATTTTGGCCCCCTAAGAGAAAATCTTGGCTCCTTCAGTTATGGGGCCCACATGGTTCATCATCATTATCATCAAAGCCTTGTCCCAAGTATGTTGGGGTATGCTACATAAATTATGTTTATCTATTTTAGTCTATCCTGGGCCAAATCCTCAAATAGGTCTCACTTCTTCAGATTATCCTTGCTACTTCCATCCGTGTTCTCTTTGGCCTATCCTCCTTGGTGGCTCATCAACCTGTATTGAAAAACTTTTCCTCACTTGCGCCATTGTTGGCATGTGTTGGACGTGTCCAAATCATCTCAAATGAATCTCTTATAATTTATTACCTATTGATGCTACCCCTAAATGCTCTTGAATGCACTTATTTCTAGTTCTATCTTTCATGGTTTTACCACACATCAATGTCAACATTTTCATCTCTGTTACACTATTCTTTTTTTTGCATGTCGCGTTTCATGGTTGACCAACATTCTGCTCTTTAGGTCATAGCTGGTCTAATCACTTGTCCCAACATTTTGCATGCCTTGTGTCCATGTTTGAGAAAACAACATTCCATGGGGGCCACCTGGCTGCATGCTAATTTTTGGGGTGAGGCTATTGAAAATGCCTATTCATGGACTGGGGATACCTCAAAAAATCAGCAAAACTAGATCATTATAGATATGAACATCCTAAATTTTCTTGATAATTATAATCATAGCTTTGATCTAGTTATTCTTTTTTCTTTTTGAATGGCTATTATAGCTTTGATCTAGTTATTCTTTTTTTTTTTGAATGGTTGACCTAGTTATTCTAGTGAACACCTTTTTCTTGAAGCACCTGTTTGTTCCTTCCATGTAAGGGCCACCTATGATCAATCCACCCTCCTCACACTCAACCCAAGCCCCTTCCCAAATGAGTTGGTACTCACCCAATTTGGCTGCATCGCAGCTACATTTACTGTTGGGTGGAACTATAAAAAGCACAACGTAAGAAACCATTAAACTTTGAGGTCCTTAAATTAGGGTTTAGGATGATTTGATATGGCTGATTTTTCACCCACACCTATCAAAGTGTCATTTGCATCCCCTCTACTCTCCATGATTGGCATGCATCCAATTGAGGCGCACAAGGTGAATACACAAATAACTTATCTGCGTACCTTGCACAGGTGATCACAACAGAGGTGTGTGTGGAGAGACGTATACATGGAGATCACAACACCTGCGTGCGTGCATGCACACGCATGTAATTAAAAAGCATTGCTGTAGTTATCCATGAATTTTTGGGGCTATCTCCAAAGTTGGTTGTAAACCAAGGAAAACGGTTTATCCTTAACTCCATTTTTTCCATTGGATGATCATTAATCCATTGAGGAATGTCCAGTATCACTGATATAAATGAATTGCATTGCTCTTTTGAGGGAGTAGGGTGTGAAACTAGTTTTTGTGATAGATGATTAATTAGGTTCAGTTAAAAAAAATCTTGCACTTCTTGTTCTTTTGCTGTGGTTGAGGGGATTGAAGCAGAGATTCTTAACATTTATAAGCCTGTCTCATTAACTCAGGCGTCCAAATGAGGCACTGCTGTCGATTAACTGTTTCCAGAAGGACTTGTCAGACTCAAACCCATTGGTGCGTGCCTGGGCTCTTCGTGCCATGGCAGGAATCCGTTTACATGCAATAGCTCCTCTAGTTTTGGCGGCTGTGACCAAGTGTTCCAGAGATCCATCTGCATATGTTAGAAAATGTGCTGCTAATGCTCTTCCAAAGCTGTATGATTTGCACCAGGAGCAAACTGTTTCTGCCCTCGAAGAGGTCATCTTACTATGGTTTCTTTTAATAAACAGTACCTTTTGCTCTAATTATTTGGTATTAATGTCATGGTAATACTTTGCAGCTTGTCAGTGTTTTGTTAAGCGACCATTCCCCTGGAGTAGTTGGAGCGGCTGCTGCTGCTTTCAATTCTGTTTGCTCTGATAATCTTTCATTAATAGGAAGAACCTTTAGAAGGCTATGTGAGACCCTTCCAGACGTGGAAGAGTGGGGCCAGATTATCTTGATTGGGATACTTCTACGCTATGTAGTAGCAAGACATGGGCTTGTTAGAGAATCCATCATGTTCTCTTCCAATTGCTCTCAGAATTCCCCTTCTGAAAAGGATTCTTCAGATTCTCATGTTCCATCTGACAATGATTTTAGCATTGCAGGGGACAAGACCTCTGAATTGAAATTAACTACGTCACTGTTCAGATGTTACATAGAAGGTCCAGATGAGTACTTGTCACGGTCGAGTTATATGAGTGGGGATACTGACGCATTTGATTCTGCAATTTTCATGTCTGGTCAAAATAGCGATGTAAAGGTTTTGCTACAATGTACATCCCCTTTGTTATGGAGTCAAAATAGTGCAGTGGTACTTGCAGCTGCTGGAGTGCATTGGATTATGGCTGCAAAAGAAGATGTGATGAAGATTGTTAAGCCACTATTATTTCTTTTGAGATCGTCTCCTACTTCAAAATATGTGGTAAATGGTTTATGTAAACTTATAATCACATTGCTTGTTTAGGCTTTAGATGTCATTCTTTCGACAAGTTTTCTTTTTTATGGTCCTTGTAATTATTATTTAACTTGGTTAAAGATTTTAACTGCCTTTTTTCTTTCATTCTTTATGTACTGAACTGTTGATAGATATGATTACTTAGACATCTTCTGGACAATTTTGACACTACTTCCTATTCAGAGGAAAATAAATCTTTTTTAGAACAAAAAATGGAAGTAGGGAATAATTTTTTATTGTATTGTTATTATATTTTTATCATTATTTTATGTGTCTATTTATTATTTTATTTTTTGTACCTACACATGTTTGTTTAAATTGGGTTAGTTCTTACAATTGCCAAGAAGTTTACTGGTCTTGCATAATTGTGTTATGCAGGTGCTTTGTAACATACACGTGTTCGCTAAAGCAATGCCTACCCTTTTCGTGTCTTATTTTGAAGATTTTTTCATTTGTTGTTCAGATTCATATCAAATGAAAGCTCTAAAGCTTGAAATCCTGTCTACCATTGCTACAGATTCATCAATTCCATTTATTTTTCAAGAGTTCCAGGTATTTTTTCCCTTGATCTTAACTAACTCTGTTGCAAGTTAAATATTTTCCAATATTAGGTTAATAGGTGGTTCTTAGAAGAAAGTGAATCTTTGTTTCCTTCCCACCCCCACCCACCCACCCAGTATTTGGTGTTTTATTTTTTTGATTGGTACATTTGGTGTTTTATTCTAAACTAAAGTAAATAGAAGTGACTGCAACTGGTTTAGTGTAGAAAGATCTGCCCAGTCGTAGACACCTCCAAGCCAAGCTTGGCACAATTACTTCTACGGTTCTATCCCTAAGAGAGGAGAGGAAAACTAAACTTTGTTGATTTTTTTTTTTTTTGTGGGTAATCCAGGTTCATTTATATTAAATTTATGATAGTTTAATTTTCTTGGCCCATTGGTATTAATGACTTAAATGAGGTGGAAACCTTTTTCTCATTAAAAAGAAAAAGTAAAGAAAAGAAAGTTAGAAAGAGGCAGAAATCCAAATGTTTCTTCCTGGCATTTCCTAATGACATTTTATTGGTTCCTGCCTGTGACTGCATTGAATCCATTGGATCCCCTGAAAGGACTACAAAGCTTTGTTTGCGGTGGGGTATTTGTTTAGGTCTCTTGATCTAGGAATGACCATCTTCCTCCAATTTTTTCATGGAGACTGAAGGTCCTTTTGTTTTTGTTCCATCTTTGGAGTCATGTAGGGATGTGTCCTGTCTTCTCTATTGTTTCCAGGACCATTGAAACCAGGCTCTACCATTTTCTGATTGCATATCTCAGAAGGCATAAGTTTAAGATTGGTTCAGCCTCCTGGTTAGATAGGAGGTGAATTCAGTTGGCTGCTCGGTTTGTGGCCCCTCTTTTTGTTAGTAATTTTCCGGCTAGTATATCCAATGAAATCTCCATACTTACTGTCTTCAGTGAGGAGGGGCCAATTTTCTTTACTCCAGTTGATAGGTCTTCCCACTGGAACTTTGGCTTTCTTTCTTGTCAATTGTCATGTTCAAGTTAGAATGGTTTGCAAAGTGCAAATAGAACTTTGGAGGGGCTGAATGAGAGGAGTGCAGCAGGTAGACGAATTTGCATTTACATGGCAGAAAATCTGGAGTCAAACGCGAACTGATCTTGCATAGAAGGTGAAAACAAGCAATTATGGTCCCAGAATTTCCTTTTAACTACTAAATTGCCTAAAAAAAGAGTTGGTTACTTTCATACCTTTTCATTAGTTTCTGTGTTAGTGACCTGGGACTGGCAAAGTAACAGACACCTTTTATTTATTTATTTACTTACAGTAACATATCAACGCCGTGCTCATTGATCGTGCGATCTTCAAAACACAAATTAAACGCAAGTCCACGGCTGCCCTCTTGTGACAGTGGCAAATACGGGTTGAACCCACAGGGAGCGAATTAAGCAAACTACTCAATTAAGAAACTAAAGTAATAACGAAGATGAAATTGAGAATATGTAAAGCAAACAACTACTAATAAAAGCAAGCAATTAATGAAAATAAACACTACCAATTACTGAGATTGATCGAGGCATAGGAGTCCACTAAGCATTTAACACCTTTTTTAATCGAGAAAACCCTAACTTGTTCCCATTCTATTCTTCAGATCAAAATCAAGTCAATGTATTTTGATCTGGATGATTTAACATTAAAGTCCTCTTTCTCTTTTTAGAGAAATCTTTTTATCAATTACAAATTCCCAAGGCCGAGACCTCCTTCACTTCATAAAATTAATAATCATTTAAGCATTACCCATCAAAGAAAACTGTGTTCTAAGCATGACCTATCAAACATAAGTATAGATAATCAAAAATCAGATTTTAATTTTTGTAAATAAAATACGGAAGTTATTTGCGGGTATGAAGACAGATCTACTAATAGTAAAGCATAAACACATGTGGAACAAGAAAAGATTAACTTAAATAAACAGGGGAGAAATACTTCGCTTCATCCCAAGCCTCAATCAGTAAGTCTAGCCAGCCCATTGCAAAGAAGAACTGATTTTTCATTAAAATAGTCTTCATTACAATCTTCTTTTGAGTTGGCTTTGCTTGGACAAGGCCCAAAGCTACCTAAAAAAAATTAAAAAGTGGAGAACTAGAATTAGAGAACCCTAGAACTAGAAGAGAGGGAAGAATATGGGGAGAGAGAGAGAGAGAGGGGGGGGGGGGGGGGGGGGGTGCACTTCCAAGCCTAGGAGAGTGCATGGATGGCCCCATAGGGAGGCCCTCTATTTATAGTTTGTGGCTCCTCTTGTGGCTTGAGTTGTTTCCTTCTTGGACTCCTCTTGGCTTAGCTTACACTCCAAGCAATCCTCCTATCTTATCAATGCTTTGAATTTGAATTGATCTCTTGCTCATCTTAGCCTCTTGTTGTGCAAATCTTTGAATGTGTGGGTCCCTCTCCATCTGCACAATTGTCATCCCAAGTCAAAATTTCAGCACTAATTCCCATAGTCATATCTCCCTCGTTTCAGCTCCAATTGACGCAATCTTGGGCTCTACGGATATCTACTCGAAAAGAGCTTTCCAACGGTGGGTAGGTTGCGCCTATCCGAGATCCGACACTCGGTTTAAAAGTTATGGCCGTTACAAGTTGCTACCCATGAGAAAAACAGGAATAATTGAGCGACACCTTGACCTTCTATGTGGGACCCATCTTGGACGTCCAACATGCTTTGAATCTTGGCTTCTTTATCTTCTTTCCTCTTTGGCTTGATCTCCATCTAATCTTCACAATTTTGTTTTTTTTTTTTCAAATCTCTTTGGAGTTTTTTCTATCTTGAACTCTATCTTCCTCTTGGTTTAGAACTCTATCCTCACAATTTCAAATCTCCTTTGATCCACTTCCATTTTAAATTAAATCCCTTGCTTGAATTTGAATTTCAAATCTTGGAGAAGGGGGAAGAGATTTTTCAATTTTGAAAACACCAAG
Organism: Litsea cubeba; assembly: GCA_012931725.1. Classification (NCBI taxonomy): domain Eukaryota; kingdom Viridiplantae; phylum Streptophyta; class Magnoliopsida; order Laurales; family Lauraceae; genus Litsea; species Litsea cubeba. The sequence goes on along the minus strand of CM022945.1, from coordinate 49,380,613 downwards.
GATAGAGATCTTTTAATTTTGAATGTGCAACCAGTGGACCCCACCCCTTATTGGGCGTGTATTGGGATTCACGTGTGGTCCCTACTTTAATTTTTTTTTTTCGGTTCTTTCTTTTATTTTTCTCCAACCTTTACCTTCCAATGTACATCATTTGATCCCTAGCTATTACAATGGATTGAAAGCATAAGTGGTTGCGGCCCTTGCTGGAATAGGAGTGGATTCAAATAAGTACTTAACGTACTTAATTCAAGAAATGTTGAAGTTATGATATTTTTTAAGGATGCTAGAATATTTCTACAATAATTATGTAATTATTTGATTTTATAGTCGAGTTTCTAATTGGCACCACTTAGTTAATTTGGTCATGCATTTCTTTCTTTTATTGCTCATTTGCTCGGCACTATATTCCTCTGGCTTTACTTTTTTCCATCATAGTCAGTCATTTTAATTGCATGCAACCATGCACTGATACTCATATATTTAGTGCTCTGTTAGGATTACATTAAAGATCCAGATCGGAGATTTGTTGCTGATACAGTTGCTGCAATTGGCTTGTGTGCGCAAAGGCTTCCCAATGTCGCTAGTACTTGCTTGGAAGGGCTTCTTGCTTTGACCATACAAGGTGTGTGCTTGATCTCCATGTTCAAACAAGTGAACAACTACTGAATTAGTTTAGGAACTTTTGCTATTGAATTAACATCTCAAATGGCAGAATCTTCTATAGGTAGTTTGGGCTCTAGCATTGGGGAAGAAGGTATTATGACGCAAGCCATCATGTCCATCAAGGCAATTATAAAACAAAACCCAGCTGGTCATGAAAAGGTGATAACCATTTTGCTTTAGAATCCATTTTCTTAAGGTGCACTCTCTTTGAAGCAGGCCAGATCCATGATTGGCCAGCCCATTGGGCCCAAGCCCATAAAAGAAGACTTTCAAATCATGCAAGAGTTTTTATTTTTTTAGTATCTGAATTTTAGGGTTACTTATGAGATTAATTAGAAGGTTTTATCGTCTTTTGTTTTATAGATTATTTAATTAGATTTATTTCCAAGAATAGATTAGGGTATGAGACTATATAAAGGATTGTAATCCCTCTTTAGGGACAATTCTATTGATTAATAAAATCATTCATTGAGTTTCTGTGGTGTGAGACCAAGACAGGTTTGATCCTATTGTTCCCTATCCCTAAGCCCTTTGGCTTGGAGTTTAGCCCATAGGCTACTCTCCTCATCCCGCGCCGCGTCACTCTTTATATCACTTTTCATTTTCTAAGATTCGTGAGTTTCAGATCTATGGTCTCCACTTTCCAGGCATAAATCTAGAAGTTGATTGAAACTTGTTTCATTAGTTCAGCAGTGTCTATCTAATTTAAGTCAACTCCTTTTTTTCTTTCTTATTACAAGAACAAAATTATGTTATGCTGGGGCTGTTTTTTCACCAATACTTCTATGCGAATTGTTTTATTTTTTGAACTGTGGTAGTATGTTTTTCTTTTATTAACTGATTTTCTATTCTTCTTTTGTTTTCAAAGGTGATTGTTCAACTGGCTCGTATATTGGATGCAATCAAGGTGCCTGCAGCTCGTGCAGCAATTATTTGGATAGTGGGAGAGTATAGTTCCTTGGGGCAGATTATTCCTAGGATAGTACCCACGGTACTTCAGTACCTTGCTAGGTGCTTTATTTCCGAAGAGCAGGATACGAAGCATCAGATTCTTAATGCTACTGCTAAGGTATTTTCTTGGCTGATGAATGATATGAGAATAATAAAAAAAAAAAAATTCTTGCTTAGGAAGCAAATATGTTGTGCTCTGGTATCATCTTTTTTAAATCACTTCTGTTCTAATGTTATTAGGTTGGGTCAATCATAGTGAAAACACTCTAAAATTGGGTTTCTATTATTTTGTTGGACACTATTATTATTTTTGAATGGTTCACTATTACTTAGTAGTCATGTATTTTTATAGATGTGTGAAGATGTTTCCATATGAATTTTATACAGTAGTTAAACATCACTCTAATCAGCTCAACATGGTAAAACGTATTCTACCACTACTTGTTTCTAACTTGATTCAACAAAAACTCGAAAACCGTGAAAGGCAAATCAATAGAACTCATAAAACAAAGACTTTGCAGAGTAGTTGTCTCCTAAAACTTGAAAGCTTAATTCTCTAAACTGAAAGAATTTGCAGAGTTGTTGCCTCCTAAAACTTGAAAGCTTAAATGTCTCCATCCTCCCCCTACCCACCCATGCCACACCCCACCACCACCACCAAATAAAGAAGGGCTTTCAACCTGATCAGATCGATTGGGCTATTGTCCAGTTTGATCTGGCAGCAGCATCTAGTTTTTCATTGTTGGCCATTCCAATTCTCTCTTTAAATATCAAGTGGGAATCTAAAGATTCTGAAGTTGCCCCCCGCAATACCCCATCACAATTATCATCGAACATCTGCTAAGAAGCACAAGCCAGAAAACACAATATGTGCCCTGGCCACACCTTCGTAACTCCAAATACCCATATTCGTTATAGTTCCTCCTGTAATACTCCAACCGCCCCATGAATTGTTTATTCCTAAACGAGTTATGAAGGGTATAATGAACATACCCTGTCTCCACATTGGATCAAGAACGGGTCAGAAGGATAAAAAACTGCTAATTCGTATAGAGCCATCGAACTGGCCCAACCGAAAACTAGAGCGGTATGCATTATTTAAGAAAGCTGCCAACTGAGATCATTCAATACGACGGTATGAACACAATACCAAGGCAAACCCATGGAAATACCCCTTTCTCAGAGAAAAAATAGACACTATGTAACTTTATCACATTGGAAATAACTATGCTATGGACCTGACCTTTTCATTGGATTATCTTGAAACAAGGGTTAATATTTATTCGGTTCCGTTGGTAATAATTGAACAATTATGTTCGTAGGAACAAAGAGAAGCAGATCTATTCTATACCCAATAAGTACGAATACGCAATGGGGGGATTAATCCTATTTTCCGTGAGTGGATGTATAGATACTTGTTTCTCATTCTGAATTTTCCAAAACATTGCATGTCTCTCCATTTGGATGTTACAGTTGTTTGAAGCAGCTGGCCCAATGAGGATGAGCGTGGGAGACATTTTTATTAAATGAAACTGGCAGCAATCATGGCTAAAATGAATGGTAAAATGATTTTCTTGAATGAAGGCATTTACCTGATGACACAGCTATAATCTGGTGTGAGTTTAGAGAGCTCTATAAAAATATTCTTAAGTTGTAAGCTGTGTCTTCGAAATAAAAATTTCCAGGGCCTTTTCAGAATTAGGAGAAAAGTAAGGGGCTTAAAAAGAAATCCCTAAATTTTATGTACATTTTTATTTTGTCAAAGCTGGTCTTATATATCAGAATTGTCCCTCTGTATATGTATCAGAATTGCTTTTTGTTGTTGAATTTGAATTCACGGTTATAGTTTATGTGATAATTCTCTTGGGCTTTCAGCTTTCTGACATGTTCTTTCCACAGGTTGTGTTATGTGCTCGGGGTGAACATTTGTTGACATTCAAAAGGCTTCTCACCTATGTTCTTGAATTGGCAAAATGTGATTTAAACTATGACGTCCGTGATCGTGCTCGTGTTATAAGCAAACTTCTATCATTCCATTTAGCATCTCAATGCCAAGGAGAAGCAAATTCACATCTACAGAAAAATCCAGATGTACAACATGAACTTGCTGAGAAATTATTCATTGGAAAGGCAAAATCAGCACTGCACACAAATAACAATTTTCGGTTTTATCTTCCAGGGTCTCTTTCACATATTGTTTTTCATGCAGCTCCGGGATATGAGCCTCTTCCAAAGCCTTGTAGTTTACCATACGATGATCTTCAATCATCAGAGTTGGTTCCAGGCAAAGAGACGCTTGGGCAGAAAACCGCTAACAGTGACTCGGGAACAAATGATCCCGACACGTTGTCTGGATCTTCAAATGAAGAAAGTGCATCTGCTTATAATTCGGAACATTTTATTGACAGCTCAGTTGAAAGTGACGGGACTGGCTCTGCAAGTGATAAATGTGATAATGGCAACAACAATCCGTTATTGGCAGGTCATGTCACAGAAGATGATGATACAAGGGCGCCATTGATTCATCTTTCTGATGCTGGTGTTGATTATACCAAACCAAATGAAGGTACTGGGGAAAATAGTTCTGTCTCATTAGTGGCAGAGTTGATGTCTAAAAATGCATTAGAGTCGTGGTTGGATGAGCAACCTGGTTTCTTAGAAATGGGCTCTTCTCAGCAAAGGGATGCACAATCATCTTCAGCGAGAATCTCTTTAAGGGATTGTGCTATTGGAGTTAAACCTAAAATCCATGTCCTCCTAGATCCTGCAAATGGGAATGGTTTGAAGGTTGATTATTCCTTTTCCTCTGAAATTTCAAGCATATCCAAGCTCATGGTATGTGTGGACATTTTCTTTGAAAATTGCTCCATGGAACCACTGACAAAAATTGCTGTAAAAGATGAAGAATCCGATGGGACTCCAGAATCTGCAAAACAAGCACCGGAAACCTATGAAAGGTTATTTCATGTTCATCCTTTGTTTTGCTATTTTGTACATCCTGGCGTTCAGTTTTGGTTTTACTTTGGAAAATGTACAAATTCTACGAGCCATGTCACAGGGTTCTGCTACATACTCCATATATCTTTCATGCATTCCAGTCTGGATCTAAATTTTTTCTCCATGTGGATCGTGGATGGATCATATAGCCCAAGATCGTGCAGATTGGACAGACCCAATTCCGAACCATCCAATCAGTCAAATGGGGTAGTTAAATGGAAGCTATTAGTCCACTATATATGGGTGGGAAATACTCTGATCTGTGGCTTTGGGGCTATGGTACATCCACAATGGGGCACTTCTGTGGTCCTGTATGGTTTTAGGTCCAGATGCATGTTACAGTGGCTTAATTACATCATCTGAGTGCTATCTGGCAGAGGATAACATACATACTCACACTCTTGTGGTCATATTTCTTGTCTATTGAATTTGGATTACATTGTGCTGTGTCCTTGTCTACTTTCCAGCTCTGTGATACCTGGAGATGTACCAACATTGATTCCAGTTGAAGAGATTGCGTCTCTAGAACCAGGTCAGACAGCAAAGCAAATTCTTCAGGTTCGTTTTCATCACCACCTGCTACCCCTCAAGCTGGCCGTATTTTGTCATGGGAAAAAGTATCCCGTTAAGTTGCGGCCGGACATTGGTTATTTTATAAAACCACTTTCCTTGGTTTTGGATGTCTTTATGGACAAGGAATTGCAGCTACGAGGAATGTTTGAATACACTAGAAGGTCAGTCTTCTTTTTTCTCTGTAACAGTCCCAACTTTATGAGCTAGTTTTTTAACTTTGAAATGCGAGACTGCACACACTCATTTTTGGACCCATTAAATCAAGAGTCTTGATTAGAAGAACATGGGATTCTGCCTTGAAATGTACATTTTGTGGCATAGAAATGTATAATTTACCGTAAGGATTGAATTTCAGGAGTGTCAACTGGTTACAGGTGGGGACGTGAAATCGTATAATTTGAGTTGGGCCTGGGTTATCCAGATCATGATCTGCTTATTTTTAGATATGAAATGCAGGCCATGTCATGGGCCTGAATATTGGACCCTGGCCTGCCAATGATAGCCATCAGCAGGATGGCTCAGACTTGAGCCAGGCTTTAATAGACCAAATTGTTAAGTACAGGCTCGGATCAGACTGTTCACTTTGTTGGCCTAAATGGCCTAAATGAAGATCAAGCACAGGCATGATTGATGGTGGGATAGGTGTGGAGACTCATTTAGCAACTTGTACATTCTATTTTTTTATGAGGTTGTCTGGTCTCTTCAGTTAGGAGAATTCAAAATAACCAGATGTTTCTTCCATCATGTTGTAACAGGTGCACATTTACAGACCATATCATGGACCTAAAAGATGAGAAGGATCATGGGTCCTTTAATGAGGACAAATTTCTTACGGTGTGCCGGAGCCTAGCGTCAAAAATGCTTAGTAATGCAAATGTCTTCCTGGTGTCCATAGACATGCCGGTAACCAGCAGCTTCGATGATGCTACAGGTCTGTGCTTAAGGTTCAGCTGTGAGATGTTGAGCAGCTCTATTCCTTGCCTAATAACTTTCACCATAGAAGGTAAATGCTCTGAACCATTGAGCGTTGTGGTCAAAGTAAACTGTGAGGAGACGGTATTTGGGCTGAACTTGTTGAACAGGGTTGTGACATTTCTATCATTGACATCCTAGTCTGTGTAAGGTTGTTAAAGATTTCACACGTTATGAAACAAGGTGTGTTGAGGATTGGTTTGGCCTGATGTGTTTTCATTCTAAATGATGAAGGAATTTTCTTTGTATCCCCTTCTATTATAAATGATGAGGTATTGGCCTTTGTGTCAGTTTAGATAAAAGCAGGATTAGTTGTATTGTTTTGCCTTGAATGACTTTCTCATGAAGAGAGTTGTGGTCTTGCAAACCAGCTATCTTTTTGTTTAGTCAGAAGGCTGAGGATTAGTTTTCTGCTCAAATGTTGCATTAAAACTGCATTTGCCTTTTGACTTCTGAGGCCATCTATGTGATGTGTCTGTCATATCACATGCCTTGTATTTGAATTTGATCCATATGATTAAATTCAGAGAGACGAAGGGAGGCGCTTACGTTGTGCACCAGAACCTAACACCACCTCTGTGGAGACCAATGTAGCTGCACTGGTCGGTGATGCAGCCGGTGAAGCTATAGAATTGCCAGGGAAGAATGCCGTTTCGACATTTCTAATGCGCTTTCAGAAGGGAGCATTGCTCCATTGCTGGTGTTGAGAGAGTCAACAAGGGGGGTGAAAGTAGAAGTCGGAGTCGAGGGAGGAGTTTTGGTCTTGGAGGCTAGACTTGCAACTTTACTCTCTTATTTCTAAGAAAGGTTCTGGTTATGGATTTTTTTTTTTAATAATTTATTTAATTTGTTTGAATTCGTGGGATTTATAATAGAAGGTTGGATTTAAAAAAGAGGTTTGTTGTTGGGTACGTTCATTGTTCCTTCTTTGGAATCAAATGATGAAGATAGAAGTGATGGGTCAGATTAAATGGAATTTTGACAGTATTACATTTGCTTTACAATCTAAACTGCAGTTTACCTGAGAGTTTGATTGGTCGTGTTTTTCTATTTTTGTAAATGTATCACTTACCGTGAGAAATTTTGAAGTGCCGGTTAATTGAAATGGCAATTTGATGCATTTACATATGTTTTGCAATTTAAGTAGACTTGGAGTTTGATTGGTTATATTTATTCTTTGTGGAAATGTAAAGATTTGGAAGCATTTAGTTGTTTGATTTACAAAGCGTGAACTGTTTGTTATGAGTTTGAAACAGTGGTAGGATTGAATGAAAAATCATTAATGTGATATGCCCATTCTATGAATGTCAAGCTTTGATGGTTTATTTCTTTGGTAAGATGAGATATTTGAGAATTCTTTTCATCTTTTGCGTTTGCTGGTATATGGTTTCCAAAAAAAAAAAAAATGGTCGGGTCTCACATTAGGCCAATCAGACCACCTATTTGACAAGTATGGGCGCGCTCATATGGTTTCTCCAATATCCAACCCATTCAGATCTATATACATTGGCTTGAATGCTAGACTAGGTCAGTGGTTTTTTTTCTCTTTTTTCTTTCTATCGGAGGGTTTCCAACGTTTTGGCTGGATTAATCCCTCCGGGCCCAAAGGGAAGTCGGATAAACACTTTTGTGGTCCCAGGGTAGTAGCACTAGTGGACTCAAATTAGGTCAGTGGTATAGGACTTAAAGTGATAACCTTATTCCTTTCATCCACTTTTCTTTCCAAAATGAAGGTTTGCATAAGAGGGGTTTCTCCTTTACGATACTTTGAGAAAAAGCCTTTCTCTGCAGTTACTTGAATATGGGCATCTTGGCTCTCCTTTAGAATCAAATAGGAGTTGGTCATATGGTATTTAAGCTTAAAAATATGATGTGTTAAATTTTGTAGTAAGATCAAATTCTATTGGAGTAAAATTTGAAAAAAGTCCATTAAGAAGGAGCCATTTATTCTAAGTAGCATGGATATTAGATCTTAACTATTCACCTTTTTGTGGCATTAGCTAATGACTGTTTGTGGCGTGCTATAAACTCTCACTATCCATGCTTGCCATAGGCATCACAGCCATCAAATGATCACAAGTAACCAGTCAATGAATATTCAAGCATCCATGTCTACCATAGGCATTGTAGCTCATTAAACGATCACAAGTAACCAATCAACAAATTTTTATTAATTAATTATGGGTGGATTGGTTAATATATGATCAATATGATATAGGCCTACCTTGATCAGAGCGAGATATAATAAGTCTTAAATCAAGTAGCAAAATATTATTTTGTGCAATTATTGTGAGCCCTATTATTTTTGGATTTTAATTGTCTTCAAAGTTTTGAAAAATCATATCTCTAAAAAATTGAGGTATTTTTCTTTTCTCTAATATTAGGAAAAACTTTGCAAAAAATATATAAATTTATTTTAAAATGTTAAGAAAAGAATCAACAAATATGAAAATATTATCAATCCCCTCTAAAAAAAATCTTGGCTCCATTGCTATTAGTCGGCAATCACTTGTGTCATGGGATGAAAAATCCAGGCTCCACCATTGAGTCCAAGATTCATGTTTCAAAGCATGAAGCTTTCTGCAATAGAAAAAGGAAATCTGACACATATGAAAAGAGAGGGAAGGATTTTTGGTGAGCGCTGCAGGAGCGGAACTAGGATCCAAGCTATGGGGGGGCCATTGTAAAAAAAAATAAAATTCTCGGGGGGCCATGTGTAAAAATTATTTTAACTTGAGGAAAAAAAAAAAAAACTAAGGTGACCTTATTGTAATTTGGGGGGGGGGGGGGGGGGGGGGAATGTTCCCCTACCAATCCCCCTTAGTTCCACCCCTGGCGCGCAGCAGCCTTGCATTATTGAAAGTTAAAATGCCTATATGCAAAGAGATGTTATAATCCTGGGGGGTTTCCCCTACCAATCCCCCTTAGTTCCACCCCTGGCGCGCAGCAGGCATGCATTATTGAAAGTTAAAATGCCTATATGCAAAGAGATGTTATAATCCTAGACCGGAGAAATTAAAGAAACAAATGCTTAAAGATGATACGGCGGCCTGTTATTGGGTCCACTCTCAGTGAAAATATAACAATTACGATAAGTGATCCGGACTCATTACTACTTAGACTTATTTTGGGACACAGCCATATTATGCAAAGAGATATTATAATCCTAGACCGGAGAAATTAAAGAAACAAATGCTTAAATTTTTGGATGATACGGCGGCCTGTTATTGGGTCCACTCTCAGTGAAAATATAACAATTACGATAAGTAATCCGGACTCATTACTACTTAGACTTATTTTGGGACATAGCCATATTATAGAATGCTTGATACCAAGACACAGTTTTTTAATCAACGCATATTCTTCCGAAATCCTAATGGAGATGATGGACCTACAAATGAATCACTTAATGGATTGCAATTTTTATTAAATACACCAAAAATACTTTATAAATGTAATAATGCATATTAATATACTTATATTGGTAATTTCATTCAGTCGAGCAGCATCAATGCTCAAGTGAACTTTACCGGGGGAGCCATTCATGAGGCTAATTTCTGATCCCATCTTCTTCCTTTATAGCCAACAGCCATCATTCCACTCCCTGTGGCCTGTGTATGATGAATTGCCACCAAATCTAATTTCATATTCATGATGACTATCCTCACTATTCGGTTTTGCTCACCATTTTTAAACAACAAAGTCTTAGAGAGAGAGAGAGAGAGAGTGGTGTGAAAGATGTATCGATTATCTCATATCTTTTGTGATGAGATTTAGTGGACCTTCTATCCAAGCATAGCCTTATCCATTCCCCATACTTTCTATTATATATATATTATAAGTATTTCACTAATTCATCACATGTATAAGACCAGGGACTCACATCTAACATGAAAGCTTACCTAAAATGGATGGCGAAGATGTTGTCTATTACAATTAAATCAATGGTCTTGATCATTCTCCGTGTCTTCAAGGGGTACAAAATCTTTTCTATTAGATTCATATAGGGCACTTTTGGTGTAGCAAAATCTACAGGGAAAATATATCTACTTTCTGCGATTTTATGCTATATCCAAGTTTGGCAGTCACAAATCATCATTGATTTTTTGCGCCTAAAATCTGAGATCCATGAGATTTTGGGATCCGATCCTTCCCCATCGGATATGCAAATCCTCCCTACAAAAGGGGTGTGTATAAAAGCCAAAATCCCACCCAAAAAATAAAGACCCTCTTGATCTCTTTATTTTGCCACTTATTCAATAAAAATGATAACATCTCATCCATAGATTATAATCTGATTAATATATAATAAATGTGCCCCATCATTTTAATCATATGTGCACTAGTGGTAATGGTTCTTAATTTGTTCAATATATAATGTGGCCTCATCAATTTATTCATATGTCCACTTGTGATAAGGGGCTTTAGTTTATTCAATAAAGTGGGCCCCATTTATTCAATCATACGTACACTTGTGAGAAGAAGTCTTAGTTTATCTTATATCAAGAAAAAGACCCCACTTGATATACTCATACTTATACTTCTTGGTCATGACTAACTTTCATAGGCCTCATAAGTAGGTTGTTTATTTTTCATGGATTCTACAAATATGGATTAAAGAAATCATAAGTGGTTCCACATTTACAACCAAATGTGGAATGCAAAGAATCTTTAGCTATATAAATTCTCAGCAAGGATTATCCTTTTTTAGGGGTAGACAGGAATCATAAATCCCACGTATTCTTATCATATTACCAAACGTGCCCATAATAAAATAGTTAATAGATGGGTGCTGGAAAATCCGTAACCTTATCCTCTAGTACTAAACTTCATAAGGTTTCTGAACGTAATTAATTAAATTGACACCCCTTTCCATATTTAACATTGGAAACTTATCACCTACACGGTTAGTGCACCCCTCCTGGTCATTCACACTATTTTTTTCAATGACTACTCGTCACTGCCAGTGACTCACATCGAACATGAAAGCTTACCTAAAATGGATGGCAAAGATGTTGTCTATTACAAAATCACTGATCTTGATCATTCTCCATGTCTTCAAGGTGTACAAAATCTTTTCTATTAGATTCATATACAAAAATAGTTAAATCGATGGGTGCTGGAAAATCCATATCCTTATCTTCTATTACTAAACCTCATAAGGTGTCTGAACACAATTAATTAAATTGAAAACCCTTTCCATATTTAGCAATAGAGACTTATCACCTATTGTGTACTAATATACACCCATCAAAGCATCACACTGTCCATTTCTCTATGAGCAATAGAGACTTATCACCTATTGTGTACTAATATACACCCATCAAAGCATCACACTGTCCATTTCTCTATGCCATATTTTATTAGGACACATACATGTAGAGCAGATGCTTGGCCCCTCGATTTAAAAGAGCACCTTCCTTTGTCTCTCTGCATAGAAGCTATTACGTAGATGGAAAGCCTGAGTTCAAAAAGATAGTTGCAATTTCCTTCCTGTTTTGTAACACCCAAACCCAATTCATTGTCCAAACTCTTTGCCACACAACGCTAGCTTCTCACTCACCTATCAAATGACCCGCAACCAATGTCCTTCTCATTACCGACAACAATGGGAGAATCAAGGAGGGGTTAGAGATTGATTCCACTTTTTTTATTTAGTTTTTAAATATATTATCATTTTCTTTTATTTTCATGTTCATTTCCTTTTCCTAAACCAATATTAAGAATTTTCAAGTTCATGTTCTTTAATATTAGAAACTTTACTCTCTTCTTTCTGAGAAATGTTCTGCTGCTTATGGTGTTTTCAGTTTTATAGTTTTTTAGTTTTATTTGAGTTTGTGGTATTTAGAATAGGCTCAATTTTTCTCCAGCTATTGTTATATTTCATGACATTATAAATCTAACAAGAGGGAGACTCCTAGAGCCCACCAATTAATTAAAAATTCAAGCAGCTCAAAATAAAGGCATTTCTAAATATATGGGGGCATCCTCAATTTTATCCCATTAGGAGCAGGAGTTCATCCCACATTAAGATTGATTTATTTCATACTAGGGTAAAGCTTGGGGATATGCTCCTACACTATGGAGGGTTCAGATTTTTAATAGGTGATCCCATAATTAATGGAGTTCTACTACTTTAAATCAGCATTTCTCTAAGTCAAAGCTTCAGAGGAACCAGACTCATCATGGATTCCGATCGAAGGTGGGATCCACACCAGTTAAAAACCTTCGAACCAAAGAACCTTGGAACCAAAAAAGGTTTAAAGTGACTACTGACCACCATTAGGCAGCTCATGTGTTTCTGGTTGGATGTTGAAATTCCAGCTCATCTTCGCTCTTTCCAGTGATAGACTTGCATCTTTGTGGGCTCCACGAGCTGGAGTTGGACTTCCACATGCGCAATGTGCAATCTGCTAGTGAAATAAATGCGACAAAGGCCTCAAATTGAGCTAGATTTGGGACTTACTCTTAATTTCTCCTTGGCCTATTGATTTTCAGCCCATATCTAGATATTATGGTTTTTAAAATTTGGGACTTTTTCTAGATCTAGTGAATTTGAGCTTAAATCTTAGTTTCTCAGTTTCTCTTAGATCTAGTTTCTCTTATTGCACCCTATGTTATGTAGTTTTCCATGAAGTTCATTATTGCAGGTTGTGGCTTTGATTCAGATAACTAAGAAATTGACTCACTCGGATGGCCACTTAGATTTTGAGGCTTAAAACCTAAAGCTATGATTTTCTATGACAATGATATTTAGTTCATCCATGACTCTGAGTCAGCTCAATCCATTTTCTCAACTTTTAATTTTTATGCATCTAAGCGGACCTTAAAGCTTGAGCTTATCTTGATATTTTTTTAGTTGGATTATCCTGATAGATTGTAGTCTATCCCTTGAATAGAAAAAAAAAAGTAATCTTTTTTTCAAACAAATGTGTTAGGGTGAAAATAAAATGTGATGCAATGAAATACATCAGGGCAATGATTTTGTCCATTCAATAAAAGACAATGGTTTTAATCTGCTCAACAATTTCCTATTTACCATGTACTTTTGCTTTCTTTAATGAGACAGTATTAACTTTGATAAAATTAAACAGACCCCCTCTGTTACATAGAAGACATTTTCTTAAGAGGACACAGACTCATGTTTCAAGACCATGGTCATATATCATAGAATTAATTTTGGTTGAACCTAGCCTACAATAGGTCTCGTTTAGTAGAGCTCACACTCACAAGCAAGGTCTATACTCATGCAGTGCGAACCAATTATTGAAGAGCCGGCAACACCAGAACCAGAGTGCTTAGACACTTTGGAAAGTGCAATTAAGGATGCTTTCTGATGAAATTCCAATGATCAAACTAAATATTAAAGAGTTCATGCAGAATGTAAAGAATTACATGCAAGAAAAGGGTCAACTCCAAGATGTTGATATGTCGGGGGATTTAGTTGCTCTAACTCAAGAAGCTGCCACTATCCCTATACCCAAGCTGAAGAATGTCAGTCCTCTGCGAACAGAGCACCAAGTGTAAGTATATTCCTACCTTCCTCGTATTGGCATTAACATTTATAATGAAGTATTGAACATAGAATATACATAGGAAAACCAATATTACCACATTGAAGCATTGAAATGTTATTATCAGCTTATTATTATCTGCATATTCTCATTATTAAATTGAACCCATGTGATATTATTTTTCATTGTACAATAACCATTTTCTTCTCCTCACTGCAGCTATGAACTTCCAGATGCACACCCTCTCCTTGCAAAGGTTAGCCGCTCTCCAACCATATATTTAAGCAAATTTTTTATGCTAATATGTATTCAATTTTACCCTTTAGGTGGGTCCAGGATTAATGATTAATTATACACTTAGATTTTTGTTTGCAATGTTATCGTTACAGTTGGACAGAAGAGAGCCTGACAATCCATGTACATATCTTCTTACTTTATGGACACCAGGTATGCGCAAGCATTAAAGATGATATATGGCTATATGCACTTTAAAATATGGTTCTGTATCTGCTAATTAATAACACATGGCATCTGATGACAGGTGAAACGGCACAATCCATTCAACCACGTGAAATTGATTGCACCTCCCACAAAAGTCTGGTAATCTATGCAGCAAGAAGACATGCTTTACATGTAATAGCATGCGAGAAGCAAATGCACAAACAGTCAAAGGCACGCTTCTGGTGAGAAACTACCATGGCTAATATATACGCGTACGATGTAGGAAAATTTTACTTTACAAGAATTAGATTATATTGACCTCCAAAATATCACCATTGGACAGATACCATGTGGAACGGCAATGAGAGGGAGCTTTCCACTCAATGGCACTTATTTTCAAGTTAATGAGGTAAATTTACATTCTTGCAGGAAATGATAGAGCTAGGCCTAGAAGCAATTACTACAGATGAACATTGAACTCCAAGCAAACAGAATCAAACTTGAGAAAAGCATTATTATTAGAATATGTGAAAATGTTACATTTTGATGTTTATTTGCATTCTCAAATAGTGTATAAATATGTATCAAACTTTAAGTGACATGCAAATCCGATGTCTCAGTTTGAGTATATAGAAACCAAAGTGTTGAATATCATATTTTCTATTATATTATTCAATCGATTAGTTTAGATCAACACATATAGAAGTCAAAAGCATGTAATTTATGTTATTGGTAGCAACTCGGTTGCGCCATTGGCTAATGCATATATCACTTTCATTCTTAAAGAAGGGGAGCATTTCTAAACAAGAAATTAAAGGTATCAATTCATATTACTTTCTAACATATATATATATGTGGATAAGTAAGAAATCTGATAAAACTGTGGATACTGTAATGGACTAAGTGTAGTAGGATATGTTGCATTGCAACTGCACAGTTTTAACTTACAAGTATCTCTGCAGCATCTGACTGATGCAAGGGGCCAAAATGGGAGCCATTCATAATATAGAAGATAGGCACAAGAAGGGACTTGCACGAAGCCTTGCTTGCACAAACCCCTACTTAGAGCATTTCTTTTTTCCACATTTTCTGTTGCGTGTACGTTTTTTCATTTTTTGAATAGTTAAAAATAACCTTTATTGTAGTACTCAACTAAATATTATTCATTTACCTATCGTGTTTTGTCTCCTCTTTATTTTAATTCCAAAAACATCCTGTAAGCTAAGTAATAATTTATCTTTCCAAGTTTTTTAAAATTTATCTTTATTAGTGTTGTTTAGGGTAAGGCTGCGTACACATTCGCCCACCCTCCCCCTACCCCCGCTTAGCCGGGGAGCACTTTGTGCATCGAGTGAGCCCTTTTTAGTGTTGTTTATTTTCTAATATGTGACATCATCTTATTGCATATGGGATTTTTTTCCTAGTCTTACGTTAGAAAATCAATTAATTAACATTTCAATTTTCTATGTATACTTTAAAAGCAGGAAGAATGTAATCAGGGGCGGACCCATGTTAATTTGACCTGGGGCGATTAAAAAATAAGTAATGAGTTGAATGGGCCTTGGCCCATGCCCCATGTAAATTAAAAAAATTGCCACTACAAGAAATCCAGGATGTTGTGACGAAATTTGATGACGAATTTTTTTTTTTGTCTTAAAAAAATACCCAAAGAAGACGAAATATAAATTTTGTCATTTGTTTTAACTTTTTTCAAAAGTATAGGAGACGAAAATAAAATTTCGTCTGCAAAAATAAGGCGCCAACTTCATTTGCATTGGCGCCAATTATTTTAGCTCATTGGAGACGAACATTTTTGTCACAAAATAATTTTTTTTTTGCGACGAATGTAATTCGTCACCAATAAGGATAAGTTATGGAAGACAAACATATTTCGTCACCAAAATAAGGCGCCAATTTCATTTGCATTGGCATGAATTTTTTTTGCTGATTGGAGACGAACATTTTTGTCACAAAATATAATTTTTTTTGCGACAAACGTAATTTATCACTAATAAGAATAAGTTATGGCAGACGAAAATATTTCGTCACCAAAATAAGGCGCCAATTTCATTTGCGGTGGCGCGAATTATTATAGCTCATTGGAGACGAACATTTTTTGTCACAAAATATAATTTGTTTTTGCGACGAACATAATTCGTCACTAAGAAGGATAAGTTATGTAAGACAAAAATATTTCGTCACCAATAAACACTCAATCATGCCGTTTCATCTCTTTGTTAAATGGGCGACAAATATATTTTTGTCTCGGAAGAATAAGTTGTTGGGCAAATTATTTTAGCTGATTGGAGACGAATATTTTTGTCATAAAATATAATTTGTTTTTGCGACGAACGTAATTCGTTACTAATAAGGAAAAGTTATCGAAGATAAAAATATTTCGTCACCAAAATAAGGTGCCAATTTCATTTGTGTTGGCGCCATGGTTAAAA
Organism: Litsea cubeba; assembly: GCA_012931725.1. NCBI lineage: Eukaryota > Viridiplantae > Streptophyta > Magnoliopsida > Laurales > Lauraceae > Litsea > Litsea cubeba. The sequence continues at coordinate 49,364,052 of CM022945.1, read as the reverse complement.
TCTCTGTGAAGCACAAAAAAGGAAAGACAATCAGCAAAAGAGTCTTAGCTATCATGGTCAAGTAGAATCCTTTTGTCTTCATGATTGCTACTTTTTTAAAACATGCGCTTCACGAAGGGGGTCCGGGGGTATCCCCCGGCGGGGATCGAGCTAAGGGATGCACAAATTCTTAGATAAATCAATTCCTCAAATTTATTTTTTTATGAAGTTCTTCCTTTGAAAAATAATATGTCCCTTCTTAGATAAATCAATTCCTCAAATTTATTTTTCAAAATATTTTCAAGATTACTTTTGCTGGCCCATAATTCACGCAGGGATTGTTATTATTAATCTGGACCCCATAGCCCCTCTTTTTTTTCCTCCCGCCATCTCCCCACGTTTTTCCCTCCCGCCCTCTGCTCTGTTTTCCCTCCCGCCCTTGGCTCTCTATTTCTCTCACAAGAAAGAGAGAGATCGAGATCCCATAAAACCCCCCTTTCTCCTCCCGCCCTCTGCTCTCTTTTTCCCACCCGCCACCGCCCTCTGCTCTCTTTTTCTATCACAAGAAAGAGAGAGAGAGATCCCACAAAACCCCCCATTCTCTTTCCTTTCCTTTCCCTATAAGGAGTACAAATGTTGCCTTCTCCTCTTCCTCTTCAGACACACCACTAAATCCCAAACCCCCCCGTCCCATTTCCTCCTCCAACAAAAAAGCCCCTTTTTTTCTCTCTCCCCAAACCCACTCGATGAGGAAAATGCAATCTTTTTTGCTACTATAGCTCAGATCGGTGGTTTCAAGGGTTTCCATTTTGAGATCCTCTCGGATCTACTCTGTTTTGCTCTAGCTCTTCGATTTGAAGAGTCCACTCTTTGCATCTCTCACTACACGGTATGCATTTTTTTTGAGCTGATGGTTTGATTGTGTTGTGTTTGACGCTTGTTACTGTTAATACAACTGATTTTTGGTGATTTTTTAGTAGGGACTTTGTGTGTTGTAGTACTGATTCTTATTGGGTTTAATGTTTTTTGGGTTTTTTAGAGTGGGGCAGTGATGGGAGTGTTGGGAGTCATACTGATGAGAGTGTGTGTGAGTAGATTAGTTTTGTTCTTATCATCAAAGTCTTCTTCTTCTTCATCAATTAGTGCCAAATCTTGCCAAAATATGTTTAAGGGATTCTCTCAGTTATGAGCTTCTGTGCATGAAGAATTGGATTGAGGTGTTTTTCCTCTGTCTTGCTCTTTATACTATTGTTGATGCATGTGATTTATTCTACTATGAATCTGTTGGAATTTGATTAAACTCAAACTATTTTGTTGACTTAGTCTTGTTTTGAATAAATCTGTATAGCAGATTTGTAGGCACTGTTATGCAATTAGTGGGTGGTCACTTGGTGGCAGTAAAGTAGGTTTCAGTTGAAGCTTTTTTAGGAAGAAATTGTTTTGTATTCACCTATAAATATGTGTTATTGTTTACTGTTTTCTATCATCAATTCTAAAATAAAAATTACAGAGTTCTTCACTCATCGAGAATCTTCTTCCTATTATTTTTAAAGTGGGTTATATCAAGGCGGGTGTATTGAAGAGGTGGATATTACACTATTTAAAAATCAAAGTGTTGGATATTACACTATTTTATTGTATTAGGATGAAATTATTTATAATGATGAATGGATAATTTCATTTTGTTAATTCGTAAATTTGTTTTTATCTCTATTGGTAGCTTATTTGACGAAAGTTCTTTGTCTTCCTTTATATTAAACGCGACAAAATTATTTCGTCTCTATTTCTTATATTTATGATAAAATATTTTTGACTCTAATTTCTTCCTTTAATGACAAAATATTTTGTCATTAATTACTTGCATATATGTTCCCACAGAGTCTATTGGAGACAAAAAAAAAAATCGTCATCTATTGGTACTTTTTTAGACAAATTGCTTTTGTCTTCATTTATATTAAACGCGACAAAATTATTTCATCTCTATTTCTTATATTTATGACAAAATATTTGTCTCTAATTTCTTCCTTTAATGACAAAATATTTTGTCACTAATTACTTACAAGTATGTTCCCAACAGAGTGTATTGGAGACGAAAAAAATCGTCACAAATTTATCTTTTTCAATGACGAATTTTTTTCGTCTCCAATACCTTTTAGAGACAAGGCTTTGGCAACAAAACAGGTGACGAAAAATTTTCGTCTTAATTAGTTTTGGTGACGAAATGTGTACATTTTGGGACAAATTTGTGTCGTCCTTAAACCCCAAATTTCTTGTAGTGTGCCCCACCTCATTGACTCTTTTCTTCTCTTTTTTTGTGGAAAGGAACCAAAAAGAAAAAGAAAAATAAAAAACTCTTTTCCTTCAATCTCTGTGGGAGAGTAAGATCACGCAACTTGTCTCCATTCTATGACGGGAGGAAGATGAAGACTCTTGTTTGCTCTTTTATGTCTTTTTTGTGATCTTGGACTTGTTTTCTTAGATGTTGTCTATCTTTTTATTGGTTTTATCATTTGAGTTATTTCCAAATCTATCATTGTAGAAGCTATTGAGGGAAGCTATGGTGGAGCTTGTAGTCGGTGGCAGCGGTGCAGGAGAAGGGGTTGAAAGAACAACTATGTGTGGTTTTTCTCTCTTGCCTTATATGAGTGATGGGGTTCTTTGTAGAGATGAGAGATATAGTAATGTTTAATCTTCATTTGCATGAGACTTAGGCAAGGAAAAAAAAGGTGTCTAGTAAGGCTTAGCTTCTTTTTCTCTCCAAAGAATATTAATGGAACTCTATATTTGAATCAATGGAATTTAAAAAATTAGGGCTAAATCCGAACTCTTATTCTCTAAATTATAATTCCAAACCTAAATCTCCAAATCCTAAATGAAATCCTAAGCCCTAAATCACCAAATCTTATATGCAAACCTTAATCCCTAATTCCCTAAATTCCCTTTATTCGTAAGCCCTAATCCCGCGGAGTCCCCTATTTCATAATCCCTAATTCCCTAGTTTCTCATTTTTGAAATTTTTTCTTGGGCCATAATATGATTTTATGATTATTCTGATTACGTTCATTTGCAAATATAAGTGGGTTTCATGTGATACATGAACTATTAGGAGCTTAAGGAAAGGATAAAGACTAAGAAGATATTAATTTCCACAATATAATGATTATTACTTTTTTAGGGTACTTCGGAGTTTTTTTTTAGTATTGTTGTAATATGGTTGCTAATTGATGGGCCAATTTCTTGAGTAGTAGAAAAAGATTATGTATGAATTTGGTGTTAGTAGTAGGATTCCTCACAAAAAGAAAAACTAGTTGAAAATCATGTCTTTAACCTATTATATAAATAGAGATTGTTAGTAGCTAGCAATGATTTTGACGCAATTGATTTTATCTTTAAATTAGATATGAAAATATATATATCAAAAAGATCAAAACGGCTAATCTATTTAAACGCAATACTTTTTCTCCTTTTCTATTGTTAATGTGAAAAAAATCTAGTAAAAAAAAATATTGATATATTCAATTAACCATTATCTGTCCCACCCAAACTAAAATCCTGGGTCCGCCATTGAATGTAATAACATTCAATTTGGTACATTACAAAGGGATATAGGCGCATAGCCAATGTTCTTGTGGCCATATTGTAATGATTATTTTGTTGGATATGATTAAAACATCACGCCTGGTGGTTGTACTATTACTTTTTATCTTTTATACATCTCTGTGATGAATATCCTATATATATATATATATATATATATATATATGGGAAATATTCAAGTGAGAACTAGTTCTCACCTATTAAATGAGAACTTTTTTACGGGGCCCAACTAGCAACCCATCCAAACCTAGTAACTAATAGGGAACCCCCTGATAGTCACATATCTCAAGGATCGACACACATCCGAATGGATTGAACCGTTGGATCGAGGGTTGAATATTTTTTTGAATATGAAGCCATTAAACTTGTGGGCTACGGATGAAGGGGTTAGGGGCATGGGTTTGGGGTCAAACTTGATACTTAGGGTGGTCTCACATAGATCTTTCCATCCCCCTTAGTCACATCCCCAAATGGGGCCCACAATTGGGCCATACAAAAAAAATTCTCATATAATATGTGAGAATTAGTTCTTACTTGAAATATTACCCTATATATATATATATGTATATGAGAAATTCTAAAAAACGCCCCGCTTAAAAAATCTCATTTTCTGCTTCAGCCCTGCCTCCACCCCACCTGCCGGTGGAGGATCAAGAGGTAGAGCCTCGAAGAAGTGGCGCAACCCAAACCAGAGCCGGAAGAAGGCCGAAGGGCCGCCCGTGGGCTCCAAAAAACAAGCCCAAGCCACCCATCTACATGACTCGCGAATCCGCCTACACCATGCAGACCACCATGATCGAGACGCCCCCAGATGGCGACATCGTCAAGGGTGTCGCCAACTTTGCCTTCCGCCGCCGCATCAGAATCTGCATCCTGAGCTGCAACGGCGCCGTCGCAAACGTCTCCTTCATCGACTCCACCTCCTCCCATGCCCATGCATCAACCGTCACGCTGAATGGACGTTTTGAAACCCTCTCCCTATCTGCCACCTTTCTCACCTGCCCTATTCCGCCGCCACCGTCGCAATCCTCCTCTTTGGGCTCTCCAACGAAGTTGCCGATCACCATTAGTCTCGTAGGAGCTAACGAACAGGTGATTGGAGGGAAAGTGGTTGAAGCGTTGATTGTCGATGGCCCTGTCGTCGTGGTGGCAGCATCTTTTAGGTACATATCTTTACTCCGTCTACAGCCGACGAGCGGAAAAGCCAACGTTACAAATCCTAATGCCGGCGTCGCCAATGCTCGCTGTGGCGATGCGGGTTTACGGAGCCCCAGCTCCGAACACCAGCAATCGGCAGCTTCCTTCATCGAAAATGCCTTGGTTGTGCAGTACTATTTCTATGATGCTAGGAGTGGCCATCGATCCCGATCAAAGAAAGAGGTTGACAGCTTCGCCCGCTGTGGACATGCTGGTTTACGGCGCCCCAGCTCTGAACTGTTGGGGATGTGCAACCAAAGTCCCACAATCGGCTAGAATTGAAAAAGATCATGGGCATATAAATTGAACTAAGTACTTCATTGAAATGAGGCCTTTTGGGTAGAACCCAACAACAAACTGCATGCCTTGGTTGTGCAGTACTATTTCTATGATGCTAGGAGTGGCCATCGATTCCGATCAAAGAAAGAGGTTCACAGCTTAGCCCAGATGGGAGAGGTTCCAAGATACAAACCCAAAAGCTAAAAGTGAAGAATCCAATGTTTTACATGCAATGAGTTCACCTCCAACTCTTATTTACCTCAGCAAGCACTTGCCAAGTTTCAAGAGTAATTTCATTTCATTTTTCTCATTCATCACAATTGAAATTTGTATTCCAGGTTGTACTCTTGAGAGCTCTCTGTACGTATCACTTATTCTCACATCTGGTTCTCAGGTCGTGGTAGAAGTAAGCAGCAACCTGTTCCTTCTAACATTAATTGATGATGGGTGGGAAACAGTGTCTGATCTTGACACAGAAAAGGCAACAAGAAGAAGATATCAAGCTGAAATAGACAGAAAAAAATCGTCATATGATGTATGCATTTGTACTGATAAAGGCTTTAATCTCACGGTTACCGCACATGTTAGTTCAATTTATTCATGATATCCTATTATTGTCAAAATGAGTTCAGCACAATTCCCGAGATGGTGATGAGTGAGAGGGTTCGAGTATGACCTAAATTGGACCAAATTGATGCAAGAGCAAAGACTCATACAATGCAGAAAACTTAACACAATCAATTCCTAGACTTGCCTCACCTAATAAAGGCTGTAAAAAGACTAGGTCTCTGTCCATGGGATACCAAGTGCTTTTTAATCAACAGATTTTGGCTTTGACCTATGGATCCAATAGACTCAAATCTTATCGGTTACCATTTTTTTATTTTGTTGGAAAGATCTTATCATTTACTCGGTTATTGTTATTATTTAAACACAATATTATACATGTAATAATGCATATTTATTATACACATATATTGGTCATTTTGTTCACCTGAGCATCACCACTCAAATGAGCTTATGGGAGAGAGCTCTGTTGAGTTGTCACCAATTTAATTTCATATTGATGGATCCTCATCATTGGGTCTCACCCAACAATTTTTTGAACCATTTATATATTTATTTGAGGGGGAGAGAAGGTATAGCTATTTCCACCCACATGCCTTTTAATCACATATCTTTTTATGTTTTGTGTCATACAGGAGTGAAAGCATATTCAGCTTGGTCCATATTGAACCCTGATCAAACTTCAATCCATTATTCATCATTTACAATAAATGGACGAAACCTTAATTTTTCAGGTCAGCTTGGTCAAACGATATTATAATTAGTCTCATTTACAGCCTTGGCAAGTATCTTAAACTAGTGTTTTCTACTCCCATGTGCTTGAAAGTGTAACGTGGGACAACACAATCAGAAACCCGTGAAACATTAATCAAGAAATAAGAACTTAGATAATCATATCCATTGGTCAAGGAAGGGTTACATGGATCCCAGTATTGCAAATCATGGTTCATGGGATATGATTCACCTCTTGTCCATGATTTCGTTATGGGCATATAAAATATCATATATTTTGAATCACTTGTGTAATTGCTTTCAATTTCTTGTGGGTCAGGTTTTAAATCTAAATTTCAAGTGATTGATCTGATTATCCATTTTCTATTATTAGTTGTGGATATTAAAATTTGGGTGACATTGGAAGAGGATCCAGCCATCTATGTGCCATCATGGGTCCAGGAATTAACATAAATAAATAATGCAGACATCTATCATCCATGTTGAGACTCATGAGATGAATTATATGGACTATGAAACCTTGGTCAACTTGAAAAAAATACTCAATGTCTCACATTCCACGAAAAAATCTCACTTAACTAAGAGATCGATTGTTACCAAACCAATGGCTTGATCCCTCTGTGTCTCGAAGGTATGCAAATTTTTTTTTGTAAAAAACTCACATGCAAGAATCACAAATGTAAATGTTAATGTGTATCATTATCCTCTAATACTAATCTTGCAAATCAAATATAGTTAACCAAACAAAACACCCAAACTTCCTCTGCCCCTGCAACTCAGCACCCACAATTACTAAACCCTGATCACTTGCAGTGAACTTTTGGAAGAGTCGCACCGAACCCAACGGGTTCATGCAAGAATGAGCCCCTTTTAAAGAGTCACTACCTTTCAAATGATTGCACTATCCATTTTATGGGCCTCCCAGTCCCACCCCAATAAATATATAAATAAATAAAAGAATACCATCGTCGTTGTGTAGAAGCTCTTCCAAAACGCATGTTAAAGAGCTATGCATAGGTTAGGAATATGCAAAACAAATTCCATTTGATTGTCGTAGCTCTTGAATTAAGGGTCTCAATTTTCAGCCTTCAGATTCATGTGTTCAGCATGATTGATCCAAAGGAAGTTAGATTTTAATCCCACGGTTACATATTTTGCTCAAATATGTGTTGTTTTTATGTTAAAACTAGATATTGCTATCCACAGGCAATGAGCTGTCATATAATGGATGTATCTATACTTATAAAAGCTTAATTTCATGTTTATCCCAAATTTTGGTTCAATTCATGCATGGCATCTTTCATTGTTGATAAATATGATATGAGACAAGTGGCCGCACCAGGCAAGCCTCATACAACTGGAAAAAATCTCAAGGAATTAATGCTTACACTTAATTTGGGAGATTACCATAAATATAGATTGCTTCATTTTAAGGTTGTAAAATGACTAGGGCCAATGTCCGGGTTATCATGCCTAATGGATACCAATGCCAGCTTTTAATTACCATGTATTTTCGCCTGGACCTGATGATCCAATGGACTCAGTCCTATATCATTTACTTGATTATTATTATTAAATATATAAAAGTTATGGGAGAAAGCCTCTATGCTTATGGTATATACATAGATTGGTAACTTTAATTTATTCACTTGAGCGTCAATACAGAAAGAACTTTATGAGAGAGAGCCTCTATGCGGCCCAGTTCTGATCCCATCCTCCCGATTTATAGCCAGTTACCAACTCTATTCCCACCTAGTGTGCAGGCAGAACTCTGCCAACACTAACTTCACATCAATCTAGACTATCTTCAACTTAGGGTTTCACCGATCAAATTTTTAGACTCAGTACTCATAATGGATGGCTAGGATGTTGGTTATTATCAAATTTGGTCTTGATCCCTCTTTGTTCCATGAAGGCTTACAGATTTATAGTTGCAAAAAAATCATGAATAGGATAAACAAATCCACATGTAATGGTAGTATGTATCAATATCCTCCAATCCTAAACTTGCAAAGAGTCCAAATGCATTTGACCTAACTAACACCCCATCTCCATTTTGAGCGACTACAAGTCAATACCCATAGTTAGAAGGTTCCCCTCCTTGTCACCACTGGATTTCACAGGTCAAATTTAATTTTGGGGAGATGGTGGTGTGGAAAATATCTCGATTGTCTGATATTCTTTGAATATTAAATTTAGTTGACCCTCTATCCATGCATAGCAATTTTCCTTCCCCTTTAGCTTTTTACTCACATGCATCCAACATGAAAACTCACTCAAAAAGGATAGCTAAGAAGTCAACTATTAAAAAATCAATGGCTCTAATCCTTCTCTGTGTCTCCTAGGTGGACAAAATCTTTTTGTACTGGATTCATGTGCAAGAATAGTTAATTTACAGGCAACAGAAAACCTGTATCCTTATCCTACAATACTAAACTTGGTATATAGAATCCAAATGCAAGCAATCCAATTAAAATCCTTTTTCATATTTAGCAATGCCAACTTATCACCATAGGTTAATGCACCCCTCTCAGACATTCCCATTTTTAGCAATAACAACTCATAATATATAGATGTCTGCTGGATGAGAAGCGCCCCATCTCAACTTAAAAGAGCACCTTCCTACGTCTCTCTACATCAAAGCTCTATAGAAACTGAAAACTTGAGTTCAGAAACGATTCTTGTATCATTCTTCTTCTTCTTCTTCTTCTCCTGGAGCCAATATCCTTCTCCTTACCGACGGAGTTGGATTCATATTCTGAGATCTTCTTTGGCTTTCAATGGCCCTCCACACAGGAACTATCTGCAAAGAAGCAGAAGAAGTGGTGAGGGAAGAATGTCAATCAAACATTTTTGCAATGCCATCTGAACTCTGAAGTGAACCCTGCTCCATTACCCGCGACAATGGGATCGAGGAGGGTGCGTAAGATGAAAACTGAGGAGGAGCGTGACGAGTTCTGGTCTCAGAGGCCAGATTGGCTGCCAGAAGGCTGGACAATGAATGTTAAAGTCCGAAAGGATGGTGCCACAGCAGGCATAAGGGATCGGGTAATTTGGTGTTTTTATTTTTAACCTTTTGATTATTCGGATGTCTGAGATTTACAATAGAAGATTGGATTTACATAAGAGATCTGTTGTTGGGTTCTGTATGTTGTTTGTTGTTTGTTGTTTGGTATCAAATGACAAAAATGAAAGTAACGGGTTGATAAAATGGTAGTTTGATACCTTTACATCTATTCTATAATCTGTATAGAGAGTTTACTTGAGTTTCATTTGTGTTATTTCATGACTTATAAAACTTCAGTACTTACCCTGTATTCATCACTTTTCAGCATTATTATGAACCGAGGACCGGCAATCGATTCCGATCGAGGAAAGAGGTCGAGAAGTTCATCCAGATAGGCGAGGTTCCAAGATACAAACCCAAACCTAAAACCAAAAAATCCAATGGTGTACATAGAGTGAGTTTTTGAATTGTTCTCTTCAAGATTCACTATTGAGATGTGAGTGCTAGAGATTTTCATGGTAATGTGTTCCTTCTTTTCCTTTTTAAATCTTCTCAGAACTCCAAACCTACTCCAAGTAGTGACATGGTGTTGCCTCCAACCCTTGAATTCTACAGCAAGCTCTTGCCAAGTTTCATGAGTATGTTCGTTTCTTTTTCCTCAATTTGTCATTACTGCAATATGTGTTCTAGGTTGTGGTCTTGAGAGGTTCAGTGCATCAGTTGTTCTCACTGTTGGTTTTCAGGTGGTGGCAGAATTAATCAACAGTCCGAAGTAGGAGCAACAATAATTGGGCAGTATGAAAAAGGAGAGACAATAGGAATGAAGCAGCCTGTTCCATCGAACGCTGATGGGTTGGAAACAATACTTAATATTGAGAGAGAGGAGGCGACAGGAAGAACTCATCAATCTGAGAAAGACACGAAGAAAAAAGGAGTTGAAAAGTCCACATCAGGAAAAAAAAATTGGCTCAACAAAAGAGGCAAGAGGGAGAAGTATAATTCAACAATCTAAATTAGAAACATTGGATCTAGGAGTTCAGCAGTCAAATCAGTCTGCTTCTTTAAACTTCTCTGGACATGAAGCCAACTCTTCAAGAACAAAGAAGGCGGCCTCAAAGGTGGGCTGGAGCATTTTTGTACACCTGGGAAGAGAAATATGTAAAAGGGCTATATTTGCTAACTCAAATGCACTGCAAACAAGGTATTATAAAACATTCAAGAATACTAGGAGAGCATGATAAGAAATAGCTGAGTGTTGATTTATGATTTGGATGGGCAGTGTACTGGATTTTCCTTGTACAAAAACATATTTGAATTCTATTCAGAATGAATTAGATATAGTTTGAACGTGATTATTGATTTTGAAAGTGTTAGTGGTGTTAACTATTGCATACTTGCCATTCTTATGTTAGTGTAAAACTCTTGCATATTCAAATTATCAACTTATGTGATTTGGAATCCATAAGAGATTAGATCCCACATAAATGTATGCCCAATGTAATATTTGTAGTACCTTAAAGTTAGGATAGGGAATTGACATTTGTAAACATTCTATAATGAGAGAGCATTGTATGTGTGTGGGGTCTTTTTACTAAGCCGAGATCAGGACTAGCCTTGGCACTAATACAGCTAATCTTACCTCCGCCCTCCCAAGACGGACCTCGGCTGATGGGTCACGGCACTCGCCGAGGTGAGCGCCCCCAAGGTCAGGTGGCACAGGTGATTGTACACCGACCTCGGCACGGTAGATTTGACAGACGCTGATGGGACTGTTGACAGGACGAAGGCACGTGCTAAGGCGTGCCCTGCGATTCATCATTCCTGACAAAACGACGTTATACGGTACACGTGTGCCCCCAAAGCATGGCTCCAGGCCAGGCCCGATGGGACTTGGCCCAAAAGTCAACCACCGCCTGGCCCGATAAGATTGGCATTTAATGAGGAATGGGTAAGTGAGGCTAGCATTTAATGAAGTGTGGGCTGAGTGGACAAGGCCACTCAAGTGGCAAAGCCCATCATGAGGCTCGTCCATGCAAGTCACCCCCATCTCCTATAAATAGCATCCCCATCTCCATTGTAAGGTACGCAACCCATAACGCTTACACTTACTCTGCAATTTTCTCTCCATCTCCCTTATTCAGTCCCTGATCTGACTTAAGTATCGGAGAGCCTTGTGCTGCCCACAGCCAGGGTCCTCTGACGTGTTTTCTCTCTTCCTCTTCAGGTCTAGCCAGAGCCACGTTAATCTTCATCCAAACTACTCAAGACAGGGGTCGTAATCCCTGATTCAAAGTCCCTAATTTTTAGGCACTTACAGTATGCTTTGTCACTACAACATGTTTACCTCTAGCTATAGTGTCCAATTCATTTTTAAGGGTGAGGTGCATTGTTGCATAGTGCATGTGGTAGGGCCGAGGCTCTCGGTGTTAAATTCTTTTGAAAAGGTAGTGAGCTTTTTTTTTCTACCGTGCAAATGTACATTCAAAGAAGTGGATGGGTTTGCAGATAATATTCCATCCTTTAGTTGTTTGAATGTGTTTTCTGAAGTAACTTGCAAACTCTTGGGTTTTCCATCAGATCAGGTGTTTGTCAAGAGTTTTTTAGAATTGGAGAAGAGATCCTTCTAAAGATGGAGGAAAGCTTCTCTGGCGAATTCTTCCAACTTTGTGTTTACATTATCTTCAACAATATGGCAGCTTCAATAGATAGGCTAATGAAAAACACCAATAGAAGCGTAATCAAGTTGGCTCTTACTGAAGAATGTTTTCAAGGTTATTGTAGGATGAGTTTCAAAGGATAATGTTTGGTGGAGATTGAACATTTGATCTTTCTAGTGAATCCTTGCACTACAAGAGATTTGACATATATAGTGAATCCTTCACACTGTTGGTGTTGATTTTGGAGATAATGGTTCGAGACAAACGTTCAGTTGGAAGTAAATTTCTCCAAACTAGTAGATGGGTAGGTTCACATCAAGTGAAGGATGAATGTTTATTTGTTTGTTTTATAATATATATATATATATATAATAAGCAAGTGGAGGCTAAATGTAGGGGATTGTAAAAGGCCACCCACAATATGTTGTTAGGGTCATATGATATGAGCAACATCCAGAAGTCGAGTGAATTATCACTTGATTTACATTGTTGCATTGGTGTCTCAAATGCTACTGTGTTCACTTGTATCTTTGACGAATTTCTTCATTTAATTTATAGATAAACACATTATATTTATTCACACATACATTTAGGTCAATGAAATAGCTGACTTTAGTTTTGTGAATCACTACCACCTTAGTTTATTTATCCTGCAAACATCCTTATTTTACATTGAACCTGAGAACCAAAAAGGAGTTGGGATGAATCACATTCAAGAACTGTTGACTTGTCCCCCAGGTGGAGCAGATAATGTGTAGTTGTTTGTACCATCTATGAACTGGTTAGATGCGGTCCTGTGGACTTGAAGATTAGTTCCCAGAGAACATCAGAAGCTAAAAAAAAACAGAGACCAGAACAGAGGATGCCTCCTCCAGATCAAAGTTTATATATTTACATGTATATGGGTTAGTGGAGTAGAAACGCCCAAAATTTTTTTATGTTTCTACTTTTTAGTTGATTAAACAGTTAGGGATAACATGGTTTAATGTGATATGAGTCATAACTCAGCTTAATCCGAGTCTCAAGAGAGACCTCTAATGCTTTGCATGAAAATGTTTGAAAGTGGCTTCATGCTTCTCATCAGTTTATGGTGCTTATTCATTCTTTCAGCAATGTTAGTGTTAACTTATTTTGCTATTTATCATAGAAATCTTTCATTAGTAGTTTTAGTTGCTATATATTGTGCAAAACTATCGGGATAAAGGCAGATTTGTAACAACTTACCAATGTGAAAAATTGGATCAATCATTAGAAGCCATCAGAAAAAGGCCATTTCAAGTGCATTTTGAAGAATTTGCCACATGTATATGTGTAAGCTAAATACACTTCTGTCATGGCGGCTTCATCTATCTGGAGTTCTTAAAGATTGCAGCAAGTTTAGGAGCAAGTTGTGTTGAGGATTGTTTGGCTTGATGTGTTTTTGTTATAAATGAAGTCGAAATTTTAACTGGGTCTGATCCTGTAGAGAATGACATGATATTGGCATTAGTGTTTCTTTAAATAAAAGTAAGATTAGGCATCCCAGTGTAGAGAAGTTAATTCTCTACACTAGTGTAGAGACTATCTTACTGGGTAGAATTGTCACCCACCAACATTAACTTCATATCGATCTAGACTATCTTCAACATTGGGTTTCACCAACCAAAAAAAAAAAAAATCACTCAGTCAAAATGGATGGCTAGGATGTTGGTTATTATCAAAATCGGTCTTCATCCCTATCCGTTCCTCGATCCATGGTGTAATGATTTCTTTGCAATAGACTCATGAAAAAAATAGCAAATCCTTCAATCTTAAACTTGCAAAGAGTCCAAATGCAGTTGACATAACTAACACCCTGTGGCCTCTACCCATCTTTAGCAACCGCAAGCCATCACCCATAGCTAAAAGATGCCCATCCTCATTGCTACTTGAGTCAGTCAGTAGCAACAAAAGTCCAGAAAAGTTGCTCCCAAGCCTACAGGTTCATGCCAGAACATACTCTTTTCTAAAAAGATGTTGTCATTCGCAACACCTGTCGTAATTCAGATGAGTCTGGATCTGATGAGGAAAAACCCCACGGTGACCGTGAGTGGACCATTCACGGTCCGCCACGTCACCATGGGCAGCCTGCCGTATCTTTTCGATCACTGAGCTATCATATATTGGACATATTTGTACTTGTAAAATCTTTAATTTCATGGTCAAATCAAATGTAGGTTCAATTGTTCACGGGACCAGGGTTTGGATTTAATTAGATTAGACCAAGTGGCTGCACAAGCCAAGCTTCTTACGAGTGAGAAAACTTGCAGTAAATTAATGCAAAGACTAAGTGGATTGACGAACATGATTAGACTGTGAAGGTTACGGATGAGCTGTATAAACCTACCATCACAAAAGTCTTTGTAGAGATCTTGATCAAGGACAATAGAAACCATGTTTTTTAATGCTACAAATCCATCAAGAACCCATTCACAGTATTTTCTACTGGCAAGATGAACCAAAATGTTTTAGTTACTTGAAACATGACATAAAGATTTGGAAGACTTCTTTGAAAAAAAAAAAAAAAACACACAGATAAAGCTTAGTTTTGGCACACAAGTTAAGCTTGGGTATGGTTTAAGGAAACAAAAAACAAAAAAATTGGGTATGGTTGTGGGTCTCCTGTTCAGGTCAGGGTCCAGGTGTGGGCAATTAAGGGTGCAGGACTGCCGGTCTAGGTACCCTGTGGGCTCAACCCGAATCTCAGCTGGTTTTACAACTTTGCTTTGAGCGGTTTTACAGTTGAGTTCTGGTTCTATGGGCTTAAACAAGCTCTCTTTTCTAGCTTGGTAACTGAATCAGTCAGTTATGGGCCAGTGTCCAAGTCATCAAGCCAATCGGATACCTAGGCCTGCTTTTAATTAAAATTTATTTCTCTTGGACTTGATGATCCAATGGACTTAGACCTAAATCATTTACTTGATCATTATTGTTATTAAATATATAAATCTTATGGGAGAGAGCCTCTGTGTATATGGTATATACATACATCTATTCATCTAAGCATCAATACTCAAAAGAACTTTACAGGAGATGGCCTCTGCGGCTGTATATAGCCAACCACCACCACCATTCCAATCTGGTGTGCATGCAGCAATGCCACCTATATTAACTTCATATCGATCTAGACTATATATCTTCAACGTTGGATTTCACCAACAAATATTTTAAACACACTCATAATGGATGCCATTAATGTTGGTTCTTTCCAAACCTTGGTCTCGTTCCCACCCAAGGTGTATAGATTTCTTTGTAATAAATTCATGAACAAGAAAAGCAAATCGATCCACAGGTATGAATCAATAGTATTCAATACCATCCAATCCAAAACTAAACTTGCAAAGTGCATACAAATGTTTCCCTTTGTCTATTTGTAGCAACCGCATGCAAGCCTGTCGCCCATTGTCACAACTGGACTTCACACATCAAATCTAATTTCGGGGAGAGGATGGTCTGGAAAATATGTCAATCATCACATATCCTTTGAATATAAGATTCAGTGGAAAACACCCCCCCCCCCCCTTCATATATAGCAATTCATCAAATGTGTGATATCATCGACAGCTCACATCCAACATGAAAACTCACTCAAAAAGGAAGGCTAAAATGCCAACTATTACAAAACCAATGGTTTTAATCCTTCTCCATGCCCCCTAGGTGTACAAAATCTTTTGTATTGTATTCATGTGGCAAGAATAGTTTATCTATGGGTAATGGAGAATCAGTATATTTATTATCCATTACTAAACCTTTTAAAGAGTCCAAATGCAAGTAATTCAATTGAAACCCCTTTTCATATTTAGCAATGCCAACTTATCACCCACAGCCACAGGTTAATGAACCCCTCCTAGTCATTTCCATTTTTAGCAATAACAACTCATCATATATAGATGTCTACTGCATGAGAAGCACCACCTCAACTTAAAAAGCACCTTTCTTCTTCTGCTTCTTCTTCTTCTTCTTCTTCTGTAATAGCAAAAATGTCTTCCACTTCATCATCCAACTCATTTGAAGATAATATTTCTCGTGTATTCAACGACCCGGAGCCATCTTTTGTAATAGCAAAAATGTCTTCCACTTCATCATCCAACTCATTTGAAGATAATATTTCTCGTGTATTCAACGACCCGGAGCCAATATCATTCTCCGTACTGATGGAGTTGGATTCTTTTGCTAAGACCCCCTTCAACTTTCAAAGATCCTTGGCACTGGAACCCAACACCACCCCTGACAAAACTAACATAGCTACATTGGCAGGAGCTATGGGTGAAGAAGCTTTAGAAGTAGCCAAGGAAGAATGCCAATCCAACATTCCTGAAATGCATCTATTTTAACCCCCAATGAAACTAAGAAATGCATCTATTTTAACCCCCAATGAAACTAACATAGCTACATTGGCGGGAGCTATGGGTGAAGAAGCTTTAAAAGTAGCAGAGGAAGAATGCCAATCCAACATTCCTGAAATGCCATCTGAAACCCCCAATGAAACTAACATATCTACATTGGCTGTAGCAGTAGGTGAAGAAGCTATAGAAGTAGCAGCGGCAGAAGAACACCAATCCATCATTCCTGCAATGCCATCTAGAGTGAACAATGCTACTCCATCGCCCGCGACGGTAGGAACTAAGAGGGGGCGGGGCGTAAGAAGCAAACCAAGGAGGAGCGGAAAGAGAAGAGCCAGTAGGTGGTGGCAGAAGTAATGAACAGCCTGAAGTAGGAGCAACAACAGTATGAAACAGAAGAGCCAGTAGGAATTAAGCAGCCAGCTCCTTCGAACACTGATGGGTTTGAAATAATAGCTAATATTGAGAGAGAGGAGGCGACAGGAAGAACTCATCAATCTGAGATGGACACGGAGAAAAAAGGAGTTGAAAAGTCCAAATCAGGAAAAAAATTTTGCAAACTCTTTAAACTTCTCTGGACATGAAGCCAACTCTTCAAGAACAAAGAAGGGGCCTCAAAGGTGGACTGGAACATTTTTGTACACCTGTCAAAGAGAAATATGTCAAAGGTATTACCCTGCATTCATTATGTTGACTTTAAAACATTCTCGAATACAAGGAGAGCATGATAAGAAATAGTTGAGAGTTTACTGGCTTTTCATTCTACAAACATATATTTGAATTCAATTCAGAATGAAGTAGAAATAGTTTGAAGGTGATACTTGATTTTGAAAGTGTTAGTGGTGTTAACTATTGCACACTCGCCATTCAAAACTCTAGCATATTCAAGTTATCAACTTATGTAATTTGTGACCCACAAGAGATTAGATCCCACATAAATGTATGCCAAATGTAATATTTGTATGGAATAATTAGCGAGAAGTCCCTAGAATCGCATAAAACAAAGGCACAATCCAAGCTATTTTGCAGTAATGCCTTTAGTCTCTTGCGGCTCGAATATGTTTTATCTTAAAATATATAAGAACTTTTAAAGCAATAGTAATTTGGACATTTTAGATGTTCAAATTTGAAAAATGAAAAAAAGGACCTCCCACCCCATGACAAAAGGTTGTGGACCTAAGGCCATAAAGAAAAAGGTATAGGACCTGCCATGGAATGCCCCTATTTGTATTATCTTAAAGTTAGGGTAATCCATATTTTAAAGGGACTGATAGTTGTAGACATTCTATAATGACAGAGCATCGTATGCTTTCTCACTGTAGCATGCTTACCTCCAACTATCGTATCCAATTGATTTTTCAAGGTGATGTGCATTGTCGCATAGTGATGTGGTAGGGGCTAAGCCTGAGGCTCACGGTGTTAAATTCTTTTGAAAATGTAGTGAGCTTTTTTTTTTCTTACTGTGCAAAAGTACGTTCAAAGTAGATGGGTTTGCAGATAATATTCCATCCTTTAGTTGTTTGAATGTGTTTTCTGAAGTTACTTGCGAACTCTTGGGTTTTCCATGAGAACATGTTTGTCTTTAGATTTTTAGAATTGGAGAAGAGATCCTTCTAAAAATGGAGGAAAGCTTCTCTGGCGAACCCTTGCAACTTTGTGTTAACATTATCTTCAACAATATCGTAGAGTAGATAGGGTAATGAAAAACAACAATAGAAGCGTAATCAAGTTGGCTCTTACTGAAGAATGTTTCCAAGGTTATTGTAGGATGAGTTTAAAAGGATAATGGATTGTGGAGATTGAAATTTGATCTTCATAGTGAATCCTTGGGGAGCTTCAAACTGTTGGTTTTGATTTTGGAGATAATGTTGGATTAGATATCATCTTCTCATAACTCAAATCACTTCAAACTTCTCTTGGATTTTCTTCTTCTACTTGAACACATCAATCTCTTGCTCGAATTTGAATTTGAATTCTTGATAGTGAGAGAGTCTTAAATCTTGGACATCAAACGAGAGAAGAATTTCTTAAATTCTTGAAATTTTGCAACAAGTAGCAAGTGGGACCCCTCCTTTGGACGTGCATAGGGATTCACACCGTTTCACGGCCCCGAACCCGATTAGAGAATAAACCGAATCCGGGGTGTGAATTTTAGGGCTAATTAAAAATTTTTGCCCTTAATGCCCAAGGATCAAAGTCCGCTGTGAGGATTGTATAGTTGAGCCTAATTAACAAATAATCAACGGGACTTGTTCGGTAAACACAACATTAAATCTATAGGAATATCAAAGCAAGTATGGGTTTCATTCCATTATATATATTCGAGTTTCAAAAGATAAAACATACAAAGTTTATAAACATTAGGACCATCCCAAAAACCTAGGTCCTGATACAAAAGATATACAGTACTAAGATAGACAAGTCCCAAAGATCTAAACCAAAGATGAAAAGAGGTGGCACGGCAATAGATATCCCCATGTAACGCGCACTAGTGCCGGAAGTGATGACGCTATGCTACATCATCGACACCCCACTCTAGTACCTCGTCATCCTCCCCCGGTTAAGGATCCTCTGGGATTGCCTCGGCATCCGGGTCGGCATAATAGTAGTAGGTGTCCTCTGCACTCCATGGAATAAAGGATTAACAATATGTTGGCAAGAAGATAAGCAATATACATTATTCATAACATATTTCAAAAGAGAATAAAGACAAGTACATGATTAAAAGATAGCAAGGTACAAGCTAGGCATAAAGCATGAGTAGTTAAAGAAATCAAGTGACAAGATAAATCCTAGCAAGATTACAACAATAACCATCCATGAAATGCAATGTCAAGCAAGAGGAGACTCCGAGGATGTCCTAGCCATCTCACGGGGGTATAAGTGATGTCTGAGCCGACTATGAATACCCAAAGTCCGGATCTAGGGGGATCCTAGCTCCCGGTCCTAGGAATAGCAACACGGTTCCTAGCCTGCTCCCAGCTATGCGCGCCATGGATGTCATCCAAAGCCGATTGCCCACCCTAGTATCCGGTATCCAGCCCACTTTATAATCATCAGTCTGCAGCTGGTCATGAATACAAGATGATGTTGATGGTTTGTACACGACACAAGTTTCAAGATAAATACACGTGGATATATTTCCAAGTACAAGATGACAAGCCAAGGACTACTCCAAGTCAAGCCAAGATACAAGTCAAGTTCCAAATTCCATCAATACAAGACAAGGTACCTAAGGATACACTCTAAGTCCAGTCACATCCTAATTCTACAAGTTAAGTTACAAGTTATATGAGTATACATGATTAGAGTGTACAAGGTACGACAAGCTACGGATACATGATTCAAGAGTCAAGAGTGAAGAACAAACCAATCCTAGGTCAAGACTTGTCCATCGTGTACCGAACATATCCCCAACGGAGTACGTATGGAGAATGAGTCAATGGTGTTCTAATTTGGCGGGCCCATGGTGTACGGAAGTTGTTGGGCACCAATTAACCCAAATCCACACGCATTCGGCCAAGTTAAGTCGATATATGGAAAATCCCAGACAACCGATGAAGCACACCAAGCCAACATGCTCCGTTTTCATTTTCCCTAATTAGTCATGCAAGGTTAGGGTCAATAGGTTCCAACCTAGGGTCCAAACTAGGTTTACAATCCATTTCCAAAAGAGATAAAGGCTTAGTTCATTGGTCTAATACATTTTTTCCTTCCCTAATCTCTGATGATTAATATTATTATACCATTGGATTCTACGTCTCAAGGGCTTTCCAACGATATGTAGAACTCCAAATTCCGACGAACGGGTCAAAAGTTATGGCTTTCGGAAGATGGTCATCCTGAGCCCAAAGCAGTTAGCTCAAGCGAACAAAAGTTGGCTCGAGCGAACTGCTCACAGAACCTTCTTGGCTCGAGCGAACTAAGGTCCGCTCGAGCCAATCTTCCCAGAGGCTCCTTGGCTCGAGCGAATTGAAGGTTGGCTCGAGCCAAGTGTCCAGAATTGCAGAAAATGACTCATTTTGGGTCCAAACCTTGGGGAATCAAATCCCCTCTCCTCCAAGATGATCCCTGCAAGAAAAAGAGCCACTTGCTCTCTCCACATCCATTTCATTTCTCCCATAAAAAAACCCAACCATTCAATTAAGGTCCAATCCCATTAAATACCTCATCTAGCATGTGAAATCCAAATAAACATAGACAAGCTTGGCATTATGGGTTACTAAACAATTGCATTGTTAAGAGTGAAGATAATATACATGCATGAGCAATAGATAAAGCTAATCTACTTGCCTTCACCAAAGACAGTGAAATTAGAGAGAAATTGAGAAGATTGAGAAGGAAGAAAGCTCCCACACACACTCTAGTCAAAACAACTCTCCCAAGCCTCTCTCCTACACTCAAGGAACACAAAAGAAGAGAAAGAAAGGAAATCCATTAATATGAAAGATCTCTATAACAATGAGGAAAGAAATTAGGGAAGAAAGGGTTGAGGAAATCTTACTAAATTTAGGTCAAGATGTAGAGGAAGAAGAGAGGAAGAAGATGATGAGCTTGGCTGGCCTTGAATCCCTTCTCCAATGGCTCATGCAAAAACAAGAAATGAAGAGGGAGGAAGAGAAGAAAAACTCCAGCAGTTGCAAATGAAGGAAGGAAACGAATGAACGAGCTGGGATGGGGTTTTAGGATGAGTGATGGAGGGGGAAATGACTCAAATGCCCTCTTTGAGTGAATTAAGAGAAATGTGATTAGTTAAGGGACTTCAGTGAGTCGAATCGCGATGAGTCAAGAACGGAAAGTGACGAGCGCGATGAGATCTTTCCAACGGACCCAAATTCGGTGAAAACAGAATTTTTCAAAAAAATGACTAATTTTCCTATTAATCACAACCTAACCCCTATTAAGACTAATCGCACTCGGAATCAAACTAAACTTCCCAAACCACTTTCTAATGATAAAAGAAACCCACTTAGCCACTAAAACTGCCTAATTAGCTAGAATCACAATTAATTAGGCTAATCGCCAATATTAAGAAATTAATCACCCTATTAAGGTCGGGGACCTTACACGCCCAAGGAGGGTGTGGTCCCTACTTCTTTCTTTTTTCTTTTCTTTTCTTAATTTCTCTCAAAGTGTGGGCCCTCTTAGGTTATTGTCTCCTACAAAACAATGAAAACAATGCAATTAATTAATTGTATGAGAGTTATGAAAATCTCTCATGGGACCCAACTAGGTTTTCAATGTGCGCAATTAAATCATG
This sequence comes from Litsea cubeba, assembly GCA_012931725.1. NCBI lineage: Eukaryota > Viridiplantae > Streptophyta > Magnoliopsida > Laurales > Lauraceae > Litsea > Litsea cubeba. The sequence goes on along the minus strand of CM022945.1, from coordinate 49,342,416 downwards.
ATGCAAGAGATTGATATATGTTTGAAATTCAGAAAGTCTAATTGGTGGAATGATCTAGTGGCTCAAAGTCTTAGTTTCATGAAAATCATGCAATTGAACCAATTTTGACTCATTTTTACCTAATCTTCAATTTTATGCACAAATGCATAAAATCATGAAATTTTATGCAATCTGAATGTGAGTTGACCTAATTAAGTCCACTAATGTACATCAAATGATGACTTTATGTGCTAATTTTTTGGACTTATATATTAACAAGAGACTTGTCTCCCTTACTTTAGCGTGACAAGACTTGTCTAGACATTGAACTAGTCAAGAAAAGCAATTTATTCGGCTTTTCAAGAAAAATAGCAAACCTTCTAAAAAAACGAAAGATATTCAAGTGAGAATTAGTTCTCACCTATTATATGAGAACTTTTTTACAGGGCCCAACTAGCAACCCATTTAAACCTAACAACCAATAGGGAACCCTCTGATAGTCACTAATCTCAAGGATTGGCACACATCCGAATGGACTGATCCGTTGGATCGAAGTTTGAATATGAAGTCATTAAACTCATGGGCCACGGATGAATGGGTTAAGGGCATGGATTTAGAGTCAAACTTGATACTTGGGTGATTTCGCATAGAACTTTCCATCTCCCTAGTCCTATCCCCAAATGGGCCCCATAATTGGGCCACACAAAAAAGTTCTCATATAATATGTGAGAACTAGTTCTCACCTGAATGTTACTGAAAAAAAAATTTCCAACAAGATTTTAAGAGTCTTTCTAAATTTAAAAACAACTAAAACAACCAAGTTTCCAATGAAAGTTCTTAAATTTTCATATTTTGGAAAATTCTTTGGTCAAAAAGCCAAATTTGAGCAATCTACAACTTGCCTTTGTGAGGAAAGTTCCAGAATTTTTTTGGAAACTCTAAAAACCTAAAAAGAAGAAAAATAATTAAAATAAACAATCTAATAGATCCTAATCAGCAACTAAAAGAAACGACCTATACTAGTCAAAATTAGAACAAGTTAACAAGACAATTTTCAAAAATTGATGAGATTTTTGTAAAATCGGAAAAATAATTTTCCAGATCTGAATTAGACCCAATTTTAGCAAAAATCAGAGATTAAAATCCATCTTTTAATGCATTCAAGCTGGTCTAAACATTCCATGCACGCTACCCTTAAATATAGAATGATTGAGGAAAGTAAAGGCACACCCATAAAGAAATTAAAAATATCAATTGGAGAAATTACCTCAAATGATGAAAAGTCCCCTGCAACGGCACCAAAAACTTGATTAAATTGCTGGTCCCCAAGTGCAAGGCCATCAATATTGTAGTTTTACCCGGTGAGTCAGGATCGTATCCACAGGAAGTACTTACTTGAACCTGTCCTAATAAAAACTAAAACTAGTCTAAATAAAAACCGATACATCAATTGAACTACTGAAATAAAAGTTTGAAAATAAAATTAATTACATCCCATAAAAATAATTACAACTTTGAATAAAAAAGTCTTAATCTAAAAATAACCTAGACTATGCTAATACTAAAGACTACAAAAGAATAGATTCATTAAACCATTAGTATCATAAAAAAGAATAAAAATCGGAATTAATAAAAATAAAATAAAAGAAGATATGGATTTAGATTTCTAATTTCCAATACTCAAACTCCATGCTTAGGGCCCGTTTGGATATGTACAGAATAAAATATTTACAGATTTAAATATTACAAGAATAAAATAGTATAGAATACAATAATGCAATATTATAATAGTATAACATTTTTACCATTTGACAATTTTTGAAGAATATTACAGATTTTAAATTGAGCTGTTTGGAATGTGTTATAATTAAAGTAAATTACATTATAAGAATATTTTTTGATTAAATATTTTTATTTAGATGTAATTTATCACGTCTAGATAAAAAAGTAACGTGGTAAAGTAAAGTTTAACTTTCATATTTTTACAATAAGTTACTTTTCTTTTGTCACATAAAACCATGGTAAAGTATAGTAAAATAAAGTCAATAAAAAAAAACCTACTTTTTAACTCTCTCTCCCAATTTGCTTTACCACATACTTCATCTGACCTTACTTTACCTCACATTTTACCATGATATTATATCAATCTTTATTTTATTTTACTACACCTATAAACAAGTAACTTTTTATTTACCATATAAAACTATGATAAAATGTGATAAAGTAAAGTAAAAAAAAAAAGAAAACAACTTCCTTCTCACTTTACTTCACTATGTACTTTACCGCACCTTTACTTTATCACACCTTTACCGTCCTGTGAGATTTACTTTTACTTTACTTTACCATATATGTAAACATACACATTATGATGGATTAAGTGAACTAAAGTCTTTACTTTACTCTACCATTTTATAATCATCATTTTAAAAGATTTTTATCTTGTAGAAAGTTTTCTAAGGGGGGAGCTGTAGGAGAGAATATTGAGCTTTTTGAAAGAAAAGAATCTTTCCTTCAAGTTTTTTTTTAGTTACCAAAACGCAGAAGATTTTTTTCTTTAAAAAATGAAGGATTATATTTTATAAAATATTATTTTCTTGTGTTTTCTTGTGCATCCAAACCGACCCTTAGGGCCAAGAAATTAAATTAGAAACACATCACCAAGCATAACCTGTCACTTTATGCAAACACACTGTGTTGATCCATTAACATTAGTAATGCGACTTATAAATTTTATTTATTCCATGAACATCTCTAAGAATATATGAACAAGAGCTTGAAAATCAGAAAAATCTAAATGGACTAACCTACTACCCTAGTTACATGAAACACCAAGTCAAGGGAGCATCCGGCATGGAATACATCTTCTCTTGAATGCTTGATCAACACTAACTAGACCTAGGTGGGGAAGAGAGAGATAGAATGGTGGGCGTGTGGAGAGAGAGGAAGAGAAGGGTAGTGTGGGAGAGAGGAGGGATGTGGACGTCAAGGGGGGTGCCTCCTCTTAAATAGTTTTTTGACTCTCTTTTTGGTAAGAGACTTCTTCTCCTAATTGAACTCTGTGGTTTAACTTGCACTCCAAGTTATCTCTATATCCTTAGCAGTGATTTGAAATTTCAAAGAGACTTGGATTGAGAAAGGATCTTGCTTGGACTCTTCTTCTTATCTTGGTCATCAATGTTATCTTCTTACTTGCCAAAGGATAAATCTTCTAAAAACTTCAAATGGAAAGAGAGAGAACTCTCTTTATGCATTAAGAGTGTGGGACATCCGATGGGGTGGTCCCTACTCCTTTTGTTTTTCTTTTCTTCTTTCTCTCTTAGTGTGAGCCCCTATATGATAGTCTCCTACAAAACAAAGAGATCAATGCAATTAATTACTTGTGTGAGACTTGTGAAAATCATGCATGGGACCTATCTAATTTTTCAATGTGCTCAATTAAATTATGATGCAAGACTCTAATGCATGTTTGAAATTCAAAAAGTCTTGGTGGAGTGATATTGTGGCCCAAAACCTTAATTTCATGAAAAACATGCAATTGAACCAATTTTGACTCATTTTGACCTAATTTTCATTTTTTATGCACAAATGCATGAAATCATGAAATTTTATGCAATTGAATGTGAATTGACCTAGTTAAGTCTACTATTGTTCATGAAATGACGACTTTAAGTGCTTGGACTTATCAGACCACAATGAACTGCATCCATTTCTTTTTCGATGTTCCACTGCTAACAGGAGACCATTTCAGTAAGGGGTTGCTTGTCAATTTCACATGGGATAGAAAAATATCCCACATGTGTAAATGATTCACATAGGAATCATTTTCATTAACAACTCAGTCACATGGAAACACATTCAGCTGTTTGTCATTTTCACACTTCCTACAAGTAAATTTGAGTGCATCCAATAGTTGACCATTTTTCACAAAAATTCACCATTTATCACAAATTTTCCAAATTATATGAAGAATATAGGGACGAGACTTGACCCCATCCAAAAATGACCATTTTGAAGAGGATTAACAGCTCGAGTCGGGAAAATGGGACCCACATAATTCTAAATTGCTTGTTTTTTATCCAAGCTTTTTTGCAAATATATAAAAATCATTGAGGGATTTAGATATGAAATTTGGTCTCATGGCTATTTTAGTCATTTTAAAGAGGTTCGGCACTTCAAATCATGATTGTGGGGCTCACATGCATAAAAAAATTGAAAAAGATCAGAGTGGCTTCAAAGGACAGAAAAAAAATGTATAAAAATTGGTCCTAAATCCATAATTGGCCTCCTATCATATCGGTCCCATGAAAGTGTAAGAAATTATCCTTAGATGGGCACTATTCATCTACCTGAAAGCATTGTCCATCCTTCTTGTACCAGTGAAGTGTGATTCAATTTACCATATGTATATAAAGGTGTGAATTTTGTTGGCTCAAAATTACACCTTGAGCGTAAATAAATATAAATATATGTAATCATTATATATGTGAGTCATTTACATATGTAAATCGTTATAAATAGGGGTGTAACGGTTCGGTTAACCGGTCATTTTGGGAAAACAGTTAACCGTATCGTCACCGCAGTTTTCTGTCTTTTAAAACTGTAACCGTAACTATATCCACAAAAACCGTGGAAACCGAACCGCGGTTAACCGCATTAGACGGTCCGGTTACAGTTAATAACCGTGGAAAAATCTATTTTTTTTCTTTTTTTATTTGTAATTTCATTTTTTGAATTATCTTTCTAATTCTAAGAAGATATGGAAGCCGAGCAATCTGGAGGTAGCAACTCATCAAAGAATTAGCAAAGGAGAAAGAAAAGTAATTTTCACATACATATAATTTGGTCATTTTGCTCATTCAAGAAAGCAATGCATTAGCGTTGCATGTTGGAGACTGCAGTCTAGTACTGCATTCACAATGAATGTTTAGGCCAGCCTCCCATTCATATATTCTACATTTCATGTTTGAAAAAGAACAAATATTCTTACTTCTATATAGCTTTTAAGGAATCTACCACAATAAGAAGAGATTGTTAGATTTCTATCTAGTGTTATCATGTCACCAGAGCCTTAAAACAGAAACTGAGACACGTGCATCTTCTTTTTCACAAGCTAACCTTTAGCGGCTTCTAATTTTCATGTGTCCACAAACACAATTGCAGTTCCCCAAAACACATCCTCATCTTCCGGCACATCAAAATTGATCAAAGACTCCAAACACAAAACAATACAATTTCAAGATCCCCAAATCGCTCCAATATTCAAACAAAAGATCCAACCCATTGAAACCACTAACATTCCAATCTCCAAATGACGAACACAATCCAACCCAAAAAAAAAAAAAAATCAATCTTACCAATCATTCAAATACAATAGATCTCCACAAAACCCCAAAATCACAACAAACCTTAAATCAAACCACCAAATAAAAGCAAAGCACTCGATTTCACACCCAAGACCAACTGCATAAAACGATACATATCAAAAGATTGAATCTTGAAATTCCAACACAATCTGAGGCAACTCGAGGTGTGGATGAAGAATCTATTCTCAAAAGTAGATTTGAGGGAGAAGAAAAACACAGAAAAGAGAGAGAGAGAGGCGGTACCCATCGCCTTCTCCTTCTCCTCCTCCTCCTCTTCTTCTTCCTTGTTTGGCTGCGAGAGAAAGAGATGTAGGGTTTTGCTGCGCCTGGAGTCAAGATAGAGAGTGAGGCGAGAAAGAGGACTTAGGGCTTCGTTTTGGCAAGGATACACAATTTAAATCATTATAAAAATATTACATTGCGCCCTTTTATATTTTTGTTATTAGTATAACGGTTCGGTTAACCGTGTGTCGGTTAATTGAACCGTATGTTATGGTTCGGTTAAAAATAGTGAGTCAAGACCAAAAACCGTAACTGAACCGTGAAGCACGGTTTTTCAAATTTACTAGCCGTAACCGTGACCGAACCATGAAACATGGTTATTAACCACCTGTTCGGTTTGATTCGGTCGGTTAGACGATTTTTTTATTTTTTATTACACCCTAGTTATAAATAAATAATCCATAAGCTAGAGATATTCCAGTATGCTCGCAAGAGAACATCCTTGAATGGGAATGCAGGATCTGTTTCCCAAATCCTAGAAGTTTGCGCGTGGAGCCCACACTTTTTATGTAATTAATTTTTTAAACTATTTTTGCTATTAAGCCAAAAGGTAGGGACTATTTTTGCAAACTTTCCCTATAAACAAATAACTGCAATAAACTTGGGTCATTTGTCTCTAGGGTTTCTGCTTCGCAAGACCCCCGCGACGAGCAAAGAACTTCTTCTCACTCTCTCGCGAACGTTGTTTCGACTCTCGATTCGAGGTGATTATTAGGGTTTCTGCATTTCCTTACTCCTCTAATCTCTTTCGAATGCACTCATTTTTTCTTACATTTGTCACCTCGTTTTTGGATTCCCCTCGTTTCGAGATCAGGGGAAAACAGATTTCTTCTCATTCTCAATCACGGCTAGGGTTTTGGACTGGGACTTTCTCTTGCTACTTTGGGTTCAGAAACCCTATTTATTTATTTTTTTAATATCGTTTTGCGTTTTGATTCTCGTCGTTTCTAGATGAGAAAAAAATCTTGTTTCTCTTGTTCCTGATTCTTGGGTTCTTTTTCTGATGGTTGTAGAGAGAGAAAGAGAGCATATTCTGGGATCTTTATCTAGGAAGGGACCAAACGCTGCCCCAGTTAGGGTTAGGGTTTTGGATGGGGAATCGATCATTTGTTCATTAGCGAAGTGGTTGATCTTTCTGTGTTTGGATTGCTTCGTTTCGAGATGAGAGGAAATCTTTGTATTTCTTTAATGGAAAGTTTATTCTCACGTAGCCAACGCAGCCTAAGTTAGGGTTAGGGTTTTTGGACGGGGACTCTCGCTTGCTTTTCAGGATTTAATTAGAAACCCTAGTTTTGTTTTTGAATGTATATTTTGCGTTTGGATTCTCTTCATTTCGAGATTGGAGAAAATCTTGTTCTTTGCCTCTTTTTTTTTTTTTCCTTTTTTCTTTCCCTAGTGATTGTGGAGTGGGAATGAGTCAAACGCAGCCCAAGTTAGGGTTGGGGTTTTGGATGTAGGCCTTGTCTTGATTCTTGTCTGAAACTCTAGTTTGAGGCTTTTTTCTATATCAATCAATCGATCACCAATGAAAGGGGTTAATCTCTTTTGAATCATTTTTTCTTACATTATTCCCTTTTTGGAATCTCGTTTCTTTGAGATAAGATGAAATCTTCTTTTTTCCTGAATGGAGAAAATTACATCTCAGAGAGACGAATACAGTTTTGGTCAGGGTTAATGCTTTGCACGTTTTTTCCCTTTTAATATTTTTCACAAGAATTTATGTTACAGTAGGCAGCATTTGGACTCTCATCGTTCTTTCTCTACTGATTTTAAGTGGAGAGCATTTTCTCAGGAAGGAGTCAAACGCCGGCCTAGTTAGGGTTTTAGTTTTGGATGGGGCATTTGCTTGATTATATTTTCTTTTGTGTGTTGTGTGTGTGTGTGTGAAGGCCTACCCTTTCTGGTTCATGTTCTGGAGTTTTTTTTTTTTTTTGAGTAAAGGTGTTCTGGAGACTTAGTGACAGCTTTAATGATTGCATCACGGGGAAGTGAAAATACTGATAATTTTAAGGAATGGTTACTGTTTGCTGTTTGGATTTTTTTTTACCGGTGACTTCCTAAAATTTTATGAAAAATATGTGTAAAATTTTTGATTCATTGAATCGAATGTTGCACGTCGAATGATTCATATCACCGATACAAATCACTTAGGATGTGATATGATTGTAGATGTAAATTTTAATTCAAATATCAAATTGTTTGTTCATGACAACAATGCATGTTGGACAGCATAAGTTTTGAAAACTCAGCATACAAATTTAATTATACTTTAAACTGTTCTGGCTGAATGTTGAGGAACCATTTTGGCACGATTGCATGAATATATAGATGACCTCATGTTTCAGTAGACTTTTTTTATATATAAGAAAAAGTGCTAATTGCACATGTTTGATTATTTTAACTGTATTTTTATTTGTACATACTTGTCCAAGTAAGCACCTACACGTTTGCTTGTCTGGCATCGCATCGGAGCTCTCATTGTTATGCCTCCGAAGTTGAATTCATTCATAGAAAATTTGATGTTCCACTTCCATCTCTTATGCCTTCCTTTCCCTTCCACATTATCTATTGTAATTCATTGATGTTGTTTTGGTTTGCTATTTTAGATTCTCAACTACTTCATGTCATATAATTCATATGCAGCTAGCATGAGGAGGTACAGTCCACCATACTATAGTCCCCCAAGGCGGGGTTATGGTGGCAGAGGAAGAAGTCCTCCAAGGAGGGGATATGGTGGCCGCAAAGGGCAGAACAATGGGAGCCTTTTAGTTCGGAACATTCCTTTGGATTGCAGGTAATAAATCTTAGATGAACTTCCTTCAGAGACTATGTATCATTGAAAAGAAGATCTACTGTTAGCTGTGTCTTATGCTCTGCATCTCTTTACTGGTTTTCCTGCAATGTCTATATAACCCTTTTCTTTCTATCTGCAGAGCAGAGGAACTTCGAGCTCCATTTGAAAGATTTGGGCCAGTTAGAGATGTGTATATACCGAAGGATTATTATTCAGGGTTAGATTTTCCGGATTGATAGCTTCTGCTTCATAAGAATTTGATTGTTATTGTAACTTTTACTTTTTTCATCCTTTCATTTTCTCCCATTTGATTAGGTTTTCATTTTTTTATTAGCAAATTAATTCTTTTAGAAATTGTGTATGATTTAACTAGATCACCATTCTAGTACAACTGCTTTATAACTTCTAGAAAGGGGCCCAGAATACTCAACAATAGCTCAATCCTGAATTCCTGATAGCTTGAATGAAAATCCTTCTTTCTTACCCTTGGGCTTTTTTATCGTGGTAGTCAGTAGGAGGAAGTACTTTTATTGATTTTGTTTTATTAAAGGAGGGGATTCTACTTTTGTCATCACATCAATTCTTCTGCATTTATAGTGAGTTACTTTTTGAACTGGTTCTCAGGGGGTAGTGTTGGTTTCAAGCTAAAACAAGCCCTGCATTTGAAGAAGGCCACTGTTTAGCATTGCCTAATCTATTGGTTTCTTCAAGGGTGTAGAATCTTTCTTGTTCAAATGAAGAAGTTCCTATATGAAGAGAAATTATATAATTCCCCTCAATAGAAGAAGTTGACCAATTGAAGTGTTTGCATGAGAAGATAAGTTTGGAGCAATGTTGATTTCAAGTGCTTCATACATATTCAAGCATGTGAAGAATTTGAAGTTCCATGCATTTTTGAAGTTCCCCTACAAACTGACTGTAGAAGAAAGGTCAGCCTTAAATCTTGGACTGCTAGCTGCTTTTGCAATAACTGGGCACTTCTTTCATGGAAGTATTAAAAAGCTGGTTTATAGGTTTGCATCAGGAATATAGTGAGGCATACTATGTGCTGACTGTTTGGTGGAAGCTTAGTATGCCATGTGGTTTGTGAAACTCTCTCAGTTTTCTTCACTTCATTTTCACATCATCAATGCAACTTTTCTTGAGGAAACTTGACCTATTAAAATGTATTATGGCTGAGGTCCCACTTTTTGATTATCCAAACCATTCACATTATGGGATCTCTACTGTGAATGAGAGCTACTTAGGGGCATGCTTGTGCGGGCACATCTTACGTCTCCAAAGCAGAATGATTTTCAGTTCCGTGTTAATATTTTCTGCTGTTATCTTTTCTTGAGGTAGAGGCATTTTCTGCAATTTTCGTGTGGAAAGCAGATCCCACTATAGCCCATGGTGCATTGGAAGATGCTCTCCCTATTGCAACCTTGAGGTTATGGGCTCTAGTCAGGTTGCCATCAGGGAGAAAAAAGAAAAGAGAGTCGAAGCCAGAATGTTGAAAACCAAACTTTTTTTTCTTTAAACAAGAAGCAGAAACACATTTTAGCACGGAAAATGAAGTTCAGAAAATTGTTGCACACAAATATGCCCCCAAAGTTAGGTGACTGAGGTTCTAACATCATTAGATATTCACAATTGGCTGTTTGTCTATTGTGAACCATTGGTTGGATAGCCGGGATAACATGATAGGACAGATTATAAAATAGCCTATCCTGTTGTAGTTCCCAGTATGAAGGGCTTAAATTACTAGAATGAGGGCCTGTGCTGGAAAGTTCTGGTCGAACAAAGAAAAAGAAAGAGGTCGGGAGGGGAGGGGAAAAGAAAGAAAGGGTGAGGGGAAGGGGGGCGGGTTTGTTAATGAAATACAGTTTCTTTTTCTTTCACATTGCCGACACCTCATCTTCTTTCCAGTTGAACCAAGTACGAAAAATTGATGTGTGTTCAATGCAGGGAGCCACGTGGATTTGCTTTTGTGCAGTTTGTTGACCCGTATGATGCTTCAGAGGCTCAGCATCACATGAATAGGCAACTTTTCTGTGGAAGGGAGATCACTGTGGTTGTTGCTGCAGAAACCAGAAAAAGGCCTGAGGAAATGCGCAGTAGAGCCAGACCTAGGTGTGTATTTACTTATTTTTGCATTATCCTATTGTTTTTGTAAAGTTCACCCATTATTTTTTTAAGGCAATGGTTATATTATACTAAAAAATATACAGCATAAGTAACACTCTAAAAAAAAAGGAAAAGAGAACTGACAGCATAAGAGAACTATACTGAAACAGGGAAGCTAGCGAGATGGAAACCAAAATAGAGGCCAAAATCTAGTAGCCCCGGAAAGCAAAAGATAGAAGAGAACCACACAGCACCAACAACTATACATCTCACATTGGAAGAGGAATTACATTTCCAATAAACATGAATTGTGCCTAATCTTTAAGCTAATTTATTTGCCTCTGAATGAAGTCCATGACTGAGATAAGTTTTTAACAAGATTTGCTTCTGTCATAACCTCATCCACTGCCAATCTCCACATGGCACCTCATTTACCTGAGGACCAACTTTTGGCAGGTTGGAGCCTGATTCCATCATTGGTCAGGCTTTGCCTTCTAGCTTCAAGGATATCAACCATGATAACCATTATTTTATCTATCTATTTATTTATTTTGAACCATTAGAATCTGTGAAATGATAGCCATTAACTCTGATGCGTTCTTCACAGTTACCCATTATTTTAAAAGAAAAGTGCATCTCTTCATATGGATCATATGATTATTATTCCTGATGCATAAAGTTTCCTTCTTCACAATGCTTCTATTATTTAAATATTCGAAGTCCTTATGAACAAGCACTTTTTTGTACAGCCGAGGGCCTTCAGGTTATGGCGGACGACGATCTTCTAATTATGGTAAACCTGCTGTAATTGTAATGTGTTTGACATTTTGTTACTTAGTTTATGGCAACCTGTATAAGCAATTGGCATTGTTTCTGTTTTTTTTTTTTTTTGAATGGTTACTTTCATTTAGAAAAACCAGACAGTACATGTGTTTAACATTTTATTACTTAGTTTATGGCAACCTGTATAAGCAACTGTCATTGTTGCTGTTTTTTTTTTTTTTTAATGGTTACTTTCATTTTTAAAAAAACCAGACAGTACAAGAGATGAGTACTGACAAGCTAAGACAGGAAACAGGGAATTGGCATTGTTTCTGTATGATTGTCTTTGCTGATTATATTGATCTTTCGAAGTATTTTGTGATGCTTCGCACATTCAGCGAACAAGTTTTATAATTAATATTTCCATTGAAAATGGTTTTTTGCTTATAAGTGATTTTTTTCTTGAGGAAATCATATGAATGTCACTGCCACTGCTTCCCTCTTTTTCATGTTTTCAACAGTGAATCTTCAATGATTTTTTACTCCTGCCTGAAGCTTAATGTTACATTATAAAATTTGATTGATGACTTGTTCTAAATTTCAGGGCGCTCCCGCTCTCGCTCGGTATCTCGGTCCCGCTCTCCTTATTACCCATCAAGTTCTAGAGCTCGACAAAGGTCAAGGTGAGATTTTGATTCTTGTACATGTTTAGATCTTAAGGTGGTGGAAACAGAGGAGCATGCTATTGAACCATTTGCTGACAAGGGGTGCTTTTCTTTATTGATTGTCAGATCCTACTCTCCTGCCCCAAGACGGCGGGGTGACTACTCTGTTTCCCCAGTTAAAAGGCAAGCCAGCCGCTCGAGGTCCCCTGGGGGAGATCCTCCACAAGGTCGCAATCCTGACAACACTCGCAGAAGATCATACACACCTGGTTACAGTGATGCAGATCAGAATGATGCTGGCAATGGCTATGAACGGTAAGAAGCTTCCATAGGAGCTTGATAACTTTCCCAGCTGCTATATTACGTTATTTTGTAAGAAACATATGTTTAAAGTATTGTGTTGTTAGCTTGGACATTTGATTACTAGTTGCCTATACTTCTCATCAAGCATTTCTTTTTAAACACATTACTTGGTCAATTCAACTGGTTTGTCTCCAGCTAGTGTCCAACTGATTTTTTGGGGGTGAGGTGCATTGTCGCATAGTGCATGTGGTAGTGAGGCTCTCTTTTAAATGACAACAGAGTAGTACTACATTTTTTTTTAGATGTTGTGAGCGATTTGTCTGCTGTGCAAAAGTACGTTCAAAGAAGTAGATGAGTCTGTGGATAATATTCCTTAAGTTGTTTGGATGCATTTTCTGAAGTTCCTTGCAAACTCTTCAGTTGAGAAGCGGCATTTGTCTAGAGTTTTTTAGAATTGGATGAGATCTTTTTAAAGATGGAGGAACGCTTGTCTGGTGAATCCTCACAACTTTGTGTTAATGTTATCACAACTTTGTGTTAATGTTATCTTCAACAATATTGCAGCTGCAGTAGATAGGGTAATGGAAAACACCAATAGTAGTGTAATCAAGTTGGCTCTTTCTGGAGAATGTTTCCAGGGTTATTGTAGGACTGAGTTGAAAAGGATAATGGATGGTGGAGATGCCTTTCCCCTTGGGTATGGAGATAGAACATTTATCTTCATAGCGAATCCTTGGGGTTTCACTCTGTTGGCAGAGATTTTGGAGATAAATGGTTCTTTCTTCATAGTGAATCCTTGGGGGCTTCAGTGTTGGCTGGGATTTTGGAGATAAATGGTTCGATACAATGATCAAGTCAGAAGTAACTTTTTTCAAAATTGTTGAGGGGCCGGTTCGCATCCAGCCAAGGCTGAAAGTTTATATGTTGGTTTACATTATTTTTTTAATTTTCTTATATATATATATATATATATTTATAAGCAAGGGTAGGCTAATACTTAATTTTCTTATATATATATTTATAAGCAAGGGTAGGCTAGATGGTATTAGGGGAGATTGTTAAAGGCCTCCCACAATATGTTGTAAGGTCATATGAGCAACATCTGGCGGAGTTCAGTGAATTATCACTTGATATACTTTGTTGCATTGGTGTCTCAAATGCTACTGTGTTCTCTTGTGCCTTTAATGAGTTTCTTCATTTAATTTGTAGGTTACGCATTATATTTATGCACAGATAACAGTGAGGTCAATGATATAGTTGCTTTCAATTTTGTGAATTTCTACCACCTTAGTTTGGTCTCCAAACAAACCTTCTTATTTTCATTGAACCTGAGACCCTAAAAGGACTTGCAACATTTTCCCCTTTTGCTTTTATATTTAGATAACCTTCATTTATGCATGTTGCCATTTCAGAAGAGATGCATATGCTGATGAAAGAAATGCTGATTGGAGATCACCTGGTCGTGCTTCTGGATCTCCACCTGGGTCACGTTCAAGATCTGCTGACTTGTCCCCCAGGCGGAGCAGATAATGAATGGAGGCAAGGAAAAATTGTGTAGCTATCACCATCTATAAACTGGTTAGATGCTACTTACTGCTGTTTCTGTTACTACTTCTGAGTTGATTGAACAGCAGTAGGGGATAACATGGTTTGCTGTGATATTAGTCATAACTTGGTTTAATCTTGAGTCTCAAGACATCAAATCCTTTTACTGTTAAATGCTTTACATGACAACGTTCAAAAGTGGCTTTATGCTTCTTATGGCGCTCATTCCCTAACTTCCGCAATGTTAGTGTGAAGTTATTTTGCTATATATCAATTTATTTATTTATTTATTATTATTATTATTTGAGGATGTCGGTATCCCTAAAGTCTTTAACCCAGAAGAACTAATCCTTGGGTGACATCCTGGTAAAACTCACACAAACGCACACCGGGTATATATGAGGGTGGTTTCGAAAAATAAAGTTATTTGATTAGCAGCTTTGTTTTTCATTCATGGATGGATGCCTGTGGATGTTGAGAGGGCTTTTCTATATGGTGTTTCATCTCGGGGGGGATTGTTAATGGTGCTGAAATTAGTTCTTAGTTTTAGGTCGTCAAAATTTAGTTGCTATATGTGCAAAGCATCGGGATAGGAGTCAAAAGTGAATGTGTAATAAATTAGTAGCAATGTGAAAAATTGGATTATTCACCAGAAGCCATCCTACAGGAAAACAGTAATAGATAAATATTGAGTGCATTTGGGAGAATTTGTACATGCTGAGTTTTTCTTCCCGAACTTCTGAATGTAGTGAAATGTAATTTTAGCAATTTTTTAGCATTTTCCATTTTTATGGCTACACCAGATTTGATTTGATGTATATAGCACGGGATCAGTATGCGTGCCTCAATGTAGGGCCCCACATGGGAATGGGACCGGGGTGGGGGATTTAAAGATCTCCGTTGGCCTTTTATATATGTAAAAAATCAGTCTTATTTTTAAATCCAATCATTTCCATTCAGGCCCCACAAGTTTAACTGTGTACGGTCCATTTAGATGGCTGTCTAGTCGATCAGTCGGATGGACCATCAATTGGTCCCACCTTAGATATATAAATAAATAAAATGGGAAATATGTATATTGCCCTGACCATGTTGACTGCAATGCATACTTTCACTTAAGAGGGTCCCACATGTGATGGGTAGTTTTTGAGTGCCAAGTAGGTCCCACAGTGGCAGCAAATGATGATTTATCTCCGGGTACTTGAAAAATTGGATGGTTGATCTTTGTTGGTAGAATTGATGGACACCTTTGTTTTTAAAAACATTGGGCAAATTTATCTCATGCTAGCTAAGTAGTGCCTTGAATTTCATTCAGTATTACACTACATACATAGGGTGTCTTGCATTGCGTGGGGCTTTGTGGCAGTGGGTAATGGGTTTTTGCCAAAAACCGGTAATAAAATAACTACCTACCTTTTTAACCAGCACCTATCTAATTTAGCTTAAGATTTTTTTCTCCATGGTAAAAATAAAAGACAAGTGTTTACAGTGAGGGATAGATCAATTCGTGTTTGATCTATTAAGAAGCACTTAAGCAATTCTTTTTTTTTTTTTAATCTCTTTCAGATTCTTTTAAGTTTAATCAGTGTACCTTACCAAAAAAAAAAAAAAGAATGTTTTGATAGTTGGGACCAATATGACAGTAATTTCTTTGAGCTAATAAGAAAAACTTAATAAATTTCAGGTGAGAGTTCCTAGGACTAGGATATAGGTCTTTAAGGACTTTTAGATTTTAGTGTATATATATGTTTATATATTATATTTACAAATATAAACAAAAAAATATGAGGGTCGGGCCGGGCTGGGCTTGGTATTATTCAAGCCTAGTCCACAAATTTGCCTACTTCTCCGTGCCATAATTCAAAACTAAACTTTCGAGTTGGTCAAGAGAACTTGACTCAGAGGGCACAAGTCAAATGAATCTAACTGAGTCTATTGAAAACTCACTCAGGCTGGTCTAAATTACTATGATTCTATATCCTTTTTAAGTCACTCGGGCAATGCAAGTTATAGAACTATACTAACTGATCCATACTCCATTGTTCATAATCTGGTAGGGTTGGGTTTGGCATACAAGTAACATGCATAGGCTCAACCCAATATCCATCCATTTATTATAGGGTTGAACGTGCGAAGGCAAGAGCGGATGGTGCGGATATTGTGGATCCTGAAATTGATCAAGTCCTTAATTATTATTGTCGCGTCTAGTTGAGTAACATGTTCCATCTCAATCAGTGCTTAGTCAAGCATAAGAGCTCAAATCAAATATAAAATGAGCTTAATTGGATTTCAGATTAGAAAACAAAAGTTTTGAATTTAATGTGTATCCCAAGCAACGCAATTGGGTCCTAGCAGAGGCCCATTGACATGTACTATACGTTCAACCCATGTAGACAGTGTTAGTCTATTATTAACATGAACCCTAAGATCGAGAACAACATGATTATCACTAGAAGGATTTAATTAAAGATTACCTCCAGACATCTTGATGCAGAGAGTTTTCCGATCTTGCTGTCTGATGTTGATGTTGAGATCCGCCCAAGAAAACTTTAGGGAATAACTTCAGTTTCTCTCTCCTTGCCTATAAGCCTTAATGTGTTGAATTTTGTGAGTGAATCTTTATGATGGAGTAAAGACTCTTTTTATAGGCGGAGAGAGGACCAATTATATTCCAATTAGAATTCCATTAGTTTTAATCTCAACCGTCCATCAAGGTAGAGTTTGTTATGGAATATATCTCTTTAGGAAACCTTATATGATTAAGAGATAGCATGTATCCTATGAAAACAGAATTCCTATAATGACCACAATTTATGGAAAGGTAAGGACTTGTGGTCTAAGTAAAAGACCTAAAAGTAATTTCCTTACAATCTCCCACTTGGTCAATAGGAAGATACATTAATGTTTTCATATTAGGAATCATAAGGCGCGCATTATATGCTAAATACTTCTTTAGTCGGTTATCATAAGTGTCTTAGCTAATTCGGTTGTGAATGAGAGTCATGGCGTGCACACATTATTTTGCAACATGTTTACTTCCATGTACTACGTCATTTACAACCTGCATAACTAGACCATAATAAGAGATTGACGTAATGGTCTCATAATGTCTTTGGTTAAAGACTGTTTCTGTTTATTATTCATCCAAACATAAATATGTACACAATGGAAAAACAGAAATGGCAGATGTAGATATGCATTAAGAGCTCAATAAATGTCCAATACAAGCAGAGAAATATAAGGCAGAAAATAATAATCAAGAACTATCTTCAAGACCCATGCTTTCAGTATGACCCTGAAAGGTCTTTGGAGGTAGTCCTTTCGTGAATATGTCTGCAACCATGAAATCTGTACGTATGGACTCTATTACAAATTTCTGTAATCTCACATCTTGCTTCAGTGATAGATATTTAAGGTCCATGTGTTTGGCTCCCTTAGATATCCTGTCATGCTTGGAGAAGAAGGTTGCAGCTTCATTGTCACAGTAAAGAGTTAATGGCTTAGAGATGAAACTCAAAGCTCCAAACTGAGAGATGAAGTTACGCAACCATGTCCCCTGAATTGCAGCCTCATAACATGCCACATACTCAGCCATCATGGTGGATGTGTAAAGTAACTCTGATTTCTGACTTTTCCATGATATTGCACCTCCACATAAAAGATACACATAACCAAGAGTGCAAAGTCTGGTGTCAGGACATCCAGCAAAATCTGAATCGGAATAACCAGTCACCTGTAGGTGACTTGATTTTCTGTATGTGAGCATATAATTTCTTGTTCCCTTGAGGTATCTCAGTACTTTCTTTGCAGCTTTCCAATGTGCGATTCCTGGGTTGCTTTGAAATCTACCCAGCATGCCAACAGCATGACTAATGTCAGGTCTTGTACAGACCTGTGCATACATCAGACTCCCTACTAGAGAAGCATAAGGATATTTTTCCATTTCTTTACGTTCCAATTCGTTCTGTGGACACTGCGTAAGATCAAGTTTGTCTCCTTTATGCAGTGGAACAGGACTAGAGGAACATGTCATCATGCCAAATCTCTCTAAAACTTTGTCAATATATGCTTTCTGAGACAACCCCAAAATACCAAGTGACCTATCACGGAATATTTCGATTCCTATCACATAGGAAGCCTCACCCATATCTTTCATTTCAAAATTTTTAAAGAGATAATCCTTTGTAGCATGTAATAAACCAAGGTCGCTACTAGCCAATAGTATGTCATCAACATACAGAACCAAAAATATGAACTTACTCCCACTGATCTTGAGGTATATGCAAGGGTCAACCATGTTTTCTGTGAAATCGAAGGCAGTAATGATTTCATGAAACTTTAGGTACCATTGCCTCGAAGCTTGTTTCAGTCCATATATTGATTTCTTAAGTTTGCAGACCATGTCTTCCTGACCTTCAATTATGAAGCCTTCAGGTTGACGCATGTAGACTTCTTCTTCTAAGTCTCCATTAAGAAAGGCAGTTTTCACATCCATTTGATGTAACTCGAGGTCATAGTGAGCTACTAATGCCATGATAATTCTAAGAGAATCCTTCCTGGACACAGGGGAAAAAGTCTCAGTATAATCAATGCCTTCTTTCTGATTAAAACCTTTGGCAACAAGTCTGGCTTTATGTCGTTCAATATTGCCTTTGCAGTCGCGTTTGGTCTTAAAGACCCATTTACAGCCAACTGGTTTGTGTCCTGGAGGCAATTGAACAACTTCCCATACTTGATTTTCATCCATAGATTTCAATTCATCCGTCATGGCATCAATCCATTTACTAGAATGAACATCCTTAATAGCTTGTGAATAAGAAACCGGGTCTTTAATTGTCCCTTCTGCAGATTCTACTTGGTAAAGCATATAATCATCGGAAATAGCTGATCTCCTTTGTCTTTGAGACCTTCTTAATGCTGGTTCCTCTGGTGCTTCATCCATATGTTCATTGGCGACAATCTCATGATGGAGTTGGTGATCATTGATTGGATTCTCCTCATTGTTAAATGGTTCAACAACGGGATGATTTCCAACATCTTTCGGAATAGAGGGTAAAAGGATAGGTACCCTGATTTCCTGAATGATCACATCTTGAGTTTTATTACTCCCACTGATTTCGCCATTCTCAAAGAATCTAGCATTACCGGTTTCAACAATTCTCGTACTATGGTTAGGGCAGTAAATCCTAAATCCTTTGGACTTTTCTGGGTAACCTATAAAGTAACCACTGATCGTTTTAAGGTCCAATTTCTTTTCATGTGGATTGTAGACTCTAGCCTCAGCTGGACAACCCCAAATTTGGAGATGTCTTAAACTAGGTTTCCATCCTTTCCACAGTTCAAATGGTGTTTTTGGAACTGCCTTACTGGGAACCCTGTTCAAGATATAAACAGCTGTGCGTAAAGCATCCATCCACAAGGATATAGGTAAGTTAGCATGACTCATCATGGATCTAACCATTTCCATATATGTACGATTTCGCCTTTCAGCTACACCATTCTGCCATGGAGAACCAGGCGTTGTGTATTGGGCAACAATTCCAAGCTTTTGGAGAAGTTTTGCAAAAGGTCCAGGATGTTGTCCTGTTTCGTCATACCTACCATAAAATTCACCACCTCTATCTGACCTTATGATTTTCACTTTTCTATCGAGTTGCCTTTCGACTTCAGTAATGAACACTTGTACAGCATTCACAGACTGAGATTTGTCATGCAACAAGTATAAATAACAGTAACGTGAGTAATCATCAATAAAGGTAATGAAGTACTTTTCTCCCCCAAAGGTTGGAACATCAAAGGGTCCGCAAATGTCTGTATGAATTATTTCAAGAAGCTGAGTACTTCTTGTGGCTCCTTTCTTTGTGTGTTTTGTTGATTTGCCTTTAATACAATCCACACATACTTTAATATTAGTAAAATCTAGATCCGGAAGGACACCATCTTTTACTAATCGTTTGATTCTTTCACTGGATATGTGACCCAGTCTTTTATGCCACAAGAAATAAGAGTCATTTTTAGATGACTTTCGTTTGGTTTCCTTAGAATGCAGGGTAAGATGGGTTTCAGCAATTTGATCATTAAGATGGAACTTGTATAGCCCATCAAACAAAATTCCATAACCAATACGACTAGAATTCTTAAGTAAACTGAAATTACCATTTCCTAATTCAAACGAGTAACCATCTTTATCAAGTGCGCTTACAGAAACCAAATTACGGGAAATAGACGGAACATAAAGAGTTTGACATAAGTCTAACTGATAACCGCTATCTAAAACAAGACGAAAAGTGCCAATAGCTTCAACTGGAGCTTTGTCTTTGTTGCCCATAAAAAGGAAATTCTCACTTGGGTTTATGGTTTGGATCGTAAGGAATCCCTGCATTGAATTGGAAACATGAACATTAGCACCAGTGTCAATCCACCAAGTATCAGAAGAAACATAAGTAAGATGTGATTCGAAATAACTTACGAAACCCAGAGGGTTACCTTTCTTTTCGAACCATTCTTTACGCTTAATGCAGTCTGCCTGAAAATGTCCAGGTTTCTTGCAAAATTTGCATAAGTTTTCCTTCTTTTTCTTCTTGGGGTTTTGACTGGCCTCATTAGATTTGGGTGGTGCCCTTTTCTGGCCTGAATTTTTCTTTTTCCCAGCTTTGTTTCCAGCTCCTTGAACGAGATGAGCTACTTTAATACCTTGTTGATTCAGCCTGGCCTCCTCTTGAACCAGTTTGTTGGCCAATTCATTCACTGTCCACTTTTCCGTAATAGTGTTGTAGTGAATTTGAAAAGGCCCGTACTGAGGAGGTAAACTGTTTAGGATAAATTGGACGAGAAAAGCCTCATCCACGGATAGTCCCAAATTCTTTAGTTTAGCAGCAAGGTTGGTCATCTCAATGACATGCTGATGCATTGAGCGAGTGCCATCAAACTTCATGGTTGTAAGATCTGCCATTAGTTTCCCAGCAAGGGATTTGTCTGCAGTCTTAAACCTATCTTCAATGGCTTTCATGAAGTCCTTAGCATTCTCAGGTGTAGGAAGGGATGTTTTGATGTTAGCATCAATAGTCATTCGCAAAAACATAGTGCTTAGTCTGTCAGACCTCTCCCAAGCATTAAAGAGGGTCTTTTCCTCAGCGTTACTTGTGGCAGTGAGTGGAGCCGGCTTATCTTTACGAAGAGCCATATCCAGTTCAAGTACCCCCAATGTGAACTCAACTTGCTCTTTCCATTCGGAGAAGTTGGTTCCATTGAGTTTAGTGACGGAGGTAGCATGCGAATTCAGATTAGTGGGTACAATAACTGCAATAGAGATATAACAAGAAGGCTTTAATTAAAATAAGACAACACATGCATAATATATGAATATATATGACAAAAAGAAATTTTGTTGCTCCTGTGGGTAGTCACCATAATTTCTACACATTATACCATCTAAGGTCATCATATTCAAGGTGCTGTAATTGAGTGATGTTACTTTTGAGTAAGATATCTGTGGATATCTTTGGTCCATGTATGAACAAACACTCCTTAATTATTATTCAAACGTATGATTATAATCCGCCTGTGGGCGACTAAATTCTTCATGCGCTTGAACAATGGGAAAAGTAAACATCATGATGGTGTTATTAAGGCCAAATATCAGTATTTAATTGTTAGGGTCACTGTGGTGAGACCTAACCTTAAGCATACAACTTTGGTGATCAAAATTAGCTTAATATGAATAGATAACATTATAAATTGCATAAAGACATAATTGATCATTCGTTATATGAAAAATACTGATAAAGATGGCCGAGCCCCGGAGGGCAGTCCTCCGGCTCTTTGGGTGCATTAGTCTCATATCAGAACAATGTGCATGTTCTGATCTATCATTATATAGGTTATGATCGGGTCGGATTAGATCTGAAAGAGTCCAAAACAAGTGCACGCATGGCACCATGATCATGAACATGTCGCACTCGTGCAAAACCGTGATGCCCCACCCTTTAAGCCGATTGAGTCTTGACCAAAACTCATGTGGGCCTCACCATAATCCTGTGTAAATCATGCAACTTGAAAATTTTGATGAGGCCCGTTTTACAAATCAATGGATTTTTATCTATTATGAATGCGGGTCCACTAAGATGGTTCAAATTCGATAAGAAGAAAAAAAAATGTCTTGACACTGGGATGCCATAACCTGTTGGGACTTTTTTTTTTTTTTTTTTTTTTTTAATCTCAGGTGCGTATAGAGAGATCCATGGGCCATCTAAGCTCTCCATGCCCACATTTATAAGATCCAAAGACCAGTGGGGCCACTATCCACATCCCTTGGTCAAAAAAGGTCGAGCCGTCCCAATCATCAGATGGCCCCACTGGGACTTGTCCCTCACGAGATATCATATGACGAGCGGCTTGGATTTGTCTTCAATAAAAACCAGGCCCTAACTTGCAGGCCTTGAACAAACAATATCACAAGCCCAATGTCTGTGTATTAAATTAATCCAGACCGCCACTCTCAGTTAAAGGATCCAGACCGTCCCTTTTCTCCCTCCACATGCACATTAAAATTCGGGATTAGGTGAGTAGGACTTGTTCTGTCATTGGGACCTTGGTCATAGGAGATGAGTGAAGAAGGATTGTAGTAGTCGACTATGGCAGCAGCAGTGTCATCCTTGAGAGCTGCTGCAGTGGTGTTGTGGGGTCTCGGTCCTTGGCATGGCAATCAACGACGGAGCACCAAACCATGATGAAGGGGGTTGTATCCTATTATTAATGGATAATCATGTGTTCTCTAATAACCATGCTCTGATACCACATGTTAGTCTATTATTAACATGAACCCTAAGATCGAGAACAACATGATTATCACTAGAAGGATTTAATTAAAGATTACCTCCAGACATCTTGATGCAGAGAGTTTTCCGATCTTGCTGTCTGATGTTGATGTTGAGATCCGCCCAAGAAAACTTTAGGGAATAACTTCAGTTTCTCTCTCCTTGCCTATAAGCCTTAATGTGTTGAATTTTGTGAGTGAATCTTTATGATGGAGTAAAGACTCTTTTTATAGGCGGAGAGAGGACCAATTATATTCCAATTAGAATTCCATTAGTTTTAATCTCAACCGTCCATCAAGGTAGAGTTTGTTATGGAATATATCTCTTTAGGAAACCTTATATGATTAAGAGATAGCATGTATCCTATGAAAACAGAATTCCTATAATGACCACAATTTATGGAAAGGTAAGGACTTGTGGTCTAAGTAAAAGACCTAAAAGTAATTTCCTTACAGACAGTAGACACCTCTCTACTTGACTCTATACGTTCAACAAGTGGGACCCATAGCCTCTTCAAAAATGCTCAACAAGAGGGACCCATTATAATATATTAAGTTAAGGAGGTTTTGGATTCAATTTTGACTATACTTTTTATTTTGACAGGTTGTTACATTCAATATCTACAACAGCTAAGATACTCTCCCTTCAATCTCCACTAATATGCTTTCCCCATTTATGGACTCCCATCTTCCGCGTTTCTAACATAAATAGAATCCTACTTCATGCATACCCATGATTAGTACGGGTTTTTACGCTAGTAGCTAGTTAAAATATGCTTAACAAAGCAGGATCCATAGCCCAGTTTGCAAGGGACGCCCAAGCCTTCCAAAAAATCTAATCTCAATTGGGGAAGTGTTACACCTCGTCCCGAGTTAATCATGATTAACTCTAATTAATCGAGATTATTATAGATTAAATATGATTAGTTAATTTAAATGAGATTAATAAACTAGGTGACTTGAGTTAGTCTCAACTAAGTGAAATAAACAAAATGAGATGGGTTTACAAGTGATTGGTTTACTTGAGTTGAATTTAGACCCAAATTAATCGAATTAAGGATTTTTCCGTAAATACGGAGTTATACATATTTCGTCAAATAAGGCGAAATTTGATATCATCGTGTGTATCTTGACGAGTACGTCAATTTTCATAATACACACATTTTCATTTGACTTAAGATGAGTCAAATGAGTTGTAAATTGACTTAAACTAGAAATAAAATGCAAGAATGGGTTTATGTGCAAAATTTGTTGTCAATGGTTTTAAAAAGAAACCAAAGAGGGTTTCAGTCGGTGGGTTTAGTTTAGTTCAGCTGTGCTGAACTTTGAAGTCTCTTCTTCTTCGTTCTTCTTCATCAACGTGTTTGAGCAAAGAGGAATTACAAGTGGGTTGTGAGGATATGAGTTATTTCATTATCTTACTCCTCTAGTTGCTTGGTTTGCTTGGAGTTAATATTGAAAACGATCTCAGGTTTTCTTCTAACAAGCTGTCAAGTAAGTGGTTTTGGAGATTTTACTGTGAATAGGTTTCTTATAGTAGTTTTCATTTCAGTCAATTAGTTAGAATTCGTTTTGGATTGTTTTGATGTTAAGGTGCAAAGAAGGTTTGAAGCTTTGGGGTTTTTGTCTCAAATTGAACACAAAGAAAAGGAGTTTTGTGCCAAATTGATTTGAAGGGAAGTATAAATATGTTGTTGTGATTATATGCTACTTTATGTATCGATTTCATTTGATTTTGTTAGAATTATGATTTCAGTTTATTTGTGAGAAATTGATTTATGTGTGTAATTGATTTAATGAAAGAAGAAGGAATTGATATGTATGAAGATGATTATTGAGGTGGGAACGGGAGGTTCCATTTACGATGCAGGTTGTGAATGAGTCCAGAGAATTTGTGATTTGGGTTAACTTAATTAATTTTCTTGTAAACATAAATGGTCTGTTTGAACATAAATAGTTTGTGAAATTAGTTAAAAGACTAATGATCGTACTATTGAGAATTAAAGTATATAAATTACACTTTTCATTTGTACAAGTTGTAAGTAAATTAGAAGAGAAAACAGAATTTTTAGACGAATTCTGTAGAAAATATCTGGACAGTGTCGGTCAGCCGACATGGAGCCGACAGAGCTGACCGACGTTATAAGAAAGGAAAAATTCATGTTTCTGGTTTTGAAACCGACCCTGACTGACATATGTCGGTCAGCCGATAATCGTCGGCTGACCGACATGTCAACCGACATATGAACCGACAGTGTAAATGCAAGGAAAAAGTGCGTCTCTGGATTGTGAACCGAGACCTGACCGAACTTGGTTCGGTCAGTCGACAAGTGTAAGTCGGTTAATCTGTCGGTTAACCGAGGTTAGTATTTTTTATGGATTAGTTCTCTCTGGTTTTCGAATCGAGAGTTACCCGACAACTGAACTGACGAATGTCGGTTAACTGAGGGTTAACCGACGAGCTGACCGACAGTCAGAAAATTTCAGAATTAATTTCTGAATTTTAACATTAAGAGCCTATTGATTTAATCAAGGCTGTTCATATTGTTTATACCTCTATAGGTGATAATTAAGGGGACTTTAATGTACAAATTTTATATAAACTGTGATGTTTATCGAGAATAACACAAGTATATTAAATAACTGAGGATTACACCCAATTGGATGGTAGTGTTTAATTGAATTTGAATTATCGAGATATGTTCTATATTGTCTTAAATGATATTATATGATGAATTAAACCCAGATAAGGTAATTATTGATTTATGTATTGAAAAGAATCCTGAAAAAGTTATTTATTAAATTGTATCCGTTCATTATAATTAAATGGAAATTAAATGAAATGAATTGTATTGTATATTGAGTCTGGCACTACATAGTGATTTCTGTCTGCTGCAGCAGATTAATTGGGAGTGTTCGGAACTCCGTGGTGATGCCAGTGGTCTAGACACCGAGTAGACTCCATTTATTTAAGAAGTCCTTGAGGCGTGAGTCATGAATGATATGCTCTTCAGTCCTGTGCCAACAGAGACAATTCTTCATTTTTAGGGAGATATAATTTGATTTGGAAATGCTATGGTAGTTTGCCAAATTATAAAGACTCACATTGTTACTGGTTACGTAATCCTTCCTGTTTAGGAAGATGGTAATTCTTCATGTTTAGGAAGATGTGAAACTAATTTGTAAATTGTAAAGATTGTTACTGGTATTAAAAATATTACTGGTTTTAGTCTAACGTTGAAGTAGACAAATTGTTAATGTTTATTGTTTAAGTCAAATGATGAATTAGACATAGTGGAAGTATAATTAGCATATGAAATCACATATCTGTTTATACATTGCTGAATTGTTGAATTCACAGTATTATTGATGGCATTACAGCACAGCTACCATTGCTGGTCCTTCAGTGGTTATTGCACCAATGGAAACAACTAATACAGTTACTTACGAAGAACTCGTTGAGTGAAAGGAAAGTATTGTAATAATGAGATAAGACTTTTAGAAATGTCTTGATCCTAATGTAAATTCAGTTTTATTTTTATGAACAATGTAAATTTGTTTATGTTCCGCATATGTGTAATTTGATATCCCTTGTGAATTTTATGTTCAAAGTTCACGGGAGTAAGTATGGTCACGACTCGGGGTTAACTCGATTTAAATTTTATCTCGGGTTCGGGTCGTGGCAGGAAGTTTCCAAGTAAGTATCCAACAGAGAGAAACTTCCTTAAATCAAGGAACATTACAAGGGAAGGATTTTCCAAAGAGACAAGGAGAAAGAGATTCTCTCCTAGAGGACGTCCAAGGGGGTTTTTTTATTTTATATTTTAGGCTATTTTATTGATTTTTTTAGGAGACTCATGTAGCAAGTTTCTTAATTAACTGGTTTAGATGGACGACTAGGGTTTTATCTATAGGATAGGGGATTATTTTGAGGCAAAACTATAAAATCACGTAGAGTTATTTTTCTATCTTAATGAAAGTGTTGCATGTTTGCACCTCAATTCATTGGTTGGCGGGACGGTGCAAATAGTGGGTTTGTCAGGTTAGCGAGTTGAAAAGTAACTTCTTCATTAATGGTGAACATTCATATGCATTTTTTCATCATCATAGAGTGAGGGGACACTTTCCTTTTTGAAGATTTTTAAGTACAAAATGTAATTTTCAAGTACAAATTCCTTTTTGAAAATTTTCAAGTACAAAATGTAATTTTCAAGTACATAGGGTGAGGTACAAAATGTACTTTTTATGTGAAAAAAAGGGAGTGTCCCTCACCTTATGGTGATGGAAAGATGCATGTAAACATTCCTCTTCATTAATTGGGTCAAAAATATCAACATGATCACTAATTTTCAAATTGGGTTGGTGGGTCAGACAAGGAGTTGCCACCCCTACTCCATGCCAATGATGTTCAAAAGGAGGTTACTCCATAGTCCATGCTAGAATGATGTTGGTATTTTGCTCTGTACTAGGATGATGAATTGATGATGCTACTTAAGGACCCACTATATTGGTAATCTAATGGTCAAAGAAAGCCTAACAAGTAACGACATGTTGGAAAAAGTAAAGCTTAAAAGGCCAACCTCACCATATCCCTAATTCTGGACATGCCCCATCTCAATATAATAATACAT
Source organism: Litsea cubeba (assembly GCA_012931725.1). Classification (NCBI taxonomy): domain Eukaryota; kingdom Viridiplantae; phylum Streptophyta; class Magnoliopsida; order Laurales; family Lauraceae; genus Litsea; species Litsea cubeba. The sequence goes on along the minus strand of CM022945.1, from coordinate 49,315,171 downwards.
GGTTATGTTGAATGCAAACCTAACACAGGAAAAGTCAGCATACAAGAACAAGCTTTAGACCAATATCTTGCATGCAAACTGCAGAAAAATACACAGACTAGAAAACTAGAGCAGTGATACAAGTTGTCAACATTGAATAATGAAGTTTCATATTAGATTAGATGATGGTGTCATTTAAAAAATTCTAATGTTGTTGTGGGACTAATGATTTGGTGATGGCTAGGTTGACAACTATCTTGTTTTTATTCATGACGTCCACAGATGGCAGGATATATGTTGTGTCCATGGAAATGAGTTGCTGGACCACAAATAATGGACGGCCATTATAATTTGATAATCTGGGCCAGTAGATCTGTGAGATATATGGTTTAATTTAGATAGAGATCAGCAGGGCTAGCCCTGTCTCGGCTGGGTGGTGACAGATCCCAACCCAAATGTGTGAATGTTGTCATCATCCTAATCACTTGAACAATAGTCCATAAGTTTTCACTGTCCAAATAAGTATACAGCCGATCCAAAAGATCCAATCCATTCAGATGGATGCCAAACTTGAAAGCGATGACTATGGAAGGGATCTTGTCTGCTGGTCCACTCGGTTGGATCATAAGATAGGTCCACTTGGTGTAGGCGGAGGTCTTTCCATAAATAAAATATGGTGAATTATTTAAAAAGGAACAAGCTTTTATAAACTAGGAACTTTTTGTGAAGCCTACAAGTACCTCGCCAGTCATGGGGAAAGAAGGAATGAGTAGCTACATGTGGATACGAAACAGGCCATTTTACAGTTTTCAGTAAAATCATCAAATCACATGCCAACACCACTCCAAATTGGGGCATAATTATCAATCATACACAAAATGAGGTCCTTAGTCCTTACCCATGTTTCTTAACATGGTCCCACAACTTTGAGCATGTTTGTATAACATTGGAATTTTACGTTGTATTTTTGTGATTTCATGGAAAAATGGTTTCCATCTCCCTTTCCCTAGGAAATGATATACTATGAAATTTGAGGAAAAAAATATATTATTTTTATGTGATCATATGAAAAAGTGTTGCAGCTAGCAAAATATAGAAAGGTAACAGGCACGCACAGAACAAGTACTGAATAATCTTCCGTAGAATCAGTATTACACAAATGTGTCCTAATAAGGTTTATTTAGCCCAGTTGGCAACGCCTGTCGTAGAGTGGAGTTTCCATGTATTTGAACAAGTCAATGGTCAAATCTAGGACTAATAGGTTGTTTCGATATTATTAACTCGAACCCATGAACTAGAGCTCGATCTGATCATTGGATCCAATGTGATCGGAGCTAACTAGACCAGATCTATCCAGTCATTGGATTATACCGGCCCATTGCCAACCCAAGATCCTTTCAATACCATTAATCTTTGATTTCTCAAGTCATAATAACAGAGGTCAAACCATGGTTTTGAACATGCGTTGAGAGACCATGGTATTGGAACCATATGTGCTCCTTTGAATTGACTCAGTACTTAGAAAAAGGAGAGAGAGAGAGAGAGAGAGAGAGAGAGAGAGGACAATTTTGTGGGCTCCACATGATGGTACCCAGGTAAGGAGGGATGGGGGCCACCTAGTTGGAGGGTAGTACAGGGTAAGAGGAATGGAAATGTCTCCTCCAATCAAATGGAGAAAAAAGGCTAGTTCAATCAAATGATCCTAAACTGTAGTTCATCATGAATGTAATGATACTACAAATTATATTAATATCAAGTTCAACACAATGATACAGAGAATAATGAGAGGTTTTCGTTTCTTTTTTAAACGAGATTAGCGAGAATTAAATTGGTTGTAAGTTTGTGAGAGGCTGTTTGATCACAAGTGGGTCATGTTTCACATTTCTTTAAAATAACAATCTGAGATGAGATCAACACCGTATATATAAATAATCTATGCCTATCACACGCATGAAAAGAACCAGTATGTTCTTAGAATGTAATATGGTTTGCAAACGTAATCTAACGACTAAGGACTAATTAGGAACCAAAAAACAAAAAAGATTTGCAATGTAGTATATGTTTAATCTCTGTTTAGGTTAAATTATCGATAAATCAGAGCTGATGACAACCTTAATTAGATGACAAGGCAAGCGAGCGTGGCCCGCACCGACTCCACGTGGGCGAGTCCGGGGGACCCACCCTTAGAATTGATCTTCTCACTGATTAATATCTCTAACCACCTCATATTTTATGTCAAACCACGAATTTAAAACTAGTTACACTTGAGCTTTCTTGTCGTGAGAGCAACCCCCAGGAAGGCAGAAAGATTCTGCACGAGGACAATGCACTGGATTTCACTGTATAGAGTTGTTATCTTTCCACCTCTATGTTTCTGTTTGATATATGATTTTTCTTTATATAATATAATTCCAACCTTTTAGTTGGTCTTCGGTTTTTTACCCATGTGATAGAGAAGCAAACAAGAAGATGCTGGTTCTAACTTTAGCCATGGTGTTCAATAAACCATTCAACTTTTATATATGACATTCAAACCAACCAAAATATTCTTTTTTTTTTAATTTCTTCCTTTTCTTACTGACTGATGGATTTTTAACTTATGAACATGGTATTTTTGGTGGGTCAAGTGGCCTACTAAGAACGACTTATGTGGTAAGGAGCGCTGGTTCTTATCTGGTCGTTCAGGGTTCGAATTCTGGATACGTCACATCTTTCCGCTTGTGCGGGCATCATTCTTGTGTGTATATGGGATTTCTCTTCAATCCTAGCCTAATTGGCTGGGGGTACCAGAAAAAAGAAAGTGGCTTACTAAATGTCCTACGTGGATATTGCTTAGCTGATTGGGGAGATGTCAAAGCATATGTGGTGGCATGAGTTTGAGTTCTTAGTAAAGTAGAAAAAAAAATGACTTATTAAATGCATTTACATGTTGTTGATAACTGGTTTATCAAAAAAAGTATATATCTATGTAACATTTTTAGTCTTTAGATATAAGGTGAGGAATAAGGGATATGAAATGAAGTATAGATGGAAACATAGACTTTTTTAGAATTTGAATTTCTAATGTGGTGGAAGGGTATTCAATTATACTATAATTGAAGATCACTTTTTGAGAATTCACCTTTGTTTCTTCAAATTTAATGGTTTTGAGAAAACGATCCAATTAATTACGTAAAACTAACACACTGGGAGAGAGAGAGAGAGAGAGAGAGAAAGAGAGATTGATTTCCACATAAAAGAATATGAATAAATTTCTTCGCTTAGCATATATATTACGATTTTTTTAAACATGAGATTGATTTGAGTATCCGAGCATCCAAATGATTGCCCCATAGTGTAGGTCAAAAATCAAAACATGGTGGATTTTATTATTTTTTTTAATTTAGAGATAATTGCAAAGTCATCATCATAGTAATCAAAAGTGGGAGGAGTTCTAGAGGCGTAGTAGGAAACGAAGAAATAAAAATAAAATATCAAATATGTACTTTGTGAGGCAGAGATTTGAAGAATAGTCGTTCAAGAAACAAACTGAAAACGACTACAAATTTATGACAGTACTTTGAGAAATAGTTTTGATAGCAAGTATATAACACATGAAAATATTTTGAGAGCCACCATGACCAGAGAAAGTATGAGAAATTATAAATACACTCTTTTCATGTTATATCATGCTTATTGAACAATATTTTATGGATTCTTTGATAGTTTAAACACTTTCTCATTTTCTAATTTGTTTTGATAAAAAAAAATAAACAAATATTTCTCATTCATAAAAATCGTTTCAATAAATTAACAATAATGAATAAAATTCTTCTTTTGAGGTTATTCATCAACCCTTTTGATGTATGAGAATAATTGAGTCTAATAAGTCCAAATTAGAGCCACATAAGGGCTGGGGTTGGTCACAAATCAAAACATGGTATGTTTTTTTTTTTTTCTTTCATTTAGGGATGATTTCAAAGTCGTGATCATAGTTATCAAAGGAGGAGAAACTCTAGAGACGTTGGAAATGAAAATAAAAAATTTTAATAGAAAAGAATCTATAAATATTAAAGAAATGAATAAAAAACACTTTAAAGGATTTTGAGAAAACAACCATAAATTAAACACATGAAGAATACTTCCAGAGCCATTCATTATAAGGCATATAATAAAAAGTATGAGAGACCATGAATTCACTCTTGTCATCTTATTTCATGCTTGTCCTCAAAAAAATTTTTTTTTTTTTTGAGTTTTAAGTATTTTCTAATGTTCTGATTTTTATTAGAAAATAAACAAATTAATATTTTCATTCATGTGGAAGAGTTTCAGTACATAAAAGAAAATTATGAATTATCCATTATCCTTTTCGATGTATGAGATTGATTGATCTACATGCATTGAAATTAGTGCCACCTAAGGTATAGGCAACTGATTGATTGATCTACATGCATTCAAATTAGTGCCACCTAAGGTATAGGCAACTGATTGATTGATCTACATGCATTCAAATTAGTGCCACCTAAGGTATAGGCAACAAATAACAAACATGACAAGTAATGTTTCAATCAAAGTTATTATTACACGGGAGGAATTCTAGTTCCGTAGGGGGAAACATAAAAATTAAATATTAATTAAGAATATGTAAAACCTAAAATAGAAATCCGAAGAAAAAACATTTTTAAGAAAGAGATTGAAAATGACTAGAAAAGAATAATAGAATATTTTGAAAAATAGTTGATATAACGACTATAAAGAAAAATAAAATTATTTTTGAGAGACGTATGCAGTAATGATTTAAAACATATTAATGGTTATAGAAAGTATGTAAAGCACAAATACACTTTACATTCTTGTCTCTCAATTTTCTTAAGTGCTTTTTCTTTTCTCTCTTAGATAATGTTTGGCAACTAAATTTTTAAAGAAAAGATTTCTTATTTTCCTAAGTTGTGGTAAATCCATGTTTGGCAATTGTAGTTCCTAGGGATTTGGACAAACATAAATCTTCATTTGTTAAGATCTTCCACGAGGCTTAAAAACTTCACTAACTTGGATTTACACACCAAACTCTATTTTTCTCAGCCATATGCATCGATATAAACCAATATTAATGTGAAATCCTCAACTTAACAAATCCCCATCAAGTAATTCTTGTTCTAGTGGCAGTAAAGAATCATTAGATATATGGATTCCTCGCTCATAACCAAACATGCTCTTATTAGTACTTCATGTATTTTCTCACAAGGACAAATGGGCTCCACACATACAAGGAGCCCCATATGTGAGAGGGAGAGAGTGTGTGTGCGCGCGCTCGATTTCCTTTTTCTGTTTGATCCGACCATGTACATCACTCACTCACCCTTGTTGCCCGCCCTAAATCAGCCCTCAATCCTAATTTGACACTCTTCTTATTGTTGCTCGCGGTTAGAAGGGGTTAGAATAATTTAATGGGAATAGTTTTTTCCCTAAAACCTTGGGCTAATGAGATCTTTCCATCCCCTACTACTCCTGTTATTGCCAATGCATTTAGTTGGGCTTAAATTGATGAGATCAATCAATGATGATTATGATGGAATATATATAGTGTTATTTTGGTGAGAATCGTCTGGACATGGTACCGTGCAAACGTGTGATGTTCTAATGGATATTGGAGAAATCTCAATGGGACATGGGAGAGTGCAAAATATCAACCTCATTAGATCATCCAAGCTCCTTATTTTTATTGGCCCTCAGGTTCATTGTTTCCAAAAGGCATCATAAGAGAAGGTGAGCATGTCCAGGGAGTTGGACCCTATCGAACCTACACCATTAGGTATAGACTTCGAGTGATGTTTTAAGGGAGTCCTCAGAAGGATGGAGTAGGCCTAAGGTGAGGTGAGACATAATGACGCTGACATGTCTAGGGTCAATCCTTAGGCACCCAGGTGAGAATTGATGTATCTTAACCACTGAGGTGAGGTAAGACACCATTCTCAATCCAGAGCGGGGCTGTATTCCAAATCCACCCCAAATTTACTTGATGTGCATTTATGTAGGTTGAACTCTCTAAACATGCACCACCCGAGGAATTAGTCCTCTAAGTTCAAAGAGCTTGCATCAATGAGTCCATACCTTCTTTTACCCATTTCATCCCTATATTAGAAATTAAATAAATGAGAAGGAAAATCAGAAAAATAAAAATAAAAATAAAAGCGGATAATCATAAGACTCACGACGATAATAGTCCATCGCCCGCCATTATTTATATCTCATCTCTCTCTCTAGAAATGTGGGAATGAAAACGGGAAAGGAAAGCCGAGCCAAGTCAAGTCAAACACGCTTCTCTACTTCTATGAAGATAACCTAAAAAAACCTCTCTCTCTCTCTCTCTCTCTCTCTCTCTCTCTCTCAAAAGCTTCTATTTTTCGATTGAATCGCTAAAAATCGAATCTTGTATTCGCTTCTCTCTCGAAAAGCTTCGATTTTTTGGAACGAATCACTGAAACCGAAGCTCTAGTTCCCTGCTTCCTCAGCTGTAGAAAATCTTCCATACAAGGAGGTGATTTTTCTGCCCTTTCTTTCTCTCATCCATTTTCTGTTCAAAGCGTTCAATTGCTTTTACTTACTAGAAAAGGAGCGATTTTTACTATTTAGATCTGAGCATTTCCCTTCAAGATTGTGTTTAAACCCTAGTTTTTTCAACAGATTCAGTTGGGGAGGAATCCGGTTAGCTTCTTCAATGGGGGTTTGCTGGAGCACTCGGATCAAGGCGGAGAGCCCGTCAAACAGCTATCCCGCTTCAGGTTTGGGTTTTTCCCCACTCCATCTGGGTTTTTTTTTTTTTTTTTTTTTTTTTGAGAGGGGGGGGGGGGGGGGGGGGGGGGCGGCATGGTCTTAAATAGCTGCTGATTAGTATTGGGTTTTTGATACAGAATTCGGCATGATACCCAATTCACACCTGTATCATTCATTTAGTCCGATAAGGACTGTTGTTTCACTTTCTTCGGTTGAAAAGAATTAGAACGATATGAATCCGTTTTTCTGCGTGAACCCATGATTTGGGGTATTAGAGCTGAATGTTTGTGTGCTTTCTTTATAGAAGTTTGAGTTTGGTGATAGATTTCTATTTTTGCCTGCGGTTTGTGTTCGAGCTTTGGATAAAATTGTGGATTATTTTAGCTGTCTGGTGAATTTCTGTAGTTTGGGGGCTATCCACAATGGGTTCTTAAAGTTGATTTAGCATCTTGAACTTTGGTTTGATGGAATTTGCTTTTATGCTGTTTATGTTCTGTATTAGTGGAGTCATGGATTTTTAGCTTTGATATGCTGAAGTTTGTGTAGTTTTGAATTAACATAAACATGTTCTTTTTTTTTTTGGTTCTTTCCCTTAAATGTTGTCTTACTTTAGCAATTTGGGTATGATTTGACGTGTACATGTTTAGGTGCAGGGTGAGTTTAATCTGGCAAAACAATGGATTTCTTTTTAGTTTGATAATCTGGAATTCTTCATTCGGTGCAGTTTTAGCTTGATCATAGCAAAAAGATTTGTGGATTTTGATGTGGTCTTGTGAGGTTTCCTTGGAACTGCAGATTTCAAGCAATTGCCTTTTACTTCTATTTGTTGTTTTGGCTCATTTTGTGCCATTTTGTGTTGGCTGGAGGTGCACCTTTGTGAAACTTGGTGGTTATAATTTCAGATTAGTAGTTGGTTGCTAAAACTATATGTTTTGTTCTGAGTCTAGTTTTGCAAAAGGTTGCTGATTTTATTGCCGTTGAATTTTCATTACTATGTGCAATTTTATGATGCTTTAAGTTGGAGTCCTCTCTCTCTCTCTCTCTCTCATTTGACTTTGGTTTACATATAATTGCGGCGGATGTTTATTCTCCAGCAGTTTCAGTTGTGTCTGCGGAAAATTATGAAGTTGATTCATATTCAAGTATGGTATCCCTTTTAGGTTATGTGGTGAATCATGTCGAAGTCCTACTTTTAATTCGATTTTGTGGAGTTTCCTGATTTTGGATTTTGAAAGTTGAGATGGGCCCTTGTTTTAGTTTTTGCATTATGTTATCATGTGATGATGGTGCCTTGAGGATATGGATGATTAATCGTTTAACAATGCCATTTTAAAATTTTGTTTTATTAGTTTATTCTGATTGGCTAAAATGGGGACATGTTTATGGTAACAGCATGTGTTGACAATGTTGAGGTGCTGTTTTTTTTTTTCCTTCTTTTCCCTTCTCCTGAATCTGTGCAAGACTTGAGTATTTTATTCACACTTGGGCTTACTAGAAAATGTGTCCCACTGACTTGTGTAGGGGTGAACTCAAAATATGTTAGCAAAGATGGAAGTGATCTGAGCGGTTCAAGCAGCAAGGCCTCAACAACATCGGTCCCTCCAACCCCTCGGACTGAAGGAGAGATCTTGCAATCATCAAATTTAAGGAGCTTTACCTTTGGTGAACTGAAAAATGCCACCCGGAATTTCCGCCCTGATAGTGTGTTGGGGGAAGGTGGTTTCGGATCTGTCTTCAAGGGATGGATTGATGAACATTCATTTATGGCAACCAAGCCTGGCACCGGCATAGTTATTGCCGTGAAGAGGCTTAATCAGGAAGGTCTTCAGGGTCACAGGGAATGGTTGGTGAGTTCCACTTACTTGTTTTGGGATTTTGCTGTTATTCTAGTTTGGATAGAACACTTTAGTATGTATGGACATCAGCCTGCAATCATCTTTTGTAGTAGTATTAGCTTGGTCCTTTCTTACAGGGTCTGTCTGTTTAATTTGTTTTGAATATCTAGGATTTCTAATCAGTGCATCTATCGAAGAGGATAAAAGTGAAGGATTAAAGGTAAACTCTTGAAGATCGCCAAAGGCGATCAAACAATATCACAATTGATAGGATATAAGTACCCACCACTATCAACGTAATAAATTAAATCATAGGAATGTCACACATTTCTACTGATGAACTAGTCACTTTTCTTCACAAAAGCCCTCTGTCGACAGAAGCACTCATTCTTCACTAGCAAGCTTGCGATGATTGATCTTTACTCTCCTGCTTGAGGGGGAGTAGATGGTGCCATCGCTGTCCATCTTAGAACCTTCACTCTTCAGCTCTTTGATACTCCTTCAGTGAAACCTATTTTACTATGAATTCCGAGAAAGTCAATGCAAAGGAGGCAAACAGGCCCTTAAGATGCGGTTTCATTACCTTTTTTTCCAGGAGTAGGCTGTACATTCTTGTGATATCTCATGCGCACAAGGGAACTGTGTACATCAGATTGTTATTGTCCTTGTGCATGATTAATTTGCTTAAATCTGGCTGGCCTAGGTAGACTGAGCCTATGCTTTAATAGTTCCATGTCTCTGCAAATACTGTCTATTTAAAGTTTTTTTTTTTTTTTTTCAGTTTTAGTTATTTATTGATTTTTAATGTCTGAATCCATAGGCAGAAGTAAACTATCTGGGGCAGTTGTACCATCCTAATCTGGTGAAACTGATTGGGTACTGCTTAGAGGATGAACACCGGCTACTGGTATATGAGTTCATGTCTCGAGGAAGTTTGGAGAATCATCTTTTCAGGCGTAAGTTCTTGTATTCATTTTTAATAAGTAAAACATATTTATGTGTGTGTGTAGATGGATGGATGAATGAGAGAGAGGGGGAGAAGGAGGGAGGGCCGTAGCCTCTTCAATCACCCTAGTCAGAGTGATCTCAAATGTCGATTTTACATGTGCAAAATGCATGATTTAAGTGATATTTGAGACTTTGCCGTTACACAAAGGGAGGATGAGATCGAACCGGTTTGATTCACGGAATATGGGGCCCCACAATGTAGATTTTGACTGCATAGAGAGTTTCCACGTTGCCGGCTTCCTGTGATCAATTGATCATTTCTCATATTATGATCTTATTTTCTTGTATATATTATAAATATCCATATCAGAAAGACAAGGCAATTAATTGAATGTGTTCTGTCTTGTTTTTTCTAGGGATCTCTTCCTAGCTGCTTTGATTCTCGGGTGCGTTTTGTGTTAATGTTATAGTTGCAATGTTGATGCAGGAGGTTCTTATTTCCAACCACTCTCCTGGAATCTCCGCCTGAAGGTTGCTCTTGGTGCGGCGAAGGGGCTCGCATTTCTGCATGGTGCTGAAACTCAAGTTATATATCGAGATTTCAAGACATCTAATGTGCTACTTGATTCAGTATGTAACCTGCAAAGCATTTATCCTATAAGTTTTGATCAAGTTTTATTTTTGGATCAATAATTATTATTTTTTAATTGATAATCTTGCTCCAGCATTTGAAAATCTTATGATTCTCATTTTTTTTTTAATCTAATTGCAGAAGTACAATGCTAAGCTGTCTGATTTTGGGCTCGCAAAGGATGGTCCGACAGGTGACAAGAGCCATGTCTCTACTAGAGTGATGGGGACCTATGGATATGCGGCTCCTGAGTATCTTGCAACAGGTATTTTAGGAGTGCACATGCCCTTCTCGAAAGATGATCAATTGTTCTGGTTTATGTGTTTGCCCTAAGGTCCTGTTTGGCAATGCTTAGACAGACAGATGGGTTCCCTAAATGCATCCTCTCATCTGTCCTTTTAGAAGTGATTGATTTGACCTGTCCCTCAAAATGAGGACGATGGAATGTGCTAAATGCTCTTATCTTCAAAAAGGTCTAAGATGATTATGGATACTTCTTTCAACCCACCGCATTGCCCTTCTGGAAAAAAAGGAAGAAAAATAAAAGGGACTGCAAATAATGGCTGGCATACATTGAACCCATGGTAAACATGATAGTTAATATTGCATATATTTCGATGCTTCCATGTGAAAGAGTAAGACACATCTGCACTACTTAAAAGAGTGCCCCTCAAGCTTTCCTTTAGCATTTGGCTAATTAATTCTGCTCAGCTGTAGTCGTCTGTTATTTTCTTATGTTGAATCATATCTCTGTCCAAGCATTTTTTGGGTTTGCAACTTCTAACGAGTGAGGTGATTACCATTCTGATCGGTAGTTGCTTTGTGAAGGACATCTTACTACCATGAGCGACGTTTATAGCTTTGGAGTTGTTCTTCTAGAAATGCTGTCAGGCCGACGAGCAATTGACAAGAACCGGCCATCTGGGGAACACAACCTGGTGGAGTGGGCAAAGCCTTGCCTGTCTCATAAACGGAGGATCTTCCGTGTCTTGGACAGCCGTCTTGAAGGGCAATACTCAATGGGAGCAGCTCATAAAGCAAGTACACTTGCACTCCGATGTCTATCTTTGGAAGCCCGGTTCAGGCCTAACATGGATGAAGTGGTTGCAACACTGGAGCAGCTTCAGCATGCAAAAGATGCTGCGATAAGCCCCCAACCTGAACTGAGTAACAATCAAAATCCCGCCGGTGGTGCTCACAAGTATCGAAGAAGAAGTTTAGATGAAACTAGCGAGGCAAAGACAAGTTATCCGAGGCCATCTGCTTCCCCACTTTATTCTTAGAAGGGGCCTGTAAACTGGAAGAATATGTATTTTTTTCTCCTGGGCTTCTAGGAATGATTGTAATCCATGACAGTGCTCCATTATTGTACAGTTATCCTCACATCATTGGGTCTTCTCATTGGGTTTCCAACCAGCGAAGATTATGACATCATCTCACAGTAGCACAGAAGGAAAGGAGTGGTTTTTGGTGATTGGTATTTCTTCATGAGTTCATCTGTTCATTGCATTAGAGTTCTGTAATATTTTTGTACTTTTTAAGCAAACAATTTGAGCTTCTGAGTTAAATATACATGTATACATGGAATGTTTATTGATGTCTATGAGGTTATTCGTCTCATGTTTTTGTTCTCTGCTCGCTGTTTTTTTCTTTTTTAATACCAGATGAAAATGGCAAGAGTTGAACGTTATAGAGAGACCTGCGACAGTACACATGGTGGTGGATCTTACCATAGATGATAGATGGGCTGTTCAGAAACATCACCATTGTAGCCATAGCCATTAGCATGTCTTCCTCTCATGAAACCATCAAAGTCATCATCCATCTCTGTTTGTCTCATCACTTTTTTAAGGCCACCAACTGAAGGCCAAGCCTGAGTGGTCTCTCAGCTCTCCATGTATCATGGTAGAGTTGAGGACCTTCCATGGAGACACCTGTATATCTCATAAAAGTCAAAAAGCTAACACCTTTTTTAAAAGTTGGGCGCATATTGACTTTTATGCCTTAGTCTTTGGTGAGATTGAGAGGCGTAGCCAAAAAGAGAGCCCGGAAAAATTGGATATCAGCAGCTATCTTTCTTGTTATGTTCCCAGGTGTGACAACACCAAGGACTCTCCTCACATCCTCATAACATATCTTAGATTAAAAAACATGTGACCTTTTCTGTAACCTTACATCAATTGGCTTGGATTGACCAAATCAGCCTGTTTTCACCCCCTTTTTTTTAAGTTTTTATGGTGGGGAGTAAGGTGAGGCATGTGGTATGGGCTGTGTCAGATTGGACATTGAGGAGATGAAGAGAATATAAAACACTCTGCTTTAGAAGTAAGAGGTAAATACTCGCCCGGTCTCTTAAAAGTTAAGAGCCCATTATATCGATTTCAATGGACAGGAATATACTCTACTTGTAAAAGTGCGAGCTTAAATGTGATTATCAAATTTAAATGAGCTATGCTTGTGACAGAAAAGAATGTAAAGGAAGGGAACGCTATTATCTTCTTCTCTTGTTTGCTTCAACCATCCATATAAGTAGCAAAAATGTTCTCCTACGAGCAACTAAATATGCAGTCTAGCTATGTGGGGACCACTTGGTCCCGACTTTGATCACGCGGGCCCTTTCACACTCTTATCCCCCCATGATCTGGCAACCCCTCCAATTTCACTCGCATCAAACATTTATCCACCATTGGATTGAATATAAAAACAAACCTATGGTTAAAAGATCATTAAGCCTTATAGATGTTAAATTATGGGCGAGGATGACCTGATGGGGTGGATTTTTTTTTTATTGACCCTTCTATCCATAAAGAGACCTTTCCATGTACCACATCCCAACTCATAAGTTGATATGCAAGTGGACCCCATGAGCTGGACCGTAAGTGACAACTTTGCAACCTGCTCGTCGGCAGGGGCGGACCCAGGTATTGGTACCTGGAGTGGCCGCCTCATGTTAAATATGGAAAAAGCTGTGAGGGCAATTTTTAATTTCGGAACTTTTAGCCCAACAAATTTCTTTGCTAATAAAGAAGAGAACCAATCACCAATCCTTCCAAAATCTCAACTGAGATTTCCTCCGGCTCGTGGGCCCACCTAAATCTATTGGAATTAAGTCTGGATCACCTACCGCAGTTGTTATACCTTCACTGTGAGTGAACCAATAACAATCCGCCAAGTCATTCAAAAATTTAAGTGATTTTCTTTCATTGATTTAAACTCTTTTAAACTTCAAAATCACCTAAGTTTTTAGATGACGTGGCGGATTGTTATTGGTTCACTCACGGTGAAGATATAACAACTGCAATAGGTGATCCGGACTCGGATTGGAAAAGGCAACATGGGGAGGAGTGGAGATGGAAACATCTTGATGTGGATAAGTGTTGCTCAAAAATGCAATCTAATAGCTTTTGCAACAAGGAGCCCGCTATATTAGCCCATTATATATATAGTAAAGTAGCACCCTTTTCGTGGGGGAGCGACCTAAAGTCTCACACATGCCATTTCTCTACTCATCACAAATATGTCTTCTTCAAAGACACTCAACTCAATATTTAGATTTTGATATTTGCACATGCTTACGATGAGGTTAGTTTTGATGCTTCAACATTCATCTAAAATCTAGAGCCTCAACATTGATAAAAGCAATTAAATTGCTCTCTCTATTATTATCTTGCACCAGGTATAGATCCCATGCGAGGGACCATTATCTCAGTTGATATTATCATCAAACAACTCAATTTGTTTTTTTTTTTGCAATCAATTATTATCTTTACTGTATTAGGTTTTTTTTTTTTTTTTTTTTCATTTCTTTCCTTTTCTCCTTGGATCTGTTTATATATATATATATATATTAAATAAATAAATAGGACATTGATGTAGAATAATAGGTTTTTACACGTCTCTTTCTCTTGAATGTTTGGTTGTATGTGGATCTGATTTGCAAGTTCAAGTATGTGAAGAAAAATGTATTACCATTGTCGTGTACATCTGAACAGGTACATCTGAACCATGGATGTTGAACACAAGGTAACTTATATACCAGTAAACAAACTTCCACAAAAAAGCCTAATCAACTCCTCATAAGATTCTGTCAAAGCAAACTTTTAGGCTCATTTCTCACTCACCAAACCCATACCAATGCCACAAAACACTACCAATGCGTGTTGAGCCTACTTACCATAAGAACACACGTACTTGAACTTGCAAATCAAATCCACATACAACCAAACACTTAAGAGAAAGAGACGTGTAAAAACCTATTATTCTACATCAATGTCCTATTTATTTATTTAATATATATATATATATATAAACAGATCCAAGGAGAAAAGGAAAGAAATGAAAAAAAAAAAAAAAAAACTAATACAGTGAAGATAATAATTGATTGTTAAAAAAAAAAAACAAATTGAGTTGTTTGATGATAATATCAACTGAGATAAAGGCCCCTCGCCTTGAAAAATCCTGGTCCGCCTTTGCTCCTAGGAGAACATTGCCATAGGAGCAGGGATAGTAACAACTTGATTAAACGGGCGAACCTACAGTAGAGATGATAATGACTCCAATTAAGCAGGTGACCCGATCTGGCCCAGCCCTGTTAGGGTCAGATTTGCTAGTAATTTAAAAGGTCCAAAGCTAAGTTTGAGTTCATAGGTTTTGACCCAAGTTAAAAGTAGGTCAGGGTTTTTGGTGCGTTGACACACTTGACCCATTTATAACCTATTATATAATTATAAATGAGACTGTTTATTCAAAGTTTTTATTTTAAATATTTATTATTTATTCTCCGCCGAGAGGATTAAAGGATAAATCCCTATGAAGCTCCCAATTCGACCTCTATATCCGACCAAACAGTGGCTATTTTTTTTTTTAAATGTCACTGGATTATCACCATTAATTATATATTTAACTATATAAATGATATTTTCCCTATAATGATATTTTATCATAAAAATATCATTAGTTTTTTTTGGTAAATACTTACGTGTGTGCACCATAGTTGTTAATTCTGTTTCGATCATTTTGGTCTAGCATCTAAGTTGGAATATTTCGGTATTCCAGCAAAACTTTTCAGAGTAACTTTTTAGAATAATAAAGAATTAAAAATAAATATACATATATATATATATAGAAAAATAAAAATAAAATTTAAACTGTGCATGTGTCTTGATATGAATATTGAGAAAAAAAATAAAAAAAATAAAAGTGAAAATTGTGCTACAAACCGAAATGGATCAGAACGTACCAAAATAGATAGAAATTCAAACATAAATCTTTTTACCCTCATTTCGTTTCGGCTGAAGGACTGGAACGAAAGATGCAAGCCATTCTGACCGAAATAAAATGGAATTTACAACTATAGTGCACACATACAAGCCCTCCCTAAAGGCCATCACATCAGCAATACAACCAACGACTAAAAGTAAAAATAAAAAAAATCAATATTTATCCTTCACCGTGAGAAATTGAAATTGTAACGACATAATATATATGGTAAGATTTTTGTAAAATCACGATATAAGTAAAAGAAAAATCATAAGTTTTTTTTTTAAATTGTAATTATTTTCAATATCTAAATACTATTATTGTATACAAAAGAATTTCCTGCTGCATTTAATCAATAATATCCAAGAGAAACAGCAACTTCGAAAATATTAAAAAAAAAAAAAAAAGTGGCCTTCGCACATGGAGGAGAAAAGGTTTACAGGGGTGGGTTCTTTGTTCCATTTGCGTCATGTCATGAGCTTTAAATATAGCACCCCACCTGTGGTCTTTACCTGCTTTAGAAACGGTGTGGACTTTACCTGCTTTGGATTTGCAATATATTGTGTATTTGTTGTGATTTAATAATATTGTATACACGTCTATTCATGATATATTGTTTGGATCTAAGTATCGACCCGTGACCTGATCAAGATGTAAAAAAAAAAGCAAAAAAAAGGAAAAAAACCAATTTGCGTTTTAATGCAAGTTTTCCTCCACTCAGAGAGGAGGAAAACTTGCAAATGCACCTGCCACTAATAGCAGGGTAAAGCTGCATGAGTGAAAAAAAAGCCACAACCGCAACTTTTCGTATGTCAGAGAGGAGGAAAAGTTGCACCAGCATTAAAACCCACAGTCCATACAAACCTTTCCATTATATATAATTTGTCTCTAAGTTAATGTCATGTATCTCTTTTTCAACCTTATTCTCACACATGTTTGATGTCTAAAGGGCCCATTTCTAATCAAATATATTTCATCTAAGTGGGGCTCATCAACAAATAACCTATACCATTTGTCAGTTAAGCCCATATCAGATGGGAAAGCAACAATGATTGGCACATGAATCAATGATCTAAATCATTTTATCAGGAAACATTAAGGCCAAGGGACCCATCTTTTAATTGAGTTTTGGGCTATCGTTAAATTTTAAATCTACCTCTCTATCTTTTAAGATTTGTTTCATTCTCATTCTCACAAGATTGTTTTAGTTGTTGGAAAACCAAATCTTTGGATGGGTCCACATTCGGGTGATTTGAGCCGTTGAAGAGATAATGTCTTAATAATTGTAGAGGGATAAAGCAATCCAAACCATCTCTAGAATATTTTTATAATAATGTTATATAAACATTTAGTAGCTGAGTTAATGGCCCACATGTAATTCCTTGAATCATCAAGGATGACTTAACTTGAACATATCATAAAATATTAAGAATGATAGTTAATATATTTATTTTTTTAGATTTATCCTTTTTATGAATATTTAAAAAAATTAAATCTAATGTATTTAGAATCATAGTTGTTGTTTTTAAACATCATTATAAATATTTTATTAGTTTCTTTTGGGATTGAAGTACGAACAATGAAATAAATTTACTTATGTGAGTTTCACGGTAGCATTTGCTTCTATTTCTAGAAAATAAAAAACAACTAATATATTATGTAAGTTGACTTCATTTTTTTTTCTTTACATTTTGATGCATAGAATAAATCTTAAAAACTATAGATAATATATTTATTTATTTTAGATTTATTTTTTCTAAAAATATTTTTCAAAATCTTAAATTTTAATATATTTTCATTTTTGGTCCCTGATTTAGCACGAGCGTTTGTTGCTAGTTCTAATTAAAGAAACATATCATTTTAAATTCCAAGGGATGAGTCATCACAAAATTTTTTTTTTTTTATTTGGATAATCCAGGAAATCTCCCGCCCATCCCAATTCAGGAATCTTTGGCTATAAACCTAAGAGATACTCAATTCTGGACAGTCGAGAACTAATCCCTAAAGGCACATGTAAACCCTCCCATCCACATGCACCGAGTAAAACCATAGAAGATGACCAACTAGTTGTCGAACACAAGACCTATATGCTTCTTAAGGCGTAAGTCCTTGGCCATCACATCACATTAGAATATAAAAAAAAAACCCAACATGCTAACTTCTGGTTAGAAATTCTAAAAAAAAACTAGAATATTTTGCTTGTCATTAGGATCAATCAGCTCACCAATCTAATTTTATCGGTTCAATTAAAAAACCCTAATTTATTTACCTATTTCAAATAGAGAAAGAAAAGGATCTAGTCTTAATTACTGGCATAATTTATATTGTCTGTTGTTTTTACATAATAAATATTTTCTAATTTGCTATTTGCCAATCTTAAAAAAAGAATAAATAATTAACTAACTTTTCCATATTACTTATTTCAATCATTAATGTTGATCCCAAGCTCGAATAAAGGATGGTTGGCATTCATTTGACACTTGATGCACAGTGGCAGCGTAGAAAAACTTAAAAATTGATTTTCTTATTTTTACTCCTTGTGCTTGGCCCTAGGCCATGGGTTAAGATAAGGGCCTAAATAGTGTAGGCCCTACGAGAACTTTAGACCTACCTCAAGCCCAGCCTGCATATATTGAGGGCAGGGTAAGAACAACTCTATACCCAGCCCTAGGGAGAAGTGTAATGAATAACATTGTTGGGACGATAATGATGGTATTTGGATGATTTCAAATATCAGGGTTTTTCTGCGACAATCTCAAGGAAATTAGAAGAAATTATATGTTTCCCAGCATACAAGAAAAAAAATTGTGTGACTAGGTTAATGACATTGTACTCTATAAAATTCTATTCAATAACAACTAGCACAGTGATTTATCAAAGATTGTCATCATCATCAAAACCTTATCCCAACTATGTTAGAGTTGGCTAAGTAAATTCTACTTCCCTACTTTTACTTTTTTTTATTGGTAATTCGACTTCTCTATTTCGAGCCAAATCATTGGATAAAAACTTCGCCAGTTTTTTATGAGAGTCCTAAGCCAGAATAAAGGAGGATTGCTAGGTAGGTTCACAGTCCACACAAAACTTTTGTCACAACCCAAACATGAATTGGAGATGTAGAGCCTAAAGTTCTTCAAATACAGCCCTCAAAAATGATAAGAAGATTTGATATATTAAAATATAAAATCTGCTACTTCCAAGTTTTAGCTATAGAAATACTTCTGTTACTGTTAAACTGATAGTGTCACTTCATATGCACTCAGTGCAGACCTGGAACCAACATCTACAATGTATGTTGTTGAAAGTTAAAGATAGAACGGAAAGTCTACTAATGCAGGATCATTTATATTTAACCATCGTGCCCCATGTCTAGATTAACAAAATGGGCCCCACATTAAGGTATTCAATGCCTGTCTAATGGTTCACTGTAATTTCTATATATAAGATCAGATATGCATGGGCAAATTGAGGTAATAGGATTGAACTGGAGACTGATGCAGTGTAACACAACTTAAAGGTGCAGCTGAGAAAAAAAAAAAAAAAGACACCCAATTCATTTTCAATTCAAGCCTGTTTCAAAGTTCAAAGCAATAAAATACAAAAGGAAGCCTCGCAGATGTTTAAAGAGACAGAAACTGTGTTCCTCCCAAAGCTTCAAGTCTACCTGCTTCAAGATGTTCATGCAGTCTTCACCAAAGCAGACTTGATAATGTCTATAAACTCAGGCTGATAAAAATAAGAATAGAAGAGAGAGTCAGCTTGAATAAGCACAGCAAATAAAGGAGAAAATGAAGACCACAGAATTGATCCATGTAACTACCTTTAGCGAAGCTCCGCCAACAAGAAATCCGTCGACATCAGGCTGCACCGCCAGTTCTTTGCAGTTTCCACCATTAACAGAACCTACAGTATTTGTTGATTGGTAGTGTTATCAGCAGTTGATTGAAAAGAGGATTAAATGAATAAAAAAGGCCAGGGCTTCCACAATGACTGCATTAGAAAAATATAGATCAAGATTAGAAGCATTTTTTAATGGCAATCAATGGCAAAGGACTGAAGGAGATACTTCTTTTTGGCATTTTACTATTGTTCACATACGAAGAAAGTAGAATCAATCAAATGGGTAAGGGTGAAAGGCCAGTGATGGCTATACAAGTGATATTTTTTCTCCCCCTGATGAGAAAAGTCCCCAGTCCCCACCCTCCCCCAAAACATGTTGGGCTAGGCAATTCAACTTCACCATTGACCTTCCACATCAGACCCTTTCCAGCCCCTGCACTTCTCTAGTCATATCAAACAGCCACACGTTGTATAAAAAATGCAACTTGAAGACAAAGTCACAAAAGCCTTAGGCCGCTTGGATGTGTATGCACTCTTGTTTGATTTCTTTAAAATGGAAAAAAAATATCTGCTAGTAATAAAATCAAAATGTTAAGAGAATCAAATTTCCTGACTGTAATTAATTACCTATGCAATGTTTTTCTTTAGGGCTCGATTTTTTTGCATAATTGAATTCCTAGGAATCCAAGACATATTTCTAAAAGTGGTTAAAAATGAAGAAACAAAGGTGAATATCCAAAAATGACTATCAAATTATCTCCCCTTTTATAGAAAATGAATAAGAGGAGATGGGAAATGAATACCCAATCATCACCCAAGTAATTCAAATACTAGGAAAGTCAAGATCCCATCTATATTTCTTCCTTCTATCCTTCATCATTCACCTCTTTAGTAATCCTTTTGTTGGAGCCCATTTGACCATGAATTCTTATAGATTCAATTCCCAGGCAAACAAATGGGCACTAAGGAAAAAGATATCCTAGATTACTTAATAATTGAAGCCACTTTGTGCTTGAATCCTTCAAGTTAGGGGGAAAAAAGAATTTTCATTAATCGACCACTACTACTTTCCCAGGAAAATGAACTGTCGTGAGATGACTAATCTTTCTGGATGTGCAACTTTGTGTTCGGGTGTCCCATCCTATTTTAAGGAATTCAACTGGTTTTTCTCAAGGTAAACTAAAATCCTAGCAAAAGGTAGAAGATCGAAGATTTTCCTTCTGTGCAAGCTAACAATCATATTTAAGGGATCATGCTTCAAAGTGCAATTGAATCACTTCCAACTTAACTTGAACGTAACATATAATCCTTCAAATTAAAAACCCATGTTTAAAACTCATTTTAACCTGACTATTGAAAAGGTCAAGATTTGGTCAAAAATCAGTTGACTCAGTAGATTCAGCATAGACCGTGTAAAAACTCAGTGAAATTTGGGCAAACTTTATTAAAAAATTATATGTTTTTGTTTTTATACACTTTTATGCCAATTTCTATGCATGCATGACTCAACCAAGGTTCGGTTTAATCTTTGAGTTGATTTAGCGACCTTCCAAGTTGAGAAAAAAGTTGTGGAGGACAATGCCAAAAATACAGCTTATAACAGTTTATTGAAACCACATGATTGTTAGTTCTTTAAACTTTATAAAATTAACTAGAGAAGAATGCTTTTACAGGAAATTCAAAATACTGAATACACAACGTCAATGACTCTACAGTATCTTCTTATAGAACGTTCCAAAACAGGTGAGCAACGCAGTTCCAGATTATTAAAAGCTAAAAAAAAAACCACTGGAATTCTTCTATTCAGGAGAGCTTTGAAAAGGGAGTAATGCCATGTGTTGAACTATTAAAACCTACCCAGTACCTAATGCACATGCACAACCATTTATATAAAATGATCTAGCATATTGAATATCCACTAGTATTCAGCTTAATAAGGTAAAATGGTCAATGATCAAACATCCATTGCCCAAAGCATCTCAATATCTTACCTGATAGAGAAGTACAAATTAGAGACAATACAGATCTGTAAAGATGAGGATTAGATGGTAAATTTAAAATAGGTTGAATTTGAGTTATGATTAGATTAAGTTTCCTATTTTATCTCCTTCTCCACCAGCAAGTATGGATGTTTCTGTTAGTGAAAATGAAAGTAAATTCATGAAAAAGGAGCCCCTAAAGTTTCTTCATGGCATCGGAGCCATGGCCGGTAGCTTTGTTACAACCACGCTAGCCATGATCCTGCCTCCTTCTGCTTCCATAAAATGATTGCACCATTTTCCTTCTCTCACCCGCATAGTTTTTTTTTTTTCAAATAAAAAACCAAACATATTTCAACTCTTCCATCTAATCCTAATCTTACAAATAATTATTATCCCCAATTTCTGTATCTCAATCATGCCCAAAGATTGGATTAACTTGATATCTTTACGGATATATCTACTGCATGTGGGTGACTGCTTTGAAGTAATTTAACTATCTATATGCATGGATCATTCAACATTGCAACTGTTCTATGGATTTGGTACAACAATCAATTCATTAAGATACCTAATCGAGTATGCAGTATGCAGTTCTCATTCCATGAAAACAATATACATGTTCATAATGACAAAGTTGCTAGCAAGTAATCCCAAAACCAATTGGTGATAGAAAACTGCACAAACAACTACTTAACACCCCCCCTCGGGCGGGACACAAGTGTGCCCGCACAAGACTACAATGCGGCATGGGGCCTTCTGCCCTGCGCACTTGCGCCCGCACAAACACACAACTCAGCATGGGGCATTTTTGCCCTGCGTGGTTTTAGAGCCAAAGGTCACGAGTTTGAAACCCCTGGGAGGCATGCCACCTCCATCTGTCTATCTGGTTTGTTTATTCCTCCCGTTCGAGGGGGGCTGTTGATATAAGTTGCTATGTCGTTCACTAACAGCTCAAGCTTTTGGTTAACTGGTTATTAACACAGAAAAGCTGAGCATACTTCCAATATAAATTAATATTGTTAGTTGATTTGTTCCAAATAACTGTTGTCAAGTCCACAAGATTTTCATTTAAAATATATTGGTTTTGAAAGTAAGCGGTTTTTGTTTTTTTATTTGAAAATTGCAATTGGGTTGGAGCAAGGACTTCCTGGTGCAGCTTTTAGGATGATACACTTTGTCTTTCATCTAAATGGACAATCTTAATTGAATTAACGATGAAATAGTGGTCTCAGATTGTCCTCATCTCTTCCAAGAAGTCAGGTCATAAAATATATGTATATATATGAATCGAACTAAGTTACTCGAACTAAGTTAGATATGAATTTGAAATTAGCAAAAACACATTAAGAGCAACTTATATTTTACAAAAAGATGAAGGATTTTAACAGGAAATTTCAAGAAGAAAAAAAAAAAAAAAGGTTAATGGAAATACCATTTCCTTGACATTGCAAAATCATAGAAAGAAGGGGGGGGGGGGGGGGGGGGGGGGGGGGGTCGGGGTCACACCAACTCAAACAATTCTATTGGACTCCAAAACTTGACTGAATTGTTTCCAGAGCATAGTGAATGTGATGCCAGTTTTCAATTCTTTATAGGACCAAGTAGGAAATTAGTACCTCCATATATAATCCTGGTTGTTTCTGCAACTTCAGCACTAACATTCTCTTTAAGCCATTTCCTCAACTCAGAATGCACCTGATAAGAAAAATGAGAGAATGATCCTTTACTTGCCCAGGAGCATAAAGGATAAGGAGGTGTTTGGATAACTGCAGAATATAATATCACCGGATTTGAATATTGTAAGATTTCAGTATCACAGAATAAAATAATGTCATATTATAATATTGTGTCACTTATGGTGTTTGGCAATTTCTATGAATTTCAATATACTTTTAAAGTAGTTGGCAACTTATAAGATTTTCACTAGATGCACCGAAAATAAGAAATGAAGAGAGAAATAGGGATGATAGACCCAAAGGGAACCCACTAATCGGTACTCACGGGAGTGATTTAATATTGGTAACCAGAGTAGGGCCCATCTAATTAGAAAATTATTGGACTAAATGTTAAAAACCACGAGCAATGGTGTTTAATTAATACGGGTCCATATGTTGGAAACTACAATGTAATAAATCTAATGGTGATTATAATAGAGGACCCTATCAAGTGCTAGACATCATTGAGGGATCCATCTCTGAAAAATCAATATGGGACCCATTTGATATCAATAATCAAATTAACAAAACTAATTATACTAATCACTAGGGGGCCACTAAACAATGAGACTCATTTAATGATGGCAAACTAATAATCACAATCACATAATCCAATATTTGGTGCAGCCCCGGTTCCGCGATCGAGACGGTAGATCAATATCCCGAGGGATTGATTGAATCCAAGATGGATTGCGGCCACTAAGGCACAAGCAAAACCATAAAACAATCCATAACGAAAGAAAACTCAAGCAATCTTTAATTAATTGGAATAAGCATTGCATTACAACGAGGCCTAACATCCTTATATAGAGGAGTTGGCTTAATCCCTAAAAACAACAATATTTCCTAATATCTGAATAAGCCTAAACAGAATAGGAAACTCACTAATAATAATCCTAATCAAATTAAAATACTTAATAAGATTCTTAAATAACCGGATGTCCTGTTGGGCCTATGGGCTTGGCCTAATGGGTTGGCCGACCTATTGTTTGGCTTGCATCAATATTGGTAATAGATATGAGACCCACCTAATATTGGTAGTATCACTAGTATGGGACCCACCTAATGTAGGTAATCATAGTGGAAGTCATCTAATGCGACATTTGTAGGACCCACCTAATATTAATAATCAACAAGGGAACTATGTAATTATGACAAGGCTTATGACCCACGTAAAATTTATAAACATGGAAGGGCACATCTAATAGAGAGTCATGATAAGACTCCTACAAAAACCATAAATGTTAAAAATTGTATTAAGTCACCAGTATTTGCTCAAGAACCTTCACTTGTATTTGCAAAAACTCTAGGTAGTTTTCTAAACGAAAGATTGCTTTATATAGCATATACTTGAATATTTTAAAATAATGGTTTAAGTGAGAGATTGTAGGATACCTTCTAAGTTATCCAAACACCTAGTTTTTAGGTGTGTAGATTATATTCTAAATTATGAGATAATATAGCAAAGTCTTTAGAAATATATGGTTTCCAAACACCCCATAAAGGATATTACAATGTCCTCCCTACCCCCTAATAGATACGAATTTTAGTGCCAGCATAACCAATGCAAAGCGTTGCAAAACAAAAAGGAATAAACCCCAGAACAAGTATCAGGAAAATAAACTTACTTCCTGCGCCTGAACAGGGGTTGCAACCTTGCCAGTTCCAATGGCCC
Organism: Litsea cubeba; assembly: GCA_012931725.1. Lineage (NCBI taxonomy): Eukaryota > Viridiplantae > Streptophyta > Magnoliopsida > Laurales > Lauraceae > Litsea > Litsea cubeba. The sequence continues at coordinate 49,290,554 of CM022945.1, read as the reverse complement.
AAACAGGTTCATAGGCCAAAACAACATTAGACCAATTTGATATCTGATCTGTGAGAACAAAAAAGGAATATACTTAGTGGAATAATAAGCAGAAGAAAAGCTAAGTCTATTCAATACAAAACATATAAATTAAATATATTTGTCAATAGTAAATTGCCACAATACATAGGCTTGGAAGTAGTCAGAAGTTGCACTTAAGATTTGGGGATGAACAGAGGACTAAACCGTGAGTAGGGATGAGTGAATTATAGCTCACAAAGTTGTCTCCAACAGATGGGATACGGTTTTGATGTTTGTGCTGATGATGAATTTGGAAACAGGTACTACTTTAAAAAAAGAACTTGGAACAGGCAATATCTTAACTGTGATGTTAGCAAGGATAAATCACAGTAGAGCATTAACAACCAGAGCGTATACCAATAGAAATATTGGTTTTGATTTCTGAGATTGGGATCAACTGGTTAACAGAATTGTTTAACAAAATTGGCACAAGAAAAAACGCCCAATTTATGGAGAAAGAGAAATGAAACTTCATGTTAAGGATGGGATAGCAGTATCCTGGTCTGTGTCTTTGGATTTCAAATAGTGCAGAGCCCCATTTCTGATCATGGTATCCCTGTCTCTGCATCAGTACCCTTATCTAGGCACCACAGTATTCAAGCGATATCTTTTTTCCCCTTTATTTTGTAATGTTTCTTATGTTCACAAGTAACAATATGTTGATATTAGCTATATGGTTTTATGTTAGACAGAATTGACCTTGCTAGGATTTTATAATAAAGTAGGGCCCATTTATTAGACATAGACAAAGGCAAAGTAGGTAGCCAGAATAAAAACACAGTCAAATACTTAAAAACGTAAGTAATACTGTAGTTGGGAAAAAAACCAACAACAAGATGACTTCGCTATAAACATTTTCAGCAAGCTAGGCAACAAATAAAGCGAATAAGATGCTAGGAAATCAAAAGGACAAACACAAGGTCGCAAGATGTTAGCAGAGGTGAACAGACCTAACACTAAATCAACTACACTGTTGCAAAAATCGGCCTAGGCGGCTGCCTAGGCGCTAGTCGGCGGTCACCGCCTAGGCGCTAGGCGGGGATTAATCGGGCTAGGCGGGGATTAATCGGGAATTAATCCCTAGTCCATGCCCACCGCCTAACGTCCGCCTAGCGATTTTTACAACATTGATCAACTATAGCATTAATGCCAAATAGTGGCAAGCAATTTATTGAAATTGGTCAGGAAGGAGGGAGAACCACCTGAAAGTGCTTTTGTTTGTGCAGCAACGACATCCAAAGTAAAGCCAGATTCTCTCTGCTCAAGAGTCTCCCCAACACAAGCAATCACTTTAAGGCCTTGAGAAAGAGCATATGCGACTTTATCTGCTACAACCTGCCATAAAGTTTATGGAAAAGAATAAATATGCAGGGAAAAATGAATATATATTATAATATTTAATGGATGCTAAATCCATAAACAGTAAAAGATTATCATCATCAACTTAGCCTTGTCCATCAGTCTGGGATTGGCTCAATGCGTTTTACTAAACCAAACCAAACCAAACCAAGCCTTTTCCCACTAGGTGGGGTCAGCTATATGGATTTGGCGACGCTCAATGAGTTTTACTAATTAACTAAAATAATCTAAGTCCATTCTTAACTATTTAACTCATGCAATATACCATATATCTATCACGTTGTAGTGTTTTGGGAAGAATAGCATTATCATGCATAGTTATCAGAATCCTACGATTTGTATCCCGAATCTTAAGGAAAACGATTCGTATCTATGTAATGAATCCCATTTACAAATGAATCTTAGGATTCAGATATGAATCCTATGATTCGATACTCGTTTCATTGATTCGACTAAGTGAGAATGGCTATAGCCAATAAGCTAATATTAATAATCTTTTACCTTTTTTCTTTCTTTAGTCTCTCTTTCTTTTATCGCTTGTATTTTTAAAAGGTTATTTAGTACTTAACGAAACCTCGTAAGAATTTTTTACGGCTTTGATAAGGTTTTAAAGATGAATAAAGAACACGCATTTAACTAAAGCATTCGACTGTCTGTATGGTGCTTGTTTATATCTTCTTCTTTTTTAATTTATTTTTGTTTTTTTTCTTCATGAACACTTTCTTAACTTTAAGAGATATCCTACCATATAAGATTGATGGTTTGGATTTTATTTTATTTTTATTTTCTGATTTCAAGATAATAAAATATATATATTGATACTTTAAACTTATTTAACTATTTACACATCATTTATTTCATATATATATGTAATAATATATGTCATGATGTTCTTGATATGATTGTATGATAGACTTACTTGTTTTTATATTTATACTACTATAAATGGAAAAATGGATGGTTACGAATAATTACTTTTTTCTTTCTCTTTTAATTTTTAATTATTTTTTTTATTTTTATTAGAAAAATAAAAAATCCTACGATTCACGATACGATTCGCGATTCGATTCGATTCATGGGTATGAACGATTTGCAATACGATTCCGATTTTGAAAACTATGTTATCATGTATAACAGATTCATTTAGGGACTATTAGTTTGCATTACAATACATAGAAACTGAATACTTAGAATTTACGCTATAAGTGCTTAAAAATGACGCTCAAAGATGAATTTTAAAAAATGAGCATCAAATAAAGCTTTCCTTTTATGGAAATAGAATCAAAGGAAGATGGGAAATGAATAACTACGGTCATGGCTGGTTATTCATTTCCCACTTTTCTTTGCTTCTATTTCCATTAAAGGGTTATTTGATGCTCATTTTTTAAAATTGACCTGTGCTCTGCTATTTTAACTCTTTATGGCATAAATCCTATGCATTCAATTCCTATGCATTTTAATGCAAACAAACGGGGCCTTAGAGTGTGATTAGGATCATACTTCATTGTGCCCAAACAAAGGGCAGATGATGTTAGCAAAGATCATACACAGATAGTTCTCTCGAACTAGAAGACACAAGCAACTTATTCACCAAATCATTCTCCTTTATATTTTGTTTGAAGGAGTTCCAGCTTTTGTCGCTTTTTACACACAACTGAGTCGGTAGTTATCTACTTTCATATTCATCTCCGCATGGGACCTTGTTTATTAGTGTAGAAAAATTATTTGATGGTTCCAAATCCTTCAGTGGAATCCATGGAGCGAGACATTTCCTAGAAGCTACGGTTATAAGAAACAAACATAGTTGCAACAACAAATTATTGAAAATTTGGAACATGTTTTAGTGAATGATAGAACCTCCCATATGGTAGAATAGAAATGTTCAAAACCTGCAGATTATTATACTAAGCATTTCAAGAGCAATGCACAATCCAATTTAAGAAGGTTAAAGTTGGGTAACATTTTCTCATAAAAAGATGACTTGCGACCATCTTGATCTGATCAGGTGCAGGTTAAATATGGATGAAAACTTGAGGGGAAGTCTGGAACAAACATGATTAGGTGGCACAATAGAAAATAAAAGGGGTTCTTGTGTCAGTTCTCTCTAGACTCTAGACTGGCAAGATTTCTTCCATAAGAGAGTGTAAATTACTTAAAAATGCTCTCCCAATGCCTTTCCTAATAGAATGTGATTCATTTAGTGCTATGTTTGGGGATGGAGGAACTAGGAAGTGTACGAGAACCATGGAGATGGTTATTAATGAAGAATAAGATTAAAGGCTTGGTGGCATCGATGGAGGTGGTTATCGTACATGTTCCAAGGTAGTGCCTTTCTAAGACGTATGCTTTGGCTAAGATGGTGGTTGAAAGTTCACTTGATTGTTTCGGTAGTTTCCTATCCCACAAGTGTTAACCTTTGTTCCCATAATCCCTATGGACTTCTAATACATTGCTTTATAGAACATGAACATACTTGTACTTCTATTAAGTGCACTAGTTGATTATAATTTTCAAAAAATAAATAAGTACACTAGTAAATTACCTCTAAGAAATAATTAGAGGTGGTTAAAATTGGTCCAAAAGACAGCAGTCTATCTATAAGTTCATATCTAGTGTTAGAAGCAATCTAATCACATGGCATAGATGACAAGACCATAGCAGACCATCATCTCAACCAACTTTAAGCATGTAAATGACCAGGGGGGAAAATAAAAAGATTATCTGTCTTGAAAAGAAACAGTAGACTAGTAGCTGATGCATGTTCACATAGAGTTAATAAAAACTACAAAAATAAGTGACAGAACTTTAAAATGACGGCAACATTATTTACCTCATTAGTTTCACCTAACAGAAGCCTTCTCTCAGAATGGCCAAGAATTACCCAAGGAATCCCCAAATTGACAAGCATCTCCGCACTGTGTCAGTTACCAAAAGGAAAAATAACACGCACCCACAACTCGAAATATCAATTGGAGATCATTTAACCCATTAAGTGAAAACATGAGCCTTCATTGCATTCATTATTAGCAAAATGATGATGATGCAGATCAAGATTCTTGGAAGATAATAAGTGGAACCAAAGTTGTCAAGTTCGTTTCGGACGCCGTTTCGGTTTTGTTCCAAAATGAAACATCTCGGGTTATTCGGATATTTCGCTTTCCAATTCGGAAATTTGTTTCGGAAAATATAAGAAAATTACATAAATATATATATATTAAAAATATATAGAAAATTTCATTCTACCAAGCATCAAAAATTTAATTTGCAAAAGATAAGGTTCAAATACATCCCCTCAAATATCACAAAATAAAGCAAAAAGTCAGCTAACTATGCATCACTGTAATAATTATTATCATCTTCATTTGCTCCCAAATCCTCTCCTATAGGGCCACCTATTTCATCACCCCCATCAAAATCAGGGAGACCCTCTTGCACTTGTGCCGGTTGCTCCATAGTCGTCCAACCGTCGACATCCTCTATGGTCAAGAGAGGTGCTTCTTCAGCAACCCAATCCGCCAAAATATTAATATTCTCCAAACTTATTGGGTCGGAAGCAGCATTTCCAGTCCTTTTGAGCATATCCCTACAGTTTACATAAGTTGATATTTTGGTATGACAATTAATAATTTGCAAAAGAATTAACATTTGATATACCTTTCACGGAGTTTCAAATTATAATGCACAAAAACTAGATCATTCAGCCTCTGATGTTCTAGCCTATTTCTCTTAGGAGAATGAATATGTTCGAAGATACTCCAATTTCTTTCACAACCACTAGCACTGATGCATTGGCTCAAAATTCGAATTGCCATTTTTTTAACTCAGGGGTACCATTTCCAAACCGATCCCACCATATATCTGTAAAAATTTATATGAAATATTAAATTATATTTTACGAATTGCAATCATATAATAAGTTAATGAAAAATAAAAAAAGCTTTCATTTACCTGGAGACATTTTCTCTCGATTTCGTATTGCGGCTGCAGAACCGAAGTCAAAACGTGAATCTTTATAGGCATCACATTGCTTGAAAATCATGTCCTGAGTATCAAAATCAGGAACTAATTTCTCTGACATTATTCAGACCCCTCATGACTTCACTATGCTTCGAAAAAGTAGGACTAAAGAAAAATGCTGCATTCAAATAGTATGCTGCAGCGTGTAGTGCACTGTGAAGTTGATTTTCCCACCTGCGATCGATAATCTTCCAATATATCTGGTAGTCCTTCTTATTTTTTAACCTCTTTTGAATCACCTCTTTTGCTCGGTCCATTGCCTCGTACACATAACCCATTGCAGGCTTCTCTTCACTGTCCGCTAGACGTAGAACTACCACCAGAGCTTCACTAACCTTCAATATATGCTCAACATCCTTCCAAAATGTGTTATTGAGTATGATTTCAGTGATCTCCATGCCAACAGGTGTACTCGAAGCATTAGATTCATCCCAAGCGGTACTTGTAAACATTTGCCTAAGCTTTTTTCTGTATTTAAAAAGGCACTGCAAGCTAATAAAATTGGTAGCAAATCTTGTGATGGCTGGCTGGATTAATTCTCTCCCATTTGTATATTCTCTTCTCATTAAATTCAACACTGATAAATGATTGTAAATGAACTTTGTGATTTTCCTTGCTGTCTCAATTGTGGATGCATTAACTGGAAACAAGTGGGGCTTTGCCATGTCCTCTAACATCAGATCTATGCAATGGGCTGCACAAGTTGTCCAATAAAAAGTCCCATATTTTTCAGCCAATCTTTTTCCCGCTGCTTTGTAAGTGGCATCATTATCAGTAATAAATTGGACAATATTGTTAGGCCCAACAAGTAAGACAATTTCATCAAAAATTTTAAATAGTGCATCTGAATTTTTTATAATTGGACTAGTATCAACAAACTTCAGGAACATTACCCCTTTTGGGCAATACACAAGGAAGTTAATCAATGTTCTTTGCCTTTCATCCGTCCACCCATCAGCCATGACAGAGCACCCAGTTTCACTCCAACATGATTTATAATGCTCCATGAAACCATTAACTTCTAGTACAATTTTTCCCAAAATCTTTCCACAAAGGTCATGATATGATGGCATCTTGTAACCTGGCCGCACTGCAGCAATTCCATCAGCCATTGGTTGACAAAATTTTGATCTTGCTGCATTAAATGGGAGATTTGCATCAAACCAAAAACGGCCAACAGCCAAATCAGTTGCATCCTTCAGTTCCTTTGTTGCCAATGCTGATTTGATGCCTGGCTGAGATCCAGGACTTGTTCGTGGTGCAAAGAAATTCGACATTGGAGCCTGGGAAGTATTTGACACACCCCTTCTTTTGTTTTGGGTAGATATTTGAGAGACCTGCTCTTTACCCTTTCTACTTGTTGCAGTGGGGGTAATTGGATTTGTAAATGGTTGTACTTCTACTACCTCAACATCATCTTCATCTGCATCACCCCTTGGAGTTCCATAAGGGTTTCCAATCTCCTCATTTAATTGCCTTTTTTTTGCTCTATCCTTTTTACCTTCTAAAACAAGTCTTTCCATTTGCCATTTGACATCACCTGGCACATTCTTACAAGGTGCAATATCTCCTTTTACCCCCCCAAGGTGTTCTTTAAGTCTAGTGATTCTACCACCTTTTATGACTTTGTTACAAAAACGACAAATTACATGTTTGTTGTTGGTTGGATCCACATAACCATAAGCCCATGCAGGATCATCAGATCTAATACTGGCAGCAGCAGATGATATGGGTGTACTATCACTCATTTTTAAATCAAAGAAATAATCTTCCAAATCTGATACAATTGCATCACACAAATGATAGACAAGTACAATTGTAAGTTTAATGTTTCAATTATTAATAGGTGTCATCAAGCAATTACAAAATTTTAGCAGATAGCCATGTTTGTCAATACATAGATGGAGAATCACAAGTGGATCTCAGGTGCAATAGTAATCGTCAATTGAGAATCAGTAGGGAAGAAGTTAAAGAAGTATTGAAAAGAATGAAGAATGGGAAAGCGGTTGGGCCAGATGGTATCCCTATTGAGGTCTGGAGGTGCTTGGGGGAGGATGGTATTAGTTGGTTGACAAAGCTTTTTAATGTTGTGCTAAAGAGCAAGAAGATGCCTAATGCATGGAGGAAAAGTATTCTTATACCCATATACAAGAACAAAGGAGATATTCAGAACTGTGCGAACTACCGCGGGATTAAATTGATGAGCCATACGATGAAATTATGGGAGAGAGTTATTGAGAGAAGACTAAGAAGAACAACAAATATTTCAGAGAATCAATTTGGTTTCATGCCTGGGAGATCAACAATGGAGGCTATCTTTCTCCTGAGGAGGTTAATGGAACAGTATAGAGAAGGTAAGAGAGATTTACATATGGTGTTCATTGACTTAGAGAAGGCTTATGACCGGGTTCCTAGGGAGATTCTTTGGAAAGTTCTGGAAAAGAAAAGAGTTTGTGTCGCTTATATTGAGGCGAAAAAGGATATGTATGATAGAGTCGTGACATCTATAAGGACGACTGGCGGCGAAACTAAGGAGTTTCCTATCACGATTGGTCTACACCAAGGCTCAGCGTTAAGCCCGTACTTGTTTGCCCTAGTTATGGATGAGATTACAAGACATATCCAGGATGAGGTGCTGTGGTGTATGCTAGCAGATGACATTGTTTTAGTGGATGAGACGAGAGAAGGAGTGAATGCTAAACTTGAATTGTGGCGGAAAACATTAGAGACAAAAGGGTTTAGGCTAAGTCGATGCAAAACGGAATATATGGAATGCAAGTTTAGTCAAAGTAGGACACCTGGTAACATAGAAGTAAGTTTGGGCACACAAAAGATAGTAGAGAAAGAAAACTTTAGGTACCTTGGATCTATGGTGCAACAGGATGGAGGGATTGATACTGATGTAAGTCACAGGATTCAAGCCGGGTGGACCAAATGGAGGAGTGCTTCGGGGGTCTTGTGTGATCGGAAAGTCCCCCTCAAGGTTAAAGGAAAGTATTATAAGGTGGCGGTACGGCCAGCGTTGTTATATGGATCAGAGTGTTGGGCAGTAAAGCATAATCATGTCAAGAAGATGGAAGTTGCGGAGATGAGAATGCTAAGATGGATGTGCGGGATCACAAGGAGAGATAGGATTAGGAACGAGGAGATTAGGGGCATAGTATGAATAGCACCGATTGGAGATAAAATGAGAGAAAATCGACTGAGATGGTTCGGCCATGTTAGAAGGCGTCCAACAGAGGCACCTATTAAAAGGTGTGAAAGCATGGAGTTTGCCAAGAGTAGGAGAGGGAGAGGGAGACCCAAGAGAAGTTGGAAAGAAACTATTAAACATGATCTTGCCTACATGAATCTAACGGAGGACATGGCCCTAAACAGATTTGATTGGCGTCGTCAAATCCATATAGCCGACCCCACCTAGTGAAAAAAGGCTTGGTTTGGTTTGGTTTGGTTTGGTTAGAGACATTTTAATAATTATTGCAATAAATTGGGCCACATCATCAGGTTAAAGATAAATAGTCAATTGGGCCCCACGTTCTGTAACTCATCAAAAAAAAAAAAGTTTAATGGACTATTTAATAAGGGGGCAATTTCAGAAGTCCTTCATAAGAGAAATTTCACAAAACAGGTTCAAGTGGTAGTCACGTTTAAGATTTTTGGGTCAGTTGGATAGTGGCCTAATTGGACTCAATTTGCATAGGCCCTAGTCTCCTAGGGTGGTCTATGGGTGCCCTATCAGATGGCTGGATCTGATTTCCCATCAAGTGGGCCATGTGGTCCCACAATCAATATAGACCCAACCACACTTTGACGATTTGGAATTGGAGAAATAAAATTCTGATTCAGTGAGGCCCAATTGAATAAGACAGTGGGCCTCACGTTGTGGCAACATCACACCCGTTCTGTAAAGCATCTTTATAAAAGACTCATCTCGAAACAGTCTTCTCCAAACCCATTTTCGCAGCAACATTCAAACAGAGTAGCAGACGACAGCCATGGAAAAAAAAACGAAGAAGAAATGGAAAGAGAGGGAGAGATCGACATACCTGGTTCTCCGGCGACTTTGTAGCAAATAAGTTGGACGATGGCAGCGGAGGATCTACAAATGGGAGAGAAATTTGTATCCAGAATCTCAAGAAATGGCAAGGTAAATAGGGCAATGGAGGATCTCGTGCTTGATGTATGCATATTAGGGTCCAATTTATAGATCGATTGGGATTGGGAGTTTCGAAGTTGCATGCCGTTGAAGAAGATGAAACGAGGCGTCACTGCAGCAATAGATCTGTCAAAGCTCCCTCTTCGATGATGGATGAGAAGAGGTATGGCGATTACTTTCATTTATTTCGATTAGTTTCATTTGTTTGATTTCCCAAATGAATGGGTAAACTTCAAGAGTCTCTTTGATTTCGTCCGAATCATGGGTTTCGGACAGAGTTCGCCCGAAATTAGGGGTTTTGAAACGAAACCCTAATATTCGGGCGAATTCAAACGAATAATGAGCCGAACATTTACAACTGAGTTGATCAGTTCGTTTTATGATACGAAACGATATTAATCGGATAATTCGTCCGAACCGAACCGAAATTGACAACACTGAGTGGAACACATCCAATACAGTGGTCCCATGTGACATGAAATAGTTTTCCTTTATTTTTTAGGAGAGAAAACTGTTGAGATAATGGAAAGCTAAATATAAGGAACAGTTTATTTCACATGAAAATTCAAATAAGGGTTTCTTTATCATGTAAAATGAGAAAAAGGCAAGGGAGTGCTTGGTTACTTAAAATGAGGAAAGTTACTGTCCAACATCTAGGTAAATGTATATATGCTTTATTTCATCAAAGAAGCCAAGAAAAAAAAAAAAACAATGTTTTAACATAAGTAGATAGCAAAAGATAACTCACGAGAGGATAGGCTAAATGAGAACCGAATAAAGATATCTACATCTAAAGTTAAAGTACCCCTCTCGTCGACTGAATGGAAAGTCATTTTTCAATGGAAAAGCAATGATTATATGCAGTTAGGAATACTATTATTGTGATACAGGTGAGCAAAACTTACACTGCGGGTCCTGCTTCTTATGAAGGCAAACAGGTGAAGCATACATGCCCCAACCCATGATGGATCATACAAGCCCCGGGCCCCCAACCATGATCATTATAGAAATTTACACTGCATCACATCCTGATTAACTGATAATTTTGAATCTAATTTTCTCTAACAAGGATTACCACCATGTGCTTCTACTTAAAAAGAACCTAATGGTTAATCTGAAAAGTTGTTGAATAACTCTTGTAACTTAGTCATTTTAGATGAAAAAATCCTGTAATCAGAAGTGCGGTGATTGTTACACAAACTAAAATAACAGATATTCCATATAGAAAGTTCCCTTCCATGCAAACATACATAACATAGGTTCCTAATTCAAACCTAATAGTAATAACAGAATTTAACATTTATCTAAAAATTAAAAAGAAAAAAATCCAATTACTGTAATTTGTTTAAATGCCGATATCCATAATAGTTGGATAAACCTTAGTATCAGTCTCATACTAGTGCATGCCTGTGCTACTTGCACTAAACAATTTTTTATTTTTTTTATTTTTAATGGTTACTTGAACTAAACATTCATTCAGACCCATTTATAAAAATACGATACAACAGATTCATTAATAATGTACCTAATCTCCCCAGTGAAAGCACCTCCTTTCCTCACCCAACAATTTTGAGCAGCAACTTGAAAATCAGACCTCAACAAACTCTTTACAAAGGAAAGAAAGACAAATGGAGAGGCCACCACAACCTCTGAAATAGGTAAACATTAAAACCATATCAAAGAGACAACCATGATCCTATCTTCAATGTGCAAGTAACGTAATACAAGTATGTGAAATCAATCAATGATTTGATCTGAGAAGATCAATGGAACAAGTTGGGTAAAAAGAACAACCAGGGAGCTAACCAGATCTTGCTTCAAGTTCTCTGGGATCCGTCGGGTATTTGGACTAGTTAGTTGCAGTGGCCGTGGGATTTCTTGTGGTTTTGGGATTGGCCATCTAGGCCATTCCTTCTAGCTTCCTTTGTTGGCTACTGCTGGTTTTTTTCTTTTTTCGTAAAGTTTCACTAACTATTCAAAAGAAAACGGCGGGAAAGAAATCCTTCCATTTGAGAGGGGAAAAACTAAAATATCAAATTATAACAATATGCATTTAGAAAAATGATTGAAGAGGACATATATAAATTGTGCAACAGCAAACAAGGCACATGTACTAACAGTCACTAAGACCCATCCATCATTGAAGAATTGATCACCAAGTCTTGTTTAAGTAGTTCAATTATATTTGCACCAATCCAATAAGCAAGTATTATTAGATTAAGAATGCCAATTTCCATTGTCCTTCAATGATACTTCCTGAATAACATATTTTATTATGGATATTGAGTAAGTTACAAGTATGCTTGTATTAGGATCCCAATCTTTTTATCTTCTGCATGGGGGCTTTTTTCCCATTTTCTTTTGTTTAATTTCCTAGTGATGTCCATTTTTCACTAATTTCTTTTAGAAAAGATAGGAGGACCTAACCAATTTGAGCAGTAGTCATTAGTCAAGATGTCTCTGCTCATCACATAGCTTAGTTGGCCCAATTTAACAATTTAATTCATACAATGCAGCAGTAACATGCTGCAAATCTGTAACATTAAAGTCTTCCCAAATATATCTCAAGGAAATAAGAAACAAGTAGCCATACTTTTCATATAATGGGCCCCTCACCCGAGCACCAGTGATCACCATATGTTGGAGTAACGTTTCTTGCAGGGGCTCACTTATGTATGGATCACCAGGTGGGCCCTATTAGGTATTTAGATGTTCAGGTCCTCAGGTATGATTATGAAACTCATTGACATATATAGACCCGGACCCAGGTTCATCGACCCAAGTCCGCACCGAACAAAAGGAGGTCCAAGTTGGACCCATACTAGTTTTATTTTTTCAATTCGGGTCCTCAACCGCGGAGGCCAGCTTAGTTGGCCTATGAGTACGGTTGGAATCCGGAAGTTGTAGGTTCCGACGATTCGAAGGTTGTAGGTCCGAAATCTCATTATTATTGAGGAGTTTACTCGGCTTTTCTCTTGGGCATGGAAAGAATTAATCTAGTAGAAAGGATTGGGAACCACCCACAGCAAGCAAAAAAAAAAAAAAAATTGGGTCCTCCAGTTTTCAGGTAATAAGGGACCCATTCATCCCTAGCTAGAATTTAACCAAAACATAGACAGAAACCATTCAAGTACACTGAAAATCAAAGAGAATTAAGATTAAAAAAAAAAAAAAGCACATCAAAACCAAATGGTGATTTTATGATCATACCAACAATCTCCTCAGAGGGTACTTCATCCTCATTCAACATTGATACAATTTTCTTCACTTCCTCAATAGTTCCATTCTGCAAACACACCCAACATTGATACAATCATCATCATCACTTCATCAGACACCATCAAAAGAGATATATCATAAGAAGAAGGAGAAGTAGGAGAGAAGGGAGTTACGCATTTCCAGTTGCCTCCAACGAAGAAATTTCTCCCCATCTTTTCTTTTCTTTTCTTCTTTGGTGGTACAAACTACAAAGAGACGATTGAAAACGAGAGTTGCAGATGACCGAGAGCCATCTGGATTTCTCTCTCTCTCTCTTTTATAGATAAGCAGGAGCGTGACGACCAAAGCTATGCAGTTCTGGAGTTGAATAGTGGCCCTGTTCTTGTTGCTAATTACGAGCATGCCATTACCATTGCCATCCTTGCCTTTTCTGACATTTACAAGATACACCATTTATTTTTTCTTTAACCTTAGCTGCAATTTTTGACAGGTGGGTGATAGGAAATGTTAGAGATATTAGTAAAATCATTTTTAAATGAGGTTAGTTTAAATTTGATTAAGCTTCTTCATCTTATTTTCTCTCTTATAAATCGAGGCCTTTCACCTAATTAAGATATAGTGATTTTAGCCATGGTTCTGTATACGCTTTTGTGATTGAAACCGCAATGATTCTAATTCCTAGGCTTTTGCAATAATTTTGTAGTCTTAACTTATATTACTATCTTCAACTAAGTCAAGTAACCTCTCTTGTCCATAAATTCATCAAGCCCGAAGATGTTATCATTTTTATGAAATAAGACAATTCAATGCTTCTAAAAAGAAATTATAATAGATCTGATTTAGTAGGCTATTGACACTGACAAATTCTAAAGGAGTGGGTGCAAAAATTATGAGCTATAAACATAAAAGGCGATCACCTACAAACTATGATGATCATTTTCATAAGATATCAAGAATTTATTTTTGCAGATCAAAGGCACAATCTTTTCATAGAGAGGATCATGTAATTGAAAGATTATATTATAGAGATATTAGAAAAGTAGTTTAAATTTTAGATATTGTTAGTTTGAACTTTAAAAATCTGAATTTGTTTAAACTTCTTCATCTAATTCTCCTTTGTATAAATTGAGATATTTCTCTTAACGAAGACACATTGAATTCCATAAAAATTCCAGACTTTAGAATTGCTACAAAGAATTCCAACAATCTTTTCAATTAGTTGAGGAGCGTAAATGTGGATGTCATAAAAATTAAGATAATTTCCAAGAAAAGCCAAAAGGTTTTCTTTGAGACTGTAAGAAAAGGAAGGAGCTTATGTGCAGATTTTACCCTATCCCTGTCCAAAGTATTCATCAAAAAAGAACTTGAGGCTAATTTTGTCAATTCGTTTTTCAATAAAAACTTTCCCTTTCTGGTGGCGGGTCACGGTTTCGGCGACAGGAATCGCACGCTGTAACACAAGGAAGTGGAAGGTGACAAGAAAGAACTCTACGGATGAAAACGGGTCCAGGACGGACTCGGGTCAGGCCCATTGTAATTTCTGCAGGAAACCCTAATTTATAATAAAAAAATCAGGTCGGGTCCACAGTAATTCCTGAATGGAGACCTACCCTAATAAATAAGCTTAAAAGCTAAAACACAAACCTAAACTAAAACCCACTTAAAAGTGCACAGGCTTTTTTTTTTAACCTACCCAAGGGGCTCGGACTTAAAAGTGCGCATACACGGAAACAACATAAGAAGGAAGAAGACCCATACAAGTGGGAAAAAAGCCCAAATACTTATATACCAGTGTAGTGTACTTAACATACTTTGTATACATAATTGCATATATAATATATGAGTGTGTACTTAATATAATTTGTATGCATAAATACATATATATGATATAGAAAAAATCTAAATGGCCTGATGCCAGGCCCGAAAAGTGGCCTGACATCAGGCCTGGACCGTAGGATCGTCTCTATAATATATGCATCACATCAAGGTTTGGTTCTCAAGCATATAAAAAATATATGTATATATATATAACTGACAGCGAAATTAGTGGACCTGGAACAATACCTGAATTAAAAATGGATCAAAATATTGAACCCATGCCTAAATTTTTTTTTTTCAATTTGAGTCCGTTGACTATATAGGTGTTTGGCACCGATCATCCCCATGGAAGCCCTTCTATATGGACCGATTTAATCCATTCTCTTGTAAGGGTGTCCCATTACTCACATCTTGCACGGCTGTCCAAGAGATCGATCCCTGTACGGGTTGGTTGTCCCACGAGTACGTAACCACTAACTCAATCTAGTAAAATATACTGTTTATTATGGACCGATTTAATCCATTCACTTGTAAGGATGTCTCATTACTCACATCTTGCACAGCTGTCCAAGAGATCGATCCCTGTACGGATTGGTTGTCCCATGAGTATGTAACCACCTACCCAATCTAGCAAAATATACTGTTTATGACCAATCTAATACTTTTACCATGCATCCTTTTGAAATGCTGGTGTTTCTGCTTTGACCCTAATCTACGTAAGTCACCTCTAAATTATCACAGTAAGTTTGCCACATATATAGTTATTAAATTATAGAATCTAAAACTAAGGGTCTGCCTATTATTTCATTGTCTGATGAGCATATGCCTTTTTTTTAATTAAGAGTTGACTTGAGAGTTCGTTTTTTTAATTAAGAGTTGACTCGAGGTGTAACTCCATCAGTTCTTCTCACCCATAGTCCATTTGTCATGAAGATCTGACCGAAAACATCAGCAGGCCAATCAATTTTTCCTTTACTGTGTTATAATAGCAGTAGTCCCTCGCCCTTTTCTTGACCATGGACTAGAGAAGTTGGATACATCTCATGGAAGCAGAGCCTCTTATAACTAGGTCAGTAATGGCGGACGCATGATTTTTATTTGAGGGTGTAGAACTAAATAGGTAATTGAATTTTGGAAGCAAAGCCAAGATTTTCATATGGCTTTTGAGAACAGATTCAGAATTTTCACTGTTGATTTTGGAAGTGGGCGCAAAGTTTTCATGATATGGGTTTTGGAAACAGATCCAAGCCCGACGATGGTGACCAACCCCAAGAGAACATTATGGCCTGCTAACCTGACCCAAGCTGACCCTCATAATTTGACCCTGCAGTGACCCTCGTTTAGATGGTTCAGGTTAGGGTCAGTCCCATATGTTGAAGATCTTCTCTATCCTAGTCTTATCTTAAGAGGCTTACTATAAGGTTGTGTTCGGCTGAGGAAATAGGCTTACTATTTGTTTAGGAATGCCGGTGCCTGGGCTAGGGATGTACATGGGTCGGGTTGGGTCGGATTTAGCTAAATACCTCATCCGACCCAAACTAGTATAGGTTAAACATTTATAAACCTTAACCGAACCTATACTAGTTTGGGTTGGGTCGGGTCAGGTTACTCGGGTTGGGTCGGGTAGGGTTGGGTTTAAATGGATTGTACCTATAACTCATATCTCATCACAGGGGTTCAAATCAAAAGATATTATGAGTCTTACTGACAAATATCCAACTTGAAGGAACTGTCTGATTCTGATATTGTACAGGTCCTTATATTTATAAATGTGGGGCCCAAACCTATTTGTAACTGTGGTCCTTATATTTATAACTGTGAGTAAGAAAACTGATTGAGTAAAGGCTCATACTAGATGGGCAGCTCTAACCTATCTAACCTATGCTAGATGGGCTTTGGGTAAGGTAGATACCATTTCCAAAGAGGTAATAATCAAACATATTTTATTGGATAACTAGGGTTTGAATTATGTAGGGTTGGGTCGGATATGTACTATATATATATATAACCGACCCATTTAAAAAATGGGTTACACATTTGGACTTGTACCTGACCCGTTGTGCAATGGGTTGGGGTCGGTTTTTGTCGGGTTGATGGGTTGGGTCGGATTGGGTATGGATTTTGTACACCCCTAGCCTGGGCTATGGGCATCTTTTGCCTTTTTTTGGCTATCTTTTATTTGATTTCCTCTGTTTTGTGGAGCTTAGGATCTTATAATTTTTGGGTTTTTCCCCTTTTAATAGAATATTATCTTATCTTTCCAAAAAAAAAAAAAAGAGAAAAAAGAAAATTCCATTGGGGCTGATCACTTTGAACAGTCAGAGGACCTTTTTTTTTTAAGGGTCCAAACTCTTGTTTAAGAACACTATGAAGTGATTTGGTTTTCACCTATTCATGAGTGGGTCCATGTGGTTCAATGTTAAATTTGGTGGGACTATGGTGATGGTTGACTCTGGTTAAAATGATGGGACAATCTCAACTGCCTGATTTCCCTTCAAAAACATGAACAGTCCACCATTTTTATGTTTTTCACTGGCAAAGATAGTCACATAAACATTCTTCTCGCTTAAAAAAAAAAAAATCCTTTTCATGTGGTAAGACTGCACACCAGTAGAATATTAGATAGTTGGTTTTGTCATATAACTTACACTTGGATCTTTATTTTCTTAAGCTGTCTAAACCACTCCAACACGTTTTGTTTCTTAATATAAACCTCTTTACAAGCAAAAAAAAAAACCACTCCAACACCTAATTAATTAGTTTTAAGTCAAATAGACTAAGAAAATAGATTTTTATTTTTTTGCTAGATTAGGCTACGGTCAGAAGCAATACTTTAAACTTTTTTCGATATAAATAATACTTTAAACTTGAATACGCAAATATTAATTTAAACTTCAAGTGCAAAAGGTTAGATTTACATAGTACTGTGTGTGTTATTCGAATTTCTTCTTTAGTTTTATGAAAGAAGAACAGACATTGGTCACATCACATGAAACCACAACCTATGTATTGCATTAGAGGGCACCTTCCCTGTGTGCGAGTTCGGTGGAATTGGCTTCATTTGTTTTTTTGGATAAGATGTGGAGTTGGGTTCATAAAAGGAACTTTCCAATGTGACCGATGCAAGCTCCAATGTGCGGCCTCTGGTAAAGCCATGTGCTACCACATTTGATTTGGCCACCGGATGCAATAGCCCTATGGTCGGAATTTCACTGTCATTGGATGTAGATGGATTAGTTATTGCCCGTGCCTAAAGGCACGGCGTACCACGTTTTGAGCACAACTAAATATAGAAAAAACCCAACCCACACCGCCCAACAATTTAAATCTCTTCTCAGCCTTAAGATTTATGTACATAAATATATATATAAATCCAATGGTCCAAAATATTCAAAGGTTCAAAAACTGAAGACCCTTATTATATAGATATCAAAATAGGGAGTCTTTGATGGATTAATTGGCTATTGTTATTCAATGGCACATTTGAGTTATTTGCAATCCTTCAATAGCCGAATTTAAAACCTTGAAATTCTACATTAATGGAGGGTGGATTTACTACACTTTATTTTACATATAAAATTACCAAATAGACCCTGAATGGCTCTAAAGCCTTTTCACGGCAGGATACTATTCCAAACATGCCAGTAGAGTTTAAGGTGTTCAGATTGACGAAAGCGAAACATATATTGATTCAGCTATGAAAGTGGATTCGGTCAAATAAAATGAACTGGTGTTGGTGGGTGGGTAATTAGCCGCAAGCACTTGTTGCAACGGCATGTTCTTAGAGGAGTTTATGAAGAAAAAGTTCATATTTTAAAACTTTCTAATTGCAATATCAATTGTTGTCCATGAAGTATCTGAAACCATGAAGTATCTGAAACCTCTTGTTTGATTATTAAGGTTTCAAAAATTAAATCTCCGAGTTAATTTATCACTTTTGGCCTTTGGAATTCTTTAAAAATTTGATTTCTAAATATTGAGCTGTACTCGAGCATTTAAAAAACCGCTAGGGGGATTGATTTTGTGGCCCATTTATTTTCCATAGTTGAGTTATTAAGAATTGTAGGACTTGTATTCTTAGAATTGGTTAAGATTTAAAAAAAAAATACTCAAAGCAACCATCAAATAATCTCTCTTAATAGAAAATGAATCAAGGATAGTCAGTGGTCAAACTACTCATTTAAATTCTAAGAAAGTCAAACTCCAATCTACGTCTTATATCCTTCACCCTCACCTTCTTCCTAGTTATTTGATGAAGCTAATATTACAATGAATTCTTACATTATTAAATTTCTTGAAAAGAGGGGGTCCATTTAAGAAAGTGTACATCTTATCTACTGTGGGGAAAGAAATATCCCATCATCTTCTCACATACCTTAGTGGAAAATGTGCTAGGGACAGCTGGCAGAATAGAGAAAAAGGGGAAAATGAATTACCATTAACAGCTGGCAGAAGAGAGAAAAAGGGATAAATGAATGACCACTAGCGGCAGGCGTGAAGAGAAGTAATGGAGGGATTGATTCCCGGATTTAATACAGAGCACGATCAAGTTTCCAGGAGTTTCGAATGGGACATGATGAGGAAGGAGAACGTGCGTAGGAAATGGGGAGAACGTGGGCAGAGAAGATGAAAAGAATCAAGAGATAGAAAAATAAAAGGGGGAAAAAGATCAGAAAAAATATATGCAATTTCTGAAACACAACTCTAATCAGAACTAGGACACGGTTCCAGAGGCTAACTTAAGCATCGGAGGATCATCGGTTAGACCACCCGATCAAGTCTTCACTATGTTTTTCTTTGAAACATGAATACTATTAAGAGACATCGCACGTGTGAGAAGAAGGAAAACAAACAGAGTCTTCACGGTGATTTTCTATGATATAGGTAGAAAAATCTATTCAGGTCAAGAAGAAGGACGGAGGTCCCCATTGTCGTGCAGAGATATGCCGAACTGACTTGCTTTCCTTAGAGTCGAATAAAGATAAGCCGAACTAACCTGCTTTTCTTAAATTACCGAACAAAATTAAGCCGAGCTGACCTCCAATTATCAGACCAATCAATCAAAAAATTGGACCTTACATCTACCTCTGGAGTTCTTGAATTCTTCATACAAATAAATCCCAAAAGTCTGTCTGAGAAGGAAATCATACAGAGACTATATTTTAAATTTTTCCCACGGGACGAGTGCCAGCGCCGCTCCTTGTTGTCACTGTTCAAGCTCCTGCCAATTTGGCTCCAGCACGTGTCGCTGTCACGTAAAGATTTTACCTTAAAAAATCAAAGAAAGTTAGGATGCCGAACTTTCATGCCCGGTGGCAGCCAAACATTTACATGACATACCTGTCACTTGTCAGACTACTTCCCAATTGCCGCCTCTCATTCAAAATTTTTTTTTTCTCTTTCCTTTAACATAGCTAAGGTGCTTGATCCAATTGAGAGACTATTGAAAAACAATTCATTCAAGTGAAAAATAAGTTCGTATATACATATATAAAAAGAAAATTTATATAAGTGAAAAGAAAATCCGTACATAAAAAAAATATAAATTTAAGATTCAAACTTTTGACAGACATGATAAAAAGTCGTTCTCCATTCAACTTATATTATCTTTTCTTTTTTTTTTAGAATTCATCTGTATGATTCAATGAAATCCCGAGGCTCTACCCTTTTTATTAAAAAAATATAAATTGCTCAAATATAACATTTAATATTTGATTTTATTTTTTATATCCATAGAATTCTTTGTAGGGATAAAATACAATGCAACACAATTGCATTATAATATGACGCAATGCCCTTCTTAAATGCTTAGTGGGGCCCATTTTTTTTAAATCCAAGCCATTTATCAACCCTAGCACCTATTGTATTCAGTTGTCTCTAAATCTCTAAAGTCACACTGGGTAAAAAAAGTTGGATTGATCAAATATGAGGAACTCCCTCCATTTCTATTCCAAGCAAGAAGAAAAAACGTAAGTTCATCTATTATTGGTAAATTCATCTTTAATGAATGCAGTTAGTGCCGATAAATGACTTGGATTTTAAAAAAGTGGGCCCCACCATATATTTAAGAAGGGTAAATTAGCCAAAAGTCCCTACGCACGGTCTTCTAAGGCATCAAGGACAACAACTTTTTCTCTAATGTCTCTAGTCCAGACAGCTGGAGATACTTTGGTGAAAGGTCCCTAATATGCCACGTCATATATTTTCATGACTAATTTGCCCCTTTCAACCCTCATTCGAACTCCTGCCTTCTTCTTCTCTCTCATTTTCCATTTTCCATTCCTTTCCATGGTTTGGAGTATCGTTGCAGAGCACTTTTCGTCGCCACTATGCCATGACTTCTGATTCTCTCTATTTCATTTCTTCAAAGATGAAATCGGTTTTGAAATCTCTCTCTATCCAAATCTCTCTCTGTACTCATACAAATTTATCTGAATTTCTGATAAAACTCAGACAAATTTATCTGAGTTTGGGTCCAACTTGTGAGATATCTTTCTATGATATAACGGTGGAATCTTGACTTGGTCTCTTCATGAAAGTTGTAGCCCTAGATGTGTAGATGATTCTAGGGTTTTGAATCACCCGATTTGGACTTCGGAAACTCAAGTTATAGCTCATTGAAGTTTACTGGTAAAAACAGGAATTTTGAATCGGTTTTTCCGGTCTTATTTTGAAGCAACGCTTGGAGGCCCAAACGAACTTGAATTTTTGCGAACCAGACCTTTCTGAAAAGCTTAAGACGTCCTCTAAAAACTTCATGAAGACTACTTTGTCGTTCTGAAACTCTAACGCCATTCAAACCTCAATGGAATGAGAGAAGTTCATTTGACAAATTTATCTGAGTTTCTGGCAAAACTCAGACAAATTTATCTGAATTTGTGTCCAACTTCTGAGGTATTTTTCTATGATATAACGGTGGAATCTTGACTTGGTCTCTTCATGAAAGTTGTAGCCCTAGATGTGTAGATGATTTTAGGGTTTTGAATCACCCGATTTGGACTTCGGAAACTCAAGTTATGGCTCATTGAAATTTACTGATAAAAACAGGAATTTTGGATCGGTTTTTCCGGCCTTATTTTGAAGCAACGCTTGGAGGCCCAAACGAACTTGAATTTTTGCGAACCAGACCTTTCTGAAAAGCTTAAGACGTCCTCTAAAAACTTTATGAAGACCACTTTGTCGTTCTGAAACTCTAACGCCATCCAAACCTCAATGGAATGAGAGAAGTTCATTTGACAAATTTATCTGAGTTTCTAGCAAAACTCAGACAAATTTATCTGAATTTCTGATAAAACTCAGACAAATTTATCTGAGTTTGTATCCAACTTGTGAGGTATTTTTCTATGATATAACGGTGGAATCTTGACTTGGTCTCTTCATGAAAGTTGTAGCCCTAGATGTGTAAATGATTCTAGGGTTTTGAATCACTCGATTTGGACTTCGGAAACTCAAGTTATGGCTCATTGAAGTTTACTGGTAAAAACAGGAATTTTACATCGGTTTTTCCGGCCTTATTTTGAAGCAACGCTTGGAGGCCCAAACGAACTTGAATTTTTGCGAACCAGACCTTTCTGAAAAGCTTAAGACGTCCTCTAAAAACTTTATGAAGACCACTTTGTCGTTCTGAAACTCTAACAACATCCAAACCTCAATGGAATGAGAGAAGTTCATTTGAATTATTGCTGAGCTTTGCCAAAACTCAGATAAATTGTCTGATTCTGCTTTTGCTGACGTGTACAAGGGTGTTTCTGTCTTTTTCAATGAGTTACTTTTACAAAAGGACTGCCGTCAGTACGATAAAATGTTGTGGACCGTTTGTAATAAAAATCACAGTTGAGGGACCTCCGCCCAAATGCCCCATTTAAGAAAGGCGTTGCACCATAGTCCATAGTATAATGTAGTGAAATTGCATTGTTGCTTTGCACTTTCTTATACCACCGAAAATCTTTTCTTCTTTTAGATCTTTCACTAATAACTCCGTTAACGTTGTTAATAACCTAATGAAATTATTTTAGACACTGTTTGTCCAATGGGCTGGCAAAGTCTTTTTAATTTGCCACTTGGCCTCATTTATAAAATCATCAAATATGGATTTTTTTTTATTGTCTTCATTAAAATGCCATAAAATGCTTATGTATGGCAAAATGCTCACATATAGAGAAAAGATTCCTCCCCTCGCGCGTTCCTTTAATGGAAAAGGCACAGATAGAGAAACAAGCAATTATCAAAGCAACCACTGCAAAATAATTAGGGTTGTGAAAAGCTTGAGATTCGTTGTTTGGCCTTTAGCTATTCCGACAAAAAGTTTGGGGACTAGGCCCTATGCTCAGCCATACTTATGACCTTGTCACAATGGGAAAAACTAAAATAACTCGACTCAAGTTAATAGAAACTATCCTAATCTGTAAATAGCCCTCAAGTTTATAGTTTTAAAGTGCATAATTTTTTTTATTGGATTTTAATTCAGTAGTAGCCGTTGAATGAGTGTTAAATTTAAATTTGAAGGAATTTATAGAGAATAATATGTACGAGTGGATAAGCTGATCATAGATGCGCCAGGTGGCTCTAGAAATAAGCTAGGCCTACAGTCCTTATATGGGGATGATTCTCACCTGAATAAGTTTATTTTATTTATATATATATATATATATATATATATAGTTTCTCTTAGCTATTAGTTCATAAACAATTTCAACTGCATCTAAGTCAAGTAAATAGTCTTGATGGAGTTAATGGAGTTTTGTTAAGATCAATATTTTTATCCAAGTCGTGAGAAATCTGATCAAGATGATTGAATTGAGTCTGACTCTTATCATGTTTTTTTAACAATATAATCAATATATAGTTAATTTACCATGTGACTAATTGATTTGCAGACAATGTTGACCTTTATTAAACAGGGGTGGTAAGGTTATTCCTAAAAAAACTGTTTTCTTTATTAGTGTTATTCTCCTTTTCATGTGGCATCCATAATTGCCAAATAATCATAAGTAGAAAGCCATATTGTATTCTAACATCATTGTTTAGTACAAAACTTATATTATATACTTTCATTATGAGTCTAAATCGTGCCAACTTTTATTTTAAAGACTCCACATGCAATCCCCAAACCCTCTTGTCAACACCATAAAATGTAAGAGAGATGAACAAAAACTAGCATCTATCCCAGGCAACCAATAAAATAAAATAGCCAAATAAATTGATTGCACAATCATGGTAATCCTACCATTTTAAATACACACTTACTTATCAATAGAAAATACTCAACACAAACCCACGCACATTATACAAGTCGCTAACCAAAGAAGCAATAATGGGGGACGATATATGTGAAAAGGAAGATGCTTTAGGACTGTTCCATCATCCATCAATGGGTTGATCACTTTTAAATTAGTAGGCTTATTTTCAGAATATATAATTAACAATTGCGTATTATAAGCCATAAAATGGACAGAATGCATCATAAACCCTGCATTTATCGATCTTTCCGGAATGAGTCACGGCAAGGTAACTTTGTGAAGACTTATCCACTGTGGACAATTTATATGATATTCTTGTAGGATCTCAGACCCCATTGAACTACCATTTATCCCAAAATTTATTGGTGATGGAAAACGACACAACAATAATGTTATGGTATGTTGGTTGTATTAGGAAGGCATTCGGGCGTCACTCCACCACGGGTGCAAACAATAATTATATCAGGGACCTAACAATTCTAATCCACTATTTTCTAATTATAAACCATATTTCCTTCAGTCTTTTTTCGTTTTTTTGGTAAAATTAATCTTTCAGTCTTATGTAGTTTACTAGGATGTGTAGGATTCAAGTAGGGAAAATGAGGAGGGTAGGTGATAAGAGAGATGAAAACTAACAAAGTCAAAACTTTAGTATACTTCAGTAACACTCTACTGATAGTTAGGAAAAGGTCACCATCATTGAAAGTTAAAATTAAAGGTCAAGATGTTGAAACAATGGATGGAACCCGACTCTGATGGAGAAAATGTTGGAGCTTGGTAAGATAAAGGGAATCTGTTTCGTCTTTTTTTTTTTTTGGTCAAATATGATATTTATTTTTATTTTCTTCATTTATTAATTTCTTTTTCCTTTGTTGTAAGGGGGTGCTGCATTCAAAATGTGTTCAAATTTTTTTCTTTTTTTTTTTTTAAATTTAATGGAGGATCTTGCATGCCAATGCGCATTTATCTGTACAGATTGAAAACCCAATAGCCAGCTATAAATGTTTTACAAATGAGCTTCTCTATATATAATTTCTTTTAGGGCCCATTTATTTAAAAGGTGTTTTTTATAAGAATTCATCGTGCGGATTTCTTACACTTCTGTTAAAGCTGTCCCTTAAAATTTAAAATGCAATATTTCATTGATAGGTTTCTAAATGCAAAACCACCTGAAACGTCATTTTTAGATTTTAGAATTATCAAAATTTCAACCCCGTTAGTATTCCAAAATTTTGGATGGGCAGTGAAAAATTTGGAATTGGTTGGAGGCACATTTGAAATTTTTTTAAATTCTCTAGACAAGAATTCTTAAAATTATTGTAAAAAAACAATAGGCCTCATAAGCCCAAGAAAGAAAAAGACTTGTCATGCAAAATTATTGCTTCTATCTAGTAGCCCAAAAGAGAAGGAAAGAGAAACTCAAACCTACCGCAACTAGAGAATTCTCCCATGCAGACATCTTTGGGTAATATTTGAAAATTTTAAAAATTCTCCCGACACAAATCCTTGTAGAAAAAAAAAAAAGCCCCCCATAAGCCCAAGAAAGAAAAGTACTTGTCATGCAGAATTTTCACTCCTATCTAGTAGCCCAAAAGAGAGGGAAAGAAAAACTCAAATCAATACTAGAGAATTTTCCCATGCAAACATCTATGGGAGACGTATTATGCGAAAATACATCTCCGCACTTAATGCACAAAGGAATACTGGTGAGGATGTATTTTACGCCCCATATAGACATTTGCATGAGAAAATCTTGCCTCATCAACCAATCAAGTCCAGTTGAATAAAACATGTGTAAGTGCCTAAATATTACGGACTTGGTAATGAGGATTAGAACCTCGTTAGGATGCTCTGATAAAAATTGGGGTGCCTGGGAACCTAAAAGAGAAAGGAAAAGAAAGACAGTAAAAGACCCTAGCTGTGGGCAGCACAAGGCTCTCCGATGCTTAAGTCAGTATGAGAACTCAACAGTAGGATGAAGATGAGGAAGAAGATAGACAGAGTAACAGCTCTGAGTATATGATTGTCTTTACCTGGGATGGAGGGGACTCCTCTGTTTATAGGGGAATGAGTTGACTTGCATGGTGGGACTCATGATGATATCCTAGTGCAGTCACGTTAGCCCATTATGCATTAAATGACAGTCCGATCAGCCCATCTTGCATTAAATGCTGGTATAATCGGGCCTTACCCTGCTTTAACTTTTGAGCCTAATCCCATCGGGCCTGGCGTGGAGCCATACCTTAATGGGACGTAACCGCTGGATGTCACTCTGTCAGGGGTGATGGGCCGCCAAGATGACTTTGTCAGACCCGCTTACGCTTGCCCTTGTCCTGTCACACATCCCATGACGTGGTTGAGTACTTGTAAAAGTACAGCTGTCAGTGCTTGTCTCGGGTAGCAGGCTAGCTCTGTTGCCGAGATGCGTGACCGAAGTGAAGGTACTGTGCTGAGGTCAGGAATGATTGAAGCCAGGACTTGGCGCTGGGGTCGGGAGTGCCTGAGGTCGGGGACGACCCTGTTCTCGGATAGCGACCCAGTACTGTTACCGTGACGCATGTGCCCCCCGGCCGAGACACGATTAGTCGATACTATCGCCGAAACTAATGTAATCTCAGCACCTTAGGAAACATCCCCACACAACGTGCATCATTCACAATCATCCAAACCAACTAAAATTATAATCAATCTTGCCAAAGCCATTTTAGGGCCATCTGATTAGGGGCATTTCTTATTAGGAAGCCTCATTATTTAAATGGTAAAAATCTACAAAGATGGTTATGAAATATCACTTTTGACCTGCATAATTTCCAAAATCCCAATTTTTTTAATGCTAGATTTAACAACACTTGAGCATTTAAAATTCCAGAAGGGATACATCATCATTAGGAGAATTCCAACTTCTCCAAATTTTTGTAAACAATAACTTAAATTTTTTTAAAAAATGTCCTTAAACTTTTTTTTTTATTTAATCGATCACTCTCTAGTCCTATTGTTCCTTTTAACTTCACCATTGTCAATCTACCTGGGTCTAAAGGGTGGACCATGGCTCATTCTACTACTGTCACCTGTCAGCCTCCTCATCCATCCACATTTCCATTTCTGGTCCTCCTGCTGTCGAGTCCAGCTGGTCCAACCCCAATGTGAGTATTATTGTATATTGATCTAAGCAGGTGTCTGTTACAGAGCATAAATGCAGATTGCCGTTCCTCGTGAGCGGGCCCCACAATTAGTTAACTCGTTGCATAGGACGTCACCACGTAGCGCGTGCCTGCCTTTTTTCCTCATTGTGCACGTCAATTGTCAGATTCGGCGAATTGGCGTTTTTAACTTTTTAGTCTTTTGTCCGGATTCGACCGGGTGGCTACTTGGCCTCCAAGATTTTGACAAATTACTGAACCACCCTCTTCTCCTTGAGATTATTTTCAGTGACGAAAATGCATCATCGGCCATCCACAAGTGGCAAATCACTGTTTTAGGTAACATGTAAAATACAGTTACAATTCACCTATCTCTATTCTTTTTTTTTTTTTTATTCACCAAACTACAATTCTTTGTCTCGAAGAATTACAGATGAGACAAGTTGGAACAGGAAATTTACTACTGGATGAAGAAGAAATTCATATAAAAAAAAAATAGTTACATCTTTAATTGAAAATCTTTGCCTTGGTGGATTTTTATGACCATTTTAAATAATGTAAGTATTTTTTTTTATCAACTTCATATTTTTTTCTTTTCTTCCTTAGTTCATGAATCATGATCTCTATTTAATATTTCAATCTTATTGTAAAAAAGCAAGATGAGAAAGAAGGAGATAAAGTGTGCTTTTTTTTTTCCTCCCCAATGTGCTTTATCTATAAAAATTTAGATAATTCAAAATAAATATCTTCTTTAGAATGGATTGCAATACGAGTTGAGCCTTAATTAGATGGATCACCTATAACATATTATAAAAAAAGAAACTTCTTTATCATTTTTTTAATGTCATCAATCATGTTGCAACTCCTTACAAGAGTGAATTGGGGGCAATTATTGGAGTAACTCAAACTTACAATAATCGAAACTCCACAAGCAAAAATAATCCTCTTAAAATTAGGACTACATGCGTAACTTTATTGATTGTGACCTCTTTTATGTCTTCTATTGAAAAATTGTAAAGTTCTTTATCCATTTCCATGTTTTTCCATCTCAATTGGACTTTGGCGACAAAGACTCATAGGATCTGCGTGTTTTCTCAACCATATTATATTTTTTTCGCTATTGGAGGGTTCTCAGTCCTTTCGGCTGGACTAATCCCTCCGGGCCCAGAGGGAAGCCGGGTATACTCCCATGTAGTCCCAGTGTGGTAGTGTAGTTTCGAACCCATAACTTTCCGTTGCAAACCGTGGTCCCAAGCCAACTGAACTACCCCTTGGATGTGAATAAAATGTTACAGAAAAGTTATCACATCTCAATGCAACAATCTTATATTGAGTTTTATTAAAATATATTAGGAGATTTATATAAAACAATAGATGAAAAATACATTTAAGACAAAGTACTGCAAGGGCTCTTAAATTTAGAGTCAAGTTATCTTTTACATATTTATGGCTGAATGCTTCCTATATTCTTAGTGACGAGAATGTGGTTATGCTTCTCCTATGTGAACATGCTCCTCTTATTTAAGAAACTGAGTTTTCATATATCAATTGCTACCGTTGTGATGGATCTCATTAGGTTTTACCCTTGTAAATTTGAAAAAAACGAGTTTTTCACGGTCAGGTTTTGCAACCAAATACTTGAGAAAAAATTTTTGTTACCATAAAGTCGTGTAAAACCCATGTTCGAAAATTGTACTTTCTTGAATATTTGAACAATTAAAAATCATATTTTTGAGGAGTTGTGCATTGAAATTAACTTTTTTTATCTATATGCATCAATATCAACTGACATCGATGCAAAATTCCCGACTAAGTAATGAGGAATCTTTGTTCCAACAGTAGAAAGAAATCGTCATATATATATAAATTCTTCAATTGTTCCCAAATGTGCTTTAACAAAAAAGGACTTCCCATATAAAAATCTTCTTACGTTCGTTTTCATATGAGAAAAAGAAATCTCTAATATGAAAAATCATTAAGGATTGTCTATATGGAAAGAAAAAACTTATCATATGAAAAACTCTCCAATTCTCAATATAAAAGATCTTTTAAAATAATGCAAATCCACTCCTACCGTGAAGCTAAAGAAAGACTATTTTTAAAAACAAGACAACAACATTGTTTAATCTCGACAACGGATTTTATTAGAAGTATTCTCGAGAGGTCGTTTTTATCCGAAGATAATTTTTTAAAATTTTTAAAATGCTCAAAATACATTACAGCATTTACAAATCTCAAAAACTTAGAACTTTCCGAGTTTGAAAGAGAAATTTTGTGGGTCTTAGTTTTTTCACATGATTTGAAATTAGGATAATGGTAAAAACAAAATTACGAGTCCTTGGCCTCCACGCCGTTGAACGCGACCCGTTTTCCGTCCCTGTTAAAAGTTCGTCACGAACAGCTCTCTTTTATCCATTTCTAGCCGTAATACCATCGACGCGTACGAAGAGGGCATTTCCGTCATTCTCCATTCATCTCCTTCTCTTATAAATTGCGTCTTCCCTTTCCATACTACTCTCATCCTTTGGGTTTTGCAGCGGGCGTTTTTTTTTCTCTTCCTTCTCTCGCCCTTTGGATCAAACACAAACAACGACTCTTCCTTTCTCCCTCCCAAAATCAAATAAATAACAAGGAGGAGAAAACTAGGGTTAGGGTTTGTTTCTCTTCCATCATCAACCTCTCTCTCTCTCCTAATGATCGGAACCTAGGGTTTCCGAGATCTTCGCAGCGTTAGGATTTCGGATTCTCTTCTTGTTTCCGCCTCCGGATTGATTTTTTTTGCTTTTGTCGGGACGAATTAGGGTTTCGGATTCGTCGCTCATTTCTTTTCCCGTTCGGAGTCTGCAATTTTTTTTGGAATTTAAAGCGGTTTCGTCGGTTTTGAATTAGGTAAGACTTGCTCTTGTGTAGTTCTTTCATTTCGATTCGGAAATTGCTATTGGTTTGTTTTTTAAGTGATTTAGGAATTGCAGTTGCGGATTTTTTAATGGCATTGTTGGAATTGGGGGCTTTTTTTTTTTTAATGTAATGCAGCGATGATGTTGGGGAGGAAGGATAAAGATTGAATTTTTGAATTGCTATGATGTTGTGGAGGAAGGATAAAGATTGAGTTTTTGGATTGAATTTTGCAGTGGAATCCGAGGTCGAGAAGTGGAGATAAGCTAAGCTGGGTAAGGGGGTACTGGAGACCGGGGTGGCGACGGCGGGGAATGCTGCTGCGGTGGAAGGGGGAGCTGGGAGTGGCAGAGACGGGAATTTCCGGATCCGCTCCGCAGTTGGGAATCTGTGGCTTGCATTGGGTAGCTGGTGGGCAGTTCGTGGGTCAGATGGGCAGTTTCAGCCACGAGAGCGAGCATGACCTGGCCCTCATGGTGAGAGATTTTTTGGAGAACGGTAGTAGTGGGGCTGAATCGAGATGCAGCAGTGATAGTGATTCCGGATTCCTTGATTTTGCTTATCTTGCCGATAAGATTTTGGTTAGTAATTCTTCTTCTTCTTCATGATTTCTTAGCTGCTCATTTTCTTTTTAATATTTGCTTGATAAACATGAATGTGCTTTTGGGGTTGTGACCTTTGAGATTAAGTTAGTTTTGACTGTAAAATGTTTGTTACTTTTTTTTAGTTTTCGCTGTGGTTTTGCTTATAGATTATTGATATGCTTGAGAATTTCTTTGCTTGTGACTCATTGATGGATTCGGGAGTCTAAGGGCCTCTCTCTCTCTCTAAGTATTATTAGTATTTCATTTCTCTTTTCTTTTGTGAGATTTTTCTCTAGGGTGGTTGTACTTACTGATTAAAAGAAACTTGCAAACCATTAAAAAACCTATATATTTTCAGAGTACTGATTAAGCAGTAAATGATGATAAATTCTATTGGTGAAAATTAGTTAAAAGATGAAAGAATGAGAAGTCCTGGTGATAATGTAAATGGAAAGAACAACTAAAAATATAAAACATGGTAAACGACCTGATAGTTAAATTATAAAAAATTGACAATTAAAATAGAATGTGTCAGTGTTAAATAAATATCAATGAAAATATGTGGAAGATGGAAAAGTGGGAAATTGATGGTGCAGTTAAAAAAACTTTTTTTTTTGGATGGTACAGTTAAAAATTTATTGCTGTAATCTTCACTTGCCACTTCACCTGGTTATTCCATAATAGCATTTTGAAACTACAAGCTCCTATGGTGAAGGCTTTGTTCTAATCAATCTGCATCATAATGATGCCTTAAAAAAAAATAAGGTTATTTTGAGGGACCCAATAGATGTACAAGAAACTTACTTTTCATGAATTTATGACCAAAATCATTCCAATTAGTATCATTTTCTAAACTTCCATTTCCATCAATTGAAGTAAGAGACGGTATGTAACGCCCCCAAGATTAGGTCAGATCCTAACCCTATCCCAAGGGTGTGAGAATCGGGGCCAATTAAAAAATTTCCTTTAATTACAATTGTGGCCGCAGTTCCGGGTGGATTGAAGTCCGCATTGAGGGGATGAATAATGATTAGTCACCATAAACAAATTGCGGAAACATCAACTCATACAATCTGCACAAATGGTAAGGTAAACACGAGTTAGTTAATGGCTCTCCGGCGCCAACAATGCAATCCTCAAACTATATTGTCGGCACTCCACTCGTAATGTCCGCCATCCGGCGAAACTAGAGATGTCAAACGGCTCGGCACAAACTGAGCCCGCCAGGGAAAACCCCTGGCACGGCATGGCCCAGTGGGGCGGGCTGGAGCGGGCCGTGCCGGGCGTGCCTCCTTTTTTTTTTTTTCTGATAGAATTACAGGCGGGCCAGATTGATGATTGGGTCGGATTCGGTTGGCCCGACCTTCGTAATTTATATATACTTTTAAAAATAAATAAAATGTGTCTGGGTGAACTCGATCTCACAACCATCAGGATGTGAAAGATAAACATAACCACTAGACCAACTAACTTTTACACACTAATATTTATTCAAACAATATTAAAACTAGTTAGATGAGGATGAGAACCTAACCACGAATATTGAACTATTAGTTAGATTAGGATGAGAACCTAACCACGAATATTGAACTATTAGTTAGATTAGGATGAGAACCTAACCACTTTAGATGATGAT
The DNA here is from genome assembly GCA_012931725.1 of Litsea cubeba. Classification (NCBI taxonomy): domain Eukaryota; kingdom Viridiplantae; phylum Streptophyta; class Magnoliopsida; order Laurales; family Lauraceae; genus Litsea; species Litsea cubeba. The sequence goes on along the minus strand of CM022945.1, from coordinate 49,258,431 downwards.
GAGAAGCTAACACCTTTTTTATCCAACTTCTCACTCTTTCATTCAAACAACCTGAAATATAAAAAAATCATATCATGTCCTTTTTTTTACTCATTTTTCAGCCAAATTGAAATGCCATGGTTAAGGATATTTCAATTGAGATGGCAAACTCAATTTCTATTTTTTGGCTTAATTATCATACTTTAAACGAGAACTTAGCGCGGTTAAATATTTCTACCTTTATCAACAATCATTTCAAGTCTTCCAAATGACCCACCATGAAATCACAACCTTGGACTTCATTTTATTTAGATTTGCATCAATTTCTTTATTTTTTAGTTATGGGTTTTTAGTCTTAGTCAATAATTCTCATTATCTTTATCATGGTTACATATTTTTTACTTCTTTTTCCTAGTGTTCATATCAATGTAATTATATGGCTTCATGTGATGTGATCGAGAGTGGAGTTATAGGTACATGTAACGAGATTATATTGAACATAAATGACTGAATTATGAACATATTCCTGTGTTTAATTGTGAGCTTTCCAACCTATAAAGAATCTCAACTTCTCAAATGCTCAGGGGTTCTTGAACATAGATGAATCCAGGTAGGGAATTTCATTTGAGATTCTCAAATATCTCTCAAGACAACAAAATTAGTGAAGGCAAGGGGACAAATTTAGTGAAGGTAAGAGTGTCACACTAAAACATTCCCCTTATTACTTCTCCCCAAAAACACATTGTCCCTCATTATTAGTGTGACAAATTTACACTAAAGTCCTACCTTACCAAGTTATGTAAGTGTTTTTTTTATTATAAAATGCTTAGGGTTGTTGGTTGGCTGGGAATTAGATTTTTATAAATTAAAAAAATATATAAAAAAATAGTTTTTTTTTGGCAGGCCAGGCGGGCCGATCCTGGCGGGCCGCAGGGGCTGGCCCGTTTGCCAAGCGGGCCTGGCGGGCCAGCGAAGCTCGGCCCAGCACGGCCAGCACGGCCCGCGTCATGGGCCGTGCCGTGCCACGGCCTGTTGACTGGCGGGCCCGGCCCAGTTGACATCTCTAGGCGAAACTTCCGTGATCGCCTCACCCTCCGGCTCAACTGGTGTGTCGGTACTTAAGCACCAAATGTAGCATTGTCAGATTACAAAAATCTGGCAGGTAAATAAATGGTGTATTAATAAAGAATTAAGACATAAGAGATCACGCCAGCAACAATAAGCGGAAAGCTAGGCATAAAGCATGAAGAAATTAATAGACTGTACGAATCATGAAAGGATAGAATCCTAGCTACACCCACTAACAATGCGGCACAACATAGGCCTAGAACAAATGCAACATGGGTGAACCCGCTCAGAATACATGGGCAAACCTGGTCAGCACCAGTTGCATATCACATCACATGATGCACGCTGAGCCCGATGGCGTACGCCCACCTCCTAATCTGTAGATGGTAAATATATATATGCGTGCAATAACCCTATCCAAGGGAGGGTGTCCTAGACCGTGGGAGGCTAAACCAACCTAGTGGTGCCCGACTCAAAGGATCAAAGGCCACACACACCGACATAATGCCCGACTAACATCTCATTGGATATCACCACCAAAGGACAAACAGAGCAAAGCAAAGAGGAACTACTCCGCACATGTGTTTCACCCAATAGACCCATAGCCACAACTGAGTAGTTCCTGATTCCCATCTTCAAGCCCGGAACACCTCCTATCGGATCTTCCCTACTACTGCACTAGGCCCATAGTTCAGTAATCCATTCACAACCATGTTATATTCATTACACATAACAAAACGATAAAAGGACTGACGAATGGAGTGGATTCATGCACATGTCATGTAATATACGGAAATGTTAACCTAATCCTGACCTATTCGAAAGGCATGATTAAGGAGCCAAGGGGGTATATACACTAAACCAACATAAGGTTAGGGCTGCCCACACATGTAAGGCTTATATACTATCTATCACAGTGGTTACATGGACCTAGGATGCTTTGTGTAATCATTTCGTGCCACTGAAGGTGTTAGCATTTTGGTAAAACACTACGCCACGCACATAGTCCAATATGGGTCCCACATGCTTAGCTGATTAACCCGTAGGGAGATTTCAAGCTCACCCATGCCCTTACTAATGGTCCGACTCATTCATTAATTACTTAAGCTAGGGGTCATGAATATAAGGGTAAGGGTCCCAAGTTCCCAGAATTAAAAATTCTGGAAATGTATACACGGTTGACTGTGAACCCTTCACGGTCGACCGTGGGGTCTTGCGGTGAGCTCCACCGTCGACTGCGAGCTCGCTGAAAGCTAGGCCTGACAGAGGCTTGGCTCAGGTTCTACAATAATTGCGAGAGAGAGACAGGTCTCACAAGTCCCACGGTCGACCATGACTCCCCCACGGTTGATTGTGACGCTTCACAAACCGAATCTGAAGGGGGTCTTGGGGTGAATTTCAGGGGGAGAAACTCTCCCATTTCCAATGGGTTTTCTAACACCACCTAGAGGCAGTTCAAGATCTCTAATTAGCCCATCATCATTCACCATTTAAGGGGGCCATTTCACCAACCACCATTAATGAGCATAAAAACCCCAAGTACCACCCGTAACACATCAATGAGCTTAAAAGGGGTTATCCTCATGAATAAATGCTTAGAATCAAAATGTATATGAAACTTGTTATTAACACTTGTTTACTTGCCTTGGCTTGATTTCACAAAATCCCCTTTTTCTTGGTGCCTAGGGTTTCCCAAACCCTTGAGTTTCACACCACCTCACACCAACCAAGCTAAGAATCCATGTCCTACATGCCAAATAAAAGGAAAAACACATCTAAACCATGACTGCATGACTCTAGTGACAAACACTGAAACTACATGAAGATTGTGAAGTGGTAGCTTACCTAGAAATGAAAATGGGGAAATGAGGTGATGAAGAAGATGTTGGGGAAGGTCTTGGGAGCTTGGAAAACCTTGGAGAGGGCTTGGAAGTCCTTAGGGAGCTTGAGCTTAGTGATGGAAAAAGGGGAGTAGAGAGTATAGAAGAGAGCAGAAAAGGAAAGAACCCCTTTGTAGAGAAATTTTAGGAATTTACAAATGAGGGCCTTTGGGCTATTTGGTAATGGTCTCATAGGTGGGTTTCGGGCCATTGGGTCATGATGGGTCTAAGACATGAAATGTCATGCATGATGGGAACCACCCAATCCCACTCCACTAACTTTCTAAAATCACACCTAACACCTCCTACTTTATCTAAATTAAAGAGCACCCCCTACTACTCTCAAACGTGCCTGGATCACGCCAAAACTCATCGAAGATAACCTCCCTGCTAATCCTAACGCGGTAGACTACTAAACCCAATTAACTACCCTTAATCGTAATGATTAGCAATAATCCACTCAATTAAAGCCGGGGACCTTACACACGCTACATGACATAATAAACTTACATTTCCATTTTTTTTTCATATTCGGATACAATTGCTTAGTCGAGATACATTCATCAAATTCTGTGCCCTACTCTGCCAGTCTCTTTCACACCCATGCACTTTCAAAACCCACTCAATAAAGTTGGAAACCATTCCATGCTACCCCAGGCGCAGCAGTTCGTTCCAAGTTGACATTAAAACCAATTTTGGTTTTGGGTGTGCTGACTGCTGAGTTATAACACAATTCAAAGACTTTCATGGCAGAGATTGAGCTAATTTTAAGGATCAGGCAATTAAAATTACATTCAAAATTGAGATGTTAAAGAAACTAATCACTTACACATATACTATAAAATTCATGAAAGAAAATGCACTCATTTTCCTTTGACAGTTTACTTGGTTTGCTAGGTTGCAGGGGCAGGTTTAAGCATTGGTACTTGTTTTTATTTAATGATCTAGAACTCCATCCAGCCTGATTTGTGTTTTAATACTTGGTTTCCATGGGCTGCAATTAAATTTCAGCAGGCCATCAGACCCACATGCAGTAAACTTTGACCTTGACAGCGGACTAACAAAGAAAAAACAGCTGATTGTAGTTGAGTCTAACCTGCTAAGTACATGCACTAATATCAACATTCACAGATAATCCATCGGTTTCCAATTGTAGTGAGTGAATCTGTTGGTAGTGTGAATGAACTTTGAGACAATAAATAAATTTAAAATAAGAAAGAAGAATACTCATTACACCTGATGAAACTCCGTTTGGCTTCTCCTCTTTCACACCCAAGACCTGTAATTGTTTTGATGCCCTTAGTATTACTATTATTATTTGTTGTTTGTACTCTGAGTTGTTAAACTGTGCTATGATACTCTGATTTCGGCACTGAATCAGACGTTGGACTGCCTAAGTTTCTGTGGACAAGGTTTCGTTGTTGACTTTGAAATAATGTGACATTGTTATTTTTCTAACTAGTAAGTGCTTACATGTGGGTGTGCACTATTTATGGTGCTAATGTGTTCTCCACCACAGTTACAAAGTTAGTTTTGTTTCGGACAAGTTTTCCAGATTATTTTGATTTGTCCATCCCAACCCCCCACCCCACCCCCCAATCTCCTCTCCCTCCAAAAAAAAAATCGCCCATAAATTCGTTCCAGTTCGGCTGAGTTTTCCATATTTTAGATGAATTTTCCAAATTCGTTCTAGTCTAAATTCTAAACTCTATGTTTGTGATGATTATTTGAAGCTTTAAACTTTATGGCTGTAGAATTTTACAATTCTGGACCATAATGATGACATTAATTTGTTAGGTTGACAACATTATGTATTGATTTAGTAGAATAACAAGTGTATCAAATCATATTTTTAAGTTTTAATATTAATCTTATATTTTTCTACCTATATATATTTCTATATTTTATATTTTTCCGACATTAACTCCAAAATGCTTTGCCGATTTCTGAATCGGCCAAAACATTTCAGAGTGGTCTGAAATGAATTTCTCAACTATGTTCCCCACACATTAATAGTTATTTGTGGTGACGCCGACACATGATTGGTTTTTTAAAACGGCTGAGTTCGAGTCGACTTGGACTTGGTCCCTATCGGGACGAGTTTACCCCCCAAGTTGAGTCTGGCTGAGTCCTATTGGGAGAAGGCCAAAACTAGTATTTTCCCCTATTTTCTTGTTGCTAGATGATATTGAAGGCTTTTGAGGTCCTTTTGCATTGTTCTTGGAAAATCAAAACCACATTCTCTAGAAGATTTAAGCATTTTAAAGATCAGAGGTAATGTTCATCCAATTGAATGAAAACCACAACCATCTATTATTACTTAAATTCATTCTAAACAATTAACATAGATCTGGCTTAAATTCATAGAACATCATTTTTCTCTTTTTAAGCTTTTTAATCATGTTTTCAGTTTTTATTCTTTTGGTTTCAAGGGCTCCAGGGTGATTTGGTCTTACTTGGCTGAGTTCGCTGCAACTTGTTTTAGTCGTCTCAACGTGAGGGGGGCCTAGTCACCACCTAAGATAGGGCTTTAAAACCCTCGTCATGTGTGACATGATTTCCTTGCACATGGAAGGATAAATGTCCTCTTGCACATGATTCTAGTGGGACATGTGGCATGTTGGTTGGGTGCATTGGTCCCTCATCAATTTGGTCACAAATATCATTATTAGGATAATATCAGCGGGGGATGATCTCAGGATGGATACTTCTGAGTTTCTTGGTGTTTATTGGATAACATTTTGAAAGTAAAATGGGTTTACTTGTAAAACCTAAAAAAATGAGAACTGTAATATATCATCATCATCATAGCGTTGTCCCAACTATATTATATGTATGTATGTATGAAACCTTTGATGCGTTGATACTCCTTTTTGGTGCATGTACGCATGTTTTGAGCAAAATGATTTTGTTGTTAATATAATTGTTATTATTGAAGGACTTCAGTTAATTGATTATCCTCATGAGAGATATCTGGTGGGGCATCCATTCAGAATTACTCTCTTGTTTTGAGGAACCCACTGTACATTATATCCATACGGTACTTTGACCAAATAAACTCCTAAGTTAGAAGGAATTGAATGATAATTCCTAATTGAACTCTTGATTACACCGTAGGATTTGGTTTCCTAAATGATAGGAGCTATTTAGAACACACTTAATATATATGATCATGTTTCCTAAACTACACGGAAAAACTTAAGATCGTATTGTCTTTATGGTAAAACCAATTTAACGTAGTAATCCCACTTGACAGCAAAATAGAGAGATGTTTCTATGCATTTTCTTTTTGGCGATATCTGACACTGCTTACCAGATATAGATTGGATGGCTGTGATGGCAAACTATGGAAACTATTGGGGACTGAAATTTATACAGACTTTGCCATACGAAACCCCAGTGTATAGTAGTAGTAGGGCTAATTATTCCCCCAATTTCATTTCTTCATGTGCAAGAGTATTCTAGAAGTCCTCTCTCTCTCCAGATTGTCACTTTGTGGTATAGTGCAAGTTACATTCTCGATTAAATAGTCTAATTGACTTGCTGATAGTTGTGTGCTGTTAGTTCTTCTTGTGATTGCTAGATTATGAATTTTCTTATCAATCAAGGTTTTGCTTCTTATCTGTTATTGTGCAGTTGCATAAACACACTGCGGATCAGTATGAATGTGATTTATCGTCTATTGTTCGTTCCTTTATACTTTCTCTCAATGAGGCAGATCTTTATCATGTCAAGGCCGGGCCATGTAATGCAAGCTGCGTCCGGCAATTGTTGGTGAAGCTCCTTAGATCTTCTGGTTATGATGCTGGTGTATGCATATCCAAATGGCAGGGTGTTGGCAAGGTTCCTGGAGGTATGCCTGTCTATGAGCTTGAAATGAAGCTATTTATTATCTTTTTTAATTATTCTTGGTGAATTTTTGTTTAAGTACTGTTCTACTTCATTTTATCAGCTGTATTTGTTTTGTTTTCCCTGTGTTCAAGGTGATCACGAATATATTGATGTAGTCCCTAACCACAGTTCTGGGAGCTCTGAGCGCTTGATAGTTGATATTGACTTTCGTAGCCACTTTGAGATTGCTAGAGCAGTGGAATCCTATGATGCGGTATTGAACTCTCTTCCCGTTGTTTATGTGGGCTCTCTGGCCAAGCTGAAACAGCTCCTGCAAGTTATGGTAGAAGCTGCTCGAAGCTCTCTCAAGCAGAACTCCATGCCCCTTCCTCCATGGAGGTCTCTGGCTTATCTGCAGGCGAAGTGGGAGTCCACATATGAGAGAGAACTTCATCCAGATGGACGGGAGAGGAATGATGTCAGATCTTCCCATCATAGACAGTGCATTGGGCATTTAAGGGCATTCAAAGCTTCTCTACAGACTGAAGTAGAAGCAGAACGGCTGTTGAAGCCCATAATGAATGATAACAATCGACGGGGGAAGCTTGATAGGTGGAGGCACCGCAGCAGGATAGCTCCTGGTGCCAATAATCAATGATTATGGTCTGAGAGCGAAGATTGTGACCGGTTGAGGCATCCCCTAACCTGGATTTGTTGAAGGTATAGATATTGAGTGGGAGATTGAAAAAACATTTATAAAAATACAGCCAATCAAGGACTTGAAGGCAATCTTGGCCTATGATTAATTTTTCTTTTGATATCCAAATAAACGGGAACCTTAAAAAGAGCCACAGGTTTCCACTTGAGTTGGTATACTACCCGATTTTTTCATCAGCAGAAAGCGACAATGGTGCATTTGGGCTTGAGGTTTCTACTTCACTCAGAACCATCTGTTGAAGTTCCATCTGCTATTTTGTGTAATCCGGCTGTATTGATTTTTTGCTATAGAGTGACATTCATTTTTTTTTAACCTGATATATAGTGAAGAATTCATTTCTCTATTTCTGTTGGCACTGGAGATTTTGTTTGTTCTTTACATGTTCTGTTTTGCTATAACAAAAACATCACCTCTGTAACAACACTTAATTGTTACATTGTCATACCAAAGCCAATGTTGATCTGATTTTTATCTTCATTTCTTTATATAAAAGATTTTGATGCTTTTGTGATTTTATGGCATTGCAGTCTTTTTATTTAATCCCTTGAGGGCCTGTCTGCCTGGAGGGAATTGAATTTATACGAATTTGTTTGACCTCCACAATAGGATTATTGAAGAGGTGTAGAGTAAGGATATGGATGAGACCTTGACTTTTCTCTTTGGATTTGAATTAGTAGGATTGGCTGGGTTTTCATTTCTCAATCTCCCCTTATTTATTTTGGTCGTATGTGTTTTATGCATGGGATAAGAAAATAGATTTTATATAGGTGAAACATATTTTTATGTCTGCAAAATGACCATTTTCACAAGTAAATGAGTAAATTCAATTGTTTTAGATGTATTTAAATTTCTTGGATGTTTTTTTACAAATTTCAAGAATCCATTAAGTTTAAAATATTAAAATAATTGTCTTAATGCTTATCATTAATAGAAAAATATTGAATGGTTTAGATAATGAATGAGGAGCTACAAAACTAGCAGAAAATTAGATATTGGGTCGAAAATGAAGATGTATGGACAGTTTATGAATTTAGGGCCCTCAAAAGTGAAAATAGAAGGTGGGTGAGCACAAACAACCATGATGATGTATAAACTCTACTTGTCTGGGCCCCAAAAGAACACTATCATTGTAAAACTATACAAATCAAATTAAACCAAGCCTTTTCCCACTAGGTGGGGTCGGCTATATGGATTTGACGACGCCAATCAAATCTGTTTAAAGTCATGTCTTCCGTTAGATCCATGTAGGCAATGTCATGTTTAATAGTTTCTTTCCAACTTCTCTTGGGTCTCCCTCTCCTACTCCTGATAATCTCAATGTTTTCACACCTTTTAACAGGTGTCTCCGTTAGATGCTTTCTAACATGGCCGAACCATCTCAGTCGATTTTCTCTCATTTTATCTCCAATCGGTGCTATTCCTACTTTGCCCATAATCTCCTCATTCCTAATCCTATCTCTCCTTGTGATCTCGCACATCCATCTCAGCATTCTCATCTCCGCAACTTCCATCTTCTTGACATGATTATGCTTTACTACCCAACACTCTTATCCATATAACAACGCTGGTCGTACCGCCACCTTATAATACTTTCCTTTAACCTTGAGGGAGACTTTCCGATCACACAAGATCCCGAGGCACTCCTCCATTTGGTTCACCCGGCCTGAATCCTGTGACTTACATCAGTATCAATCCCTCCATCCTGTTGCACCTTGGAAAACTGTACAGAAAACAAAAATTAAAATATACTAGAGAGTGACTCAACCTCTTATCAATAACAATCACCTTATGGTGTTTTCGAACCCAGTGTAGTGCTAAATTTTAGGATATATTATTGGAGGAATGGAATTCACTTTGAATGGTATGGATTATCAATAGGTGGGCCCTACGATGGAATTCCACACATCCCGCTCACGGGAAGCATGTGGGAGCGCTCGTGACCCCTGCTTGATGGCCCGTCTCATGATTGAACAAATTATTGCTAATGTGATTAATGAATATGATCAATAATGCTTAGATTTTTGTTAACTATATTATTGATGATAATATCCATCTTACAGTGAGATCAACTTCTTTTGGAAAAAGATATGGGTATATCCCATAAGCAAGGCGGGCATTCATTTTAAATGGCTTAGATTTTCATTAGACGAGCTCCACTATGGGTTTCACTCCTTCCACTTACGGGAAGAACAGCCTAGCCTTCCTTGTGGAGTGAGTTTTCCTGTTAAATGTGGGCCATTGACCTTGTAATATAATGAAATAAAATTCCATTCAACCTTCCCTAGGATTGAAGGTCCATACAGTTCATCTCATGGGCCTCAATATGAATCCTTTCTATCGTAATCCATAATTTTCATTATCTACTATCCACAGCTTCGGATAGAAACATGGCCATGAAATCAACCACTTGAAAATGCAATGATCATAATCGAAATATAGTCAACCAAGTAACCCTTTTTTTGGTCAATGCATAATTTCTAGTTTTAGTGCTTATTTCGTTGTTGATGTTTTAGGGATTTATGGATGTAGTGTTCCCGGTTTGCCTTTTAAGCACAAACGAGTCGAACACACATGTATAAGATCCTTGCTGTTCATCAAATATGAGGCTGTAATGGGCCACATTACATGATTATTTGACAGACCTAACATAAAGAGATTTAAGTTTCAACCATCTTATTGTTGGTAAGGGTTTAGTGTACACCATTTGGAATAATATCATGGTTTAAAATCTCGGTATCGGTCGTGGTATTGGCCAGGCCGAAAAACCGATATCGTCGCGGATATCGGTCCGTTGCGGTCGTCGCAGTGTGAAATTTTTTTTAATCCAAAAAAATTCGCAAAAATATTCAAAAAATCAAGAATATTAAAAAATGCTGGAAAACAATATTTTTTTCCATTAGTAACAACAATAAATCAAAATCTCGGTCACCTTAAATTATGAGTCCTGTCTGTGTCGCTGTTCGCTTTCTTCTCCAGTATTTTATATAATGCAGCCATTATTGATGCTTATGATCAATAAAATGAAATATCATAAATTTGATATAATGCAACCACAATTTTGGGAAAAAACTCACACTTTTTTATTCCAAAAGTATAGATCTATTTTAAACTAACACATTATCAATGCATTTGAACACTAATGTGAAAAAATATAATTGATTTCAAGAAAAGCCCCAAAATTTGGAAATAAAAAAATTTAGATATACACTTTAAAATACTAGATCTAGGGAAAAATAAGTGAGTAACATCAAATCTAACTCAATATAAAGTCTTTTGGTTCATGAATTAGTGTATTACACAATCTTTACTTCTATATCATTCCAAACATAATTAAATAGGTTTAATATCATGGTCAAGTATGATCCTTTTGTCTTCTTGATTGTCACTTCTCTAAAACATGCGTTTCGCAGAGTGGGTCCGGGGGTATCCCCCGGCGGGGGTCGAGCTGACCATTCAGCTCGCGGGGGCCCAGGGGGCAGGCCCCCGGCTAGGGGCTCTGGGGCAGCGTCCCCGGACCAAATTTTTTTATGAAGTTCTTCATTTGAAAACAAATGTCCCTTCTTAAGAACATGTGTCCCTTTTTATATAGTCCTGTAACTCCCGTTACTTATATGGTGGCTGCTGCTCTAAGGAGTATGGAGATGAGAGGAGAGGAGAAAAAGATAAAGATGGGAAAATAGTTAAAAAAATATGGTTTTGGGGGTATTTTATATAATATCGGCCAATATTTTGAAAATATCGGCCGATATATCGTTACGGCCAAGATGAACTTCATCTCGGCCGAAATATCGCGATATTTTGGCGATATGGAGGCCGATATAACCGAGACCGATATCTCAGTGAGATATCGGTTCGGTACCGGCCGATACCGGTTCATAACAGCCGATATGAACCGATATCGACCGATTTTTAAAACCATGAATAATATCCGTTAACTCAAGTTTGATACACAAAACATGTAAGTTAAATAGGTGGAGTTATTATGCTTTATATTTATATAGTGGGCCTACCAATTCAATGTACAAAGGATATGAGAAGATCGAGATAACGCCGTGTTAAGATAGTCTAGACTATATTTAATATGAGAGATAGGGTGGGGGGCCCGCACATCCATTTTCAATAAAATGTGAGGCCCTATCCTATCTCTCATATAAGATGCGAGATGCTTTCATTCGAGCATCTTGCTATATATATAAAGGGGCCAGCTCTCCTAAGCTGAAGCTTAAGATAAGGTAAGCTGAAGCAAGCTCAATTACGTAGTGGGGCCCACTTGGAGACCTATATGGGGATGGGGGTGGGGGGGATTTCAAGGACTCCCTGGGACCCTCCTTCCTACAAAAAATCAGCCCAAATTGTGGTTTCTATCATCTCCATCTGGGCACCAAAAATTTAATGGTCAACGGTCTATTCGGATTGGTACATAGTCAATCCAACGGTCTAGTAAATTCGGATTTGACCAAAAGTTGGTGGGCTTGTGCAATTTAAGGGGGTCGTGTGTTTGGTCCATTTGGATGGATCAAGGATGGGCCCTAGAAGCGTTAGCTTACGGAATCATATCATAAGCTTAAGCTTAGGAGAGCCTTGCTCATATATAAATATATATATATATATAAGAAGATAGTCTAGACTAACATGAAATATGGTTTGATGGCATGTGCAATGGCCAATGGGAAGTGGGGCCATAGGCTATAAAGTAAGATGTGATCAGAATTGGGCCCCATGGGGGGCATCACCTATAAGGTTCATTTTGAGCCATGACATTGGAAACAACCGCACGGCCAATCAACGACCTTCGTCCTTCATTTTACATCACATTCGTTTCTTGAGCATTTCCTAGTTACACGAGTTTTTTCATTTTTTCTTTGGTAAAATAGTTACATGATTGATGACACATGCACAAACACCCAACCACACAAAAAGCATATACATTTGTAAATGTAATCCCTTGAAAATAGGGTGACATCCCTGAAGGGCCCACTTCTGGGCCCCCTTTTTAACTCGAGCCCACCCTCTAACAGTACCTATCAAGAATTGCCACCAGATCCAGATTGATGTCCAACCAGACTGATCTCAACATTGCACTTCCGACCACCACCATCCCAAGTGGGCCCCACTGGGATCTTGCCATGATCTTCATGAGCAACATCACCCAATAGATTACAACTGTTACTAACTATGGCAGTGGGGCCAGGTGGCCCCTTTAGATCAACCAAACTCTTCAATTCACTAACCTAAAACCACCACCCACCAACCAACCACCCACCCACCCACCCAACCACCCCTGTTTCTTATTCATCTTTCTTGAATTGGAGGCACTCACCCAAAATTGAACTCATCCGTTTTTTGGAGACCCTTGCATTGATCATGCAAGTTTGGACTCACCCAACTTTCTTAATGGTGGCTAAGATTTTGACCACTTCGAGGGCTTAAAAAACTAGCATTACCCAATGGCCAGATGCCAGCCATGTTAGTACATAGGTAGGCAATGGGAACACCTTCCGACAATCCGACCCACTCCCACCAAACCCCACCCAAATGATTTTCATGTTTCCAGCTAGCAGCCACGGGCTAGGCCATTTCTTACTTGAAAACACCCTGCTCGCCCATAGAGACTGGCAAACAACACACACATTTCACCTGGGCTTGGGCTTCGCAATTCGGGTTCGAGTGGGCTCACCTATATGCAATTCAAGCTGGGGCATGTCCAAGATGACTGCTCGGCTTGGCCTGCTGGAGGTGCACACACAAAAATAGCCCATGAAAAATAAAACTTGACATGTTTGGTAATCAAGAGATTCAAAAGCTCAAGCAGCAGCTTGAGTAATAAGTATAATATTCATATGCAATAATGAACTGTAATAAATGGATGAAATAAATCAACCATCAATGCTAATGAATTAGATTTAAAAAGCCTGTACCCCAAGAACACATAATATAACGTGATGGTATGAATTAACTCACCTGCATCTCATTACACTGCTTCTCCAGAAATGATCTCAGGCCCTGTGTGATCCCCATCAATCTCCCCATCCTTCTTTTCCAATTCTGCTGCCACCACTGCCACCTTGCTCCTTTTGAAGGCTGAAAACTCCCACAATCCCTTCTCTATTATCCAGCTTGAGCCTCATCACAAAATCAACAAACTGAGTATAGAAAATGGATGCGAGGACTGGATTCTCTTCCTTTTGAGGCCTTATCCAGTATGCAATAGGGATGATAGGTTATGAGACATGACACATGAGGCAGGATCCAGTGTGCATCGAGGATTGTATAATCCAATAAGATAGGTTAATAGACTTCTCCCAGACAACTTATTTTGGCCATCAATAATGGATGCTGGATGAGAGAAAAATATATGAATCAGTAGAATGTTAGGTCCATGGTTCATTCAAGAGGCCTTTTACGTATACAGTCAATATCCATTGCAAAGGATCACTGTTCATAGTTTCAGGATTGATGCATTAACCACATGGCACTCTAATACACATTGGAGTTCCAATTCAATAAGACAAATCGTTAATAGACAGGAATAAAAATAAATAAAGTTTCCATATTCATTTCAATCATCAAAATTTTCAGAAACTTGATCAAACACTCCCTACATTTGCATGACATCTTTACAGAGAAGGCATTTAGCCCTACAGCATTTCCTGTCTACCAAATTCATGAGTCACAACCAAAAGCTAAGATTCTAAAAGCATTTCTGTCTACCAAATTAATGAGTCATGACCAAAAACTAAGATTCTAAAAGCACTCACATGTTCTAAGGTCTCCTTTGGTCATTTCCATGCACAAAAGGCAAAGAGGACTGTTCTAAGGTCTCCTTCGGTCATTTCCATGCACATACAACAAAAGGCAAAGAGGACATAAAATGTAAGGACGCAGCTTGCATTGAGAGACCTACTCCTTGCAGTGGATATTGTCCTCCAGTAAGTAAGAACAGCAGCACTCCGCAACAAGGCATGCATCGATCACGTGAAATAAATTAAACCTGCCTGCTTCCCTACTCTATTCCTCATACAAACTTGAGTCTGGAAGGGACCCCAAGCAGAATCAACATTGCTTTTTTTTGGTAGACCAATTTTTTTTTTTTTTTATCGGTTTCTGTAGATCAATAAATCTGATACTGTTCTGAGTATAGGCAGTTCTTGGATAAGTAGTATTATTGCTTCCTTTTACATAAATGAGAATGATGAGCCTAAAAGCTTTCATTCCATTTCTCATGGGTAGTAGGCACAGAATCAAAAGCCCTAAGGACTGAAAAGAGTACACACACCTTCAAATGATACCAGTATTTACGCAAGAAAAAGAAAACAATATGAGTACAATCAGAGCCAAAAAAAAAGACATTCATTAAAAATTATGAATTAGAAAGTAGGCTATATTCAATTAATTCATTGTATCAGAGGTCAATGGCAATGAGTAGCCATCTGAAAGCTATTAATCAGACGGATATGATCATATAATAAGGAAGATATTATGGCATGGTTCTCCATGAAGGGTCCTCAAACATTAGCGGGTTAGATCACTGAAAGGTGGGCCACAGAGAGAAGTCATTGCTGATCTAGATAACAATCCCTTCTCCAAACCCAAAAACATACCCACACACATAAAAGGGGTCCTTTGATGTGGAACAAAGAATGGGAATCTATGGATGGAAAAATCATATCATACAGTTCAAATTCGTACTATCCAATCATTTTTAACATTTTCCCCACCATGTATTCCCCCAAATGACCCCAAGAGAACATCGATCAAGCATCAAACAAAATCACTACTCAATCAGTCATACTCATATATGAGCAATCCAAGCATAGATAAGCCCCTTCTGGCCCAAAGCTTTGACGTATAAATAATTGAGGGTTAAACTTAAAACTGAGTATTACCTCAAGATCTCCGAGGGTTAAACTTAAAACTGAGTATTACCTCAAGATCTCCATCCTACTCACTACTCACTCTGAATAAGACCACGAAATAGCAAACTGCCATATCATAACAAAAGATCAGAAAGGTAATTTATTCATAAAAAAAAAATTCCAGATAAATTTAAGCTATAGATAGAAGTAAATGATAGAGAGAAGAAATGGATACAAATATGCCAAAGTTCAGTTAGACTAAGTGAATCAGTGTCTCAATGGACCTTGTGAATGGGAGGGAAGTTGAGAGCGGCTGACGCGTCATTGTGGATGCCAACATTGCTTGGCCATCTTTATTATTCTGCTATGTACAAAGTGGAACCAATCAACAGATGATAAATCATATATATATATATATATATATAGAGAGAGAGAGAGTCTAAGTCACATACAAGAGAAGTCTCAGCAGGGCCTAGCATACCAGCCCAAGAAATGGGCCCTGGGGTTATAGGGAATGTAAACAATGATAATCTCATTAATTCAAAATTGTTCTAAAGAAAAAACTAGGACAGCTGCGCATCAGTATCTGTGATTTTCAAAGAATGCAGATCCATATCTATGAACCTCCATATTGTCCTGTATCCATATCTTGGAGCAAGGAAACCTCTATTACACAAACAAACTTAATCCATCTTCATTCACAGCTTCTCCACTTCTCCAGTGTTCCTAATGAAATTATATTTCACCTCTCAAATGTTATCAGATGAAAATATATCCAGTCCCTACAAATTTGATTCAATGAGATAAATAAAAAACCAAGCATCAGCTTTCAATTACTTCTCATTCATTTTGAATTGAATACAAAAATATTTCAAAGAGAAAAAAAGGTACATTACCCATTCAAAAACACGTATCAGCTCCCATTCTAATTAATGATATAGCTCTCAGCTATTTCTTATTATGCTCATGTTTTCAAGAATGTTTTAAACTCAACATAATAACAATCATTTCAGGGTAATCCCCCATTAATTCTAAGAATGGTTTGGGGTGCCTGTCTTTGAGTTAGCTATGATAGCCCTTTTACAAATTTCTCTTCCAAGCTGTACAAAAGTTCCACGGTCGAATTTTGGGGCCTTCTTCTTTGTTCTTGATGAGCTGGCTTCATGCCCTGAGATGTTTGAAGGAGCAGGTTGCTCACTACTTTTTTCCTTTTTCTCTGTTTCAGACTGCTGAACTCCTCCTGCTTGTTTTACTAGTTCAGATTGCTGAATTATCATTCTTCTACCTCTTGCCTCCTTTTTCCAGTTTATCTTTTTTACTGCTTTGGATTTCTGAGCTCCTTTTTCCTCTCTTCCAATTTCAGATTGATGACTTCTTTCAGTCTCAAGGTTAAATATTGTTCCCAATCCAACAACATTTGAAGGAACAGACTGCTGAATTCCTATTGTCCCTTCTCTTTCATATTGTTCAATTATTGTTTCCCCTACTTCCAACTGCTGATTCCTTCCCGCACCACCTTCTTCTTCAACATTGAAGTGGTTAAGGTTCCTCACACTACCTGAAAACCCAAAGGTCAGAATAAGTGAGGAAGAGAAACTCTCAAGAACACACATAATTTATATTACAGTATTGATGAAATGGGATCAAATGGGAAAAATGAAAATACTCTTGAAACTTGGCAGTCTCCTACTGACGAATTCAAGTGTCGGAGGCCACATCATGTTATTGGGTTTAGGCACATCTTCAATGGCAACATATGGCATTGAAAGTCCTTCACCGCTACTGCTTTGGGGAGGCTCTGAACTCTGAGAAGGCATAAAACAAGGGAGAAAACACACATAACAGTGAGAATCTCTAGCACACAAATCTGTGGCAAATTTTGAAGAGAACAATTCTCAAACTCACCGCATGGACAACATTAGAATCTTCTGTTTTAGGTTTATGCTTGTTTTTTGGAACCTCTCCCGTTCTGGTGAACTTTTCAACCTCCTTCCTCGATCGGAATCTGTGGCCACTCTTAGGATCAAAATAATACTGCAATGCCAACAACATTTTTAAGTTTTACCAAAATAATCAGTTTCACATAAACAAATTCAATAAAGATAAACAACAGGAGCACAACAATAATACCCAATTAAAATACCAAATACAATCAGTTCTATTATACACAGTCAATTTTTACTACTTACGTTTAGAATTGATGTTGTACCAATTTTATCGGATCTCATGAAGTTGGAACAATATCAGTTCCTTTCATTATATTTATAAACCACGAAATGAAATGGTCATTAAAAAAGGTGCATGACAGAAAAGTTGGAACATCAGTTCCTTTTTTTATATACGTGTCATAAACCATGAAATGGCCATTATGGTATATAAATGACTAAAATATAAGTGCAGTAGTATAGTATCACCAGGTATGATGTTTTAATATATCCAGCCATAGGCAGGCCCAGGAAATCATTTTTTTTTTTTTTGGGTGGGGGTGGGTCAGATATTCATTATCAAACAAACTCCTGCTTTTTATAGGTCCAAAAATTCTTTCACAAAACAATCCATCCTTTTCCGGTTTATTGCTTTTGTAATGAAAAGTATAGGGTTTTGTCACCTCTCCAACCATCTCTCCATTAGGTAGGATTTTGTTGGTCCATGGACTACAAGACCACGCCCCCGCCCCGCCCCCCCACCCAACACACACACAGAGATATGGGAAATGCTACTGTGAGAGTATCTCTCACACTACTATGAGAGTAAGGGGGGACCCATTGGATCCATATCCAATGCCAACAACCTAAACACGAGGGTCCTCCCCCTTTACTCTCATAGTAGTGTGAGAGTTTACTCTCTCTCATTGGAGAATTTCCACACACACACATATATTATTGTTGTTGTTGTTGTTTTGCATTAGAGACAGAAAAGAAATGGGAGGGATATGTATAGAAATTTACTTGAAAGAGAGAGACAAGCACCACCATTGTGTTGGTCTTGTAGGATATTGCTAACATCTGAGAGACAGTTAGGGAT
Organism: Litsea cubeba; assembly: GCA_012931725.1. Taxonomy (NCBI): domain Eukaryota; kingdom Viridiplantae; phylum Streptophyta; class Magnoliopsida; order Laurales; family Lauraceae; genus Litsea; species Litsea cubeba. The sequence continues at coordinate 49,240,075 of CM022945.1, read as the reverse complement.
TATTTGTAAATTATCATTAATTATGGGTTAGCATCTAATTACGATGAACTTTGGTAAGTTCAAGTTTGAGTAGATTAAGTTCGAGTTCGAGTTTTAATTACTCAAAATAGTTGCCCTAGATTGAAAGTAGATTAAGTTCGAGTTCTATTAGGCTAGTGTTATGCTGTAATTAGGTTTCCTATTATCATGTGAATAGGTTTTATATTAGGGACGAGATTAGGTTCCCTAATTTGAGTAAATATCTATAAAAAGCCATCCACTTCCACTATTCTTAACGAAACAACGTAGAATTGCTGAGATGCAGTCCTTAGATTCCAACTTAGTATCAGAGGTTATATTTAGGTTTCGGATTAGGCTTAGCTTTTTTCATTTTTTTTTTAAATTTTCATTCAAATAGTCATCCCTTAAAACATATTGGTCACTAAGACCTACCAAAAAGCATCGAAACCAAGAGCGAAATGTTCTCCAACACATAACTCTATGAATCCCCCATGTTTTTCCGAAAAATCAACCCCTCTTTTTAAAAGTGCAGAAAATCTGCTTTTCAGTATGGCTGTGTTCTCGTTGAAACAGCAAGAGCGATGTTTCTGGGCGCTTCGCCAAAGATCCAGGTCAATTTCGGTGAAGTTTAAAATCATAGTTGCTAGGGTTTTTTTGATTTGTGAAGAGAAATAACCCTTATTTTATCATCGTGTTTGTGTAAACATCCATAAAATATTTATTACATATTCTGCATGAAGTTTTTCTTTTTGAATGGTTCTTCTGCATGAAGTATTCATCTAAACCAATGCTGGAATAGGGCGATTAAGATTGTTGAGAGGTTATTCTTGACTTCCAAAAGTTGTTGAAGGGCTGGTTCTCTTAAGTTGAAAAGGGGCGCATCAAGTTGTGCACTCAAGTTTAGGATTCTAATGGACAATCCAGCAATTAAAAAAGAATCTGTTAATAATAATCTACATATTCATTAAGCTTTTCAATCTTGTCCTTTTCGTCAAGATGCATGATCTAAATGCTTCTTGGAAGAGATCATTTCAAATCTAATCCAGTTTTCTAGTGGGTACTTTGACAGACTCATACAAAAATGAGATGCGGCAGAGATGGACACTACAAACAAATGGTGACCACCAGCAAAGCACAATTGCTATTTTGGTGAGACAACAACCAAGATAAAAAGGAGTTATATTTATTTGTAAACAATTCAAGTGGTGCTATGAAAGTATAGTGGGACACTCAACAAACTTATTTAGGATTTCGAATATGAAGATGTGTTATATTTGCAAATATCAAGATGTTTCTTATCGCAAAAGTCAAGTCAATTAAATCTAATGTTTGTGAGAGTGTTTAAGTCGCCCTAGGGGGTGGGGGAGGACTAGGGGCAGGCTCGGGAATTCTTCCTTCTTTTTTTTTTGGGTGTGTGTGTGTGTGTGTGTGTGTGTGTGGGTGGGGGGGGGGGGGGGAGGGATTCTTTGGGGTCCCAGAGGGGGATTCTTTGGGGTCCCACATGTGAAAAATACAGGTTTTCAAAATATGTAATAGCTTTTTCAAAAAATTTTGGGGGTCCATATGTAAAAAATTATAAAATCTTTTAAGGAAAAAAATGGGTTTTTAGAAAATTTGGAAGGGCAGTATGCAAAAATTCATAAAGTTTTCTAAAAAAATAACGGGGTTTTCAGAAATTTTGGAGGGGCCATATGTAAAAATTGATAAAATTTCCTAAAGAGAGAAGGGGGTTTTCAAAAATTATGGCAGGGGGGGGCATTGACCCTTGCCAGCCCCTCCTGGTTCCACCAGTGGGGAGGACTGTATATGTACTCCACATGAATTACTTGGTAGTGTCAATCCAAGCAAGCGGTGAGTTATGGGAGAGGGGGGGGACTCTATATGTACTCCACATGAATTACTTGGTAGTGTCAATCCAAGCAAGCGGTGAGTTATGGGAGAGAGGGGGCGGGGGGGGGGGGGGGGGGGGGGGCGCATTGGCCCCTGCCAGCCCCTCCTGGTTCCACCAGTGGGGAGGACTCTATATGTACTCCACATGAATTACTTGGTAGTGTCAATCCAAGCAAGCGGTGAGTTATGGGAGAATGTTCATCCATTGATGTGTAAAACCTACTCAACCATTAAGAAGACTGCATTATAGTGTTAAAAAAGCTGTGCAATGTTTTATCCTCTTAGTATGCACCTACACAGCATATCCTAAGTGTTCAATATAATATTGTGGAGCATATGAAGTTTTCATCTCCTTAACCGTCAAGTTGCAAGAACAGAGACCCGTTAAAGCTTGTGTGTACTCAAGAACAAGTTGAAAAAGATTTCCACCAAATTAGCTACAAGAGGAAGCAACTATATGATGTCTATTCTAAGCCGGTGATAGTGAATAACTATGCACCAATTTGAAGAGGAGTGTTGAGAGCTAGTTATGGCTTATTTATAAATTCTCAGTAATTATGAAAAACTTTAGCAGGAATGAATTTTTTGTAATTAATGAAAATAGTGGATAAGTTTGCCTTTAGATTAGGATTATATTAAATTTGGGTTATATTAGGGCAGTATTATCTTCTAATTAAGTTTCTTATTATCATATGATTAGGTTTCCCATTAGCGATGTGATTAAGTTTCCTAGTTTGAGACGGTATCTTTGTATGTACTCTATAAATAGTAGCCATTGGATATTCTTATGGAACAACTTGGAATTTATTGAGATGTAGTTCTCAAATTTCAACTATCTTAATTATATCTTACTATATATAACCGATGGGCAAGAGTAGCCCACATCTCTCTCATCCAACAGAAGGAACCTTATAGACCCTACTTTTGAAACTTCTCCAATGTTTCTTATTACAAATCGAAGACTACCCTATTTATAGTCCTACTCTATACAACTAAGGCCAAGATTAGTCCACATGTTGCCCATCCATAGATGAGAATCTTCAACCAAAGTCTCTTGCTACAAATGAAGGAGTCCGGATGCTCTGAGAATTTCCCCCATGGTGACTGTGAGTGGACCAATCAAGGTCTGCCACGTCACCGTGGGCAGCCTGCCATACATCCGGGCAGGCGGCTACCCACGGTGACGTGACAGACTGTGATTGGTCCACTCATGATCACCGTGGGGGAAATCCTAAGATGATCCCGATTCCAAATGAATGAAGACTACGATACTTATAGTCATCTATACAACCAATGGCCAAGATCATTTCGCATGTAGCCCATCCAAGTGCCTATCCAACGAATGAGAACCTTGTAGACCCTACCTTGAAAACTTCTACACAATTCTACCCAATCTCCAGACTTATCCACATCATTCTAAAATACTTTTCTCATTTCCATAAATTTACAACGATGCCCTATAATTTCTACACAATTCAACACTACAATAGAGTCATCCAGATTGTTCCAGACCCTTCAAGACCTTTGTTGAGCAGTGTGGATCCTTCCATCAATCCAATCATGTGTGTGACGTGTCCCATCATGTGTGTGACGTGTCCCACTCTTGACCTCTTGATGATGCTCATATGACAAATCCTTCATCCCTGCATTGCGCATCTCATCCATCGCCTCACGCGTAAGCCCTAAGCTGCGAGCACGGGATAACTAGCCATAATAGACGCAAAACAAGTAGGGTGTGACAATGATGGACTCTACATCAACAATTTATTTGAAGAGAGCAAGCATTACATTTAATGTAACAAAGCACACAATTATTTCTTCAAATGACCATTCAATTACAAGGAGATGACATAAAGACTGGTTGAGATCCAGATTTAGAATTGATTTGATTAGAATTATTAACAATTAACAAATTCAAATTGGTTGATAGAAATATCTTCAATCTTATTTCATCATGTTTCCTAAATTATTTCATCTATGCTTATCTATAAATATGGGATTTTCCCAAAACATTAATACAGTGGTGTTTTATGTAACAACAAACATAAATCAAACAATCAAATCCTTCAAGATCTTTACATTATGTAATATAGTTTTACAAATAGTAAAGATTACCAATAATCAAACTCAGCTCAACTGTCCACATAAACCGCAAAACTGATGTAACAGTATTAAACTCTGCGTTTTAATCAACTGGGCACCTTAATATCTTCACTGCAAGTAATACAGTTCTACAAATAACAAATAACAAATATCACCAATCAAACTCATGTAATGAACCCAGTGCCTTCCATTTCTTTATGAAACAGAATTCAACAATAAATCTCTAATCTAAATTTTAAAAAGAAAGACCAAATTAATCCAAAAACTCAGAAATAAAAACACCATAAGATTTCTGAGAATTAAAAGAGTAAAGTTGCTTGTATAAAAGGAAAGGAACTAATTCAACAACATAACATGAACCTGACAAATCTGAAAACTGATTTAGGAAAGTAAATGAAATTAACATGAAACAACACAACATCATTTCTTTAAAAAAAAAAAAAACATACAATATGCTAAGTAACGATTAAATCACTAATCTCTAACTCCTTGATTCTAGGGTTTGAAACTGCATATGTTAGAAACAGAAACACAAAAAAAAAAAAAGCAGAGCAGATACAAATCTGAGAAAGCTGATTGATCGAATTACCCGATCCCTCATCCCGGCCGTCGCGCCGTTCGTTCGGACTTTGACTTCCGTCGTCCAACCTTCCGGCAGCCAGTCCGGCCTCCGCGACCAGAACTCCTCCTGCTCCTCCTCCGTCTTCCTCTTCCGCCCCTTCCTAGATCCTGCCGTCCCCGGCGTCCGCTCTTCCGCGTCCCCGGAGCTTGCCCGCTCGACGACGGGCAGCTCGGGATCCGTCACCTGCGGCTGCAACAAAGCAGCACTCGCTTCCAACGGCGGAGAAACGCCGGATCGGCGTTCCTTCCAGAGCGCCGCCACAGCTTCGACGGCCGCTGCTACGGAGACAGTATTTCCATTGGTTTCTCCGGGGACCGCGAAAGGCTCCGGCGGGAAGCATCGCCGCAAGCCGAGGAGGATCTCGGCGTATGACTCGGTTTCCGTCGGCAACGCGACGGATTTCGGCTGCGGGTCGTAAAAGAGAGGAGTAGCGTTACGTTCAATCGATTCGGCCGACATTTCGGCTGTTACGGAAGAGGTTGCAAGACAGAGGAGCTACGCTGTTTTTATATATATATATATATAGAAATATAAATTTGGTTTTCCGACTTTGCAGTGTCTGAAAGAAGACGCAAGTTGTTGCGTTGTGTCTGCTGTTAGCTTTTCATGTTGAGAAATGAACGACTCGGTTGGAACGGGCGGTTCGCAGTGCGCACTCGCACCAGCCAATATCAGCCGTACATGTGTCCTCAAACGACCGGGCCGAAAAAACTAGATTGTAAATTGTCCGATTTGTGGCGCCTGCTTTGAATTTTAATGTCTTTTCGGAATGGACGCGTTCCCTCCCTTGTATGTCAAGGAAAGGCACAAAATCTCTAAAATCCCTCTTTCGTAATAAATTATTAAAAATAAAATATTATTATAATTTATTTATATTTTATTTTTTAATTATTTTTACTTCACTTGACTCTATTAATAAAGTTACTAAATTGGTAAAAAATTTTATAATTTTTTACGTATCACATGGTCCCTCTAAATTTCTCCAAAAAGTTATTATATATTTTAAAAACTACATCTATTTTTTGATACGTGGCCATGTTAGAAATTTTTACATGGTTTATACTGATCGCAAGATCTGAGCCGTTTATAATGAATATTTTAATTCTATATATGAAATGTCTCTAAATTTTATTAGAGAAAATCGTAAGCTTAAATATAAGATTAATATATAATATTAATATATAATATTAATCACACCATCTCATAGTAGGGTCAGTTTCTATTGAAGTAAAATTTAGGAATGGATAGAGCTTTCCATATCACAATAGGTAGGCAACTTTTTTGGGCCATCTTGCAGTGTGCCAGTGGGCCACAAGGAGACGTGCATTTTAGCTGGAGTCAGCTGACTTTTTTTATTTTTTATTGAGATTGGAGGGAGAATGGAGGTTGGGATCATTGTATTTGACCCTTTGCTTAAGGTTGGGGGATAGGGATAAAGATTGGACTGTTGTTTCTGCACGTGAATTTATTGATAAAAAGATTTTGTATATCTTGGAGGCAAGTATAGGGATTAGGACCGTGGATTTTGCATGGTTAGATATACTAGTTACATATTTTGAGTGAGTTTTCCTGTTAAAAGTGGGCCATTAATCTTGTATTTATGATGGATTGGTGATATATATGTTCTCGTTCTAAGTCTAGATCTCTTATTTCGTAGAAATAGGGAGATACTGTTTCATCTAATAAAAATTAGCTAACCGTGTAAAATCTCATTCCAACTAATGCATCATCTCAATTGCATTTTTGGAATGAAAAAACCAAAGCAGAGATTTTATACAGCTGGCTAATTTTTATTGGATGAAACAGTATTTTCCTATTTTGTAGAAACAGTGGATCCGTACTCGTATTTCTTTGACTTGGGTTGGATGGTCCATGCAGTTCATCTCTTGGCCGCAACATTGATAAAAGGCATCCACAATTATTTTTATTCACTTATTTCTATTCTTGGAGCCATGATTATATTATTGATGGTTGGATCCGCCTCGACTGGGATTCAGGTTTTTAATGTCTAATGTGCGCAACTTAAGATGGAAACATGGCCTATCATATCAAACTTTTGAATCCTATATCTAAAATCTGGCCCCACTTGAAATTAAAAGCAATGACAGCATCTACACAAGCCATCCATAAAATAATTTCTCTGTTGGGATGCAAGTGGACTTGAGCTACCTTTATTTCTTTTGTACACTAAACATTGCCTTTGGAAGTATACATAATTATCTTTTCAAATAAATTAAAAATTTTTTTTTTTTCTTTGGATGCAAGTGGACCTAGACCTTTTAGAGCCTCAATTTGGTGAGCCCCTCTACTATCGATTTGATCGGGTCTCAAAATAAATCTGGGTATTGAATTCAATGTGAGTATTCGAAATTATATGGTAAGTTCGGCTTATATGGTCTATCAGCCCCTCCTATGTAAAATCAAATCCTTACTTGTTTACTACCTTCTTTGGATTTGGCACCCACCTCAATTTCTTAGCTACCTGGCCAACCCATGATCCAGTTACCTCAATCACAATTTCACTATGATCGATACAAAGCAAACTCTCACAGTATGATTGAAATCCAAAAAAAAAAAATCTAATATCTTGTAAAACCATTTAACTTTGAAGCCATAGTTCAAAAGAGCTAAGATGATCTAAGAGAGCAGTATGCGCAGTTTGGAGGGAAAAAAAATGGTGATTCATCAAAATCTTTTAATCGCAAGCTTCCCCACACATAAATATCTCATATGAGATGCATCGCTTAGGTAAGGGGGCGATGGGGGAAAGGGGGGGCGGAACAGGCGGGGGCGGAAGCGCGTAAGACAAAAAAAGAAAGAGAGGGGGGGGGGGGCGAGAACAACAGGGCGGAAGCGCGAGACGACGGGGGAGGTGAAGACGAGAGGGAGCGTAAGGCGAGGAGCGCGAAAGCCGGGCGGGGAAGAAGACCCCAACGTAAGCGGGGGGAAGACAGGGCAAAACGGGAAAAGGCCCGGAGACACCCGCACCAAGAGCAACGAGGGCAGCCCGCAAAGAGGAGAAGCAGAAAAAAAAAAAAGAAGGAGAAAGAAAAGGGAAGGAAACAGAGAAGAAAATAAAGTAAGAACAAACACGGTAGCGAAGCGAAGAGACAGGGAACAGGAAAAAGAAAGGAGAAAAACAGAAGAAGACACGGAGGAAGGTAAAAAAGGAAAGAAGGAAGAGAGAGCGAGAAAAAGAATAAGGAACAGAGACAAAAACAGAGAAGAGGCAAAGACGATTAACGGAAAAAACACTATGTTAAAAATAAATTAAAAATATATATATAAAATATAAATGAAAACAAAAAATAAAAATACAATAAAAAAATATGATATAAACAATAAAAAAAATAAAAAATAATCTATGATAAGAAAATTATTATTATGATAAAAACAATCATAACACAATTATAAATATAAAATAAAAAAAACACAAAATAAACAAAAAAACAAACTAAATTAAATAAAATAAACAAATAATATGATAAAAATCAAATAATAATATTAATATAAAACATTAATACATATTATTTAATGAAAAATAACTAATAATAGAATAATATAATAATATAAAAACATAATAAAACTAATACAAATAAAAAAATTAATACACATAATTATAAAAAAACAATAACAAAACATAAAATTACAATTAAGATAAAATGATAATCATATAAAAACATCAAGAAATAAATATAATAAAATTAATTATAAAATATATAATTATATTAAAAATAATATTATAAACAATATATAATAAAATATTAAATTAATATAACTAAATAAAAAAACATAAAAAATATATAATAATTATATTTTATAACAAAAAGTATAGAGTGTACTGGGCATTGTCCGAGTTTAAAAAGAAACAAATTTGGAGTGTCACTGATGTTTTTTTAGACTTGAAACCATTTTTTAAAAAAATGACAGAAATTACCCTTAACTTAAGACATGGATAAGATTCATTACCAAACAGTCTTATTCAATTCAATCTCATAGCGTTCGGGTGTTACCAAACGATCTTATTATAGAACAACTAATCAGATCTTAAACTCGCAGCTCTAATAAGATCTTAAACTCACAGATCTTTTTCAGACAGATAAGACGGTAAAAAAAATAAGACGATCCAAACAGGCCCTTACTATTCCTATAATAAGAGTAACTATTTTAGCAACTTGCAGGACCTACCTATCATCAATCCAACCGACTTACATTCACTAACCTTCACGAATTGACATGCACCGATAATTTCGCACTGACCTGAATTATACTCATTATGATGTATTCTTAGAAGCCATTGAACTTTGAAGCTCTTAGATTAATCACTGTGATGTTCTCATTAAAATAGCCTCTCTCAAAATGTAATCTAGAATGAGACCATGGATCATCATGCTATCTTGTCAAGATGGGCATGCATCCAAATGAGCCCCACAAGAGCTTAAACTTTTCTCTTTTACGTAAACCGTGCTAATGGCTTTTCAATAAAGAAAAGTGAACAGATTAGACCACTCCATAGCCGGTTGGAGTTACAACTTCCATGCCCATATCAATTCAATTTTGGGAATGACTAAAGGCAATGTTTGGCATCTCTACTCTTTTTTTGACAGACCCAGTCAAAATAGAGCCATTAAAAACAGAGCCATATAAAGAAGATGCTAAAATAAGAAAACATATTTGGTAATGTACAAATCTATTTTAAATAGACCATTTGATATGCCCTTAGCAACTATCGAAAGGTTTTAGTAGCGGGGATTCTCGGTGGAAATAAAACAACATCTAAGGGTATTTTAGCCTTAAAAAATGTCTCCGCCTCTATATTTTTAATTAAGGTCCAATGCCTCTATTTTCCAAGTGCACCGATTTGGATTTTGGAGCATTCCAATAGTAAAAGGTTTGCCTCTAAAAGTCTAAAGTTGGTAAAGAAAAATTTTTTATGCAAACACCTTCTAACCGTTTTAGACATTCAGAGGAACGGAGACTTGAATTAGACCTCCAAATGCGATGAAGCCTTCTGCAGGCGTCTATAGACACCCCTCTAACTTTTCTGTTTCCTTGCTCGGGAAAGTGTATAGCAAGAAAAAGACAAAAGAGGTGGTGGATAAAACTGTCAGTGCATGTCAGCACAGTTCCAATTTAAATTTGAACTCTGTGATGTGTGATGGGAGAAATTTTTTCCACAAATCTTCTCCTCTTTTCTACGTAACTAAACAATATCTTACTCATTACTCCAGCAGTAATAATTTAATAAATCCAAATCAATTCTTAGAAACAAGAATCAAGATTCGAGAAAGTCACATTTTGAGACTTTTATCATCAGCATACATTGAAATATGTGAAATAGTCACAATGGGAAGGAATTAGATGCTATAAACATTGAACTCAATGTCCCTCTTCTTGTCCCTCTTCCTATTCTTCTCCGGTTCAGTGTCAACTCCAAGTCCACGTCCTCACCAGATTCTGCCAAACTTGGGGGCTGGGGCTCAACTTTTCCACCCACCCTTTCTTGGCCCAACTCCACACAGATCATTCAACTTTCAATATACATGATGGAAAATATATATAGTCGAAAACGCATGCGTGTGTTTTGTATACCAAAGTGCTGGTGGGGGGAGCTTCCTCACTTTCTTCAATTTATAGTTGGTGTGATGATGCGTTGCGAGGTGTAGTCTTGGCTAGGGCACGCCCGATCACACATGTCCAATCTACATGAAAACACCAAAATAACAATAAGTGATCTCTTCTTAATAATAATTGAATTAATATAAAATAAAAAATGAATACCCAGACATTATTCTACTAATTTGAATTCAAGAAAAGTTAAATTCCTATCTAGATTCTGCCTTAAAACTTTCATAATCACCTCTTCAATTATGCTTTAGTATTGCTCATGAACAAGAATTGAAAACAAATTGGGAAAAAAAAAATTACGACCCGACTACGACCGTGCCATGGGGCTATGTGGGGCCGAATAGTATCAATCTAACGGTATTAAAAAGAGAACATATAAAAAAAAAAGATTAACGGCAAAGCCTAACAACAAATCTGTGATCTAAATCTAATAAATTCAAATAAGAGCAAGGCTCCCCTAAGCTCAAGTTTAAAATAAGGTAAACTCAAGTGTGTGGTGGGGCCCACTTGGGGACCCACATTGGGATGGGGGTGGGGTAGGATTTCAAGGACTCCCTAGGATCTTACTCCCTACAAAAAATCAACCACAACCGTAATTTCTATCATCTCTATATGGGTCCAAGAGTTTAATGGTCAACAGTCCATTCAGATTGATATATAGTCAATCCAGCAGTCCAGTAAATTCGGATCTTACCGAAAGTTGGTGGACATGTGCAATTTAAGGGGGTCATGTGTTTGGTCCATTTGGATGGACCAAAGGTGGGCCCAACAAGCACAAGCTTATGATTTTTTTTTCCTAAGCATGACCTTAGGGGAGCCTTGCTCATCAAATAACGAAGATATAAAAATATTTAAGAATGAGAACATCTCTTAAAACAAAAAGGATTAAATTGTTTATTTAGATGGGCATGCAGATTGACTGAATTGCCCGATCCTTAGCACCAGCTGATGCGCCATTCCTTCGGACCTCAACGCGACTCGTCCATCCTTCTGGCAGCCAATCTGGTCGCTGCAACTCCTCCGTGCTCTTCTCACGACCCTTCCTTGATGGCCGTGTCTTTGGTGGTGGAGTAGTGATTGCTTCAGATGGCGATGAAGGAATGTCGGGCTGGTCTTCTTCCCTGGGTTGCTCTACTGTAGTTCCGATGATGGTAACTTGTGTTCAATTCTCCTGAGGTGGCCATTGCTTTTGCTTTTTCGGTCACTGCTCCAGACGGAATAGTAGTATTTGCTTCTCCGAAGGAGTTCCAAGCACGTCTGGAAGTCAAGATATAGATCTTGTTATATCTTTCCATTTCCTCGTGTGGTGATTATTGGTTCTGTGTCATCGAAAAGAAAATAAGTGAGACTTTCGATTGACTCGAATGGCATTTCTTGGTGTTTTGGAATGGAAGAAAGACACAAGAGAAAAGTGTTTTGGACTTGGGGGCTTTTGAGAGTGAAGAGCTTGGCTGCATACAGAAATGAAATACACATGAGGGACTCATATCTTTTAAATAGGTGCCAGCAATGCTCCAACCCACCAAGACTATCTGCCCTACATGCTTCCTATCATAACAAGGCCCGCATAATGGATGGTGAGATTGCCCTAACTGTGATAGCTATTGCAAGTGGTAATGGATACTGTGGGTGTATAGATACTAAGTGTGATTAAATATATTGGGACACTTTGCTAGGTTTAGTATTGGCTGAGAAGGATACTTATCTACGAGATGCTATTTTTGCACACTAAGTTTATTGCAAAAGATTTTGTAGATCTTTGAGAGAGGCAAAGGGATAGCTAGGCACTGTTGATTCTGTCACAGTCAACGTCCTAGCTGCTGTTCATTTAGAATGAGTTCCCATTTTAGATGTGGGCCGTTGATCTTTCATATCTGATGAACTAGTATTAACTTCCAGCTAGGCCTGATGATCAATACTATTCATCAGATACACCCTAACCTAGATAACAAATGTTCACATTCATTCATTCATTTTGATTTGCGGTTACATTGATGTCCGGACCGTTCTCTCCATTGTGACCAAAGTTTTTATGATCTAATATCCGCCACAAGATCGGATAGGACTATTTCTAACAAGAACAAAAAACATAGGATAGGATTATAGCCCATTATATGAACCACTTGAATCTTAATTAGAAGTAAAACCTGGCCTAGTAGTAGTGAGTTAAAAGCAATTCACCGTATCTACACAAAAGATCCAGAATATAGTATATGATCTAGGTATGAGTCCATTGTGTTCATCAAGTCCAAGGCAGAATATGTGCTGACCAAGAATTGGACCTTGGTACCCTGTGGACAGAACCCAAACTTGAAACTACACCTCGTTGCTGCCTTAACTAAATGAGATCCTATGTTGATATGGCAGTGTCCCAAAATAAGTCCTACAGGTTTTTTAGAGATGTCAACACTTGGTTTGTGCATCCAACCTGGTCCATCTTTGTTAAATCCAACCTGTCACATTTATAAGCCTCTTTTGAATTAACTCAATTTGAAAATGATAAGATGCCATATATCATTACCCTCTATGCTATATCCCACCTGGTCCATTATGGCCATGCCTAAATACCCATCGATCTATTCAAATGTTATATATAAATAGATGTGAAAATATCTAATAATAATAATTATAATGATAACAATGATGATGATTATAAACCATTTTCTACAGTCTTATCATCTTCACGAGATTACGTACCATTTCTTGCCTGCCTAGGGAAGTAGGTGAAAAGTGATATTCTTGGATAAGGGGCACAGCAAATTTCAGATCAAAAGGATCTGAAATGATTGAGATATGCACCTCCCTTCATCCTCGAGCTGTTACATTACCCTCTGTGTTACATCCCACCTGGTGCATTATGGCCATGCCTTGGATACCCATTTATTCAAATGTTATATATAAATAGATGAAGAAAGTATCTAATAATTTATTGTAGTGATGATGATGATAGTAAACATATTCATGCACTTGTATTATATTGGCGAGATTTTCATTTGTTGCCTTCCCAGTAAGCCTGTAAATTCGGCCATGAGAGAAGGGCGCGTGGCCCGGCCCAACCATAAAAAGGCCCTTAAAATGAGGGCTTTTCTTTCTAAGAGAAAGCCCTAGGGCCAGGCTTGGACAGTTCTAGGCCACACCTGACCCTAGCACGCACTCATACTTTTTTTATTTTATATAAAAATATTTTATATATATACTAATTATTTAAGTTGATCATATTATCTTCATTTAATTATTTAAGTTACATATTATACTCAATGCATGAGAAATAAGTGTTGTACAGTTGCTCTCAACTCATTTCTTCTAATTTCACTGCTTCTTATTTAAGCTTTTTATTGCTTCTTATTTAAGCTTTTTATATTATTTTTATATATATTCTTCCAAGTGCAAAAGGGGGTGTACTCCTATAATAAGGACACTACTTCCTCTATGGATTGCCAACCAACTCATAAAGGTAGTTTATATGTACATGAAACTTCGAAGGGTGTGTGGTGATCCAAATAACCTTCTAATTAGATAATTATAACTTCTAATTTCTTAATGTCTAAACTAATAGTGGTTTTCTCAAGTGTATTTATTTATGTGACTGAAATAAGACAATACTTAGTCAAATCAATGTTAAATTCAAAATAAAGTAAGAGGAATGTAAATTGTTTAAATTTCTCATTGATAAGACTCCGTTAGAATGATTTTGTATGTGAAGATTCACGTGAATGGGATAGAACAAATTATATAACCAAATTCCTTTTTCACAAAATAAGTAAAATTGTATGTCTTGAACCCCAGTCACCAAATCATATATGACTTTGTCTGATAAAAATAAATTTTTAGAGACAACTTTTACACTCTAAACATTTTCTCAATGGTCCCTTTGCAAAAGGTTAGACAAGATAATGCTTTGCCGACACTCGATACTTGGTAACAACATAAAAAGATTAAATAGTGGCTTTCTTATTTTGAGGCCCTGGGCCTTGCCCTGGCTCGGCCCTGGCCCTGGCCCTCAAGGTTATGGTAAGGGCCTAGGTAGTGCGGGCCCTATTAGTGCTTCGGCTTGCCCAAGCCCGAACCTACTTATATCGAGGGTTGGGTAAGGACAATCTTGGGCCTAACCCTATCACAACCTTACTTTTTAGGGAAGGTGGGGTGAAAACACTATTCGTGGATTGGAGGCACAACACATTTTAGATCTAAAGGATATCAAATGATCGAGATATGTACCACCCTTCATGCCCAACCCAAATGAATAGTTTTAAAGGTTGGTGGGTAAAATCCAATGGTGAGGAATAATGGAAGTGAGCTTTTGCGTAGGAACTCATTTGAGCAATGGTGCTGGGGTGATTAAAGCTACCAATTTATGTATAAAATTGAAATTATTATGTATTAGGTGTAAAAATATTCCTGTACATGCTTACCACTCATCCTTACACCGATAAATTTTAGCAATCCCACGTTACAATCCTTCTTAACCGTTTACATACACTGAACCCCTTTGACAGTCACTGGATGGGGTCTGCACCCGTCGAACATTGGAGTGAGGGTCAATTTTGTTTGTTTAAGATAAAACTGTTAAACTTGCAGGCCATGGATCAACGGATGAACTCTTTTTCATATCTTTATCCATCTTAAGTGGATCTTTCCATCCCCCCTTGTCTCATTATATATGGGGACCTAATTAGTAGCCAGTGTGCATGGTAAAATCGAGCACATCGAGCACAGAGGATGTGAATAAATATTACCCTTCAACTATAATTGGGTAAATTGTCTGGGTCCAAGGTCATTGGTTCCGGATCCTTTTTTTCCACCTTGATTTGTGGGCATGTGCACTTCAAGGTTTTTTTTTGGAAATTGACAAAAACTGTTAATTAATCATTTTTATAGATCAGTAGAATCAACATTCTTTTTTTTTTTTTTGTGTTGGATAAATAAATCTGATACAGTTTGGGTATAGGCAGTCCTTGGTTCGAGAGTATCAAAACTTCCTTTTTACGTAAATGAGAGGGATGAGCCTAAAAGCTTTCATACCATTTCTCATGGGAAGACACAGAATCAAAGCCCCAGGCCCAAAGGCCTGAGAGAGTACACACCCTTCAAAAGGTACCAATATTTTATCAAGAAAAGAAAACAGACTGAGCTTTAATTGTTACAAGCAGAGCCAAAATAAAGTTGTCATTAAAAATCTATGAATTAGAAAGTATGGTGTGTTCAATTAATTCATTAAATCAGCCTTATAGGTGCATGGAGGGACATTATTTATCAATCCAATTTACCCATTTGATAGGCCCTAATTTGGATGAAGTGCATCCTAAACTCTTCATTATAAGTGGCCCTGAGCTCCCTTAATCGATGTGGACTATTTTTAGGTTAATTGGAGGTCCCTGGCAATGAGTAGCTAATATTATCATCTAATATGGAAGATATTATGGCCATATACTTGAATCTTAATACATTCACTAACCCTCATGAATTGACATACACCGTAATTTCGGAGTTACCTGAATTATACTCATTATTATGTATTCTTGGAAGCCATTAAACTATGAAGCACTAGATTAATCACTGTGATGTTCTCATTAAAAGTAACCTCTCCCGAAGTCTAATTTAGAGTGAGAGCTTCCCATCATGCCGTCTTGCATGCATCTAAATGAGTCCCACTAGAGCTTAGACTTTTTCCTTTTATGTAAACCGTGCTAATGGCTTTCCAATAAAGTAAAGTGAACAGATTAGACCACTCCATAGCCGGTTGGGGTTACAACTTCCATGCCCATGATCAATTATCAGCAGCTGAAACTGATATTTGCCCATATATAGTTTCCATGCTATCCAAATAAACCGCACCATCCATATCAATTCAATTTTGGTAATGACGAAGACTGTATGCGTGATGCTGCTAGGCATCTATCCATAGAAACCCATCTAATTTTCTTTTTCATTGCTCTGGAAAGTGTATAGAAAGAAAAAAGACGAGGTGGTGGAGAAAACTGTCAGCACAGTTCTAATTCAAATTTGAACTCTATGATGGTGGACATTTTTTCCTCTTCTAATTCAAATTTGAACTCTATGATGGTGGAAATTTTTTCCTCTTTTCTACATAACCAAACAGTCTTTACTTACTACTCTAGTAGTAATAATTTAATAAACCCAAATCAATTCTTAGAAATAAGAATCAAAATTTGAGAAAGTAACATTTTGAGACGTTTATATATGATCACAACATCATAGTAGTCAATTTCATTTCGTTCGACTGGAATGGTGGTCCTTCGGTCGAAATAGAATGGGCCGGGGGTCAAGAAATTCTAGTTTGAATTCGGTCCATTGAAATTTTCAATCCATTCAGACCATTCCGGTCTACTCTGGTCCATTTCGGTTTGAAGCACAATTTTCACTAATTTTTAAAATTTTCTTCTCAATATTCATATTAAGAAACATGCATAATTTATATTCTATTTTTGTTTCTCTATTTTTAACATATATGCGTATATTTTTTTAATTTTTATTATTCCAAAAAGTTAATCCAAGAAGTTTTACTAAAATTTCGAAATACCGAAATATTCCCTCTTGAAGGCTAGATTGTAATGACGATCCGAACCGAATTGACAACTATGCACAACATACACTGAAATATATGAAATAATCACTGTGCGAAGGAATTAGATACTAGAACAATGAATTCAATGTCCCTCTTCCCGTTCCTCTTCATATTCTTCTCCGGTTCAGTATCATCTCCAATCCCTTGGGAGCAAGTCCACATCCTCACCAGATTCTGCCAACTTGGGGCCCAACTTTTCCACGCTTTCTTGACCCAACTCCAAACAGATCATTCAACTTCCAAACCTTATGGAAAATATATAGGGAGTTGATCCAGTGAGAACTGTTCTCATGGAGTCACCGTGAGAACTTTTTTGTAGGACCCACTGAGGGTCTCATTTTGGGATGAGACCGGTGGGAATTGAAATATCTATATGGGACCACCATGAATATCAAGTTTGGCCCTAATCCAATGCTGCTAACCCCTTCATCTATGACCGACAAGTCCAGTTCATTCATATGGGTATATAGTCGATCCAACGGTCCAATTCATTCACATTGGTGTCAAACCTTGAAGCGTGTGACTATTAAGGGGGTCCCTGTCTATTGCAAGATTTGAATTGAGTGATATGTGGGCCCCACCCATAATTCTCATGGTTTGAACCGTGAGAACATTTCTCACCTCATCATTTTCCATATATATATATATATTTATATTTGAAAACCCATGCGTGTGTTTTGTATACCATAGTGGATAGTGCTGGTGGGGGAGCTTCCTCACTTTCATCAGTGCATAGTTGGTTTGATGGTGCGTCGCGAGGGTAGTCTAAGGCTAAAGCACGCCCGAGCACACATGTCCAATGTACATGAAAATACTAAAATAACAATAAGTGATATCTTCTTAATAGTAATTGAATCAAGATTAAATGAAAAACTAATACCTAGACATTATTCTACTAATTTGAATCCAAAGAAAGTTAAGGTCCTATCTAGACTTTACTTTAAAACTTTCATCCTTCACCTCTTCAACAATGCTTTAGTGCTGCTCATGAAAAAAAATTGAAAAAAAATTGGAAAGAAAAAATATGGCCCGACTGCGGGTCGTGTCTTGGGGCTATGTTGGGCCGAACAGGATCGGGTCTTAAAAATCTCCACTAAAAGACAAGAAACTCCACTTTTTAATACAAAAAGTGAAAAAGATTCAATAACAAACAACTAAAAATAAAACACTATCATAACCCACTTACATTTTATTCTTTCTTCAAAATAATCTTTACTTCACTCAACTCCATTAGTAAAGCTTCCAAACAGAGGGGAAGATAATATCAAAAGTGGCGTCCACGGGGGCTCTCACCATGAAGTTCATTTCCCTTGACAGTAATTAGATGGGGTCTGCATCCACCGAATTGGACTAGATCGTTGGAGCAAGGGTCAATTTATTTCATTTAATATAAAGTTGTTAAACTTGTGGACTATGGATAAAGTGTTGTGCGCGTGTGTGCGGAAACGTGAATCAGCGATCGAACGAACAAACAACCACACAAGACAAACAATCACACACAAGAGAATTACGTGGTTCGGCAATCTTGCCTACGTCCACGGGAAAGAAAACTCGACTCTCCTTTAGGTTCACTCTTTTCTCTGTCTGTCTGTCTCTCATGAGCTACACATTACATCATATATATAATGTTCTCTTTCTTATTCCCTAAGAAACCCTATCTTAGTCAATAAGAAAGTCCCGGTACAATTACCATAATACCCATGTCTATGAACCCAATTGGTCTGTTCTCCAGTGCAGACTACATGTGGAGAAGGTGGACAAATTAAATCACATGAAACTGCTGAAATACTTGGAACACCTGATCCTTCGATTTCAACGCATAAACCCAGACTTTCCTGGATGCATCATCAATAAATGTGACAAAAAGCTTATTGCCACCCAATGACTCCACCTCCATGGGACCACAAACATCAGAGTATACCAAATCCAACACATTAGATTTTATAGTTGATGTTTTAGAAAAAGAAACCCTATCTTAGTCAATAAGAAAGTCCCGGTACAATTACCATAATACCCATGTCCATGAACCCAATTGGTCTGGACCTACTAAGCCCAACAATCTCCCCCTCCAGACCATGGGGAAGACGTCTCTGAACCCCTTACTAGGAGTCCAGTCCTGCCAACTCTGAACACAGCTCCAGCTTTCCCTTAGACACGACCTTAGTCATCATGTCAGAGGGATTCTTGTCAGTGTGAATCTTTTCCAGCTTCATGAGATTCTTCTCGATGACCTCACGAATCCAATGATATCTCACATCAACGTGCTTTGTGCGGGCATGGTATGTGGCGTTCTTGCTAAGATCCATAGCACTCTGACTATCACAGTAGACTACATACTCTCCTTGCTTCAAATCCAGTTCTTTAAAGAAATTCCGCAACCAAATCATCTCCTTCCCTGCTTCATTAGCAGCTATGTATTCTGCTTCGGTTGTAGACAATGCTGTACACTTCTGCAACTTAGACTGCCAGGAAATAGCTCCCCCTGCAAAAGTAAATAAGTACCCAGAAGTAGACAACCGACGATCCAGATCGCCTGCAAAATCAGCATCTGTAAAGCCTTCAAGTACTGGTTTTAAGCCTCCGAAACACAAGCAAAAATCTGATGTGCCTCTCAAATATCTGAAGATCCACTTCACTGCTTCCCAATGCTCTTTCCCAGGGTTAGAAAGAAATCTACTCACTACACCCACTGCATGAGCAATGTCTGGCCGTGTACACACCATGGCATACATAAGACTCCCAACTGCTGAGGAGTATGGAACAGACATCATCCGTTCCTTTTCTGTATCTGTAGTAGGACATGATCTTTTACTGAGCTTGAAATGACTGGCTAAAGGCATGCTAACTGGCTTAGCATCTACCATGTTGAATCTCGCTAGCACCCGTTCAACATATTTCTCCTGTGACAACCACAGCTTCTTGTCGTTCCTGTCACGACGTATTTGCATTCCCAAAATCTGTCGTGCGGGACCCAAGTCTTTCATGTCAAAGGTCTTTGACATGTCCCTTTTCAATCTGCCAATCATCTTACTATCCTGTCCAACTATCAACATATCATCTACATATAAAAGAAGGATGATAAATTTGCCATTACCAAATTTACGAACATAAACGCAGTGATCTGCAGCTGTCCTCCGGTACCCATGACTCACCATGAATGAATCAAACTTCTTGTACCACTGTCTCGGCGCTTGTTTCAGCCCGTAGAGACTCTTTTTCAACCTGCAAACCAGCTGTTCTTTTCCTTCTACCTCAAACCCCTCTGGCTGAGTCATGTAGATCTCTTCTTTCAGATCACCGTGAAGAAAAGCAGTCTTCACATCCATCTGTTCAAGTTCAAGGTCCATGCTGGCAACTAGACCCAAGATAACTCTGATAGAAGTCATTTTCACAACTGGAGAGAAGATTTCATCGAAGTCAAGACCCTTCGTCTGCGCAAAGCCTTTAACCACTAGCCGTGCTTTGTGCTTTATCAGTTTTCCACTGTCATCTCTCTTCACCTTGAACACCCATTTGTTCTTCAGAACCTTCTTGCCTTTTGGGAGTTCCACCAGCTCATAAGTATTGTTCTTTTTCAAAGAACTCATCTCATCCTGCATAGCCTTCATCCACTCATCTTTATCTTCATGAGTTTTTGCTTCTGGGTAGCTCTCTGGCTCCCCCTCATCAGTAAGCAAAATATAATCGGATGCAGGATATCTTGTTGATGGTTGACGCTCTCGAGTAGACCTCCTAGGAGGTTCCGTGGTTTCTGACTGAGGAGACTGCCCCCCCTGCTCAACACCCTGTTCATCTGGCAACCCCTGCGCCTCTTCACGATCTAAATCGTTTTGTCCACCTTCTCCACCTGTAGTCTGCACTGGAGAAGGAGTCGGTGTGAGATCAACCACTCCATCAACAACTTCTTCAGACTTTTCAGTCTTTTCAATATCTCCAAAGAACTGATCTTCATGAAACACTACATCCCTACTTCTGATAATTTTTCTTTTCTCTGGGTTCCATAACCTGTAGCCAAACTCGGCTCCACCATAGCCAAGAAAAATGCAACACACTGCCTTATCATCCAGCTTTGAACGATGCTCCTTTGGTACATGTGCAAAAGCCTTGCACCCAAATACCTTCAAATGAGAATAAGAAACATTTTTACCTGTCCATACTCTCTCCGGAAGATCAAAATCCAAAGGAACTGAGGGAGACCTGTTAATCAGGTAAACGGCAGTCAGAATAGCTTCACCCCAAAATGGCTTGGGTAGCTGTGCCACTCTAATCATGCATCTCATCTTTTCAAGAATAGTACGGTTCATTCTTTCGGCTACACCATTGTGCTGTGGAGTACCAGGAACTGTTCTTTCATGTCGAATACCATGCTTTGAGCAATAGCCTTTAAACTGGTTGGATGTGTACTCACCACCATTATCTGTGCGGAGACACTTCAAGAGCTTTCCTGTTTCTCTTTCAACCATGACATGAAACTGCTGAAATACTTGGAACACCTGATCCTTCGATTTCAACGCATAAACCCAGACTTTCCTGGATGCATCATCAATAAATGTGACAAAAAGCTTATTGCCACCCAATGACTCCACCTCCATGGGACCACAAACATCAGAGTATACCAAATCCAACACATTAGATTTTATAGTTGATGTTTTAGAAAAAGAAACCCTATATTGTTTACCAAATAAACAATAATCACAAGGTTCAAGGGATGTACCTTTGGAGTAGTTAATCAGTTCTTTCTTTGTCAATAACTGCAGTCCTTTCTCACTCATATGTCCAAGTCTCTTGTGCCACAGATTTGGAGAGGATCTGTCTTCAACAGCATTCAACACACCTTTGCATAGCTTCACATGTGTCTTGTACAGCGTATTACACGCCTTCCCTCTCGCAAAAATAAGAGACCCTTTAGTGAGTTTCCACCTGCCATTTCCGAAGTAACTTTCATAACCTGCACGGTCCAATGAAGTCCCGGAAATCAGATTCAACCGCAGATCAGGAATATGTCGCACATCTTTCAGCGTCATTGTGCAACCAATATCGGTTTGAATGCAGACATCACCGATCCCAACAATATTTGAATGACTTGTGTTGCCCATCTTCACAGTGCCAAAGTCCCCTGCTTTGTACGTCGTGAAAATCTCCTTACAAGGAGTAGCATGGTAGGATGCTGCTGTGTCAACAACCCACTCAACCTGATTATCTGCAACACTCAAACACTCTTCAACTTCACTGGTAAGAATCACTACTTTATTATCCAAAGTAGCAGTAGTGTTCGTGTCATTCTTCTGCTCATTATTGGTTTCTTTCTTTTCCTTCAAGGCAAAGCAATTCTTTCTAATGTGACCCTCCTTGCCACAATGAAAGCATTTTCCAGACTTTTTCTTAGTCTGTGATTCCTTGCCACCTCTGGACTTGCCACGACCTCCCTTTGGTCCCCTACTCTTACTCCTCCCTCTATTCTCAGTAACAAAGGCTTGTGCATTATCTGTCCCTGCAGTTTTCCTTCTTGTTTCTTCATTTAACAAGCTGCTAGTAACCTGACTCATTGATAACACACCATCTGGAGTAGAGTTGCTCACGGAAACAACCAATGTCTCCCATGTATCTGGTAAAGAACTTAGAAGAAATAAAGCTTGCATCTCATCATCAAGGATCATCTTCATTGTAGCCAGCTCATTCACAATGCATTGAAAATCATTTATGTGATCGTCAATTTTACCACCCTCCTTGAATTTCATGTTTACAAGCTTTCTAATCAGAAAAGTTTTTTTTACGGCGGTTTTCTTCTCATATCTTTCTTCTAACTTCATCCAAAGGGTTCTCGCATTGGTTTCATTAGACACGTGATGAAATATGCTGTTATCCACCCACTGTCTGATGTGACCAATGGTCTTTCTATGCATCTTTTTCCAATCTGGATCAGACATATCTTTTGGTCGGGCACTATCCCCCTCAATGGGATCATAGAGGTCTTTGCAATAGAGTATATCCTCGATCTCAGGTTTCCAAATCAACCAATTGGTATGGTTGAGTTTGATCATGGTAGTGTTCACAGTGTTGTTCTCCATCTTAATTGAATAATCAAGAAATATAAACAACTGTCACTAACCCCAATTTCTGCACCAATCTGTAGATCTCGTCACCACGAGCACGCTGGAAGAAACGGATCTAAAATCCGACTCTGGATGGCTCCGATATCGCAAAAATAGTTTTCTGCGCTCCGATTGGTCAAACTTTCTTGTTGACCGTCAAACTGCCAATCTTCTTCCACAGTTACGTAGATCTGCTCGCAACGAGTCTGTAGGCGCAAACGGATCTCCGATCTGATACCGGATGATCAAGTTATTGACGAAACAAGTTTCTGCCGTCAATCTGGTCAAACCCCTGTTGACCGTACCTTGCGATGACGTGGCGATGACGTCAGCAGACTGCTAGAATGGGCTTCCTGCTTCACGGGTCAGGCGGAACTGACCCGAACCTGACCCAGACCTAGTCTTGCTATGGGCTTTAAACCATTGGGCTTGTGCAGACGGGTCAGGTCGACCCGACCCAAACCCAACCTGGCCTGGCCTGAACTTCCTCTTCCCAAACAGAAACAGAACTCTGTTTCGTCTCTGGTTTCTGTAACCAGAGAGCGTTGAAGGTTGCTCCCTTGGTTCTTCGGCCACGGCGGGGAAACGACGGCCGGCGATGGCGCGACGGCGGCGGGGAGCGGCTGTCGGCCGGCGGGGAGCGGCTGTCGGCGACAATCGGAACAAATCCGATCAGCAGCGGCGGTGGCTGTTTTTTTTTTTTTTCTTTTCAGCGAAGAGCGACGGCGAAACCGGCGATGGACGGGCGGCGAACAGGTGGTCTTCTGCGGCGAAGATCTGATACCAATCTTCCGATGACAGCAGTAGACGACGCCCTGAGACTTCCTGCAACTTCGGATCTCCGGGAGAATCCGATCAGTGTGGCCCACCAGAGATCTGAACCGATCTCTGTGATTTCCTGCAACGAAGAACGACGTGCAGAAATCCGGATACCCTTGATCCGATCCGTCAATCGCAACGCGGCACAATCCAACCCTAGTAAATCCTAGGCTCTGATACCACTTGTTGTGCGCGTGTGTGCGGAAACGTGAATCAGCGATCGAACGAACAAACAACCACACAAGACAAACAATCACACACAAGAGAATTACGTGGTTCGGCAATCTTGCCTACGTCCACGGGAAAGAAAACTCGACTCTCCTTTAGGTTCACTCTTTTCTCTGTCTGTCTGTCTCTCATGGGCTACACATTACATCATATATATAATGTTCTCTTTCTTATTCCCTAAGAAACCCTATCTTAGTCAATAAGAAAGTCCCGGTACAATTACCATAATACCCATGTCCATGAACCCAATTGGTCTGGACCTACTAAGCCCAACATAAAGGGGGTGACCCCTTTTTTGATATCTATGTCCATCATGAATGGATCTTTACATCCTCCTTGTCTCATTATATGTGGGGTCCCAAGTGGGCCCCAACAGCCGGATGTGCATGAATATCACCATTTAACTATAATTGGGTAAATGATTTGGGTCCAAGGTCATTGGTTCCAGATCTTTGTTTACCACCTTAATTAAAGAAGGGCATTTCAAGAAATTCGTCGGGGACTATGGGTTACCGTTGGAGATGACCTATTAAAAAGAAGGCTGAGAATCTTACCAGCTTTATTGAAATATATTTCTTGAAAAGTGGCAAAGAACCTAGAATCTTTTTTTTTTTTTTTAATTTTTTTTTTGAGAAAATGCAGAGATCCCTTTGTAATGACAAGGAGAAGGGGATGGCCAAGGCCCTTTACAAAAGTGTATGCTTTGAGTTTTTTTATATATTCAATTCAATGATGATTTTATCATGCACTCTCGTACTCTGTAGTCCATTTGGCTCATTGCAAGTCATCACGGAGGTTCGCATGAAATTGGGGAAACGGATTTCACCTTAGGCATTGTTCGAATGAGCATTGGGCCCACGAGATAATTTTTCTTAATTCATATTATCTACTTTATTCCCCTATTGATGTTGCCATGTTGGTTCCATTGGAGATGACTCCATTGGTTTTTTTAAGATCTTAAGCTTTAGCGTGGCCCCTAGTCAAGCGAACCAATGATTGCCAACATACAATTGATAGATGAAGGGCATATATATAATTCAACCCTCACTAGAAAGGGACGTCAGATATGAAGTAGTGGCAGAGACCATGCAATGCACAAGCCATCAAGTTTTTTAAAAATAAAAATAAAAATAAATGATAGAACATATTAGGTTTGAAAAAAAAAGAAAAGGTAACAGAGATCCGTGAACTTTTTCACATTTAGCATAATCTTTAAGGGAATCTTTGAAAAAAAACATTTAACAAATTAGAAAGGGACGAAAAAGTGAGAAGAAGAGTCAAAACGAAGTGAAATATAAAAAAATAAAATGAATGAAACAATTAAAGACATAAAAATAAGCTATGTAAATGAAATTCTTTTTCCTTTTGAAGGGGTAAATCATTTATCATAATCTCACCCCCCCCCCCCCCCCCCCCCCCCCCCCCTCAAAAAAAAAAAAAAAAACAATTTTGGGCTTTTCTTTTTTGTATGACCTCTGGCCCCTCCTCCAATATCATGGAAGTCCATTCATGGATGGCCCCTCCAACATTATGAAATTAATTACTAGTAATATAATCTGGCTTTCCAAAAAATGGACCAAAATAATAGTTGACTTAACTAGGGAAGAAAGAAGAAAAAAAATAAAATAAAAGAAGGGACTAGCAAGTGACATATTAGAAACTATTTACTCAATCTAGAGTCATCGTGGTCGCCCACATACCTTTATTTGAGAGATCGCGTTGGTTTGATGGGGGAGAGGCGAAGAGCTAGCATAGATCGTTGGGGCTGGAAAATCATGTTGTGAGGCGAAGAGCATAGATCGTTGGGCTGGAAAATCATGTTGTGAATATGTTTGGAGTTTTGGTTGATTCATCATATAGGTATGAAGAAGGCATTCTTTTACTTTATGTGTTTACAATTATAAACACATTAATTCTCTGTGCACCAATATTATTTCTTTTCAATGTTTACGCCCGTACTTGAAATCTAAACCATTCAAAATTACTTTCTATTTATGTTCTACTATTACAAAATATTTTAAACCAATCAGAATTATATCCACCGATAGAGAGAATTTGTTGTTTTTCAATGTTTAATTTTGATTATTTATATCAGATTAAATCTGATTGGAGAAAATACATTTCAGGATACAAAAGCCAATGAAACCATGCTTATGAATGGTATAGATTTTAAATATGGGTCGCTACCATTGATTACCTTTGAGTTATAAATTATATAAAAGAAGCTAAACATGCATAGAGATTGCAAAGTTTTTAGAAACAAGAATCAAGATTTGAGAAAGTCACATTTTGAGATGTTTATCATCGCAGCATATACTGAAATATATGACAACAATTAGAAACTATGACATCGAACTCAATGTCCCTCTCCCTATTATTCTCCGGTTCGGTATCATCTCCAATCCCTTCAGGGAGCAAGTCTACATCCTCACCAAATTCTCCCAACTTGGGGCTAAGCTTTTCCAACCTTTCTTGGACCTGCTCCAAACAGATCATTCAACTTCCAAATACATGGAAAACAAACTCGAAAACCCATTGGTGTGTTTTGTATACAGTAGAGTTGGTGGGGGGGAGTTTCTTCATTTTCTTCAATCCATAGGAAAACCAAATGGATTTTATTAGTGAAAACCAAATGGTCATATATGCAACAAGAGACCACCACCAGCTGATGCGCCATTCCTGCGGACCTCAACACGACTCGTCCATCCTTCTGGCAGCCAATCTGGCCTCTGCGACTCCTCCTTGTTCTTCTTACGACCCTTCCTTGATGGTCGGTTCTTTGGTGGTGTCGTAGTGATCACTTCAGATGGCGATGAAGGAATGTTGGGTTGGTCTTCTATCCTGGTTGCTCTACAGTTTCTCCAACCGCAGTTTCGATGATTGTACTTGTGTTTGGTTCTCCTGAGGAGGCCATTGGTTTTGCTTTTTCAGCCACTGCTCTAGATAGAATAGTAGTATTTGCTACTCCAAAGGAGGTGATTGTTTCTGGTTCCAAGCACCTCTGGAAGTCAAGGTAGATCTCGTCATATTTTTCCCTTTCCTCTTGCGTGGTGATTATTGGTTCTGCGTCATCCAAAAGAAAAGAAGTGAGACTTTCGATTGACTCGAATGGCATTTTTTGGTGTTCTGGAATGGAAGAAAGACACAAGAGAGAGGTGTTTTGGACTTGGGGGCTTTTGAGAGTGAAGAGCTTGGCTGCATACAGAAATGAAAGACACATGAGGGTCTCATCTTTTAAATAGGTGCCAGCAAGCAATGCTCCAACCCACCAAGACTATCTGCCCTACATGCTTCCTATCATAACAAGGCCCGCATAATGGATGGTGAGATTGCCCTAACTGTGATAGCTATTGCAAGTGGTAATGGATACTGTGGGTGTATAGATGCTAAGTGTGATTAAATGTATTGGGACACTTTTCTAGGTTTAGTGTTGGCTGAGAAGGATACTTATCTACGAGATGCTATTTTTGCACACTAAGTTAATTGCAAAAGATTTTGTAAATCTTGGAGAAAGGCATAGGGATAGTGTCGGCCGTTGATCTTTGATATCGGATAAACTAGTATTAACTTCAAGCTAGCTAGGTTTGATGTCCAATACTATTCATCAGATGAACCCTAACCTAGATAACGTATGTCTGCATTTATTGTTCATTTTAACTTGTGGACCGTCTTCCATTGTGATCAAAATTGTAGGATCTAATATCCAGCACAACATAGGAATTAGGATGATGATGATGATAGAAAATCAATTTCTGCACTCCTTATCTAAATGAGTCCCTCTATTTATGTGGCACTTTCCCAAAATAAGTCCTACAACCTTTTAGAGCTGTCAATACTTGGTTTGTGCGTCCCCCATGGTCCAATCTTTGTTAAATCCAATGTGTCACATTTATAACCCTCTTTTGAGTTACCTCAATTTGAAAAATGATACTTGCCGTATATCATTACCCTTTATTTTAGATTCCACCTGGTCCATTACAGCCATGCCTGAATGCCCATTTATATATTCAAATCTGATATATAAATAGATGTAAAAATATATAATAATAATTATACTGATAAGGATGATGATGATGATAGTAATGCACTTGTATCTTTCTAGTAAAACTGACATTTCTTGCCTACCTAGGGAAGGGGGTGAAAAGGGCTTCTCTTGGATACGAGGCACACCAAATTTCAGATCAAAAGGCCCTAGATTGATCAAGATATGCCCATCCTTTAATCCTCCTGTTATATGCATTACCCCTCTATGTTACATCCCATCTGGTCCATTATGCCCGAATACCCATTCATTCAAATGTGGTATATAAATAGATGAAAGAATATCTAAATATTTATTATAATGATAATGATAGTAAACCAATTTATGCACTTGTATTATATATCTTGGCAATGGCAAGATTTTCATTTGTTGTCTCCCCAAGGAAGGGTGAAAAGGGCTATTCTTGGATAGGAGGCATGCAAAATCTCAGATCCAAAGGATCTAAAATGATCAAGATATGCTCCTCCTTTCATCCTCCCTCTATGTTACATCTCACCCTGGTCCATTATGACCATGCCTGAATAACCATTCATTCAAATGTGATATATAAATAGATGAAAGAATATCTAATGATTTATTATAATGATAATGATAGTAAACCAATTTATGCACTTGTATTATCTTGTCAAGATCGCCATTTGTTGCCTTCCCAATGAAGGGTGGAAAAAGGGTTATTCTTGGATAGGATGCACACCAAATCTCAAATCTAAAGGATTTGGAATGATTGAGATAGATGAACCTCCCTCCATTCCCAACCCAAATGCATAGTTTTAAAAGTTGGTGGGTAAAATCGAATGGTTGCATAGTAGCTCATTTGAGGAATGTTGCTCAAGCACCTTCTAATCCATCTTAAGTGTTCACACACACACTGGAACCCCCCACTAAATGGAATGGATCAAGGGTCAATTTATTTCCTTTAATATAAAGTTGTTAAACTTGTGGGCTATGGAAAAAAAGGCGGACCCATTTTTAGATATCTATGTCAATCATGAGTGACTCTTTCCATCCTCCTTGTCTCATTATATGTGGTGCCCCAAGTATGCCCCAGCATCCTGGTGTGCATGAATTCACCATTTAACTATAATTGGGTAAATGGTCTAGGTCAAAGTTCATTGGTTCCAGATCTTTTTTTACCACCTTAATTTTCAGACGTGTGCACCTCATGGATATGAACTTCGACCTAATTCTTTTACCACCTTAATTAAGGAAAATGCACTTCATAATTCTAAAGAAGGGCATTTCAACCATTATGAGAAATTTGTTGGCGACTAGGGAAAACCGCTGGAGATGGCCTATTTAAAAGAAGACTGGGAATCTTATCAACTTTATTGAGATATATTTCTTGAAAAGTGGCAAAGAACCTAGAATCATTTTTTTTTTTTAATTTTCTTCTTGAGAAAAAGCGGAGATCCCATTCTAATGACAAGGAGAAGGGTATGGCCAAGGCCCCTTACAAAAGTGTGTGCTTTGAGATTTTTTATATATTCAATTCAAGGATGATTTTCTCATGCACTCTCACACTCTTCAGTCCATTTGGCTCATTTCCAGTCATCACGGGGGCTCGCATGAAATTGGGGAAACAGATTTCACCTTAAACATTGTTCGAATGAGCGTTGGGCACACGAGATAGTTTTTCTTAATTCATATTATCTACTTTATTCCTCCTATTGACGTTGCCATGTTGGTTCCATTGGTGATGACTCCATTGGTTTTTTTAAGATCTCAAGATTTAGTGTGGCCCCTAGTCAAGCGAACCAATGATTGCCAACATACAATTGATAGATGAAGGGCACATATATAATTCAACCCTCACTAAAAAGGGTCATTAAATGATATGAAGTAGTGGCAGAGCCATCAAATTTTTTAAAAATAAAAATAAAAATAAATGATAGATCATAGTAGGTTTGAACAAAGAAAAGGTAATAGAGACCCTGAAAATTTTCACATTTGGCATACTTTTTAAGGGAATTTTTGAAAAAAAAAATAAATTTAACTCATTAGAAAGGGGCGAAAAGTGAGAAGAAGAGTCAAAACGAAGTGAAATAGAAAGAAAAATGTGAATAAAGAATATAAAAAAAGGATGAATGAAAGAATTAAAGACATAAAAATAAGCTATGTAATCCAACATTATGAAATTAATTACAGTAATATAATTTGGGTTCCCAAAAAAATGGACCTAAATAATAGTTGATTTAACTAGGGGAGAAAGAAGAAACAAAATAAAATAAAAGAATTGATCAGTGATAGAGTAGAAACTATTTACCCAATCTAGAGTCATCGTCGTCGCTCACATACCTTTATTTGAGATTGTGTTGGTTTGATAGGAGAGAGGCGGGGAGAATGGATCGTTGGGGCTGGAAAATGTTGTGCAAAGGTCTTTCCTCGGCCTGTAGGGGTTATTATGACTCAAAGGGTTAGGAACCAGCGTTATTATAAAAAATAAAAAAAAAAAATGTTGTGCAAAGGTTTGGAGTTTTGGTTACTTCATCATATATAGGTACGTATGAAGCCCTTCTTTTACTTTATGTGTTTACAATGATAAACGCACTAGTTCTCTGTGCACCATTATTTCTTTTCATTGTTTAGGCCCGTACTTGAAATCTAAACCATTCAAAATTACGTTCTATCTATGTTCTACTATTTCAAAATATTTTAAACCATTCATATTTATATCCACTGATAGAGAGAATCTGTTGTTTTTCAATGTTTAATTTTGATTATTTATATCAGATTAAATTTGATTGGGGAAAATACGTACATCTCAGGAGACAAAAACCAATGAAACAATGCTTATGAATGGTTTAGATTTCAAATATGGGTCGCTACCATTGATTAATACCTTCTAGTTATATATTATATAAAAGAAGATAAACATGCACAGAGATTCCAAAATTTTTAGAAATAAGAATCAAGATTTGAGAAGTCACATTTTGAGACGTTTATCATCATCGCAGCATATACTGATCAAATATTTGGCAACAATTAGAAACTAGAACATCGAACTCAATGTCCCTCTCCCTATTATTCTCCGATTCAGTATCATCTCCAATCCCTTTAATTATGGAGCAAGTCCACATCCTCACCAAATTCTCCCAACTTGGGGCTAAGCTTTTCCAACCTTTCTTGGACCAACTCCAAACTGAAGCACTTAAAAACATACTGAGCAGCCGCGAGTTCTTGAAACAAGTTGGCCACAAAATGAGTGTAGAATGAAGTTCAAAGATGGTAAAGTATATGTCTCCTCTCTTCCTCTCTATGTACTTGACTGGGAAGAGCATTTAGATTCT
This sequence comes from Litsea cubeba, assembly GCA_012931725.1. Taxonomy (NCBI): domain Eukaryota; kingdom Viridiplantae; phylum Streptophyta; class Magnoliopsida; order Laurales; family Lauraceae; genus Litsea; species Litsea cubeba. The sequence continues at coordinate 49,208,778 of CM022945.1, read as the reverse complement.
GAGGGTGTCCAACTACCATATCACCGGCGAGTTGCAGTGCCTGAAAGTTATAGTTCATGATTTAAAACATCTTTAGTGATAAGTTAAGTATCATAACTTGCGGTAATTACTTCATGACTCAAACAATTAGAAGATTGCTGCATAATTATAGTTTATGCCTCTAGACTCGAGCATAGGAAATGATCGTCACTTTCATAAAAACATAACTCAATAATGGCAAATAAAAAGACAGATGAGATAAGTTGCAAAATAAATGAGGAAATTAAATGGCGGTTATCAAGGAAAAAACATAAGCAAAATGGATTTTGGGGCATGGGTATTTAGCCTTTTTTTATGAAGTTCCTCAATGGAGACAAAAGAATATATAGGATTACATTTTGATTTCACTCTCATTCATTTTGAATTGAATTCAAAAATATTTTTGAAAGAAGAAAACTCTGCATGCTCTGCATTAATTAGCTGTCGGCTACTTCCGATAAGGTGCCATTTGTATTCATGAATGTTTTAAACTCCATATCAACAATAATAGTTTTCATACCATGTGCCTACCTCTATTTTGATAAACCTCTCTACCTCTTTCTTAGATCGAAATCGGCGGCCACTCCCTGGTGCAAAATAGTACTGCAAATCCAATAATACTTTTTAAGGCTTATCGAAAATAATCAATTTCAAACAAACAAATTATATAAGAAAGTAAGCAATTCAAACACAACTCCCATCTCCAATCGAAGCATTGTAGTAAATAACAAATACAATGTTCTATTATTCCCTATCGATCCATTTTTACTACTTATATTTAGAATCAATAGAACCAATTTATCAAAATCATAAGGAGAGATAGATGATTTTTTTAGTGTGATTAGCTGTAATATTGGTACATCTATTACAACACAACTTTAAAAGTAGTACGAGCTAAGTGAATTTAAAGTGGTAGAATGTTAATGCAAGAAGAGTAGATAAGGCAAATACGACAACATCGCACAACCTTGAATTACTAGTTAAATTGAGAAATTGATTAATATAAAAGTCATTGAGATGAGTAAATCATGCAAACATAATTAATCAAAAGTATGCATAACAAAGGATCTACATTTGTGGTCTAAAATATTTCCCAACATTGTAAGGTGTAACTGGCATTTAATTAGTATAGGTTTGATGTCTGGTTGGGGATTATGGTGTGATTCAAAGTTGACCAAGATATTTGGAAGGGGGAATTTTGGATTTAGTATTATCTAATATGAATGTGCAGATAGGCAAAGAATTAACCCATGATCTCTTACAAGTTACAAAAATGGTCGGTATAACCAGAAAAAGTCATGCATTCTAAAATGTTAAACAATTCAAGGGTTTAGGAGGATCTAATGGATTTGGGATTTTGCATACAAGTGGACCACAACTATGAGAAAAGTCAATTTTAGAGGTGGACTATAACCACCACCAAATCAAGGAAAATTGCGGTTATAGGTTTTATCTACAGAAAACAGTCCGCCACTATTACTGCCTGAAAAAAAATATCATCAAAGTCGTTGGATTCGAGATTATCTATTATTAATATGCAGATAGGCAAAAAATTATCCTACTTGATCTAGTACAACAATGGTCGGTATAGCCAAGAAAATTATGCATTCTAAAATGTTAAACAATCCAAGGGTTTAGGAGGATCTAATGGATTTGAGATTTTGCACACAAGTGGATCACGTACACTACAAGAAAAGTCTTTTTTAGAGGCGGACTACAACCACCACCAAATCAAGGAAAATTACGGTTATAGGTTTTATCTATAATAAACAGTTCCCAGTATTACTGCCTCAAAAAAAAAAAAATCATCGAAATTGATTTCAGTTGCAAAAGACAAAACCATATACCACTAAAAAAGATATCTTATACTAGCTCTATGTGTTTACTTCTTTCCGATATAAGGAGCCTTTTACATTTAAAAAAATTGCCTTATTTTGGTCAACAACGGCAGAATATCAGCATTTTTGTGCCTGTAATTGTATTACGTACAATTTTTATCAGTGAAAAGTTGTCGCTACATTTTTCCTTTTTAGCAGCGGTTATTGTCCGTTGCTATATACGTACACAAACTTTTTAGTTTTTTTCTCATTTTCTCATTTATTTGCCGCAAAAAAAAAAAAAAAATCATTCGCCGCTAAAAATGTTTGCCTCGCTGAACTTGTTTTATCATTTTTAACAGCGGTTAAATTTGGTTTTCAATGTTTGCCTCTTTATCCCAACTCGTGTACTAAGACTTAGATTTGATGTAAAAATACCCTGGCTAGATTGGGGGTATTATATTGTCATTCCAACCCATAGTTGAGAGTCTTAAAACGGATAGGATACATAAACACACTACCATAAGCTTAAAGCTATTCCTTAGCAAGTCCTAATCTCATGTGTGGAGCTACGATAAACCCAAATCTCAAAACCTGTTTGACTTAGCATGATCTGGTTTGTTTGTACCTGCCACGACTTACAAAGTCTTGACCTATCTGTCCGTCCGTCTTACTATGCCTAGTAGGTGTACCGTTGGTTTGCTTGGGCCTATACACTTGCTTCACACATCATGCATGCTCGCCTTTCACCTCATGATGTCCACTTTGCATTGCTTGCTTTTGAGTGGGCATCCGGGATACCAAGACGTAGGTACATTGGTACTAAAATGGCATATGATGCTCAGTTTGGTAGGGATCGAGGATGCCGAAATGTAGGTGATTTTTGTACCGAGCCAGTTTGGTAGGCATCAGGTTTGCAAAGATGCAGCTGGTTTTTGTACCAATTAAGTCGGTCTGCCCACTTTGTTTGCATCAGTTATATTAGCACATCATTCAGCTACGCTACCACTTTGTTATATTTTATCATTTATTATTTGTGCTTTCCGAAGCTTCCGCTTACGTTTGGTTATTTGTTGGGCCGCTTGCATGATCATGTTTACTTATATTTTTGTTCGTTCTGTTTTGTATCGAGATAACATCCATCATCATGTTTGCATTGTGCATTTATGCTCAATAGCAAAGTTTAATACTGCTTATTATGTAGTTTATATTGACTTCTTGCTAGACTTCGTTAAGTGTACGTAATACTACACTTGGTGCTTGTAAGTGGGTGGTACCATCTCCATTAGTGCAATCAAGGTAATGCGGTTGTTTCCAAACCATGAGTTAGCCGGAGAGATTCAATGAGGACCGCTTGCAATGTGCAGAGAGCCAATACATCTTTTGGTTCGGTTCTCTATATTGCATTTTAGTTTTCACCCTTTACGGCCTAAGGTTGTGTTAGTTAATATAATACTTTTCAAAATATGTAATAAATGTACTTTTGCAACTTTAAAACAATTATTCTTTGCTTAATTTGTTATCTCTTAAACATACCCTGAAATTTTATTCGTCCACCGCAAATCATTTGGAAAAATATTGTCCTTAAACAAACCCATGGTATCATAGTCATAGCCACTATCAATATTAAGATTGAGCCAGTTGTAGTTCTGACTATGTTTGGGTATGCATCTAAACCTCTTTCCTCTCAAATCTAGATCTTGTTCTTACTATATACTCCGTAATGCCTCTTCCACAAAATGACGATTAAAAAGTAGTAGTTATAACGAGAAAAAGATCGACACAAAGGACAGGGTTGGACATTGCTCTTTTCGTATTGTTTCATCTCTCAAAGTTGCATCTTGATGGAGGACGGAGAGAGAGAGAATGATAGATGTGAAGGCTAAAGCATTAGAAGAAGAGAAGACCAAATGAGGAAAAATGAAGGAAAAAAAAGAGGTTGTATTAAGAAATTGTCATCCCATTACTTTAGGCAAAAAGTTCTTTCTATTAACAATACTGTTGAGCAAAAGGTTTCCTATATTTGCATAACTATCAAAAAAAGGTGCCTCGTCAAGTTAGTAGTTTCATGAATCGCATTGACCATTTTCTACCACCAAAGTGATTTAGTGCTTTTCAGAACTTCAATTGTGAATCCATTCTTGCCTGCATTAATGAAGGGATGTAAACTTTTGGAAGCACAATCAAATGGTTCAAAAAAGTTCTCTTTATAGCCATCCACATAATCATCTCGCCCTTCAGTCTCGTCTTTTTTTTTTTTTTTTCAAGCCTCGTGATCTCTATGCTTCTAGAAAAACCATTATCAATCTGATATTTTGGGCTCTGGTTCCAGACAAATTCAAAAACAGCAGGTTGCAATAGTAATAGAATCTATATAAAGGCCATGATCACCGGCAAAGCAGGGCGGACAATTTAGTACGACATGAAACTTATTTCAAATGGTTATTTTTATAGTAACCAATCGCACGATTCTTTTTTGAAAGGCCATGTGATTGATTTCCAGGTACAAATAAAGAATATTTTAAACAATGCTGGATATGAAAAAAATGAGTTCACCTTAGATTATAATTAGATCAGAGACCAAATTCCGTTAGGCTACTATTATTATTTGATTAGATTTTCTATTTATTGTGTGATATAATTAGATTTTTAATAACGGGTGTGAATAATTTTTCTATTTTGAATAATTGTATTTTTATAAATAACTATTTTTTATTCTCGGTAAAACCATCATAGATAATTTATGAAAACATAGTCGTAGACTTTCACAATGAGGAGGGGCACTACTCAGTTTGATTAAGTTTAGATTTAAGCCGACTCTTACCAAACTCGATAAGTTGTTGTCTGAAACGTAAGCCAAAGGTTGTACAGCGTGTCATGTGAATGAGTTCTACTCGCTAACCTGACATGCATCCTATATGACTCGGTCATGCGTCAGGTTAAAGTTGAAGTGCACAATCCATTTAAATGGGGGTAAGGTTAGGATCTACAATTTAAACACTCTTTGGTGTGTAATAGTTATGTGCTTTGGTATTTTTTTTTTTTTTTTGCCTACAACCAAACTAAAATAACCTAATACTTGAAACGAATTGCATTTGTGCCAAACTTCTATAGGTTGGGTTGGGTTGGGTTGGGTCGGGTTTAGTTGGTTCACCACATTGCATGTGGGTCCGGCCTGGTTGACCTGCATGTGGTGTAGCTAGGTTTGGATGAAGTGACCCTTTTGAAAATAGGCCAGACAAGATTGGGCTTTAACTTGTACACATCCTTGATCATCCCCACGTATTTTGACCCCACGCATTTGCCACCTCTATTAGAGGCAAACTCAACTCATAAGAGATTTTGGGGTATCTTTCATCTTCATACCATTAGCAGAACCATAAAAGATTTTCATTAAATCCAACCATTGTTTCAAACTCCTAACAAAAACGTTTCTTGCTTCTGGCTTAGCTATCCACGAAACTCTAGCTTCCTCTTCGTAAAATCCCAAAGAGGAAGAATGAAATAAGAAACATGAAAATTCAATAATTAAATCTTTTAAGTCTTAAATATTATGTGTCGTCACAACCTCATCCAACTCAGTTGGATATTATCTGCTTTGCCCCATGTGCGTGCGCGTGATGACTTCCCAGGTGATCACACATCCCGGTATTGCTCCCGCGTGAAAACGTAATTAACTTGGGAGTTTTTATGATTTCCGGGCTGTGCTACTTTAAAAACGCGTCATGTTGAATAAAGACAGGGCTTGACATACAAGATCAGGGTTGGAACTTGGATATTTCCAATGCACGACTTGGAAATAGAGTTGTCATCGGTTCTGATACGAACTGCACAGTTCTGCCCAACTCAGCATGATATTCTGAATTAGCCCACTTGGAAATAGAGTTGTCCTCGGTTCTGATACGAACTGCACAGTTCCGCCCAACTCAGCATGATATTCTGCTTTGGCCCACGTCTGCGCACAAGGACATATTGGGCGGTCACCCATCCCGATACTGCTCCTGCCCGAGCACGTTTAACTCCAGAGTTCTTATGATTCTGCGAGGCCGTACAGCTTTAAAACGCATCATGTTGAATTAAGACGATGTTTGACATATAAGCCCAAGGTCAGAAATTGAATATTTTTTATTCGTGACTAGCAGAGACTCTTCGTTTGAAGCCTGTAGTTCACACGCTATGCCCCATTGTTATGAGAGCCGCCCGGACCTAATGCTCACAGTATGTAATATAGTTCTAGCTACTTCTACATATAGTAAATATATCAAATTCAACGAGACTATATAATGACCCGCATAATTGTAAAACTGATGGTAATAGTATCAACTGAAAACATACCGAACAATGATTAACTGCAAAGCCTAACAATGAATCTGTGATCTGAATCTAGTAACTAAGATACAAAAACATGTCATAGTGAGAACATCTCTTAAAACAAGAAGGATAAAACTGTTCATTTAGATGGGCAGATTGACTGAATTACCCGATCCTTCGCACCAGCTGATGCGCCATTCTTTCGGACCTCAACGCTACTTGTCCATCCTTCTGGCAGCCAATTTGGCCGCTGCGACTCCTCCGTATTCGTCTTACGACCCTTCCTTGATGGTCGTGTCTTTGTTGGTGGAGTAGTGATCGCTTCAGATGGCGATGCAGGAATGTCGGGCTGGTACTCTTTTATCATTGGTTGCTCTACAGTTTCTCCAACTGTAGCTCCGATGACTCCTGAGGTGGCCATTGGTTCTGCTTCTTCGGCCACTGCTCTAGACAGAATATTAGTATTTGCTTCTCCAATGGAGGTGAATATTGGTTCTGGTTCCAAGCACCTCTGGAAGTCAAGGTAGATCTCGTCATATTTTTCCCTTTCCTCTTGCGTGGTGATTATTAGTTCAGTGTCATCGAAAAGAAAAGAAGTGAGACTTTCGATTGACTCGAATGGCATTTTTTGGTGTTTTGGAATGGAAGAAAGACACAAGAGAGAGGTGTTTTTGGACTTGTTGCTTTTGAGAGTGAAGAGCTTGGCTGCATACAGAAATGAAAGACACAACATGAGGGTAATCTTATAAATAGGTGCCAGCAATGCTCCAACCCACCAAGACTGTGTGCCCTACATGCTTCCTATCACAACAGGGGCCCGCATAATGGATGGTGAGATTGCCCTAACTGTGACAGCTTTTGCAAGTGGTAATGGATAGTGTGGGTACGTGTATATAGTTGCTAAGTGTGACTAAATGTATTGCTAGGTTTAGTATTGGTTGAGAAGGATATACTTATTGATCTACGAGTTGCTTTTTTTGCAAACCACGTTCATTGCAAAAGATTTTATAGATCTTGGAGAAAGAAATAGGGATAGTGTCGACCGTTGATCTTTGATATTGAATAAACTAGTATTAACTTCAAGCTAGTTAGGTTTTATGTTCGATCAATACTATTCATCTGATGAACCCTAACCTAGATAACATATATATGTCCGCATTTATTGTTCATTTTAATTTGTGGACCGTCTTTCATTGTGATCAAAATTTTAGGATCTAATATCCAGCACAACATAGGAATTAGGATGATGATGATGATAGAAAATCAATTTCTGCACTCCTTATCTAAATGAGTCCCTCTATTTATGCGGCACTTTCCCAAAATAAGTCCTACAACCTTTTAGAGCTGTAAACACTTGGTTTGCGCGTCCCCCATGGTCCATCTTTATTAAATCCAATGTGTCACATTTATAAGTACCCTCTTTTGGGTCACCTCAATTTGAGAAATGATACGATGCCATATATCATTACCCTCTATTTTACATCCCACGTGGTCCATTACAGCCCTGCCTGAATACCCATTTATTCAAATCTGATATAAAAATAGATATAAAAATATCTAATAATAATTATACTGATAATGATAATAATGATGATGATGATAGTAATGCACTCGTATCTCTATATATAATAAAAGTGACATTTCTTTCCTACCTAGGGAAGGAGGTGAAAAGTGCTACTCTTGGATACGAGGCACACCAAATTTTAGATCGAAAGGCCCTAAATTGATCAAGATATGCACATCCTTTAATCCTCCTGTTACATGCATTACCCCCTATATGTTACATCCCACCTGGTCCATTATGGCCATGCCTGAATACCCATTCATTCAAATGTGGTATATAAATAGATGAAAGAATATCTAAAAATTTATTATAATAATAATGATAGTAAACCAATTTATGCACTTGTATGATATATATATCTTGGCAATGGCAAGATTGTCATTTCATTTGTTGTCTTCCCAAGGAAGGGGGAAAAGGGATCCAATTAAGGGATCTAAAATGATCAAGATATGATCCTCCTTTCATCCTCCCTCTATGTTACATCTCACCTGGTCCATTACGACCATGCCTGAAATACCATTCATTCAAATGTGATATATGAATAGATGAGAGAATATCTAATGATTTATTATAATGATAATGATGATAATGATAGTAAACCAATTTATGCACTCGTATTATCTTGTTAAGATTGCCATTTGTTGCCTTCCCAATGAATGGTGGAAAAAGGGTTATTCTTGGATAGGAGGCACACCTAAATACCAAATCTCAAATCTAAAGGAATACTTGAAATGATTGAGATACATGAACCTCCCTTCATTACCAACCCAAATGCATAGTTTTAAAAGTTGGTGGGTAAAATCCAATGGTGAGGATTGGAAGTGAGCTCTTGCATAGTAGCTCATTTGAGGAATGGTGCTCAGGTGATTAAAGTTACCAATTTATGTATAAGATTTAAATTATTATGTATTTTTAAGTATTATAATGCTCTTGTACATTCTTACAGTGAGAACTTTGAGCAAAGCCACCTTCTGGTCCATCTGAACCATTCACACATACTAGACCCCCCTTGACAATCATTGGAAGGGATATGCACCCACTGAATGGACTAGATCATTGGATCAAAAGTCAATTTGTTTAATTTATTATAAAGCTGTTAAACTTGTAGGCCATTGATCAAGGGGTTGACTCCTTTTTTTTTTATTTATGTGTCCATCATAAGTGGATCTTTCCATCCTCCTTGTCTCATTATATGTGGGGTCCCAAGGGTGCCCCAGCAGTCGGGTGTGTGCATGAATTCAACATATAACGATGGTTTGGGATTAAGGTCATTGGTTCCATATCTTTTTTTGCCACTTTAGTTTGCGGGCAGTCAACCATCGATGCATTTTTTTAATAAAAATGTTCAAAATTAATTTATCTCAACTCAATGAAAGAACATAGAGTACAACTTCAATAATTTTTATTCTGTATTTTATTACTAGGTTTTATGGTCTTTTAGGCGTTTAGAGCACGACTAATTAAATTATAATTACTCATCCAACTGAGCACTAGAGCACAACTAAACCAGATGCATCATGTGTGTACAAGCAGAAATTAGATAAAGGAAGAAAGTTAATGAAGCAGAAATACCACCTACCATATGCATGCGCGCTTTCCTATGAATGGAAATAACTGGAAGGAATGAAGATTGTTGATGCACATTTTCATTTCATTCTGTAAAGCAAGAGAACTTGTATAGTACAAAATAAATCTATAACCCATCTTCCTCCATAGCTTCTCCACTTTTCTAGTTCTACCAATAATATTATCTAATACATTTATAATAATCCATCTTTTATCATAACTTCTCCATATTATTTCGAAAACATAGCTATCCAGCTACCCACTACATGCTCGTGTTGCCAATGAAAACGAGATATATTCCTTTTTAGCCAAGTTTTGCCTTTTTATATTATTAAATCCAAACGTAGATAATAGTATGATTAGTGTAAAATTGAAGATAGTACTAAACACATGGAGCATAAGCATGTTTTAAAATTTCGTCCAGCACCAAGGTGACTCGCCCGAGTCAAATTGGTGCCCAATACTAACCGATATGAGTCAGCATGGACTGTTACGGACTGACACATTGAAATTAAACAAATATTAGTATGGTGGTAAATAGCATGAGATATATGACCAATGCTAAATGGGATTATCCATATGATGATGAAGATGTAGTTGCTTTGGTTCTATCCAATATCTGAGCCCATAATCAGTATTGGCAATGCTAATCTTAGTTAAAAGGTTTCCAGGCAACTCCAAAACCACAGTGAAATAAATCACCATCCATATCGATTCTGATCAATATATACAAATTAACTGCACTTCCCAAAAACAAAAGTACCAGCAAGTACACCCAAAGGCATCCTGGAGGCAAATATTATACGCATGATGAAGCCTTTTGTAGGCATTTCCAAAACAGCCGGTTTATGTTACTTCTTATTTTACCTGTAACAGTGTACCCAAAGATGGGAGAGGTGTGCATGAATGTGCAGATCACACTCAAGTCAGCATGTCAAGATCAGTTGAGGCGAAAGCAACCAATCTTTATTATGTAAATCTCATTCTCAAAAAAAAAAAAAAATCTCTTTTCACCTCTTCCAAACAATCCCTCAGTTATTACTCCACTAGTAACAATTTAAAAATTCTAATTAATCCTTAAAAAAGATTCAGGTCATAGAGGTTCCAATTGTCTTTTTAACTTAGAATGTCACACAGCTTGAAACAGTTATAATCACAGCATACAATGGAATATACAGGGACATCTGACCAAAGCCAAACCCAATGAGAACTTGTATTATGAAACAGTCATAATGGGCGGAAATTTGATGCCAATACAATGAATTCAATGTCCCACTTCCTGTTCTTCTTCATCTTCTTCTTCTTCCGGCAGTCCAGTATCATCTCCAATCCCTTCAAGAAGCAAGTCGACGTCCTCACCCAATTCTGCCAACCTGGTGCTCAGCTTTTCAACCTTACTCTGCTCTTGCCCCAGACAGATAAGAAGATCACTCAACTCAGCCTCGCTCTCTTTTTGAGCTTCTTCCCTTGCCTCTGCCCTTACTGCTTCCAGGTCCTGATGGAGCCCAGCACCACCCTTTCTCAGTGCTTTTACCTCTGAATCCAGATGGTAATTCGCCTGCTCTAGACTATTGTAGGCATCTGATAAACTCTTTAGATCGGACTCAATCTTACTCGCTAAGTTCCTGTACATTGATGCTTCAGCTTCAACCTTGGCTTTCTCTGATTTGAGTGTCTCTATGCGCTGCATTGCTTCTTGGAGGTCTCGCCGGAGGGTCTCAGATTGAACTCTTTCTCGGCCACTGTTTGGTTTCTGATCAGAAATTGAATCACCGCCTCCTCCCACCTTTGCCAAGTCCTCGGCTAAAGTTGCATTTCGGCCAAGGAGATCCTTACAAAATATTAACACCAAACAGATCGTGCAGTGTCTGTCAGTTCAATGTGTTAGATGTGTAGATGCCCATATGCATCTGTATGCCTGTGTGGGTGCATGTTGCATTTCTGCATTTTATTACCATGCATCTGTGCATTGATCACATATATAATTTACGATAATACTAACATCATAATGAAAAACCAGAGGAGTTACATGTGCGGAGTCTATCATTCTACAAATTTTGCCGAGATTGAAAATTCCATTCCATTGAACAAGGCATCTCGGTGATCCAAGGCACTGGCTGGACAGGCCCCAACACAGATGAGGATGCTGCACACATGTTGGAAGGAAACATATGGTGATCCTCCTCCAATCTTTGGCATATTTTCATAAATATAAACTCTTCTATTGTTTTTATTTTTTTTTCACTATAAACCATCTATTACAGACGACTAAGCCAGCAGGTGAAATAGTCTATTATCGTAGGGGTTTTCAGGGCATCCCCCACCCACAGTTGGAGCCAATCAAATAAACGGTCCGGGTACTGAACCAAGAAAAGTACTGAATTAGTTGCCCGAGTGAACTCTACATTTGGTGAGGCATGAGAAGGATCCCACGGTTCCAGTAGCCAAGACCAGGTCCAGATCCAGAACAGTGGAGAACCTACACAAGGCAGACAACAGCCACACCTCCCCTCTATTCGCAGAAAGCCAACAGGTATAGAAGATACAAAGAAATTAATCGACAGACTTTTGGGTTTGGGGTTTCTAGTTACTAAAAAGTGAAGCATGAGGGGGAAAAGGAAAAAAAAACTGGAAACTTGCGTTGCTGTGGGCGTAACAACATGCAATTCAAGCCAGATGTCCTAGATGTGTGCCCAGGTTGGTTTGCTGGAGTTGCACCTCCATTAAAACCAATAAGATCATGGGCTATGATGCCTATATACAGCATGGATAAGAGAGGGACACGCCACATAACGGCAGTAACACGGATTTTACACTAAAGAGTGAAGTATCAGATAAGATACAACCGGATACATTAGCCCATTTTTAAGTATCCCTGCATCATAGAACACGGCCCATAAGAATAAATCTTGGTATGTTTAGTGATTGCGAGATTCAAAAGCTTAAGAAGCACATTAAGTAAAAAGCATAATATTCATGCAACAATGAACTGACACAAAAAAAATATAAAATTCAACGGAAGATATGAAAAGGCTCACCTGCATCTCATAACACTGCTTCTCCAGAAATGACTTAAGCCGCTTTATATAATCCCTGTCACTCTCCTCATCCTTCTGTTCCAACTCTGCCGGCACCACTGTTACCTTGCTCTTCGGATGGCTGAAAACTTCCACAATGCTTTCTCTAATATCCACCTCTAGCCTTCTCACGAAATTAACAAACTGAGAATCAAAAACCAATGTGAGGACTGGATTCTCTTCCTTCTGGTTAATTCCATGATTCTCAACATTATCTTCAATCTCTTTCATACTAGCAGTATTGGATCTTTTCAATGGCTTATGATTTTGGGCTGACATCATAGCATTCAGAGTAATGCTCTTCTGCATCTCATCAAATCTTAGAAAATATGTGGAAAGCCCAATCTTCTGGCTAATTGCATCAACAATGGAAAATGCATCTCTACCACTGTCGCTGGATCTGTTGTTATAGAGAACACACTCACCCAAAACTAGAGCAGCTAACCCCCGTACACATACATTTGCGGATGAGCTTGACAACAACTCTAGCAGATAAGGAAGGTGTGCCGGTGAATCCAGAAAGGAATCCACCGCACTTGGGCAGTCTCCCAACCATATGACAAGCAATCGTAGAATAATAGGTTGTATATATGAAATTCCATCAAAAAATCTTTCTTCTTCTTCATCATCGTCTTTGTTTTTCATGGAGGCTGCAAGAGCCAAGTACTTCACAATCCGGTGCATAAGTGGCTCTGGGGGCCCAAAGGATGGCACTGAAGCCTCAAGTTCAACTCGCAAAGCCTGTGAAAAGTAGACAAAATAAATAAAATAAAATAAAATAAAAGCACGATCAGATTCTGAACATCCCGATAATATGATAGGTTATGAGGCATGGGGCCAGATCCAGTGTGCATCAAGGATGTTAATTTAATGAGACATGAGGCCAGATCCAGAGCACATTGAAGGTCCTATAATCCATAAGATAGGTTAATGTTGAACAATAAGGACCAACTGGCAGACCTCCTCAACTAAGGGCCAACTGTCAAAATTGCAGTAATTAGCTATCTGAAACCAATTGATCTATAGACTTTTTCCCTGGACCACAGCTGAACATCTCTTGACTTTCAAATAATGGATGATGGATGAGAGCTGTGAATTAATTACACAATGTTTGATCAATGGCCCATTTAAGACTTTAGAGGTGGCTGTTACAACTTACATATACAGTCATGATCTGTTTCCAAGGATCATGGATGACAGAGTTAACCAAATGGCACTCCACACACTTTGGAGTTTAACTTTAGTATGAATAAAATAATTCATTAGACAATAAGTAAAATTAAATAAAAGTATGTGTTCATTTCGGTAATCCAAGTTTCCAGAAACTTAAACGAAAAACTAACCCTACAGTTGCATCACGTGTCTGCCAAGTAGGCATATGTCCTACAGCACTGCATGTTTACCAAACACATGGCCAAACCTAGAAACAGCATTATGTTGGCAATCTAACCATTCTGCTATCTTAAAATGGTCTAAAAGCCCTGTCTTCAGTGTACCACATTCAAAGGCATCTCCTTCGGTCATTTTCATGCACATACAAGAAAAGGCACAGAAAATATAGAATGAAAGGACACAGTTTGCATACAGACCCGCTCCTTGCAGTGGATATTGTCCTTGAGTATGTGGGAAAGAACACTGGCAGCCCTGCAACAAGTCTACAATCAAAATCGTTAGCCAGTCAGTTGCTACACTTGTAATAAGTGTCTGTATAGGTAAGTTAGAGAATTTGGATAGAAGGAAAAAATCCAGCACACAGTGTGGACCAACTGACATTAAAGCAAATTTAAGAAACTAAATAAAAAATAAGTTAAAAAACTAACGCAATGCATCAATCATGCAAGATAAATTGAACCTGTTCACAACTTTACTTTTCACACGAACTTGGGTACAAAAGGACTCCTAGCAGACTCAAATTTTTTTTTTTAGTTAGTTAGTTTTTTTTTTTTTTTTTTTTTTTTTTTTTTTTTTTTGTATACCAATAAATTCATAAGTGAAAATAAAATAGAAATTAAGGATACAATTCTGTGTATAGGCAGTCATTTGATCAGTAGCATCACAGGTTCCTTCTACATAAATGAGAATGATGAGCCTAAAAGCTTCCATTCAATTTCATGGGTCAACACAAAAAAATTAAAGCCCTAAGCCTGAGAATACACGACTTCAAAAGATACCAGAAATTACGCACAAAAGGAGGAAAAAAAACATAATGAGCTTTAATTTTTAAAATCAGAGGCAAAATAAAGAAATTCATTAAAACTTGTGAATTAGAAAACATGCCATGTTTAATTAAATCATTTAATCAGCCTTATAGTTGCAAAAATGGCCATCATGTAGCAATCAAATCACCAGGCCTTAAGTTGGAAGAAATATCTCCAAAACTCCCGCCATTGGATGGCACGAGCTCCCATCATTCAAAGCACATTTGTTCTTTTACACTAAATGCAAGTGATTGGCAATGAGTAGCCACTTTAAGGCTATTAATCAGAAGAATATAATCATCTGATAAGGAATATTATGGCAACGTTCTCCATGAACAATACAAAATATGAACGGCTTACAACAGTAAAAAAGGGGTAAATAAGTCATTCCTAACCTAAAGAACACCCCCTCAACTCACACCCACACCCATACATGCAAAGGGGATGGATGATATGGAGAAAAGGATGGGAATACATACATTGGAAACTATCACAAAGTTCAAATGGATTGAGAATTCATGGTGTGTATGGAAATCATCACAAAGTTCAAATGGATTGGGAATCCATGGTGCTAAAATACTCATCTGATCATTTTCCCCACCTGGGATTCCCCCAGTTTTCCACGCATCCAAATGACCCCAAAGCCCATTATAATAAAGAATCAAACAAAACCACATCTCATGAATACTCGGATGTATTAAATCATACATATATGACCACTCCAAGAACAGATAAGCCCTTTCCAGCATAATTTTTTAATGCCGAAATAATTGGGGGTGAAAACTTAAAACTGAGTATTACCTCAAGATCTCCATCAGACTCCCTATGAATAAGACCACGTAATAGCAAACTGCCATATCATAACAAAAGATAAGAAAGGAAAATTTATTCATGATAAAGAAAATCAGATAGGCAAATCATGAATACAGAGATATAACTAGATAGTATAAAATAAAAGTCGGAAAGATTCAATTAGAGTAAGTGAATTAGAATGTAAGTTTTTTTCTCTTTCTACTCAATGGACCTTCCGAATGGTATGCTAACATCCTCCTCAAGTTTAGTATGGGAAGCTGAGACCGGCTGAGGTGTCATTGTGGATGCCAACATTTCTTGGCCATCTTTGTTGTTCTGCTAAATGCAAAGTAGAACCAATCAACAGATAATAAATCATAGATGGAAAAAGATGGATATATATATATATAGAGAGAGAGAGAGGGCAACTATTTGAAATAGGGAATGTGAACAATATCAAAAAGCAAATGCCCATGCCAGCTTCAATTAAAAACAGAATTATGGCTCAAGACATAAACTTGCGATGCAGTCCAGTCACAGGAATCTATCTCATACAGAGAAGTCCCACGAGGTCTAGCCTTCCAGCCAAGTGCGCTCCATCACTTAGTTACTAATGCAAGTGACATGGGCAGCTCCACAAGTTCAGCTAGAAGTTCTTATGTATTCCAATTTTTTAAAGAATGTCAAAACTAGAAGTAGAATTATCAAAGTTAAACTAGAATGGAAGTGGAGGCATATTCTTTGTAAACATAAGGAGATGTTCAAGCCCCATTACATAGAGGTGTATTATTTGACTTTTATACATTCAACTCAGATTACATGCTTTGTTTCTCCTATTGATGTCCGTTACGGTGGTGATAACACCATTGGATTGTTGAAGAGCCTAAGCTTCAGCTTGGACCACTATCAAGTGAACAAATCATTGCCAATATATAATAGAGAGGAGATGGGCATATTATCCAACCCTTAAACAGCAAGGGCCCACAATCGAAAAAAATAACTCAAAAATTAATAAAAATGAATGGCAGTTAGTTTTGAATAGGGAAGGGTAGAGGCAAGGATCAAAATATAAATTCCAGTGGGTGTATAAGCCAGTGGCCAAAATGATATACATCGGTTGCGGCAATAAGGATCAATTATCAATGTGAATTGAAATTGAGGTAAAAAAAAATCTGACAAATCCGCAATATTGAAAAACGTTATAATTTTAATTCTTATTAAATTAGTAACTAAGGTAGGCGTATTAGACATCCTCATTGTCATGTAGGTCCTGCAGCGTTATATGATTATTTTTATAACATTATTGATCTATTTGTCCACATATATTCATGTTGATCAGCTATATTAAGTTAAAAAACTAAAAAAAAAAAATGCTTACGCTCAAATAGTTTTATCAAAATTTCATGACTATTATACATGTTTAAAATCTAATAAGCAACTTACCAGTTACTACAAGGCACAAAGAATAAATGTATAATGATAAATCAGTCATCGAGATTAGAGATATCATGCACAGGTCTTGGATAGGCATATTGATTGTATGAGCCTAATTCAGATGATTGTTGCTCCATTCATGCAGGGTGACTTGGTGAGGGTGAGGATACAAATATTGCCCATGTCTTCAATCACTCATTAATTAGTATCATCCATATAGACCACAGTAACCATGGCCCAACATTGTTGCATGTTGCCGTCCAACAGTCCAACATCTCCTGACTGCATCAGCCCATATCAGATGATACATATGATGTGAGCAGAAACGGTTTCTATTATCAGCCATGGCTGATATGTCCGATATTTTGATCCTTGGTAAGAGGTATTGCAAACCTTTTCCCATTTAGTTTATATTTTTACATAAAGTTTTTACAAATCAATATTTCAAAACCTCAAGAAGGGATGACAAAGTGAAAGAAGAACCAAAACGTAATAAATAAATATATATATATAAGATATAGTTTATCAAGATCTAAAATAAGGTATAAATGTTCCTCTCTTTTTTCTTCTTTTTTTTTCCTCTTTTTTTTTTTTTTTTTTTGGTGAGCTCGTAATGATCTTTTATAAAATAAATCATATAAAGAATAGCAAACAGTAAAATAAGACAAAATCCAAAAATGAACCAAGAGCATGATCACTCATCCAAAGTGAAAGTTTACCAACTGAGCAGTGGAGCACACGTAAAATTTGATAGTAAAAACCAAATGGATCATGTATGTAACAAGAGACGACCTCACAGAAGCACTTTAAAACATACTGAGCCGCCAAGAATTCTTGCAAACAAGTTGGCCATAATACAACAAGTAGAATGGAGTTCAGAGCAGGTATAGCATGTGGCTCCTCTCCAAGTACTTTACTAGCAAGGACATCAAGATTTTGAGGGTGTCCAAGAACCAAATTGCCAATGCATCGCAGTGCCTGAGAGTAACAATTCATTTAAACCATCTTCAGGGATAAGTTCATATATTAGAACAGTGATGCATAATTACTTGATGCCCCATAACAATTAGAAGATTGTTGCATAATTACTTCATGCCTTTAGATTCTATCATAACAAATGACCATCTCTTTCACAACTCAATAATAGCAAATAAAAAAGAAGGATGAAATAAACAGAAACAAATAAAGCAGAAAAGCTTCTGAAGCATGGGTATGTAGCTTTTTTATGAAGGATAATACCACCTGCTATATGCTTCCTTAGTAAATATATATATATATATAACTGGATGCAATGAAGATAATTGCTGCGCATTTTCAATTCACTCTCTAAAGCAAGAAAACTTTTATTGCACAAAATAATTTTATAATCCATATTTCGTTTTGAGAGAGAGAGTTGACATCCTCCAATTACTTTGAATTGTCCAGTCAACGTAATTTTTGGGCTCTTAGACATTCACATCTAGTAGAAAATAAGCTAGTTATCATCACATTATGTTTTCCATGATAAATATCATCAACTCTTCTACAACACCTTTTATTTCCTTTTGATCAAAGAGGCATTGACTCCCATTGCTTGATTAGATATCTAAGTTTTGAGTAGGAAATTTCATCACATACATGTTTGTCATGAGTTATCTCCTCAACTCTTCTACAGCTCCTCATTTACTTTTCGTCAAATGAGGCATTAATACAGCTTGAAGTTGTACTTCTAAACTCTCAAGATATCCATAAAAAATTCTAAAAAATAAAATACTGTAAACAAAGCCATTCTAGTTGCCCATTAATATTCTGACCTTTTGGTGATAGTGCAGATCAATGCATTTCTTGTCTTCTTCTGTTGTTTGTTCCAAGAAGTTTGCTGCCACTTTTATCGTTTTCTTCTGTGGCCAGTTTCTTAACTGAGCAGTCTCTAGTCACACTTGGTTGTTTTGGAAACTAATTTATGGATTTTTTTAACTAGAAAGAAAAAAAGATCCATATTTTTGAAGGGGGCCTAACTTTTGATGATAGTGCATATCTTCAAACCTTCTCATCAGTTGATCACAGCATTGCCATATCTCAATCATTAATATGTGATGAGAAAACTGAAGTGGAACAAAAAAAAAATGCACATAACATTTTTTTTTTCATGGTCTTACACAGTAGTACAGTATTATTTATTTTATTTTAATGTGTTAGTCAATGACTAACACATTATTATCGACCTCATCAATTTCTCCTATCTTCTTCTTCTCTCTTATAGGGGGTTCAGTGGACTAGTTTATGCTTTGTTCTCACTTCTATAAAAAAATTGCCACCAATTGGTATTGCTGGATTTGAGATTGGTCAAATTTAGAAGATGCTGTAATGATTTATCTTCCCTGTTTAGCCAATTTACTGTTCAGCCTATTTGGTCAAGGTTTTATGATAAAAACTTGGGGAAACTTTGATTTTATGGGGTGACAGATGTCTGCAATGCATTCACAGTACAGCTTGCTGTCAGTAATGATGTCCGAAGTAGCTGGGGCATGTACAAGGTTAATTTAGATTAGGATGTTTGGGAATCTTTTATAACTCTCGGATCTGATGCAAAACATTCAGCTGGGGATGTTTGTGTTTGCCATGGATAATAATGGAAGTTTGGTTGAGAATAAATATTCTAGTACTTGGCCTCGCTTGGGAAGGAACCCCCACTCCCGAGACCAACATTCAATATACAATCTAAAAGATGATGGAAAGAAAAAGAGTGTTGCTTGCTTCTCATGTTATTTATTTTTTTTTTTTATTTGATGAGTGTTAGTGCTAGTCAATGACTTGACAATTATCAGCGTCAATCTCGTCTCTTATTTCTCTCTTCCTCACTCATCCTTTCTCACTTAGATTAATTCAACAAATTCAACTAAGTTTTCATGAGACTAGCATCGACCTGAAATGACTAGAGTATTTCTGAAAGTTTCTATTGATGCATATTAAATAGCATTTCCAGGAAATAATCATACTCCTGTCATTGAATCTTGAGTACAACTATTTTCATGCAAATCTTAAGCTGTCAAATTATGATCTACTTCAAGTCCAAGAAAGCTAGTTGTTAATGAAACAGTCATTTTTGCAACCTTGCATGTGGCAGATAAATATTTAATGCCCTTGGTAACTTAATAATTGCATGGAGCACCATGTAAATTTATAATACATTAGCCATCGGGCAACAATATAAACAATTAGAATTTTCAAGGAAATTTTACTATTTCTTTTCATTAACGGAAACATAATCCTCCTATGAAGGCAAATAGGCACCTGCTGTGAAATGAGAACCCACCCCACTCCAACCCCCCCCCCCCCCCCCCCCCCCCCCCCCAATATGAAGCACGGACACGTGAAAAAGGGCCCCGAATCCGTATCCCGGACGTATCGGACAAGGATATGCCCGGATACGGCATAGATATGTCCGGGACACGTGAAATGCGTATCTGATTAAAAAAAAAAAAAAAACTTAATTGTCGGACATGTGCGGGACACGCACGAGACACGACGGTATATGAGCGGGACTCGTTTAAGTGAAAAATAAAAAAAAGGGGGGGGGGGGGGGGGGGGGGGGGGGGGGGAGAGGAGAAACACGTTTAAGTGAAAAACGTGGGAGAGGAGAAGGAAAAAAAAAGAGAAGGAAAGAAAGAAGAGAGGAACCCTAACCTGCCAGTCGCCATCGCCATCGCCTCGCAAGTCGTCGTCGCCATCGCCTCGCTGTGCCGCTGCCATCATCAAACCCTAACCGCGCCATCCTGCTACATCAAACAGCAACTGCAGACGTATTGAACATGTGCTGTGTCGCTGCCGTCAACAAACCCTTTCCTGTGCTGTGCCGCTGCAGCCTCGCCGCCCTCATCTCCGCCACCTTCGCCGCTGCATCAATAACCTTCAGGAGAACCAGCACTTTCCAGGTTCTTTTCTCTTCTTTCTTTCCTTTTGTTTCTTTTTTTCTCTTCCTCTATATTCTGGTTTTTGTTGGGGTTGATGCTATTCTGGCTTGGGTTTTTTTTTTCTTCCCCCTCGAATCATTTGGATTTTAGTTTTTTTTTTTTTTTTTGTATAATGTGTTCGGATTTTCTTGGTTTTCTTGTTGATTTGATGCTTTGTTTGCTGATCTGAGGTTTGTATTGGCAAGGTTCTGTCTTTGCTTTCAATTTGCTGTTGCTGCTGTTTCTTTTTTTTGTGTAATGTGTTGATTTGCTTCTGCTGCTTCTTTTTTTTTTTCTTGTTTGGCTGTATATTGTATCCCAGCTCCAAGATTAAGTCCTGTATTGGCAAGGTTCTGTCTTTGCTTTCGATTGGTTGCTGCTGATGTTTCCTTTTTTTTTTTTTTCTTGTTTGGCCGTATATTGTATCCCAGCTCCAAGTATTGGAATCTCTGATTTTCAAGACCACCTTTGGCCACTGAGGACAAGCATAACCCTTCCTATATTTACTGCTTTCTGTCTTAGTCAATGCAACTTGTCACCTATTGACAGTAACCAAATTCTTCAAAAAAGCTGTTTTGATTGAAATAATGTTAGATTTTTATTACATAAGTCATATAAAAAATATTAAAAATAAATAAATTTCAACGTATCCCCGACGTATAGTATCCTACTTTTTTGAGAAATGGCGTATCTGCGTATCGTATCCGTGTCCCGTATCCGTGTCCGTGCTTCATAGCCACACACACACACACACCAAAAAAAAAAAAAAAAGAAGCACAACAGAAAAAGGAATTACATCTTACCGAACATCGGACAGCAACAGGAAGCCATTTGCTCTCAACACCCAAAAATAAAAGATGGTCCAGGATCTTCTTCTGCAGTTGTTCCAAGTGTTAAAAAGTTTGATGCACATCAATAACTGGAAAAAATACAGCTAAAATGGTAAAATAAAAATAACAAGCACCTGGGCCAAGACTGTTTGGTTAGATAGCCTGTTGTTATTTTTCGCAGGTTCTATCTCCAGATCTCCCGTCAAGAGTAATCCAATGGTATTCAACGCACTGAGCAGATTTACTGTCTACTGGCATGGTGTATGTTTTGAAACAAGAATTCACCAGTCAGGATTGAGCTAAATATCTAGTGTAATAAAAAGATTATAGCAGCAGTTAAGAATGTAATAAGCAGAGAAAGTCACAATCCATTACACGTGTGGTTTACCTTTTGTTGTGTGAAACCATAGCCACTACCTTGGCGAAGCTTCAAAATTGATATCAATGGCTCAAACCCAACAGTTTCCTTCAGTAACATCTGCAATGCACAATGAAATTGGAAATTTTTCTAACTACCAGAGAAGCGAAATGACAATTGACTTCCTTTATTTCTTTTGAAATGAACTCTGGACATTTTTAAAAGCCACATACCTGGTTGGATGTATTGTTACGAAGGAGATTATTCAGCAACTCAAGGCAATCCTGATAAATAAAATACATAATGTTACCACCAGCGCATTCACAAAATCATGAAGTTAATCTAAAATGATAAAACATGGGTCTCAAAAGGCATGACTCATACAAGATAGAAGTCTCCAACTGCTTCAATTGGGCCCCCAACCCACAACAACCCACATCGTCAACGTATCAAACCAACCCTCCAACACAAAACTGTAACTTCTATACAGCAAACAAGGAAAAAATCGCTGACAAGAATATATCCTCCCTTTTTTATGAATGTTTCTGCTTATTGTAACCTAATTAAACTTCCAAGTTAATAACAAGGCAATGTGTATCTGGTACACATCCACTATGGCACACCCACATGGCCGCATCAAATTTAAACAATCTGAATTGGATAGTATTCCCATGAATCCTTACACAAATTTTCAATGATTTTCTCAATGCTGCATTAAAAATAGGGAAAACTACCTGAAAAATCCCCATAGTGAACCATGAGTAAGGAGAGGACCCAGCAGGAGTTTAGAGACGGCAGGGGTCCTTTGGGTGGGTTTCTTTTTTTTTTTTTTTTGTCGTTTAGCGATGTTGTCGATATCGACAAATATGCGTAAACCCTTTATACATCGCCCCGTGACTGCATTTTTTTGACATACCTTTTTCATCGACTGCAACTCGTGCTCAAGGAAGGAAGGGTGTCTTGATCCATTTCAGGAAGGAAGGAAAGATTCAAAAATTGAAATGCATATCCAAAGGTCGGTTTTTCAAAACCCTAAAACTTCAGGGTTTGGAGATTTCTCAAAATTCCTTTTTCGCTGTCTCAAATTCCTTTTTATTTCTTTCCATATCTAGGGTTTCTAGAACTTTCCTTACTGGATTCGATGTATCGAGGCAGAGATCTCGGCTTTGACAGTGGATTTGGAGATTAAATGTTCCTCACGAGCTCTCTCGTTGATTGGATCCATCAGATTCTTGACTGTATGGGGTAAGTCGTTGATTCCATCTCTCTTCCATTCAAGATCCTATTTTTATTGAATTCTGTTTGGTCTTTTGAGAAAGAAATCGATGTTAATGTATTGCTTGGTGTGAGCTGGATCGAAATCTTGTTGAATCTTGTGTTGCTTGCTTTCTAAGCAAAACCAGAGTAGAAATGGACGATGATCTGTAGTGTTTCCCTGTGTGTTTAGTGCTTTTCTTGAGGGTTTAAATGATCGATGACGCGCCTTTGGTGAAAAGAATGGTTTTTTTTCGTAGGGAGTGCGTTCTAATCTGGTATTCTGCTTCCAAATAGATGGAAAGTGCTTGTCCATGCATATGGATGGTGGTTTTTTCTGTGATCCCTCTTGAGTAGAGCGAGATTTGTAAACTACATGTCTAGGATATTTTTTGTACTTATTTTCTGGATTCTCTCTTCTGAAACTATACCAATTTCTGGATTCTTTGTAGTTGATGAAATATGTCTTGTAGTTGAAGAGAGGCATATGTTGTTGCCCTGTAGGTGTTTGATGTAATGTGTCTTGTAGTTGAACAGTGGCATATGTTATAGTCTGGCAGTTGTTTGGTGAAATGTATCTTCAACCATGCTAAAAAATGGTATCCCAGGTTGCTGGGCTCTCAATTTTAATAGGTATGCTCCATTCTTTTTGACAGGAAGTTTCTTAGAAATACTTAAATCTGAATCCAATAGCTGGTTCCGTAGCCCTTCCTCTAAATTTTGACAAGCTAAGCATTTTCATCTCAGCCTTGATAAGCATTAATTTTGGCTTGGTCGAATTTCAGGTTCAATTAGCAGAATACGTGGACGTAGTCGATCTCGAACGCAGAACTTTTACATGTTGTAAATGGGTTGTTCCAGGCTTGAACAGTGCAGTGCTTTTTTTTTCTTGGATGGCTGCTAATGTAAATGGGTTCTTCAGCAAGGCTTGGACATTGCATTCATTTTTTTGTGGAGTTGGTAATGTAAATGGGTTGTTCCAAGCTTGAACAGTGCGGTGCATTTTTACTTATATGGCTGCTGATGTAAATGACTTGTATGGATGCTGATGTAAATGGGTTATTTGGTGATGTCAATGAGTTCCATGTAAATTTGAAGCATGTAAATGAGATTCATGTAGATTTGAACACCGCAAATTGAGCTTTTTATCTATTGTGTTTTGCTACTTTTGTAAGTATTGGACGGCTGTAATGAATGTTGGAATGTGAATGGTGCTAACAACTTTTTGAATATAAATGGAGAATGTTGTATTCAGTTATTCCCGGGTGTTTGCTTTTTAGAACATTCCTAATGACCACAAGTTGGGTTTAATATGTTGGATTCACACTATAAAACCATGCAAACCAGTCGATTAGCAATTAGATAAAAGTTGTTGCTATTGACAACTTTTATTTATTCCAAAAGCTGCCAACTTACAACTTTTAATTCACGCCACTGATGAAACTAGTCGATATCGACAACTTAATGTTGTCGCTATCGACAACTTTTATATCTTCCAGCAGCTGCTAACTTACAACTTTTAATTCAACCCACTGATGAAACTAGTCGATATGGACAACCTAATGTCATCACTATCGACAACTTTTATCTCTTCAAGCAGCAGCTGACTTACAACTCTTAATTCAACCCACTGATAAACTAGTCGATATCAACAACTTAATGTTGTCGCTATCGACCATTTTTTTCTGTTCTAGCAATAAGGGGGTTTCTTGCGGTTTTTTTATAACCGCAAAAATTGTTAATATCGACAACATCGATAGACATCTAAAAAAAAAAAACCGGAAGGGGCCCTCATCTCTAAACTCCTACTGGGTGGGTTTCTTACTCATGGCTCACTATGAGGACTTTTCTCGTAGTTTTCCCTTAAAAATATATTGAACTGAACCATTTTCAAAAAAATAAATATTGAACTGAACCAGACGCAGGTAAATACCTGACAATGATCCAAAAGTAAAACAGGAGAGCACTACATGACTGTGCAAGTTAATGAAGCAGAATTGTTCAAAAAACTTCAAATAAATCCTGAGACAATGTTCATGTCAAAAAAAAAAAAAAAAATTGGCATCTGAATCCCCAGGGACATTAATTTGTACATCCACTGTGATGTAGGAGCAGAAGAACCAAAATTTATCGATCCTATGTTGGATCGAGCCTTGACTTATTTGGATCAATTTGACCTGTCTAATGGACTTTTTATCCATCTTAATCGGGGCCCAATAAAACACAAGGGCTCAAATATGAATTATATCCCTAAATTCAATGTAAGCCTGAAGCAAAATCAATTAAGTCCCAGTTGGAGTGGGACATCCAATGACTTCTAAATCATTCCAATTGCAATTTTTGAAAATTGAGCTAAAGAGACCCAAAGAAGGCTTCCTTAATTCAAGGCATGCTCAAAGGAAAGGAGATCCAAAAGAGGCAAGAGGATAGACTCTCCACATGGGATGTCCAAGGGGGTATTGAATCCTAGCAACAAATCTAGTTTATTTCCTTTATTTTATTAATTGTTGGGCTTTGTAAGGATCTATTTATTATTTTCTTTAATTAACTAGATTAGATAGATGGCTAGGATTAAATTTAGTGCCTAGGGTTTTAAGTTGTGTCCTATATAAGCAATAGTATGGGATGTCCAACCCAATGTTTGGGCTACTTCACTTCTTTTCAATAAAAGTGATCCATGGTGTGCACCTTCTCTTCCCTTATCCATTGGCATGAGAGTGTCTCCCAAGGATTGAAGACCAATCAAGTAAGAATTAGTGACTTGGGGTTAAGCTATTTTCTACTTTTCTCGGGTCTGCATATTTAATTGTAGATCAGGTTTGACTTTGATCTATTTTTGGGTTTTTCTGATTCAATTAAAGTTATTTTCATTTGGGCTCATCAGATAGACCCATTGCTAATTGGGACTACGTCACACCATTACTAATGTGTGTGTGTGTGTGTGTGAGTGAGAGAGAGAGAGAGAGAGAGAGAGAGAGAGAGAGAGAGAGAGAGATTCTAAGTACTATTTAAGACCTTCACAAACCTCATAAAAAGTCATAAATCACGAGGAGCAAAGAAGAGCTCCTGTTACAGTTGGCTTAATCATAATCCATAAACATGTATGCTAAGGTGTCTGATCTCTCAAGTTTTAAAGGGATCACCTGGACGACAACACCACCTTCTGAACCTCCTTCCTCTTTAATAATGGAAAATATCTTGTCAAATGCACCCTCAAAAACCACAATCTTTTGAATTTCCTGAAATTCAACAAGTCCACCACTCAGTAGAAAAGGCAGAATAGTTTTATTGCAATTTACATCCGATAAATCTTCGCAAAATAGATGTCGAGATTGGGAAAGTCACCTCAGCTTCACGAGTCAAGTGAGTAAGAAGTAACAAGGCTTCATTTCGTATAACCTGTCAAGCCAGTTTCAAGAAATTTGAGAACATCAACACGAGTGAAAGAAGAAGCAAGCAAAGGAAAGGAAAATTCTATAAAATGATTTTAGGTGGTAAAAACTGAAAAACAAGTCAAGCAAATTGAAACATTATTTTAGAAGGGAAAAAAAAAAAAGGAAACCTGACTTCTAGCTGATCTGGGGTGAATAATGAAAATAATATCAGATGATATAATATGTATCGGCTGTGATGGTGCACTATTTTGATCATACCTCATTATCTGCCCCTATCCCCAATATCAGCCACAAGGGCTACTAACAACCAATATTATTTATTTATTTTTAAAAAAGACTAACCAATATTATCAGCAGTGAAAACTGCAAAAATCGAATTTAAAAATAAAAAAAAAAAAAAAAACTAGGACAAAGATATTGAAGGTAAAGATCCACAAGGGGGCATCAAATTCTCTCCCATTTGATATGAAATAATTACACAACGATCACCTTAGTAAATTAAATCCTCGGGAAATGATGGCCCTTTTAAAGCTACACCTTAAACATTCACTTAAAACCTCTTTAATACGACTTCTTACGAAAAATCTCCTCACATATAAATTCCTAGGAATTCAATGAATTTAATACCAAGTACACAACACTACTCTTAATGTAATAGAGTGCCAATTATAGCGTGGTTCTTTGTAGTTTTTACTTCATGGGGCCTAATTACAACTATTACCAATTATAGTACGATATGGAATGGGAAGATGGACAAAAGGAGGAGCACATGGAGACAATATATTAAAGATCATAAGAGCAACCCAAAGCTAATACATATGACAATCATTTTAGAATTTAGATAAAAAGAGAGAAGCTTAGAATGACATTAAATTCCTTGCAACACTCCAATTCAATCATTAAACTAATATGTATTCAACAATTTAGAAAAAAAATAGCAAGAAAGCACCAGAATGACTTTGGGGGTCCACTACATACACTTACGTTGCAACCTAATGGGAAAAAATGATTCTAGAACTTTCCAATATTCTTAACTTCTTGGATATTTTTGTAGGTTTTTCTCGAGTTAAACTAAAACTGACACCATGATAGACCATGACAGCTGTGATTATGTATTCTTGTGACGTATCAGTTTTTCAAACCAACTGCAACGCCCTCCTAAACCATGATATTAAGCAATGGTTGTATCTGACCATTATCATTGATTTATTAAGTTGGAAAATGTATATCTTCGGTTTCTCATCTGTAAGGAGTTCTCTTGTTAGCAGTTCAAGCATAATGACAGCTCAATAAGTTTTTAGAGTACTCCAATGTGAGGCTAGTTCAGTTGCAAAGCCTTTTGATGGAGTTCCAGCTTCCATGACACTATATAACAAGGAGACTCAATAGATGCACAATGTCCTATTTCCTGATAAAAATCTTTACCTTCAATATTAGAGTTGGGAATTTGGAATAGACTCTCAAGTCCAAATGGTCAATGTTCATTTGCCCCAAGAACCAAATGTTGAATAAACTCTTTTCCAAAAGCTCGTCTCCTGAATAGTATTTCAAATGATGAGATGATTGACCATGGACTATAGACATAACAAGATGACTGCAATAAAGTAACTTGGGCCATTGCGGCATTGCCTCTCACAAAACCGAAAATTTTCTTATTATCTTTTTTTTTTGTTTTTGTTTTATATTTTAAATAGTAATGACTAATGAGTAACTTTTATTAGAAAGAGAAAACACTAGAATGGGCATCAATTAATGATGCCACAATACTCAGTGCAACTCTGTTAATCAAAAGCACAGAATCTAGCAAACTCTTGTCATTGAGACCATGAATACCCTCATTTGAGCCTTACTTGCTACCTCCCCTGCAGTGGCTAAATTGTCTTAAAGCATTCATTGATTCCTTGCCAACCAAATTGACCAAAGAACAACCACTAAAGATCTCATCAACTTGAAAACCCTAGTGCCATGGTTACACGAGAATCATAACTGTATCTAGCATTACCCACCATACACAACACAACTTGAAAAAGTAATCCCATGAACCTCTTTTGCAAGGGGACAATGAATGCAAAGGCAAGGCAGTCCCCTGCCTCCTATCGACATTAAAAAAAAATACAAGCATTCATTGATGACCGCCTCATGGTTCCTGTCCCAGAGATTATTCGTTATGAGTATCTTTTCCAAAACCGTTGTCCAATAAAAGGATAATACTCTAGGAGGTGCTCTTTATCTTCCACAAATAACCCCCGCCCTTTCGAAGATTCACTTTAGCCCTTCACGTGCTCCTAAAATAATTTAACAGAGAACATATGATCTTTTTTTTTTTTTTTTTCGAATGGCAACAGAGAACATATGATCTTTATGTGACTTGTAAATGTGATAACCAACACCATCATGTGGCACACACCCTTCAGGAAAGAAGAGCTGGAAAAACAAAGTCAGACCTCATCCCAAAGATTTCCCCCATTTTATTATTATTAAATTTTAACTTTTTTGTAACAGTAGCATAACTGTTAATATCATTAAACAGGAAAAAAAAAAAGGACTACAACGCCTACACATCTCAATCAATTACAAAAATTTGAAGTGCTAAAAAGAACATTGTATTCCCTACTCTCTCCAACTAATCTTGACAATCCATTGGATACATTGCTGCTTGGAAAAAAGTAGGACAAGTTTCAGCAAGTGACACATGAGCACACCAATAATCCTCCTAAAATCTAATGTCTCCCATCACGCACTATGTAACCGAACTACAAGAGAAACTCAACTAGTAACCTCTGGAACAACGAAGCAATTGTACCAACATCATATTCATGGATAATTATTGTTTTCCATAATGCACATCCTCCACAAAGTCCACACCCAACCCAACCGCCAAAGTCACTTGCTCAACAAAGCTGAGTTGACATTCTTGAATGAAAGGATACCCCTCCTCGAACCAGTTTACATACAATGTCACAACAAAAGACATTTGTGGTGCTCCTCCACCAGATTATTCCATAGGCAGTCCGTTGAATCTTCTCAAGATATTTAATCACATCCACTGGGCATCTAAGGACCAACAATAAATAAATACATAAATGAAATAAACTTTCTAGCAGCCATTGAAAGACCCTCAACAAAGGAATTCAAGGTAGTTACATGTAAATCTTTTTTTCCTCCATAAGCATCAAATTTTATATAAAATGATTATTTTCAGAATCAAATATATTACTTAAAGCCTTTCCCCAATTGAACTCTTATAATGCAATGCTCTTTATTTCCAAGGAAAATATTTTAATATAGTTTTACTACAGGAACCCTGCTCAATGAATCATAAATTCATAATAAGATTACGTATTTCCTTTGTCCTAAATTAGGCATCTGACAGCTTTAGATGGCATGGAGTACGGTTTCTCAGAAAAAAAGCGTGATTATGTATTAATTTTCAAATAGTTAGATCATCAACCAAGTTGTCCAATGTATAGCTACAGCTACGCTTTCTGTTATTATAGAATGGGGATAAAAGAAGCTCATGCAACCATTAAAGAGCATCTATAAAAGCTATGATGCACGGATACTTCAAAACGGGCAACGTATCGTGTCGTATCGTATCTGATACTTCACTTTTTATGTGTAAAATCCGTGTCCCTGCCGTGTCTATGGTGCGTCCTTGCCGATCCATGTCGTATCTGTGCATCATAGTATAAAAGATTTCCAGGTTAGTTAAATTCGACATATATATATATATCCAGATTTGCATTCTTTCAGCTTTTTCCTTAATAAGCCTTTCATCGTTTTAAATAAGTTTTTGAAAAACTAGTATATGAGCTTAAATCTAATCTAAATTGAATTCTACTGAAGCATCAAGCTTCTTTACTTCAAGGAAGACTCAATATGCTGATATTCGGTAACATACCATAATGAATCATAATAACAATAAAGATTGCATTTGTCCTACATAAGACATGTAGACATTCTAGATATAGAGTTTACTCCAAGGTGAAGCAGTGGCTAAAGGATAAATACAAATCTTCATCAAGGAAGAAAAAGCACTCCAGATTGTGGAATGCAACTTTGCTACGCTGTTTATCTCATCATTCAAACTACTTTCCATAAAGAAAATATGTTAAAGTTGGGATTTGCAAAAATAACTATGAATGTTAATCAGTCAAAACTCATAAAGATGATGATGGTGGTGGTGGTGGTGATATCTTTGAAGGAGAAGTAAACTAGAAAGATACCACAGATTTAACTGTAAATAGATCTAGAGGCTTCCCAATAACAACACAAAACGCTACAGAATTTATAAAAGTAAACCCAAAAAAATAAGGTTATAAAATCATATCCAGAAATAATTATTTTTAGTAGAGAAAAGCCCGTAGAACTGTTAGAAGGTGCTCAGCTCAGCATCACAACCACGAGGGGTTGCAGGCTCGAGTCATGTTACCATTCCAAAAAATATATATTATTATTTTTAATAATTATATAGGAAACAATGAAACGAAACCCACACCTCGCGATCCATTAGCATATCCATAAGCCTAGTTATTCCTCGAGGAGTGGCAAGAATTGCTTCTTGTAATCTGAAAACAGAGTCAGAAGATTTAGACCCAGAAATCCTAAAATAGCTGTACTATGAAAAAATCTAAAAGAAAAAAAAGGGTGCAAATATGTACATTAAAGCAATTGAAAAGAATACCTATTTGGCGAATGGCTAAGAAGGGCAGTCAAAATTTGAAGCGTATAATATCGGACATAGAAATCATCCTCTGACTGCCACAGTTTCAAATCAACAAAGAGAAGAACGTGTATAGAGCAATAGCTAAACCCACACGCACACGCAGGCGAGCACGAACACGCACACACACGCACATACATACACAAAAATAAAAAAGAAAAAGAAAACTCACCAACAAGCTCAGTAGAAGAGAAATGCTTCCCATCTCTCCAGAAAGCATATCAGAGTTCATTAGAGTGGGTTGAACCTCAGTCTTCGGCCCACGAACATGATCAATGGGAGTCAAGGCGCTTACAAGAGTCTCCAGCGCACCTCGAACCTACATACATCCCATGTCCCACTGGTAAACAAGATGATCATTCCAGGTATTTCTAGCATGTTGGCAGTAACAGAACATGAGTTTGGCAGTAGGATTGTTAATGGAAAAAAAAAATTCAGAGGCAACAGGCAAGGATAAAAATATCGGCCGTATTGGCCGAGGCCGATACGATTATTTGAAATAATCGGGTATCGCCCCGTATCGGCCGATACTCAAACGTATCGGGGGATTTTAAAATACCCCAACCCCCCCCCCCCCCCCCCCCCCCCCCCCCCCCAGCCGACCCATGTGCAATTATTTTCACATACCTCTCTCTTTCACTCATCTTTCTAGTTTCTACTGTGACTCTTTGAGCTTGTGAAGCTCTAAAGTGAGTCTAAATCAAGATTTTACCACAAGAAGTCAACATTCAACAAGATCAACCACAACAAACTTACAAACATCAAAACAAGGAACAGTCTTCAGCTTCAAGGTCCTACTCATATGGTGACTATGGTGAAACGCAACATGGTAGATATCCACCTCCACCTCCTCCAATTTCCTATGATGATCCGGCTGCCTTCTTTGGATTTGTGGATGCCAATGCTCATCAATATCAAATTCAATATGGTGCCAATAGAAATGAAAACACTGATGAGGATGAGGATAACCATGGCGCCTTGAATCTTGGTAGACATTCCTTTTGGTGGTGATTAAGGTATTCCTAATCCTATTTCCTTCACTAACTCTCTACTCTGTCATTTGACTCATTTCTAAATTGGTGTTGAATGTTAATTGTTGATCACTTCATAGTTCATTCACTTGATTGAATTTGAAACTTGAATGTTGAAGTTTTGATATTTGATTGTTCAATGTTCAATTGTTCAATAATGAGTAATGACTAATGACTAATGACTAATGACTAATGACTAATGAGTAATGACCTAAAGTCTTATGCCTTTATTTCATGTTCTTTTTTTTTTTATGAGTTTTCCATTACTTTCTAAATTACTATGACTTCCATTACTTTCTAAATTACTATGACTAAGAAACATGAATACATGTGAAAAAACTAATCATTGCTATTATTTTCTATTTATACATCGATACAGGACTTCATATATTGAGGGCACCCCTTTTCTTACTTACTTTTGCAAAAGAACCACATATTCTTTCATTTTACAATTTTCTGGATTTTCTGGAATTTTTTCAGATTTTTTGGGCGATTTTCAAATCGCACCGCTACGCCGATAAATATCCCCGATACGCTACGTATCGCCCGCTTCGTATCGGTTTGGCGGCGGGCCGATATGCCCGCCGCTACCGATATTTTTATCCTTTGCAACGGGTTAAAGGAAAAAAAAACTATAAATGAAGTTTCTTTTTTATTTTTGATTAGTATAACTATACATGAAAATAAACAATCTACATGTGTCATTAACCAACTGAATGAAGCACTACTGAGCAAATAGTTATGGATCCTAGAAGTGAAATCTAAAGTCCTATGGATGAAACTGATAACGGCTAAATACAAAGTTGAAGGTAATAGATTGAGGCTTGGCCCTATGACTAGATGAAATTTGAGCATCTAGAGGGGTATCATGAAAAGCAACAGCTCCTCCAACATGATATGATACAAGATGACAAGGGGTACAATATTCTTTAAGACAGAGTGGCATGGAGATCAGTTTTTGTGACAAGGCCCCTAGATCTTTTCAATTTAGCATCCAATCTGAAAGTAAGAATGGTAGTTATGTTTCTGGAAGCGGGTTTGAAGTGATTTGGCCACCCTTACTTCAATGCAGTCTAATGCAGTCTCATAGATCAGGAGACGGGCCAAGTCATTAAGTTGTTTGAGACTCTAAAAGTGGCCTACAAACCCTGATATAGGGAAGACAGTTACTAGTGGATCAGTAAATGCAATCTCACAAATCAGGATACAGACCAAGCCATAGAGTTGCATTAGGCTCTCCAAGAGGTCTATGTGCCTTGGTATGGGGAAGACATCTGTCTATAGACCGGTCCGATTTTTGGGATGCTTTGATGTGAGATCTTTTTATGGCCACATGCATGGCACTGACAGTTTGAAGATCTGCCTCTCACATATATGGTATACTTCTACCCCTCCAAAGGTCTTCAATTAAAGATAGTATTTTGACCATGAAATTGGAGAAACAGATGAAGAACAATAGTCGATGGGTGTCTACTGTGTCTTCAGGATGAGGAATCAGTCAATCACTTGCTCATTAATCGTGCCATAGCTAAAGCTATTTGGAATGCTATACTCTCTTGGTTTGGAGTCCCTTGGGTGCTCCTGAAAGACATTGTTCTGCATTTCAGGTTGTGGCTTTATGACTTTCATTTACAAAGTGGCAAGACTTAAAATATGATCTCTTTTGCTGCAACTAATTGGGTTCTTTGGAAAGAGAGAAATAGAAGCTGCTTCGAGAACAAGCAGATGTCTACTAGTGCACTATTATCCCTCATCAGATGGCCAGTTATCCTAGGCCCTTGCTTCGCAACCTTGTGGGTGCACCTAGAATAGATCTTGGATAGATAGAGGTGATAGATACTCATCAAAGTAGATTTCCCTTGATGGTCCCTACCTCCAGAGGGACAATGGAAGCTAAACTTTAACACTGATGACTGATGCCAAGGGAAATCTAGGAGATAATAGAATTGGCTACTTGATTTGTGATAATAGGAGTAGTATCCAAAGGGATTTCTCAAAGCTAGGAAGTAACATAAGTATTAATAAAGCTGAATTCCTTAGCCACTGATAAGAGTGTGGTAGGCTTATAATCTAGTTTTTAACCTTAGTAATATAAGGGGATTCGCCTTGCATGATCAATTGGCAAAGAACAAGACCTATGGCCCTGGAAGATAGGCTCAAGACTAGATGAACTCAAGATTTACTCCTCAACAGGGAAGTTGCATTAACATGACTATCTCCAACGCTGGTTCTCTAGCCAAGGAAGATTTTGTGTGGGAGGGTTTTCATTTGATGTGTGATTGGGGCTGCTTTCTATAATTGCACTATGTTTTCTTTCTTATTCTAAGTTTGGGTCCAATGCCCTTCTTTGGAATCATCTGACACCCTTCTATTTTTGCCTTCATTTAATCAATTTGGTTTTATGCCAGGGACGTCAACTATGAAAGCTATCTTCTCACCTAGGCAATTAATGAAAAAATATCGAGAGAAGAGGAAAAATCTGCATAGGGTCTTCATTGATCTAAAAAAAAAAGCCTACAATAGGGTACCTAGAGATTTAATTTGGTGGGTTTTAAATAAAATGAATGTTCCAAGAGGTTATATTGAAATTATTAAAGACATGTATGAAGGAAGAGGTAACGAGTTTGTTTTTCTTGTTTTTTCATCCAATGTTTGTTTTTCATTTCCTTTTGTTTTCTTTCTCTTCTTTATAAAATTTACTGTTATACTAAATAATAAAAAAGGAGCGGTAACGAGTGTGAGAATACTTGTGGAGAGAGGTGAGTTCCCAATGACCATAGGTTTGCATCAGGGGTCAACCCAGAGCCCTCATCTCTTTGCGCTGATTATGAATGAGTTAACTGCTCATATTCAAAAAGAGGTACATTGGTGTATGTTATTCGCAGATGATATAGTGTTGGTAAATGAATCAAGAGATGGTGTAAATGCAAAACATGAGAGATGGCGGGAGGCTTTAGAATCCAAAGGATTTAAAATAAGCTGCACAAAGACGAAATATATGAATTGTAACTTTAGTGGGCATTTAGAAAGAGCTGAAACTACTATGAGAATTGAAGACCATGATGTACCACAAAGATTCTTTCCGTTACCTTGGCTCTATAATTAGTAAGGATGAGGAGATTGATGAAGATGTCGTACATAGGGTAAAAACAGGATGGATGAAGTGGAGACTTGCTTTCGAGAGTACTTTGTGACCGACGAATGCCAACAAGATTGAAGGAAGAATTTTACATGACAGCCATTAGACCAGCTATTGTCAAACTGGGCCCAAGATGATTCAGTTGAAACTGTCAAATTGGGGCCAAGCCCAGTTGCTTAAATGCCTCACGTGTATATACTTGGTCAAAAGAATACACCGGTACATTCTTTTAGTTAGGAAATTCTTTTACTGTAGTATCTTTTATAATTATGTAAGTTAGGATGGATTGACTGTAATGATACTAATGTAAGCCTTGATTAAGGCAGTGATAAGCAATATGAGGTGTCAATCCTGAGAAAAGGAGACACATTTTCATCTCAATACTTCTTATTGTTTTTTAGTTTCTCTCCTCCTACCTAGAGCTTCATCGAATGTGATGGTATCAGAGCTTCCTATTGTCAAGGTTCAAAGTTCGTGTTTCAAGCTTAGACTTTTTTCTAAGGCTTTAATAGAGATCTTCACTCACTGTCTTGAAAGAAATAGATCAGGCATATGTTTTATAGCAGCCGAACTTCAACCAGCACTCACGGTTTCTGTAGATCATCGCTGATCTACCATGGCCCACCAGTGATCATCAAGACCTGCTCATTCAGTCACTCCAGAGTCCAGCCAGGGTCACCCACTGTTCCTTGGTTTTTTTAGTGAATTTTCTGAGATTTTTCAGCATCTGGAAGTAAGTCTTTTGACCACTCTCGTGATTCACGATTTTTTTCCTTCGTTTTCTATCAAGACCATCCAAAATCTTGGATCTTAGGTCTTTTTCAGATCAACTTTCACCAGTAGGAAGGAGATAACAGTCTGAAATCAGATCTGATATCTGATCGTGACTCAGATCTGCAAGTGGGGCCCACATTGGTAATTTGGTGGCTTTTTAGGGTCGTCGGGGGTATTTTTTTTCCCTAGAGTGTGACTGTTTAACACTGTTCTTCAGATTATCAGTATTTGTCTTCTTCATTCAGTCTAAATCTACATTTGGTTCTATCCAGAGAGCATTTTCATTGCTGAAATTCTGTAGTGCTAGACATTTCTGTTCTTTCATATTGAACATCATTGAAATGGAGAAATCTGAGGTTAATCTGATTAAATTCAATGGTAAAAATGATCCATCATGGGCATTTCAGTATCAATTCTTTTACTGTAGTATCTTTTATAATTATGTAAGTTAGGAAGGATTGGCTGTAATTAATACTAATGTAAGCCCTGATTAAGGCAGTGATAAGCAACATAAGGAGGTGTCGATCCTGAGAAAAGGAGACACATTTTCATCTCAATACTTCTTATTGTTTTTTGGTTTCTCTCCTCCTACCTAGAGCTTCATTAAATGTTAGCTATGACCTATGGAGAGAATGTTGGTCAATCAAGAAGTAACATATGCACAAAATGGATGTAGCAGAGATTAAAATGTTGAGGTGAATGTGTGGTAAAACTAAGAAGGATAAAATTAAAAATGAGCACTTTCGAGAGCATTTAGGGTTAGCATCAATAGGGGATAAAATTAGACAAACACGTTTGAGATGGTTTGGACATGCACAACGCAAGCCGGCAACGGCGCCAGTAAGGAAAAGTTGGCTATGAAGGCTGATGGCCCACCAAGGAGAAGGGGTAGGCCAAAGAGGACGTGCAAGAAGATAGTAAAAATGGATATGAAGAAGTGCAACTTATCTAAGGATTTGGCTCAAGATAGATTAGAATGGAGAAACGACATTCGTGTAGGTGACCCCAACATAGTTGGGACAAGGCTTTGATGATGATGATGATTTAATAAAAAATTCAAAATAAAAAAAAAATCATTGAAAAGACTATGGTATTGCCCTTCATCTCTAGGTTCTCAGTTAGTTTATCTTCCTATGGACTTTAAACCAATCAGACAATGTACATAGCAACTTTGCAACCAAGATAATATAACTAAAAATCAAATTAATAGATTACTTCAAGAAAGGATATGTACACAAATAAGAAGGATCAAAGAAAACAAACCATTTCCACATCATCACGCTCTTCCTTTAAGATAGTCAAAAGCACCGGAAAACCTACGCACAAAAATTAAAATTAAAAAAAATGAAAACAGTATGTGTGAGCATATATTTCCCTATATATATAAATGAAAACAGTATGTGTGAGCATATATTTCCCTATATATATATATATATATAGAGAGAGAGAGAGCCTAAGCTTGAGCTAAAGATAAAATTTTGTAAGCTCATGCTTGTGGTGCCCACCTTTGGTCCATCCAAATGGACCAAACACACGACCCCCCTAAATTGCACATGTCCACCAACTTTTGGTCGGATCCGAATTTACTAAACCGTTGGATCGACCATGTATTTATTCTAATGGACTATTGACCATTAAACTTTTGGGCCCATATGGAGATGATAGAAATCACGGTTGAGGCTGATTTTTTGCAGAGAGGAGGATCCTAGGGAGTACTTGAAATTCCCCCATCCCCATCCCCAGGTGGGCCCCACCACACACTTGAGCTTACCTTATCCTATGCTTGAGCTTAGAAGAACTGGCCCAGATATATATGTGTGTGTGTGTGTGGCAGATGCTCCTATGAGAGTAACTCTCACACTACTATATGAGAGTAAGTGGGGGACCCATTGGATTTAGGCTGTTGGCATTGGATATGGATCCAATGGGTCCCCCACCTACTCTCTATGAAGCACGGATACATAAAAAAGGGTCCCGCATCCATATCCCAGGCGTATCGGACACGGATACACCCAGATGCGGCTTGGATACGTCTGGGATAAGCGAAATCCGTATCGGAATTTTTTTTTTTTTTTTAAATGCCGTATACATGAGGGACACGTGCGGGATACGCACGGGACACGCACATGTCCCGCACAGGACAAGTTTTAAGTGCGATATTAAAAAAAAGGGAGGGGGGGGGGGGGGGGGGGGGGGGGGGGGTGGGGTGGGGGTGGGGTGGGGACGGGGAAGAGAGGAAGAAAACGTGGGAG
Organism: Litsea cubeba; assembly: GCA_012931725.1. Taxonomy (NCBI): domain Eukaryota; kingdom Viridiplantae; phylum Streptophyta; class Magnoliopsida; order Laurales; family Lauraceae; genus Litsea; species Litsea cubeba. The sequence continues at coordinate 49,170,313 of CM022945.1, read as the reverse complement.
AGAAAGGAAGAGAGAGAGAGAGAGGGAAGGAAAGAAAGTCGCTGTCACCATGCCGCTACAGTCGTTAAACCCTTGCCGTCGTCGTCGCCTTGCCGCTGTAGCCTGTGAAATCAAACCCAAACCGAGATATTCTATGCTGTGTTGTGCCGTTTCATCTCCACCTTCAGGTTTTTTTCTCTTCTTTCTTTCCTTTTGTTCCTTTTTTTCTCTTCATCTGTATTGGTTGTTTTTTGTTGGAAGGAATGCTATTCTGGTTATTCTAATCTAGGGTTTTTTTTTCTTCCCCCTTAAATCATTTGGATTTTAGGCTTTCTTTTTTTTTTTTTTTTGTGATGCTTTGTTTGCTGATCTTCTATCTTTGCTTTCGATTGGCTGCTGCTGCCTTCTTTTTTTTTTAGCTGCTTTTTTGTGTAATGTGTTCTACTGCTGATGATTCTTTTTTTTGTCTGCTGCTTCTTATTTTGTGTAATGTGTTTTGCTGCAGCTGTTTCTTTTTTTTCTTGTTTGGCTATATATTGTATCCTAACTCCAACACTAATAATAGATATATGCTACTGCTGCTGTTTCTTTTTTTTCATTTTTTCTTGATGCTATGCTGCTGCTACTGTTTCTTTTTTTTCTTTCTTTCTTTTTTCCTTGATGCTATGCTGTTGCTGCTGTTTCTTTTTTCTTGATGCTATGCTGCTGTTTCTTTTTTTTTTCTTTTTTTCTTTTAAGTGGATGCGCTGTCTGTTTGTTTGGGTTATATGCTTATGTTTCTGTAGTAGTTGGTGAAACTTGGAACTTGGAAGTATTGAATGTAATGTTTAATGATGATTAAATCAATGAAAGTGCATATTTTATGACTATTTTGATTGAAATAATGTTAGATTTTTATTACACAGTCATATAAAAAATATTTAAAATAAAAAAATCAACGTATCCCCGACGTATCGTATCCTACTTTTTTGAGAAATGGCGTATCTGCATATCCGTATCGTATCATATCCGTGTCTCGTATCCGTGTTCGTCCTTCATAGCTTACTCTCACAATAGTGTGAGACTTACTCTTATAGGAGCATTATGTGAAAAATATTCATGCGCATCCATCCCTTACCATATTATGCTGAGGGACAACATAGTGGGCCGACTTTATGATCTATCTAAACCATCTACACACATGGAACCCCCTGAACTACACAGGATCCATTGAGTTTTCACCTATCCGAATGGATTGGGCTGTTGGATCAAAGATCAAATTTTTTCTTTAATATAAAGTTGTTAAATTTGTGGGCCATGGATGAAAGGGTCAGAGGAATGGGATTGACCCCAAACTTGATATATGGGCACATTCCATCCCCCCACCCCACCCATTCCATCCCCCCCCCCCCCCCCCCCCTTGTGGGCCATGGATGAAAGGGTCAGAGGAATGGGATTGACCCCAAACTTGATATATGGGCACATTCCATCCCCCACCCCACCCATTCCACCCCCCCCCCCCCCCCCCCCCCCCCCCCCACCCAAACACACACACACCACACAAAAAAAAAAGTCCCACGATCAGTGGGGCCTTAGGTGGGCCCCATCAAGTTTGTCACTCACCATATGGTGAGGGATAGATGCACATGAATGTTCCCCTATATATATATATACACATACATACATACATACATATAAGAATAAGGCATATTGATTGCTCTTATCTTTGAGGTAAAAAAAAGAAAAAAGGATGGAGCACTGACCCATTGCTCCAAATGCTAACTGAGCTGCTGGACTTTCTGCTACAATAGATTGAAGTTCAGTCATAGCAGCACGCCTATCATCTGCTAGAACTCCATTGCTTAAACGGTCAAGCAAGCGTTCCACATAGCTATTGAAACAAGCCATTGGTAATGATTAATAATTAATACTAAAGAGGAAGACACTAAAGAAGCTCTACTATATCTATTACAGCAAAAACAAAAAAAAAAAAGAAACAATATTTAAAAAAATGGGAGATCCACAATCACCTTGAACATAGAAAGCACATTCAATCACCAATTCTCTGGTTGAGGTAACTTAAGCAATGCAGGCCAGACAAGACAACTAACAATTTTATTTTATTTTTTTGAATGGTGACAACTAACAATTATTATAAATGGAAGTTCTAATATTGCCATCATACTAGGTTGAATAAAGATAAGATATCGTGTATGCCAGCTGTAAGGAACAAAACATGTTGACCATTTTTAAAGGCAAGGATGAAATTTATTTGACAACAAACAATTTAACTCTATATCAAAATGAGTAAATGAGTAAATGCTACCCAGTTAGATTGGCCATCTCTCTCTCTCTCTCTCTCTCTCTCTCTCTCTCTCTCTCTCTCTCTCTCTCTCTCTCTCTCTCTCTCTCTCTCTCTCTCTCTCTCTCTCTCTCTCTCTCTCTCTCTCTCTCTCTCTCTCTCTCTCTCTCTCTCTCTCTCTATATATATATATATATATCATGTGTGCAAATGCATGGCATGTGGGGCTGCAGGTGCGTGCACACAAATGTGTGAGAAGCGAAAACAAAGGTTGTGTGGGGCTGTGGGTCCATGCATTTGGTGTATGAGAAGAGAGAACAAAGGTTGTGTGTGTATGAGCATTGTGTGGGGCTGTGGGCGTATGGATTTGATGAATGAGAAGAGAGAATAAAAGGTACAAGAGATTCTTGGCTAATCCCATCTATTTAGGGTTACTGTTGTGTGTTATTCTTTCCACTTGACCCTGTTTGAGGCCATGCTTCCCTTAACTCCACAACTAACATGTCCATCCTATTGAATTCCACTTTCTCCTAGTTCCCCAAACTAGAAGCCCTTTGACACGTCATACAGGAGCTGATTCAGGCTTTCTTTGTACATGCCCATATCATCTAAAATAGCACTTCTTGATTTAATCTTCTATTGAAACTCTACCCAAAAGTTCCGTCTTACAAATTCAATTCTAATTCTATCCCTTCTTATAACTCCACATATCCATCTTCGCTTGCACACAGCAGCCACCTTCACTTTGGCTTCTTGTTATTTCTTTGTTACCCATCCAAAATTCAAGTGTTCAACTCCATACAGAAGAGCAGGTCTAACTGTCATATTGAAAATATATATAATCATTTAATCGAAGTGGCAACTGACAATTATATAGGATTCCATTTGCTTGTGTCTGCTTAGCCTGAACTACATCGATCCTACTCTCTATATTCATCCCAATCCCTCTATTTTTTTTCTACAAATGACCCTATATAATGAAATATACTGCAATGTCGTAGAAGTGATATTCAATTTGACAAACTCATCTTCTCTACTCTCAGAACCACTAAACTTGCAATCATATTTTTTGTTCTGCTAATTATCCGCTCGTTAGATTCAAACACCTTTCTTCAAAGTACAAGCTTATCATTTATCTTTCTTGTTTGATAATTGATCATTGCGTCATCTGCGCATACATACACGATGAGACACACCTTGGATATCAGTCATCATGTTGCCCATAGTCAAGGTAAATAAAGACTCAAGTAAACCCTTGATGTCAAGGCAAATAAACACTCAAGCAAACCCTTGAGACTTATTCAAAACTTGGCAAATTACCAAAGTTTTAGACATACAGGCACTCTTTTGGGCATACAGTCACTCATGCTGTAAGGATAGTGATCAAATAAACATCTTAAATTATTTTTTATAAGATACAATTTTCTTTCCAGAAAAAAAGGAATTCAACTAAGGGAAAGGGAACAATTATATGCACAGAATAAACAAAATTATCCACAAAGTAAAATGCATCCGAAAAACAAAGATGAGAAGTTTGCGTGCATAGCATAGGTTGTTCCACTTAAACACGTTAATTTATATGCACTAAGCAAAAATTACATGATTAAATTACTCATGCACAAGGCCTGCCTTCTATAGTATACCACACATAGCACGGCAAATTCCAACTATGTACACATTCAATAGAATAAATAAACGGCACCATTACATAGCTAGGGGGTTGTTTGTTTGCAACATTTTACGTATGCAGCCATTACTCAAGTGGCAAATTTACATGGGTATTTTAGTTTCATGAGACTTACATATGTAAAAGATTCACGAGTAACAAATGGTGTGCAACTGGGCCGATTTTCATGCAAAAAGTTTTCACACCTCCCGCACTTGTAAAGTCATTTACACATGTAAATGGCATACTCCCTCTCTCTCTCTCTCTCTCTCTCTCTTTCTCTCTCTCTCTCTCTCTCTCTCTCTCTCTCTCTCTCTCTCTCACTTGTAAAGTCATTTACACATGTAAATGGCATACTCTCTCTCTCTCTCTCTCTCTCTCTCTCTCTCTCTCTCTCTCTCTCTCTCTCTCTCTCTCTCTCTCTCTCTCTCTCTCTCTCTGTTTTTTTTTTTCCTATGAAAGCTCTCTCTGTTTTTTTTTTTTTTTCTTTGAAAGGTAATGTACATGGCATGAATCCTTTACAGAAAAGCAAAAGGAGCCAAGTTGGCGGAGAACGCAAGTTCCATTTCACAGCACTGGGCTTTTTTATGCATCCTAACAAGGCAAATATCAAATACCATGGTTCGGTTTTTTTTTTTGGCATTCGTGGAACCATAGTTTAAAATAACAGCCTATACTGTTACGATATTTACAATATAATGGTCATAACGGTCACGGTGTCAAAAAAACTGTAAAAATAACGGTCCATAACGGTCATAACGGCCGACATTTTGAAAATAACGGTCAAAATATCGGTCGACGATGATTTTTTTTTTCAAGTTTCCTTTCTCTTCTTTTTTCATTTCTTTCTTTCGCAAACTATTTGTGGAGCTTCTTAATACTATGTTAGAGCTTCCTAAGCTTATTTTTTCACCAAAACTCAAGTGATTTGCAAAATTTTGTGGATTCTCATATAATGGTTTCTTCCCTTCGCAACCACAATATCCTTATGTTCATACTCCAATGTTTTAATTAATTAATTAATCTTGATGCAGTAGTAAATGTTACTTGAAAGTTGAAATTCAGACACAATTTACTTGGTTATTGAATAATTGAGTATTGTACATCTTTACTACTACTATTAGTTTCTTGACTTTAAGTGTTTAACACTAATGATTACTTCAAAATTATGGTTGCAATGCAACTGTAAAATTTATGATATTTAGACTTATTTTAATATATACATGTAAGCCTATTTAATTCATAGCAGTCTTTATAAGTATCAGATAAGACAGCGATACGGGATATAATGACTTAGGGGGGACCGATATTTTGCTTTTAAGTGTTTACTAATGGAGAAAGATATTGTTTTCTAGCATTTTAGAATATTCTGGATTTTTTGGATATTTCTCGGAATTTTTCAGGGTAAAATAAAAATTAACAACACGATGGACCGCGAACCGCGATACAATGTGATGACCACGACGGCGACCGCGACTGCGATTTTGAACCATGCGTGGAACCCAATATGTAATCCAAACCATTCAACATTTTCACAAAACTAACAAATCACAACATGCGAAGTTTCATATCTTACGTCCTCATAAATTTTAAGAATTATATGAAAAATGCAAAAACAACCTAATCTCGTTTTTTTTATTTTTCTGCACTCATGTGAGCCCTGAATTCGTGATTCAAACCATTCAATACTCATAGAAATAATAAACCCAAAGGTGAAGCTTTTTATATCTTAGATCCACACAAATTTTGAGAAAAAAAAAAAAAACCGAATCCTACTTTCTGATTTCTGCACTTTTGTGGGCCTCCAATTCATATTCTAATAGAAATTATTAACTCTAGTGTATGAAGTTTCATATCGTAGATCTTCATGGGTTTGGAGAAATATGTGAAAAACACAAAAACAACATAATCTCATTTTTTTATTGTTTGCACTAGTATGATCCCCCAATTCAAGATCCGAACCATCCATTGTGTTTGAGCCCCACTATTTCCTCTATGGACAAACTCTGGGGTCTTGGGCCCCAAAGCTGAACAGGAACTGAGATAGATCATTACTTCCTGTTCCTCTTCCCACCCCCATACATTAATTTTTTTATATTTACACATCCAATTAAAAATAAACGTGGTATAATAAATTTCACATGAAAATGATATGAAAATGGAACTTGAAAACAAATGTTGTAATACATCCAACATATGTAAACACATAAGAATTTTACATATGTAAGTTTCATTTACTATTCCCATGAATAAAAAAACAAAGGACCCATAACAAAATAGCAATATTGTTTACATAACTTAATAATAAACAACATTGTATCAATTATACGCCTAAGAGAATTCATTTGACTTCAATGCATAGCTCCAGCAAGAAGAAGATATATAGTATAAATTACCTATCTTCATTGGAAGCTGAACTTTCATTACCAAAAACAAGCCCGCCAACTCCCTGCACAAAACCACAATTTAGAAAAGTGATTATAATATTCACAAACTTTATTCTAGAATTTTGGTGCCATTACATATCAACCACTGCACAAATAACATCATTAAGTTAATATTTCTGGAGCTATCAACAAGAGACTTCTACAAGTTTGAATTTCTCTCAAGTTATTAACAAATAAATTTTAAATTAAAAAAAAAACATCTAAAAATAAAATATATAGATGCAAACAATATTAAGTAATAAGATAAATTTATACTATAATTATGGGAAACATAAAATTGATGAGGATATAAGATGAAAGATAAGCACCGGATGCATGACAGTCTGAGTCATGAACGAAGACACTACAAGGAAGTACTAAGGCTCACATTGTAATCATTTGGAAGGTAAAGTAACTTGGTGAGGATAAAACTAATATAACCTGGTTTGACATAATCTTTAGAGCACCTACTCATGATCAATCCAACCTTTTCAACCTCAAGTACGACCCATTGACCCAATGGTTTTACACTTCAATTTAATACATCAACATATATAACTGTCGGAATAAATCTCACAAAATATGCATAGTTAAGATGCCATTAAACTTTCAGACCTTTAATTCATGAATTAATAATATAAATGCAGTGGATTCTTTTCCCAGTATCAATGCATAATGATTGGTATGCATCCAGGTGGCCTTATAACAGGAAAGCATGGAACTATATCAAATCATTGGTGCTAGTTGGTCATAATAAGTAAACACTTTGCCAGGAGGCTGTAAACACCAAATCATGCTTCAACCTCACCCTAGATCAACATAGCGTTGTTTAAGGTACATGTTATTTAAACTGAAAGAACAGTTTTGAAAATCGAAATCATATCACAAATCGTTCAATGGGTTGAATCAAATCATATCCCAAATCATATTGAAAATATACGATTTTTAATTTTTCTGCTAAAAAGATGAAAAAAAAATAGGGGTTATTTATAAGTCCATCTATAATAGAATCAATACAATAACATATAAGACTTTTATAGAATCATATAAAGAACATTAGTGATATATATGAGCTATATTAATATATCATAAATGATATGTGTGTGCATTGTTTCATATTTTAAGATGAGAAAGTCTCCTTGCACTGATGGGGAGCCCGGGCGATCGGTGCCTGTAGCATGGCTGTTTTAAGATATCAACATTACTAGGAAAAATAAACAAGTTGAAGCATTTTTTTTCTCTTTAAACAAAAAAATATATAGAAATAAAATCCAAATCATCAACATTATATGGTTAATATATCTCCTGAAGTTAACAAGAGGTTTATGGAGAAAAGACAGAAGAGAGAAAAAAAAAGGAATGTAGGAGGAAACCCATTCATAAGGTCAAATAGTCCAATCACGTATATTCCTTATGTATCTCTAAAACCTCAAAATCCCCATAATAAAACACTACCAAAAAAAAACGATAGAAATAATGTAAAAGAAAAAATTATTAATACTAGCCACTCAGTTGTGACTAATCCTGACTAAACAAATCACTTTAATCATAAGATTATATAAAATAAGTATAGAATAGTAAGATTCACACTTGAAACCTAAGATTCATCTTTAAATGGGATTCATTGCATAGATGTGAATATTTTACCCTTAGGATTCAATACAAATCATAGGATTTTAATAACAATTTCCACAAAAAAAAAAAAAAAAAACAGCATTATTTTCAATATAATGCATTTTATACAATTTTCCCATTTCCAAAACAGTCGCAATAATATAGGCAAATTCAATACATGTAACTTAGATGAAAAAATTATATATTGATTCGACAAATTTAATCAATGAATCAAAGCCCATTAAGTAGCAAACCCACTATTTCTATATAGAAATGTGTTTTTTAAGCTTATTTATGAAGGCAAAGAATATGTTCCAACCTATGATGCACAGGCCACAGATACTTCAAAATGGGCAATGAATCGTTTTGTATTATATCGGATACTTCACTTTTTACATGTAAAATCCGTGTCCCTGCCGTGTCCACGGTGTGTCCTTATCGTATCCATACTGAATCTGGGCATCATAGGTTTCAACAGCAGGCTCGCCGAAGTAAAGAACTGCAATGATCATGCACCAAGCACAAAGGGAACCGAAAAGGCCAAATCACCAAGGCAATGAACAAATGAGAACAAAAAGCAATCCTTGATAAGGATTCCATTGTCAAGTTTGCACCCTTAAGTATATGTGAGTGTGACTTTCAAGAAAATCCTTCAAGTCATCAATTACGGTAGCCATTCTGTAACGCGCACACCCAAGTAAGATTGCAGGAATCTCCATTTGAAACATGGACAGGACCCATCTTTTTTTCTTGAAAGGTGGACCCTCCTACTCCCGCCTCTCCAGAATACAGAATAAAATAGAATCGGGTTTTGAACCACCCTCTCAAAGAGATACCCACTTGAAGGTCATGGGCATAACCCCTCTATCAATGCCCTCCAACTACTTCCAATCAAGAAACTCAAACAATGATCCAGCAAAGTGCTTCAATTCTAAAGCCCAAGAGATCCCTCGCCTCATAATGAGGCTAATCAGGCCAATCGCCAACATAGATTTGTTCCCAAAGCATCCACTTCTCTCTTTCCAAATATACCATAATGCAACTGCAAATGATCTCATTTAAAAATATTTCCTCTAACCTTAGGAAAGAGGAACCTCCATCACACGAAGTCACCTCCAAAAACCTAATATGTATTGGACCTTCAGCTTCACCACCTTTTTACATTCTATTTGTACATTCGTTTATATTTGAAAATCCAAAAACAATTAAATAAAGATTTAACTTTTATTTTCTATACAATTTTCAAAAAAATTATTCTAAACAAAAAAAATGACCAAAATAAACTTCCAGGGTGGATCTATTGGCTGACAGAGAGTTTGAGACCGTGCTTATAAGTAATACGCCTAATTTTTATACTATAACACAATGACTTGAAATTTGAAGCAAAGGGGGCGGGGGCGGGGGCATTCAATTACTTGGTATAGAATTCCTAGGAATTCATGCTAAAAGGGAGATCTTTATAGACTTTAAGGAATACTAGAGTGTTGAACTATGCAGTGGAGATGTCATCTCATTTCCTCTGCAATTTAATTCGCTAAGGCGGTGGGAAGGTTTACCATTTCCTACCAAAGGGAAGGTTCACCCTTAACCGGTCACTTTTAGCCATTCACTCCTATACAAAGCATAGCTTAGGAGACCTAGTAATTCAATACCAATCAAACCGGCAGACCCTTTAAGGATCAGCCGATCAGGTAAGTTAACCTTCAGAAATTCGTTGAATCAGCAAGATGAAAGAAGCGCAGAAGAGAAAGATCCAAACATGTAATAATCAGAACTTCTAACCACACATCATCATCAATAAAAGCTTCCACATGCAGATGCAACAGAGCCAAGGTCACCAGAAAAGAGAAAACCTAACAATTGAAGATTCAAGTACCTGAGCGACGGCATTGAGATTTATGCGGCCGAGCTTGAAATCCATCGAATTGGGAAATCACAGGAAGTCCTTCTTCTTTTTCTTTCTTATTATTCTTCTATTTGAGCAATCAATGGAGGGGAGGAGGGAGGGGTTTTCTTTTGATCTAGGGTTTGTCTTTTGATCTTGTTCAGTGAAGATATCTGAAAAGGGGATTTGGAGATCATTTGAATTAGAGTTTGCTATAATCAGAACAAAGAGAAATACAAAAAGAAGTCAAAATCCATGCAGAAGCTGATCCATGAGACATTGAGACCATGACCTGAGATTTAATGAATATTCATCAAAGGAGAAAGAGATGACACTGATGAAAATGCGATATGTATTTATACATAGTAGGCGTAGGCCTCCGGGCCCAGGGGTCTGAGCTGGACAGTTATTAATAAATTTGTTTTAATGGATCACTCAAGGGCAAGGCCAAGGGAAAGGAATAAAAATAAAGGAGAATCATGAAAAATAATTTTTAGTTTTTTTTTTTTAACAACTCATCAAGTGGGTTGGGATCCAAGAGAGAGCCCGCTTATATGGAAAGATAGCGAGTTGTAACTTGCAACCCCAAAATCCATATGAAACTTTTGGATTTATTCCTTAGACACAAATTGCATGTTTGGGTCTGCACCCCTCAAAGTAGAATTTTGGATCCGCCAGTGAATACAACACACTCACGTGAGAAAAGAACCTACACATGTGGGAAGAGGTAATGTGCCCAGGGTTCGAACCCAAAGTAGCCAGGTGAGAAGTGTCGCTCCTTATCACTCACGGAAGCGGTGATGTATCCAAGGTTCAACTTTTGAAAGTTAGTTTTAATTTTGAGATGGTTTTGGGACCTGTTTCTTCTTTTTTTTTTTTTTAACTGAATTCTAGACGTTCCAACTTTGTGTTTTTAAAATCAGTTAAAATTGAGGAAATCAAGATGGGAATTTAAAAAAAAAAAATGAACACAAAATAAGATCCCACTTTTGATGGCAAATGTTGGAGGGAGATTGACAAAGGACACACACCATATGAAATCGTTTACCCCCTCAACATCTAATAATATTTCATTTGAGTCCATATGATTATGAATTTCTATATATCTAATTTCAAGGATTAATGGGCTCTATTTGGCAAAAATGAAATTATTTTACAAAGAGGAAGAATGATTGTGAGTTGTTCTTATTAATTATATTTTATAATCTTTTGTTTTATGAAGTGAAAGTATATTTATCAAGTTTTACAAAAAAAGAAAAAAGAAAATTTTCCAAGAAGTAGATAGTGATTAATGTACGATCTTAATTCTTAAGCAACAGATAAAATATTAAGAAGAAAACAATTTCACGCAACTTTCAGAAGTCGTTGCACCAGGTCACAAGCTCATGTGCACTTCTCATGCACCAGGCTCCCTAACCAACTGGGCTCTAGCTGGGAATGGTTTGGATCCACCTAATTCCCCATTCTTTTCCTGGGAACACCAAGGACGTTGGTCATACCATACCATACGTGGAATCACAATAAATAAAAGTTTGTGTAGAATGGTCTAGTGGTGGTGGATCGATGGTGTAATTGACTTGGACGGGAAATAAGAGTATCCGAAAGAGGACAAGGTTTGCATTCGGAGGTTGAGGGTTTGAAACTACACTATCACACTGGGACTACAGGAAATTTATCTGGCTCCCATTAGGCCCACAGGAATTATTCTGGCTCAAATGACTAGGACACCCTCCGTTATAAATTTTAAAAAAAATGCACTGTGTAACTTTGCTTCGTGGTAAATTATCTTTCATTTGAATCCATGTCAAAGGCATGGCAATGGTAACCCTGGGTCATTACAAAAAAAAAGGCATGGCAATGGATCGGGTCAAATGGGCGACCTGCCCCACACTGCCCCTTCCAATTTTTATTTTTCTAGTCCTGACACAGTCACACACAGGATTGGATGATCACTTGAACGACATAGGCCATAGGTGACCACCTCTGTGGGGCCCACTTCGGGAGCACGATTAGATGCAGGCTCACCCTCACACACTATAACTGAATTGCTGCTAGACTCAAGTGCGATACCGATACGGACCATGTCAATGGATTTTAATTAAGACCCAACTTTTGTTCTACTATCGATTTTTGGTGGTCATATCTTGATCATCATTGATCATTAAGAGCTGAGATTTGATAGGATATTATGCCAACACCACTCAATCATGAGTGTATGTTGGCGGCGGTTAGGATCATCTGGATGCGCATGATAACTGATGTTCCTCTTGTCAAAACAATCATTTGACTTTTACATATATAAACATGGGGCCAGCTCTCCTAAGCTGAAGCTTAAGATAAGGTAAGCTGAAGTAAGCTCAATTACGTAGTGGGGCCCACTTGGGGACCCATATGGGGATGGGGGTGGGGGGGATTTCAAGGACTCCCTAGGACCCTCCTTCCTACAAAAAATCAGCTCAAATCGTGGTTTCTATCATCTCCATCTGGGCACCAAAAGTTTAATGGTCAACGGTCTATTTGGATTGGTACATAGTCGATCCAACGGTCTAGTAAATTCGGATTTAACCAAAAGTTGGTGGGCTCGTGCAATTTAAGGGGGTCGTGTGTTTGGTCCATTTGGATGGATCAATGGTGGGCTTTAGAAGCGTTAGCTTACGGAATCACATCATAAGCTTAAGCTTAGGAGAGCCTTGCTCCATAAACATTACATATGTATACAGTTGTTCATGTGATAATGGTGATTTTGACATGTGTATCATCTGCTCATATACCATATCCTTTCTTCTCATGATCGATATAGCCAATGTATTTTACCAGATGAACACTATCCTTTCTTCTGTTTTTACTACCCCTATATAGAAATGTTCTGCACAAGATGTCACTCTCCATGTTCTTTTCGTTGGTATGTGACAAACATTCCTCTGACTTACTTTGCATGGAGAGACACATACAAAATGTCACTCGCCATGTTCTTTTCATGCCTACGTGACAAATATCCCTCTCTTACTTTGCATGGAGAGACACAAAGCCTACAGAAATTAGGTGTCTTATGGTAAAACTTTCACCATAATGTCCTTGCTCGACATAGTTGGCCACACCCTACAAAGCACAATAGCCATAGGATGAGAAGAACCCACCATGGATACCGTAGGCCCGCTTTTATCACTTTTATCACTTTCACGGATCATCTTATCTCTGACTAACTGCCTGCAAAATGGATGGTTAAAACAAATTTTGAGAATCCGTCCATTTTGTACTCGTAACAAATGACCTTGGGTCCAAAAATCAAGGCAATGTAACCCTCACTATTGCACGGTTTAACCGACCATAGGTGTGCTCCACTGCTTAGCGTAAAGATCTTCATTCAGTACTTACATGGCCTTTGTTTCAGGATTCAAGTCATAGAAAGTAATGTATTTGAATCTTTGATCTAATCTTGAATTGGAATTATGTTTCTCTTACATGATACAGGTAATGTTTTGGGAGATGCTTAACCAAGCACATCACCCATAGCAGAATGAGAAAAGTAAATGGAAAATGCCAACAGAGTTTGGTTAGTGATGTATTATATCTCAAAGCTTTTTCCCCTCTGATGCCGATGACCAATCTTGAAATACATTTCTGAAAAGTGGTAGTTGGAAGAGTCCCTTACTCCACAAACTGACCAATGGCATGAGATGTTCTCCCTGCAATTTGCATGTAAAAGAGTAGTTATCAGGCAAGTGTTGCCTGCTTGATTGCACATGATCATAATGATGCGAATGCTGTCCAGGAAGGTTTGACTCGTCCTTGCCATCAACTTGCTTGCGTGGCCTAAGTCCAAAGTCTACAGTTATAGTGGTGGAGAACAGAGATCGCCGCATCCAGACTCAAGATTAACTTGGAATTTGATGTCCTAAGTCATCAAAAATGGAAAAGAAAAAACAAAACAAAGAAGCATTACTAATCAGTATTTGTCAATAATAAAGTAGAATGACCAAAAGCTAGTGAACACAAGAACATCATCATCATCAAAGCCTTGTCCCAAGTATGTTGAGGTCGGCTAGTGAACACAAGAACATATACAATATATAATACACTGAGTACTAGACTAGTTATTTAGATAACTTTCAGTGGATTCAGCATGCAACAATGCCTAATAACGTGTGCATCCGGGGGTGGGGGGGGGGGGGGGGGTGTTTAATTATTGAAGGCCGCATACACCAAAATTACAAATTTACAAATTTTATTGAGAAGTCAAACAAACTCTTATTTCTTTCTATTTCTTTTCCCCCCTAATGGGTTTACAGCAGGTTATGCCAAATTCAACTTAGGTGCACCACTCAATGTGAGGCCCAATGTTTACATCCAGCTTAATCGCGCACGGCGCCAAGCCCTGCCAGGAGAAAGCCAAAACTAACTGTTTCACTTATTTTCATGTTGTGAGAAGAGGAAGGATGCTTCTAGGATTCCTTCGACTAATTTTGGAAGATAACAACCACTTCTATCAGAAGATCTTAACATTAAAATATAGAATGTATTGTTCACCCAACTCAGTAAAACAAAAAAAGAGAGAAAAGTGGCACCCATTATTACTTAAATTCATTCTTAACGATTAAAACAAGTCTTCAACTTCCAGATTCATACTGATCAATTTCTAGTTCTCAAGATTTTTTAAATCATTTTTCACAACTGGTGTGGCTTTTTGGGTGCTCTATGGTGCGCCTTTATCCAACTCAGCTGAGTCCCATGGACTAGGCTGAGTTGACTTAACTTAAGGGCGACCAAGTTGTCCCATGGTTCAAGTATTAAAGCACTGGTAAGATCCAAGGCGCATGTAACTGAATGAAGAGTTATATTAGTGTCAATATACAGCCTGCACAAAGCTCCATAACAAGAAAATTAAAATGGATACTAATGAACAGAAAGACATCAGTTGAGAGCATACTTACATCTACTCTCTAGGTCACGCCTGCCTTGGTTGTATGCGAACAGTTGCTACTCAGTCTCTTCCCGTGAATTCTTGAAAGGCTAGCATCAGAATCCATTCCACAATCTTTGACTGATCCAAAGCTCAAAGATTTTGTACTGCCATCCAACGGCTCTTCATCTAATGTGAAATCGAGTTGCTTCTCCAGAGACTTGAGAATAGCAGTTCGTTTTGACTTCAACCGGTATGGTGGAGAGACACTGAAGACCTTCCCATGGAAAGCCTCAACTCCGTCATTGCCATAACCAGCTGGACTTTCACATGGACTTGCATTGTCACACCCCAAATGACCTTGATCATTACTTCCTGTTTGTTCTTCTTTGGGAGTATATGAACTTCCCTGGACCTTTGTACCATCTGTTACGTCATTTTTAAGAGGTGTGCAATGGGTTTCCCTCTTTCTTTTCCTTAGTATGGAAGGAGTATTAGGAAAGCTCTTAGCTGCATTCCTTAGTATAGATTCTGCAGTTTCAGGACTTGAGCCAACACTTTTCGCAAGAGGAGTGAAACAACCAAAGGGGGATTGTGACAAACTTATCGAGTGGCATGCGTGCTGCATGTTGGGGAACATGGTAGAAAAGGTGGCATCCATGGAAGCCTCACAATTCCCTGACACAGGCTCATAGCACAAAGAACCAATTTTTGGAGTCCCTATAATGTAGGTTTGATCAATTTCACCATGTTTACTATTAGAACAGTGATCGACTTTTGCTGCCCATTTCTTGGAGTCAAAATTGTTGAGTCCATTGACAGGTACATTTGTTGAAGTGTCTGTATCAGGACATTTTGTGGTTGAAGGCTCCAACTGATTATTGCAGTTTTCATCCGGCTGACAATGTGGGGTTGTCAGGCCAGCATGTATAGCATCTGAAGTCCCTGAGAGAGTTTGGTCAATTTTGTCCAAACTTTTATTAGTGCAGATCAAAAGTTTTCCAGTAGCTTTTACAGTATTTTTGGTATCACTTTGCATGGGTGTCTTTGGAGTTGGTGGAAGTGTCCCAGTAGCCAGGTAGAAATCCAACTTTTTCTTCAAGGAACTATTCCAGTGATTCTTTATTGAGTTATCAGTCCTGGAGACACAGATAAAGAAGCATTTAATGCAGTAAATCTAATTTAAATTGAAAGTACGGAGCAATAGATATGACAAAATTTTCAATCCTCGTTTCCGAATGGCCTATGAGTAGAGGTACTTAAGAAGCAAAGGACTAGAAAAGTTTGGTGCAACTATCCATTTAAAATCAATCAATCGGGGTGAAATTTCGCCTGTTCCCAGTCAATGATCCCCTTCTTCACATACCACCTAAGACCGTAAATTTGCACGCATCCATTGGTAGGACGTGAACTGAAAAACCAGGCTATGGATCCAAGATGTGGACCTGTTTTTAATTCAGGTCCAGGTCCAGGTTCAAGTTTGGGTTGAGGGGATAGGGAAGTTGAAAAACTACTAGCACTTAAATATGGCAAAGAAAGGCATCTTCGTAGGGCCTCGATTTGTGCCCAGAACGAGCCTCTTTATTTGGGTCTGGATGGCTGTTCGGACCATTAAAATTTAAATCAGGGTATGGATTCAATCCTGTAAACCTACACTCGAGACGGTTATGGGTGTAAAGCAAGATATTGTTTATTTCCCTCTGGTACAACTCACTCAAGGTTCTTTACTTAGGTCTGGATGGCAGTTCAGATCATTAATTTAAATCAAGGTATTGGTGAGGTCCTGTAACCTAGACTAGAAATGGCTATGAGTGTAAAGTTACAACTTACAAGAGCTTTTTTTCTTCCCCGCTCTGGTACAACTCACACATACCTTCCCAAGTCCCTAACCATTAGTGCTATCAATGGGGATCGAACTCTGGTTGTTTCTGCAGAGCGTGGAGAGAGAGGTGCCTCACAATGGAGTTAACAATGCATTGGCAAGTAAGAGCTTTTGGTGAAGTTGGGGATGATTAGGCCACAAATCCTCTATAAAATATTTGAATCCAAGTGATCATGATGATACAAGTTGAAGGAATATCTATCCTGTCCCCAAGGATGAATACAAAATATAAATCTAATCTACTAGAGATAACAATCTATTATGGTACACCATATGAGTTTCATGATCCCTCGGCTTTGACAATAGGTACAGCCGTACAGGTGGTCCCTGTTACCAATTCGGGCCTGAGACTAGGTCCAGGGATGTTATGGACCTGACCCATCTCTACA
Source organism: Litsea cubeba (assembly GCA_012931725.1). Lineage (NCBI taxonomy): Eukaryota > Viridiplantae > Streptophyta > Magnoliopsida > Laurales > Lauraceae > Litsea > Litsea cubeba. The sequence continues at coordinate 49,153,291 of CM022945.1, read as the reverse complement.
TAAAGGTGGGCCGCATAAAGCAGCCCTCACCATAGGCGGCTCTTTCTACAGCACTCCTCTCTAATACTACATTGAAAATTATTATATATGTAAAATTATTAGCACTAGTAATTAAAGAAAACCAGTACTTAGTGTTATCAATTGAGCCACATCCTAGACTGTCAACATGGCAGTAAACACTAGGAAATGAAGATTATAAAACTTGCACATAGAGGGCAAGTTATGAAAACAATAAATTCCACCACAGCTGATACCTGCCAGGTAAAATCTTTGCAATTTCTGCCCATTTATTCCCATGGATTTGGTGGGCTTTCATGAGTGCAAATTCCTCCTCCAATGTCCAAGCATCTTTTTTTATTGTTGGGTTCAAATGATTGTGCCACCTGAAAAGTAGTTTGAAAACCATTTGTTAAGAAATGGAAATGATCTAATAAAATAGTCAGCTTTACCAATGGAAGAGGAAAAAACATGGATGTACACTGACTATTCATATTTTGGAAACCTGAGAGCATCACAACATTAAACCAGAACAATTCTAGGAAACCATAGGTGTTTAGATAATCATCTTTATGTTGATTGTAGAATAACTCATTGGTAAAATTCTATAATATGACATTTGTGCATTGGCTGAAATTTGAGTAGGACATAAAAATGCAATAACAAATGGTGATTTTTGGTATTCTAAATGTAGTGTGTCAATCGCAAACTAAAATGTGAAATATAAATGGTTGTTAAAATGTTGAGAAAGTTTTAAGCACCAGAGTAGGACTACAAAGGCATATACAATTTTAGCTGCTTTCACTCAAAACCAAATATAGTCGGGCAGATTAGAAAACCATAAAACAATCATGTCCAACTGCCAAAAGAATGGTCAGTCAAGTAAAGAAAGGATACACCTAAACAAACTATGAGCTAGCAAAAATCTTAGACAATAACCTAGATAAAGCATGGAAACTTAGTTGCCAAATCGGTAATGAAGATAATGACGAATCAACACCCAAAAGATAATGGGAAACCAAGAAATATGTGGACGTGAAAAATACTTGGGTAGACAGGGACTAACAGCTTGAATGAGTGCTCAGAAAAAAGAAATTTTAGCCAGATTCTTTCTGTTTAAAAAAAGAAAAAGAAAAAAGAATCATTTGCCTAAACCCTCTAGAACTATTATGCATGGATTCTTCAAAATGGGCAACGTATCATATTGTATTGTGTCCAATACTTCACTTTTTATATGTAAAATCCATGTCTATGGCGTGTCCCTGTCTTATCTGGGCATCATAGCTCTATACTCATTCCCTATAATCAGAGGTTGGCTTTGTGAGTTCTAGTGTTCTACAAAAACCTACTCATCCCTTTTAGGTGATGCTCTCTGATGTGGCTTCCAAGTGTTGTTTGGCATCCCCTTTCTCCTAGCCCCTTGCACTGGTAACACAGTTTTTTGTACAGGGGATTACTTTGGTCTTTTAAACACATGCCATTTAGAAGAAGAAGAAAAAACCCTAAAAAATCTCGTATTAGTAGATGCTATCATCTTATTAAAATTACCTCTCACGACACTGTTTCCCAATGCGACCAGGTACCGATTTTGCTATATCAGCCCATTTTCTAGCACCATACTTGGAGACCAGTTCAACGATCTTATCATCTTCCTGTGAATCAAATGAACAAGAGGGGAAACAATTTGAGAGTCATTAACTTGCAAGGAGCTGTTAATAAGCATATATACAAGGACAAAAGTCAGCATAGGGAAACCTCTTGGGTCCATGGTCCTTTAACTAGTTCAGGATTAAGAACTTTCTGCCATCGATGCAAACATTGCACTTCTGATCTATCTGGAAAAGATTCAGCTGCATGGCATAAAGTCATCCAAATAAATCATAAGACTCCATCCAAACATTTGAATGAAGATGAAAGCACCCAGTCAAAATTAACTTCAAAATGATAAATCCCATTTCAGAAATTTCTCAGCAAGATAATTTTTATCGTATAGTTTTAGAAGATGAGAAAAAACAACTGCTGTTCCATAATGTGTTTTTCTTCTAGATTCCTCCCAACAGACATCAAATCCACCTTTGCTGTTGTTTTATTGTTATTCTTTTCTTACCACTTGAAAGGGAAGGGAACGGATCGTTCTCATAATATATGACATGCTTTTTCTCTGGGACACAAGTACACAAACACAATTGCACAAATGCGTGAATTTGCTGATACATAATTCCAATTTATTTTCTCATTTCGTTTAGTTCATATTTCAAACCACAGGACGTTTTCTTCCAAGAAAAGCAAGAAAATAGTCCAGAAATAAATTTTGAAAGATTTTTTGTCCATTGAGCCAAGTCACTATGAGTCTATGACAAAAATTGTTTCGCAATAAAAGACAATTGTACACCAAAACACTACAACGCGTACCACACCTGGACTCATTAATATTTTTCAATATATTTTCTTACTTCATTTAGTTCCAAAGAACTTGACATGTTCCTTATTTCCTCCAAGATTTCCAGGAGGATTTCAGAAAAAAAATATTGTGAGGAATTTTTTTTAATTTGGCCGGAGAAACTAAGTCAAACCACTATGAAAGTAATTACTATTGAGATAGTGAGATAGAAATACATGTAAGAGGTGATGAACTGGTAAAACTAGAGAAAAGGAAGAAAGAAAAACCTATCTTCTTCCAACATTTCCCCTTGAAATGTTTGACAGCATCTCCTAATTTCTCATCCTGCAACATGTTAACAGGTTAGAAACTAAATGCAATACCAAGTATAATGAAGAAAGCAGTAAGCCTATGTTCACACCATATTTCAAAAGAAAAGTAAATGAATGCTGTTGAACAAGCAAATACATGAAACTTCAGTACATGGTTGGACAGGTTGCAGTTATTTTGGACCAACACAGTAACCTATACCATTAAAGCTAAGGATGAAAATTAGCAAAGACCACAATCTGAAAAGGTCAGCCTGAACTCTGACGTAAAACATGTTTAAAATGCAATTAAAAAAAAAACTTAAAATGCAACTCATCCTTAAGAAATTATATAAAGTTTGGCAGTGTTTTCCTTTTTGAAAAAAAAAAAATACTGAGACAACAGCTTCTTATTTGCCTGCTAGATATATGATGGCAGTAATTCGAAAGAACTAATCAAATTGCTCACCTCCTCTTGTGTCCACCCCCCTTTTGCTCTTCTTATAGGACCAGTAGTCCTCCTGGACACAAAGTTAGAACATCTCCTTAGTTTCTAAAGAAATTCTTTACTACCAGTGCTGCTATTGTAAAACAAGCAATAGTAGATGAAACAATACTCAAACAAAACAAAATAATAAACAAATTGAAATATAAAACATATCACAATGTGTTCATCAGAAATGTAACACTTCAAACATTAATAGAACTGTATTGTAACTAAAGATTTATAAATTTAACATTAAAAAATAAAAAAGAACTAGAACTTTCCAAAAACAACTGGGACTAGGGAGCACCAGGACAGCCCAGGCCCAACCTGCTGGCGGGTGGGGTTCAGGCCTTGGGTTATAGAAAGTGGGTTGGGCCTAGATCTAAATTTTTGGCCCATTTAAAATATGAATCGGGCTTGGATCAAGCGATAGAAAGCCCTTTTTCATTTTTTTGGGAAATGGGAATCATTCAAGAGAATACTACTATTGACTGCAAGTCAGTTTAGAGAAGATGAATAACAAAATGTGGTGTCTAAAACTAGCATGCCTACTAATATGTGGATTATGCCATCCCTTTCTGCCCAGGTCGAGGCTCCTTATTTGGGTCTGGGGTGCAGTTCAGAGGAATTATTTAAATCAGGGGTATGGTCCTGTAACCTAGACTTGATTAAGTTATGGGTGAAAAATAAGAGAGCTTTCGGTGAAATTGAGGGTGATCAAAATGGTAAGCCACAAAGCCTTTATAACATATATAAATACAAATGAAGATGATGAATACATGCCTAGTAAAGACATCCAGCATTCAGTATGTGGATTCTGCCCTAGCCCTTTCTATTAGTTATGAGGGCCTTTTAGGTCAGTATCATGAGAAGATCACATTGAAGGTTTCAATACATGAGCAGGACTTCAATGGAGTTCTAGTCCAGAGTGATTAGGTTTTATCTTTAGGACTCAAAATAAGTTTGTTATCTCCAAAATGAGTTAGTGGTTAATATTTTCTGCAAGTTCTTGTATCATCCTCAACGTTCACTCAATGTTCAGGAGTCGTGACCATTGAGCTGCAAACATAACTGTCAGATTCACATCTTTTATTTCAATACTAAGTGCAAATTACAAACCCGGTTAATGTGTTTTAATAGTCTATACATCCTGAGGAAACAGTTTATTTCAAACGATTAGAGAAAGATTTATCATTAAGTTATTCACCCAAAAAATAAAAAACCTCCGATGCTTTTGTTCTGGGGGAAAACTGAAGGGAAACTCAGGATCAGTTTGAACTGCCAAGCCAAACTGTTCATACTATGATGTTTGGGGTCCCTCGATTGCCCTCAGGGCACTCATGTTGGTTGGATGTATGAGATTACAATTACATGGGTATAAATATGAGATACATGTTTTATGGAAAAAGGCACCAAAAACCAAACTAAAATCTAATCCAGCATAAGTTAGCCTTAAATCTGGATTAACAATTAATCCACATCTCTGGGATCTAAATTTTATAAAGAACATCAGAGAAAATTGAAACAAACATAACCTAGAATCCGTTTTCAGCAAATTGAGACACTCAACACCTAAAGATACAAAACCCTTGTGACTTGAACCCAATTCTAGAACTCCCTTCACATCTCTACAATGTAAGAAAATGTTTCTTGAAGACACAAAATTCAAATCTTCATTCAGACTCTCTCTCTCTCTCTCTCTCTCTCTCTCTCTCTCTCTCTCTCTCTCTCTCTCTCTCTCTCTCTCTCTCTCTGAGTAAAAAACTCAAATTCGGCATGAATTAAATCAGCAAAAACTCTAATATAGATAACAAAACCAGTATTATCCGAAAAAACTGCATAATAATCAGCTTGCACGAACTCTACAATCAATAAATAACATCATTGAGATCCAAACTTGACAAAAAAAAAATCACAATAAAGTCCCAGAAAACATAGATCAGAATCCAATTTCTGCAAATTCAGCACACCAGTAAGAAACATAACATTGCGGGGCCACAAAAGCCTGTTAGCTTCAACAAAAAACAACTATAAACCTCTTCAAAACTACATAAAAAAAAAAAAGCTAATTTTATAATTACATGAAAACCCAAACCCTAATTGGCTTTTCCACAACTTAAAACCAAACCAACAAGCAGCGCTCTAATTCAGCTCTCGTGAGTGAACAACCATTTTTCACCACACACAGCATCACATCATAACCAACTGATAAGCTCTAAATTAAATACGAAAACATCACTAAGATCCAGATCTCATCATATAAACTCGCAAACCAAGTACGGAGAAACATGATCCAGATTCCCAAAACCCACAAACCAATCATACCGATACGTAGGCGATGTTGTCTCTGCCGTGCTACAAACCCCAGGCGACTTAAACCCAAAACTACAACTCCCATCCGAGATCGACGAGCTCGAAGTCACACCATCTGATTGCTTGTTCGGATCACAGCTCTCCTCGTTCTTCACCTTCTTCTTCTCCATCTACAACCATCAACAAACCCCAAAAACCCAATCATCAGAACAGAAAAACAGAACCCCAATAAAAAAATCCCAACGAAAAACAAACAAAGTTACAAGCTTTAGATCTCCAGAATCCAACAAAACACAAACGAATCCGAAATTTTGAAAACTCACGAGAGAAACCCTAAATTCTTGCAATTCTGACCAAGAAAAAGAGTAGAGAATTCAACACAAGAAGCAAAAGAGAAGAGAAAGAATTCAAGAAACCTAAAACGAAAATATTCAAAACGAATCGAACACCGAGAACAAGATCAGTGGAGAGAACCGATAATTGGAGGGGGGAGAAAACCGTTACATGGGTGTGGAAAAGGCGGGAATCGTAACGGAAGAGATTTAGCGAGGAGACAGAAAAAGAGAGCGAAAATACGAACCCTGGAAGACAAGAAACCCCTCCGGAACGCTTTCAAAAAATCCTCGCCCGTTGAAAGGTAAGAGAAGGAAAGAGAAACACAAAAAGGAATATAAAATAACGGGCATCTAACGTCTCCGTCCCGATGACGTCAATCTGGACTGTCTACGCGCGTGTGAAGCTGGGAAGATCCCAAGGGTTTTTAAAAAGCACACGTGTGGCCGAAATTTCAGATCCACTATTGGGACTATCGAGCAGAGGAGGGCACTTAAGAGAATAAAATGAAAGATAATAAAATCTTTAGTTATGATGGTGTATTTGTGAAAAATGAGAGTTTTGCTATCTCTATATAAAAGTGAAAAATCTATCTTTGATAATTGTGAATTCTTAAAAATATATGCAAACTGTCATATCCACATGCACCGGGTAAAACTATGGAGAGTGACCAACAAACATAAGCATCGAACACATAAAATCAATTTTTCTCGATTATATGCATCAATATATAATGATATGGATATCAAATCTTTAGTTATATAAATCATCATTAAGGAATCTATATTCTAAAGGGACTGTGAATCTCTTAGATTTACAAATTCATGACGAACTCCTATTGAATTATCGAAAGCGTTTAAAATAAACGTCCTCTCCTTATATTGGATGTTCGGAAAATTTAACTCTTGATTCAATTATAAGAATAACATGATTAATACAAATTTATAGTCTATTAGTCATATACATTAATCGAATCATTATATATATGTCTAATCTTACAATAGAATCAACTACTAGTGAGATCAAATTGGAACATTTTGGATTTTCAAAATGCAGCTGTTAACTTGAAAAAATCAGAGAGTAGGCTCCATGGTGAAAATCTACACTGCCACACTAAGAAAAGCGCCAGTGCTTCACGTTCTTCTTGTGCTTTCCCTTACAGTTGTTAACTGTGTCTCCATTATCGTTTGGCAATGAATGTTTGAACCTCAAACGGCACTCTCCTTTTGCGGCCCGCGCCTTAAACCTCGAACATGTTCTGAGCCGTGGATTTGGCGCGGGTCATTTTCGGCCGTTAGATTTAGTCGGATGGGTGAGATATTAAGCGGGGGTTACGAAATAGGGACCTCTTAACTGATTGAGGGATTAAGGAATTGGTTTTTCAGATCTAGGAGTAGGAGGGTTAGATCTTCTTCAGTTTTTGGCCTCTCTAATCTAACGCTTGCTTGATTTGTCTTCAACTAATTAATATAATTTATTTAATATTGAACTCTTTGATCTTAAGCAACATAGAATTTAACTTCAAGGGGTAGTTCAGTTGCCCACGACCACGGTTTGCACCCGGAAGTTGTAGGTTATAAAATGCACTACCACATTGGAACCACAGGGAAATTTACATGGCTTTCCTCTAGACCCATGGAAATTAGTCCAGCCTACAGAGTTAGAAACCCTCCGATAGCAAAAAAAAAAAAAAAAACATGAAATTTCATAAAATCTATTTGATTTATTTCATTAAAAGAAGCCATATAAATATAGTATAATCAATAAGGATAAGCCATAAATGTTTAAACTTCTCCAATCTTATCATTAAGTAGAAAATATCATTGATCCTCATCACTTATCCTAACAAATCATGTCACTTGTTTTAACGTTAGAATTGTGGACATGGAATATTATGTGACTTTGAAACATTGATTGATCTGAGACAAAAGCTTTCCTTCAATTTGCTTGATGCAAGCCAGTCACATTAATTTCATTAGATTTGAGTCTGTCATATAATGGTGGATCAATAAATCGGTATAAGATAATATTATCTTAGTATTTAATTTTATTTATTCTCACCTTCATACATCTAATGGCAAGTATTATTTTAATTGAAGTAAAATTTGCAGTGTTATCTTATTTCTAGGACTCGTGTCATGTGCGTCCCTTAGATCAATAAAAAACAGTTGTCCGCCTAGGAGTTCACAAGTAGATGTACCTGGTAAGTAGGCCTGTCAATGGGCCGGGCCGGGCCAGGCCTGGCCTGGGCTTGGGTTGTCCAATCCAGTCCCAAAAATAGGACGGGCCTGTCAGGTGTTGTCCAATCCCTATCCTAAATTGAACGGGCCTACACCAAATCCCGTCCCGTACGGGCCTGGACTTAGTCAGATCATGAACATAAACAAAACATTCTCTAATTATTTCTATTGTCACCAGACAGCTGGTGTGAACCGGACTTTAAGCCCTCCTCCTTTTTTCCGGGCTTGGGACCGACAATGCGCTGCAACAAGCAACATAGCGAAGTTAAAAACTTTTTTTTTTTCCGATGACCGTAAAAAATCAGAAAATCAATATAAATGAATGAGTATCCTATAGGCAATATGGGTCAAGTAATGTAGGAACAGATAAAACCTTTTTTTGTTTCCGATGAAAGTAAAAAATCAGAAAATCAATAAAATGAATGAGAATGAGTATCCTATATGGGTCAAGTAACGTAAAAAAGAAATCAACAGAAATTATTTTTCTTTTAATATGTCTAAAACATCAGTTAGTGCATTCTCATCATTATCTAAATCACTATCACAAGTTGGGTCATGACTAAACCAATCTTGGGCACAAACTAATGCTTCTACCGTATTTGGTTTCAAAGAAGTCCTATGTGGGTCAAGTAACCTCCCTCCGGTAACGGTAGCAACTGGAATAGATAAAATATCACGAGACATTCAAGCTAAAATAGGTTACTTAGTTGAATTTAATTTCCACCATTGTAATATATCCATTGTGTCATCTTATTCTGCAGACTTGTTATCAAAATAACGATCTAATTCTATTTTTCTTCTACAAATACCTTATTGATGATTTCATTTCGATACTTAAAAAAAAGAGAACGAGCATTTCCATGTTCATCTTCACCAGCCTTTCTTTTAAATTGCCTACTAGTTGCATCCTTTTTATCTACTATCTGATCACGTTCTTTAGTACTAAATCTCACACAATACTCCTCATAAATCTTTTTAAATAGATTACGAGCTTCAATCATACGATTATTTTTATATTCCATTGTTTCATATAATATCTTAAAAACTCATTCCAAACACACTATCTTAGAGGAGGGATTAAGCAATATGACTATTTCAAACATTTGATTATAATTCTTCCAATATTTATCAAATTTTTCCATCATCACTTTAGCCATTCTTGCATAAACAAAATCAAGATTACCTAATTTTTGTACCAACTCATTATGTATTGTACAAACTCAAGTAAAAAGGTATGTATAGTTGGATACTTTCTAGCAGAGAATCTATTTGTAGCTTCATAGAACCTTTCCAAAAAATCATTAAGAGTAGCAACCTTGTCTCATTCCTCATACGAAAGAATCAAAGGTTTATAGTGTAAGTCATTTGTTAGAGATAGATAAGAAAAAACATCTCGAAAATACAATGCTGAAGATACCATACGATATGTATAGTTCCATCTAGTTTGAACATCAAGAGGCAATCCCCTTGTAGAACTTAGCCCTTTCACACTTACAATATCACGAAAGTGATGTATATGATTCAAGCTATTCTTAATGTATTCAACTACTTCCCTGATGTTCTCAATAATTGGGCTAATATCTTTAAGTCAATCTTTCACTATAAGGTTAAGAATATGTGCAGCACAAATTATATGAAAAAATTTACCATTTAAGATGAGAGCATTTGTTTTCATAAGTTGATTTCTAAGTGTCCTTACAATACAATCATTTGTAGAACAATTATCTACTGTCAAACATAATAATTTATTCTCAATATTCCAATTAAGTATACTTAGAGTAATACTGTAAGCTAGCACTTGGCCAGTGTGGGGAGGATCAACATTATGAAAGTTAATTATATGTGATCTAAGAACCCAATCAGAGTCAATATAATGTGCTGTAATAGCCGTATAACCTTAATGTTGGTTGAATGTCCACATATCTCCTGTGAGAGCAATCCTACTGGTGAGATCCTTGAATTCTTTAAAGATCTAATTCTTTTTTCCATTGTACATTTCCATACAATCTGCCTTCACAATGTTACGTGATACAATCTTGAATTCGGGTCATAGAGTCGCACAGAACTCTTTAAAACCTCGTTGTCCGACAACATTAATAGGATGATAATGTAATAACAACATTTTTACAAGGGCTTCTCAACTCTTTTTTTGTTCAAATTTAAAAACACCAACATCGGTTTTGTTTGAGCATCAATCCTTATAAGTTGTTGTTTTTTTTTACTTATCAGTGCTTGGTTTACTAAGACACGATTTCAAGTGAGAGGAGAGTAGATGAGAATGAGAAGAGGCAAAGCTTGGAAGTGAGAAGAGGCAGATAGAACGAATGTAGCTAGTTTTTTTTTTTTTTTTTCGCTGGAGGCATCTGTTTTATTAGAAAGGGAGGGCGAAGTTACAAAACCGCCCCTCCTAATTAGTCGTTTTTTGATGTTAGTGGGGCAGTTTGGTAATATATAAATAATTATTATTAAATGACTTTGCAGCGGGCCGGGCCGGACCTGAACGGGCTGGGTTGTTTTTGCCCAGTCCTAGTCCCATTTTGGCCGGACTTTAAAATGTACTGTCCAAGCCCAACCCACTCGGCTCAAATTTTTTTTAAAATCCCTGTATTTTCGGGCTTGGGCTGTGCCGGGCTTTTTACCCATTTCAACGCATCCCATTGACAGGCCTACTGGTAAGTATTATCTCATTTTCTTTTCAACTGCCTGCAAGCTTAAGCTATGTGAAAAGCTACACTTAAAAAAAAATGGAAGGCCATGAGAATAAGCTTGGAAACCTATTGTATTCACCGCTTGTTTAAATATTTTGCGTTCATAGAAATACAGGGTAAATGGGATTTCCAGGGGTGGACCCAAAAGTTCTTCATTGGGGGGCCACTATGTATGAAAAATATTTTGGGATGGCCGCATATAAAAAATGAATGTAGTTTTTAAAATATATATGGGTTTTTCTGAAAATTTTTAGGGGACCATATGTAGAAAATTATAAAATATATATAAATGGTAAAGGTTTTTTTTTTGAAAATTTGGGGGGGCCCTTTAAAATCTATAGGGGATTTTCTGAAAATTATTGGGGGGCCATAAGTAGAGAATTATAAAAGGAATTTGAAAGGTAAAGGTTTTTTTTTTTTTTAATTTTGTGGGGAAGGGGGGCCATGGCCCCGAAAAAAATACATTTATTCAATAATGACTTAAAAATAAAAAATAAAAGGAAGATATTATTTTATATTTAAAAATGAGGACATCCTCATTTTTGTAGTTCTAACTTGGATGGCTAAAACAAGAATGAAAGAAAATAACAAGAGGATTTTACGGGAAAGGTTCCGGAATATAGCCATTCATCGGAAAGGGTCACTGCAAATTATACAACACTAACGGGGTCCATCGTGCACTGTTTCATTTTTTTTTTTTCAACTTTGAGAGGAGTGACGCTAGCGTCGCTCGTATCTGATGGGGGAGATGCCAGCGTCACTCGTCACGGCATCTCCTGGTCTCTCATTCTTCCTCTCCTCCTCTTTCTCCATCTCTGATTCCAGGAAAATCAAACCAAGCCCTAATCCATTCCTTTCCAGTTGGTTCCGTGGGTGCTATGATGGTCACTTTGAGTTGATGAAAGGATGATGGAGGTTCTTTAGGTGTTATGATATGATGGGTTCCATTGCAGTAATTTGTTCCCATAGCACCATTTGCGGCAACAACATATTCATTTTCCATCAGTTTAGCTGCCCTTGTATCATCCCTGTTTGACCACTGAAGATAACTCTTGTTCGTGGCATGTTTTTTGACCGAATGTACTGTGCACAAGAGAAGTATGAGTCCCCCTCTAGAAATGATTGGTCATCACTTTCATCTTTAATTGGACCTCTTTCCTGCTGTTCTGGGACACTCCCATGCCCTGTCCCCTTTTCATTGTCACTTGGGTAGTCGATTTCATGTGCTAGAAACTAGGCCTCATCTTCGATAGGCTGTCTCATGTATCCAACGTCCTCGTCATCATCATATTAATCAGAATCCCAATACTCATTTGGATAGTCAGTAGATTCACTCATTATCACCGATAGTTGCAAAACCAGACACTAAATCGGAAGCATCCTTAGCAATTCCTTGACTCCCTGGTTAGGTGGGAATCTTCCACGTGGACAAGATGGAGAAATAGGAGGAGAGGAAGAAGAAGAGATTAAAAGATGCTCTGACGAGTGACGCTAGCATCGCTCATGCGTCGCCCATGGTGACACTATCGTCACTCAAAAAAAAAATATAAAAAATATAAAAAAATTGACGAGAGGACCCCACTAGTGCTGCACATTTTGTCAGGACCTTTTGAGATAAATGACTATATTTCAGGATTTTTTCAGTAAAATCCCCAAATAACAAATACGAAAAAACACAAATGGGATAAATATATGAAGAAAATATGGACATTTTAGCAATCACCCATATACTTATATAAATAACTTCAAAAAACAAATAAAAAAAACTAAATATTTAAAAAATAAGAGAGCCAGGCTGGGCCAGACTTGCTATCCTCTAAGCCCGGCCTTCAACTTGGTGGGTCTATATAAGTTTTCTTTTTGAGGGCCGGGCCGGATTGACAGGTATATGACTCTGCAAGTAACTTTTCTTGCTCCTTTTACTTCCTTTCACAATTTCAAATCGGGAGACCTACAACACTGACAACACCAGCAAGCAGCCTCCTATGGTAAGAAACTGATTTTGCTTGTTCTATCATATCTCCTTTTTGAATCAAAGAAACCCTCAACAACAAAACCCATATCCTCATGATTTAGCAACTTTCGCTAAGCCTGTGTTGGGTTCTGTCTATGGGTTTTTGGATTTCTTTGTTAGATCTTCATTAGAAAGCAAAGATCTTACTCTCAATCGCCTTAAATTCATTCATATTCCTGATATAATCAACACCCATTCAGCTATTTATGTTTGTATACTAGTATCTCTATGTATTTAGGTCTGAATTCCTCTGTATGTGTTCATATATGCTTGTAGCTACTAATCTGGATTTTACATTCAATATTGTCAGATTAGAGCCATCATCAGTTTCTTCCTTTAATCGAAAGCTCGAACACCCACAAATGCAAAATGTCCCAAACAAACCATGCTCTCAATCTCTTACAGAAAATGGTGAAAATCCCACCACTTCAAGCTCTCTCCCTCTTTAACTCTTCTGCAATTCAACAAACACCCTTCTCTGCATCTGTCATCGTCCACCTTCTCCTCTCCTCAGGCATGTTAGGACAGGCCCAGTCCCTTCTACTACAGTTGCTCTCAGGCAGGCACTCCTTATCCTTCACATCATCCTCTCTCCTCCTTCATCTGACCACCCAAAAGGACCCCAATTGCGATTCTACCTTGCTTCAATTTGACCCCATCATCAATGCTCTAATACAATCTCAAATGACCGATGCCGCCCTCTCCTTTTTCGATCAGGCTATTGCTCGCGGATTTCGACCCAACTCCAACACCTTCAACAATCTGATGAATTCTCTGTTGAAATCTAGCCGCTTTGAAGACGCTCTTCGGGTTTTTGAGGATTCAAAGAATGCAATTCAGTTGGATAATTACAGTTTTGGTATCATGATTAGAGGTTGTTGTGAGATGGGTGATTTGGGCAAGGCCTTTAAGCTGTTTTCTCAAATGGGGGGAGTGGGTTGTACGCCGAATGTTGTTATATACACTACGTTGATTGATGGGTGCTGTAAGAAGGGTGATTTCAGGGAGGCAAAACGGTTGTTTTCTGAGATGGGGGAGTTGGGTCTGGTTGCTAATGAGTATACTTACACTGTAATGATGAATGGGTGTTTCAAGAAGGGATTAAAGAAAGAAGGATTTGAGCTGTTTGATGAAATGAAGGTTCATGGGGTGCTTCCAAATTTGTACACATATAATTCAGTGATTTTCGAGTACTGTAGTGATGGTGATTTGAGTTGCGCTTTTAAAGTGTTTGATGAAATGAGGGTGGAGGGTGTGGTGTGTAATGTTGTGACATATAATACCTTGATTGGTGGATTATGTCGACAGGGGAGGCTTGCAGAGGCTGAAAAAATGTTGGGTGGGATGAAGAAGGTCGGTGTCAGTCCAAATTCGGTTACGTTTAATCTTCTTATTGATGGGTTTTGTAAGTCGAGGAAGATGGCTAAGGCTTTGAAAATATTGGATCGCATGAAGGCATGCGGTCGTTCTCCTTCTTTGGTTACATATAATGTTCTTATTGCTGGTTTCTCTAGAGCTGGGAATTTAGCAGAAGCTGCCAATTTCTATAGAGAAATGAAGGCAAGGGAGATTGAGCCTAGTAAAGTGACATATACCATACTGATTGATGCTTTCATTAGAGAGAATGACATCGGGAAGGCATTCGAGATGTATGCCTCAATGGAGAGGGTCAATTTAGTTGCTGATGTTTACACTTACGGTGTTTTGATTCATGGGTTGTGTAGGGAAGGTAATATGAAGGATGCATGGAAACTGTTCAGATCAATGCTTGACAAGCCTCTAAAGCCGAATGATGTGATCTACAACACAATGATTTGTGGTTATTGCAGAGAAGGCAGCTCTTATAGAGCTTTGAGGTTGCTGAGGGAAATGAGTGACAAAGGAATGTCTCCTAATGTTGCTAGCTACAACCTGACCATTGTTGTTCTTTGCAAAGATGGGAAGTGGCAGGACGCAGAGAGTTTGCTTAGTGAAATGCTAATGCGGGGTTTACATCCATGCAATTCAATATATGATCGGATATCCAATGCCAAGCTGAAAGATTCATTGCATTGTACATAATGTTGCAGTGCTTTCATGCAAAGAGTACAAATGAGAAGTTGCTACAACAAACTATGGAAGTTTGAGTAGATTGTGCACTTGGGAGAACAAATCTTAGAAAGCATATCATGTTGTTTGAGAAAAAGGGCCTGGCTTGAACAACTTTTATTAACCGAGCCAAGGTGTATTTCTGTGCGCCTGCAGTGATCATTGTCAGCACCAGTTGCTCATATGTAACTGCGGTAAAAAAGCTGAAAAATGCATCCCGCTTATCTGCGCCCCCTTAATCCTCAGAAAAATGGATCGTCATTCAGTCTACTGGCAGATAATTAATCCTATTCTGGGTGGGGTCAAATTCCAGCATTCAGGGTAATCTGTGTGGTTGTTCACTAGCTGAAACTCATGAGGCTGCC
The DNA here is from genome assembly GCA_012931725.1 of Litsea cubeba. NCBI lineage: Eukaryota > Viridiplantae > Streptophyta > Magnoliopsida > Laurales > Lauraceae > Litsea > Litsea cubeba. The sequence continues at coordinate 49,138,058 of CM022945.1, read as the reverse complement.
TTGGTGCGTTGTTTGGATCGAGGAATGCTGGTCGCTGGACTTGTAGCTGCTGAACTTGGGAATCATGGCGAGGGCCGGCCAGCTGACCGCCGGGAGATGTGTTTTGGAATACTTGGAATACAAACAGTATGAAAAACTGGCTTACCTTTTTCACTTATATTCCTTGAAGCATAAAACTTCTCCAATTTACCAATTTATTGCAAAACATAATGGTTGTGTACTAAAGCCTGCACTGAAGAAGGGCTGACATTGGTCTATTTTAGCTTCATATAAAGTTAAGAGGATGGACAGTGCCTACTTGCATACTGGATAGGAATTTCAATAGAACATCGACCAATGAGTTGGGCCAAAATGTTGATGGTACCATGAAGAATGAAATTGATGCCTTCACAATTCAAACAGGCCAAATGAGGAGAACAAAAACTGACTTGATCTTGTATTTGTTCAAGTGCACTAGATGTATGACTTGTCGGCAGCTGGCTCTTTTCAGTATGTATGTTGGATCCATCAGGCATCAAGTCTTCTCACTGTATTTGAATCATTAGAGGTAGAAGAATTCTCTCCTAGTTTATGTGGTCTTTTCTTCTAGTAAGAATTCTTGTGAAGGCAAGGAGTAACTTCCCCCATCACAATTCTCATATGTCTATTATAAGGGCTGGTGCTAATTCATTTAAATACATTCATGAACACAGGTTTCCTTCATTGGATAATACATTTGAATTAAATCAATAATTATAAATCCTCCTTCCGTTTTTTTAATTTGTTACATATGTTTCTATTTGTGTTTCTCTATAGGAATCTGAGTGTTGAGGGCGAGCCTTGGCGCAACGGTAGAGTTGCTCCTTTGGTGACCTCGAGGTCACGGGTTCGAGGCGTGAAAACAGCCTCTTTGCAAAAATGCAAGGGTAAGGCTGCGTACACATGCGCCCACCCTCCCCCTACCCCCGCTTAGCCGGGGAGCACTTTGTGCACCGGGTGAGCCCTATAGGAATCTGAGTGTTGTGACGCCAATGCAAGTCTTTAATGTTTGGAATTATAGCTTAAAATCAACTTCGTTTGGACATTTTTATGTTTAATCCTAGAGGTAGTAGACATGATGCCCAATTATAGGTTGAATGATATCCCTATTTTAAGCAAAAAAATGAAGGAAAAAAAAAAAAGTCGACCCGGAACCAACCTTTAGAAAATGGTTACGATTCTTGATCCAACATAGTTCCGGCCCAGAACCGACCCATTTGCATCCCTACCTGCACTTAACTGGTACGGGGTGTTTCTAGCATTTGATTATTGCCTTAGTCAGTCCAAGTCTAGAAATGCATGTCCTCATTTTACTCCTAAATCAAGGAAGTCAGGTATAGGTTAATACCTCTTTGTTGCCTTTTCCAGGACCTGCATCCTTCAATTCCTTGGAGTCCCAGTTTATAGGGAAAAAAAGATAGTCAAATCTGAACATGTTCACTAAGGTCGTCCAAATGACATGCTGATGGGGTAGTCAAATCTGAACATGTTCACTAAGGTCATCCAAATGACATGCTGACGGGACTTTCTGAGATACTTCTTAGTGCACAACAAGAAAAGTCACTTTTAGTGACACTTAAATAGCAGCTGTTTTAAGTTTCAGCCGCTAAATGTGCTTATCAACGACGGATATAACAATCCGTCACAAAGCTGAAAATATTTTAGGTTATCAGTGGTGGATGATATTTTTCCGCCATTAAAAGATTCGAATTTCCGCTTCAAAGGTGGTCCCCACTTTTTATTTCTCTTAACTCCACACTCATTTGAGCCCAAAAACCCTAAAAACTCAAGCATTTGGAGATCCGTTGCTTTTTCGCAAGCGCTCCGTCCAAGTTTCTTCTGCTGCACATATCTCCAAATGTGAAATGGCTCCCAATTAGTCCTCTTCTTCTTCTCTGCGATTTGAAGCTGCAGCATTTCTCTTCTTCTTCTTCTTCTTCAAAAATCCGTTGCTTCTTCAACTGAGACGCAAGAGCTCCATCCAAGTTTCTTCTCTGCACCTTTCACACTCCAAACCCTAATCTCTCTCTGCAAAAATCCTCCAAGCCTCTCGAATGCTCGATCTCTCCATTTGATCTGAGAGGCTGCAGAATTGCACCAGGAGCTCCCAATTCGATCATGTCATTCCATAAGAAGAAGCTCATCAACGATCCAAACAATCAGATTCGAATCATCTCAGCTATTTCTCTTTGTGCATGTTCTTCCGATCGGGTCTGCTGCATGCAAGAATTTTAGATCGGAAGGCTTCGAATTCCGATTTCTGGTTCTGTGCTTGTGCAGAAGAACGGATTATGGTGTTGTGTTGTTACCTTCTCTCTTCTCCTCTTTTTCATGATTTGGTGCAGAGAAAGTGTCTGCAGCATTTGCTTCAGCATTTTCGAACGATTTGGGTTTTCGAACGATTTGAGGAGAGAAAGAGCGAGAAGTTAGGGTTTTAGCTTCGAAGTTTGGATATTGAGGTGGTGAAGTGGTGAGCTCTAGCCTCCTAAGCTGTGGAGATTGAGGTATTCACTGATCGATTCGGTTTGGATGATTTTAGCATGATTGCATTTAATTTTCTATGATTTTTAATTTTGTATTCTTCTTCTCTGTCTATTTCTAGCTCTAAAAGAATATGACTCAGAGAAACCCATATCAAATGGATGATTTTGCATTGTGATTTGTAATAGATCAGCAGGGATTTGGGTTTTTCGTTCCTCTTTCTTCATCATTCATAAGACTACGTGCCTGAAATTTTTTTTTTTTTTTTGGGTTTTGTGGGATTTCTTTTGGACAAGTTGGTTGAGATTTTTTTTTGGACAAGTTGGTTTCAAGGTTTGATTTCTGTTCTAGATCAGTAGAGATGAAGATTAATTAGATTTTACTTGGTGTTCTGATTGTGTGTTTGTATATATGTATTAGGCTTCTGATTTATGTATTAGGATTTGTCTTCTTTGGTTGAAATTTATTGGTTTTCAGTCATCACCATTATCAGTACCACTGTATCTATTTCTCTAAAGAAGAAAGAAATGAATAGAAGAAGTGAGAAAGAAATGGTGGCCCTGTAGTGATTTTGTCATTTGTCAACTGAACCAAAGATGACATGTGGTCTCATATTGAGTTTCAGTTCAAGGTTTATGATGTTTTCAGTTTTGGGAATGAACTGGATGCACTGTAGTGTTGATTAATGGTAATTAACAGGGAGTTCTATAGTTGCTCTTCATGTTCCTTTCTATTTCTTTATATATATATATATATGTATATATAGGGGAGTATTCCTATGCATCTATCCCTCACCATAGGGTGAGGGACACTCCCCTTTTTGGAAAGTTTCAAGTACATAGGGAGCATTCCTATGTACTTAAAAAGTCACTTTTGTACTTGAAACTTCCCAAAAAGGGGAGTGTCCCTCACCCTATGGTGAGGGATAGATGCACTTGAATATTTCCCACATATATATATATATATATATAAGCCCTCTAACTGAGCATGCTCATTAGTGCTGCTTTATGCTAGAAATTCTGGTGTTTCTGCTCATCGTTTAGTGTGGTGTTGGCTGGGACTTTGGTTTATTGATTTGGTTTTATGTCTGATAGAAATGTGAGCCAATATGAACAGGAAGGTCATATTATATGCACCCAATGCATGACAAGACACTACTAAGTTTTATGTTTTTCTAATCTTGCAGGAAGGAATCAGAAGCTCTTTTTAGCCTTGTTTTTACTTTCTTCCTTTGATTTACTCTTGCTTTTGCTTCCTTAAATGCTATAATTCCCCTTTTGTGCCTTGTTATTCACATTTTTAAAAATTCACATTTGATCTTTACTTTAAACCACTCATGGTATGAAATTTATAAATTAAACTGGTATGCAATATAATGCAAACAATCAAATGAGAGAGATAGCATCCCATTCCCTTCTAATTTAAGGACTTTGGACCTGGTCCATGCTTGGGTAGCATTGCGTGGGGTAATGTTGACCTTCTATACTCTCTTTTATTGTTCTACCCATCTTGTCCGAGAGGAAAATAGGGAGGAACATGTGGGTGTTTTGCATTTGAAAGGTTAACAGGAGAGGGCAGAGCGCAAAATAGGAGAGGGGGTGCGAAAGTTAAGAAAAGAAATGACTAGTGAACATAGTTTTTCCCCCTCTTTCAGGGAAAACTGAAAAGAGCAACTTTTAGAAGTTGTTGCATCTTTTGGCATCCTCAAGAGCTTTTAGAAGATTTTATGATGTCAGATGTTCACCTAGCATGGCCAGCCGTCTTCTTCATTTGAGCCAGTGGGTAGATACAAGAGATTTAAAAATTAATTTTATTTGGATGTCATTCCCTTTAAAGTTTATACTAATATTACTTATTTCATCCTAATAGGTTTTCAGTGCTCCTCCCGATATCCAGCTTGATGTTTGACATGGGTGGTCCAGAAAAAGTCTTTGCCCCACTTTTATAGTATGTATATATTTCTGTTTCCTTACATATTCATTGGAAACCTCAGCCATAATAGCTGCAATTTAGTAACCAAGACCCATCCTCAACCAGTTAATAGACGTAAGCAAGAAGAACCCTTCAATAAGGGACCATGGTTTTATATGAACAATGAATTCCAACCCTTAATTGCTGTAAGGCTAATCTGGTACACGTCATGGGTCAGCAGCAGCTTTTAGCCCTGATGCCATTTCAGGTGGACTTTCTATTGATGCAAAATGCAATGAACTATAGATAGGAAAATCATAGCCAAAATCTTGAATGGTTTCATGTCCTGCATATTGGTTTTCATTTCATGTGTACATGTTATATACAGGTTTTGGATAAATGATATGAATGCGTTCTCAGCTTACGAAGCAATTGATTCGCTAGTTCAAGGGTTGAATGTAGTTATTTTAAAGTGGGCTTTTTGTTTGCCTATTGAAATCTGAATCCTAGGAACTGTAGTGTTCGATCTAGAATTCATTGCACTTACAAATGAACTGTAGTGCTGCTGCTTGTACCTTACCACCCAACTGTTTCTTGTAAACATGGTTAGTTGTTGTGATGGCCACACAGCAACTACTGGTGCAGGTTGTATGATCTGCACTGAAATTGTTAGCACGCATGCCATTTGTTGATGTAATTCTTTTCTATCAGTGTATAATCTAGTTAGATTTGGTCTTAGGAATTAATAAAAGTTTTTTTTTTTAAAAAAGATGCTTTCATGTTTCATGTTCTGCGTATATTGTTCTGCATTGCTTATTAGTTCAACCACTGATTTTCCACACTCTTGAAACATGGTTTCTCAATCTATATAGCCTCTTAGATCTCAAGAGATTTAGTAGTCTTTGATGCTCTTTTTTGTGTTGTTGAACCTCGGTTAAATAATAAGGATAGTTTCCACACTCTTGAAACATGGTTTTCAATTTTACTGGAGATGCTGAATGTAACTTTGGTTACTGCAGGATTTTGGATGATTATGGAGTGGCAGCTGCAAATTGCTTCAAGATAGTTTGGGTTATTGTGGAGCATCCAGTAGTTTGGTTAATGCAGGATTTTGGATGATTATGGAGTGGTAACTTTGGTTATTCATCATTTTGTTTAGTATATAGACATGTGATATACTAGACAATTGACGGATTTTATTGCTATCTTTGCACATCAGTTGAACTAAAATTCGGTGGCAACAAGAAGATCAGGTTTCTTGTGACCATGAATTCATTCCTATGTAGATTCCTTATTCTTGTTTTTCTTATATATCAGGTAACAGAAGAGTGCTTGGAGAAAGCCATTTCTGTTTATGATAATGTTTAGGAAAATTGGAAAGAAGATAAGGTTTGAAGATTATGAATGATTCTCTGTAACAGCCAGTGTATACATGGTGGTGCACTATTCTGTATACAGATTATATACAGATTACATAATGAAGATTCCATATCTGGCCCCAACATCTAGATTCAGCCTGCAATGCACTCAGATTGGGAACTTACAATTCAGGTAGAACTTAGGTCAGATCAGTGCACCCCCCACAATGCATGGTGTTATTTTTTATTTAGGATCAGGAAAATCAGTTCATGATCTTATTTATTCTTTGCTAGGCAAAACTTACATCGATCAACTTCCAGAGTAAGATGAAGAGAAATAAGAAAAACTTTCTTCTTTATGATGATCTACTTTCTCCAAATGATGTTAGGTGCTGCACCCTAATTGACCTATTTGTCTGCATGTTAAAATGAGTTTTGAATAGGAGCTGAGTTCTCAGGTCTCTCACCATCATCTGAAGTGAATTCTGCGAATTAAAGTTACTAACCAAAATCTGTGATCAAAGATGTGTGTGAACTCTTGGGTGAAAATTTCTCTCGATCATGAATCAGAAAGAGGTGAAGGGTGAATGATATAAGATGCAAATGTATATGGGCATCTGGCTCCAAAGTCCTGTGACCTGGCCCATTTGCAACCATGATGGCCAAGCCAAGTTCTTGAACTATGATTATTGTCCATTTATCCTCTATGCTACTTTTGGGCATTGCAAACTCGCCCACCTGACAAATGGCCACCATGACACTAATTTAATGATATCATTCCTTGTACTTTCAGTGCAGCCTTTTGAAAGATAGTGTGTTGACAAAAGCATAGATTTGCTTACTTCATTTCACTGCATTAAATTGGTGCAGGCCTCTTGATTGTTTATGAAGCCCGAACATAATGCATGTAGAGAGAGAGTGTTGTCAACAATTTTAGGCCCGAATACGGAATACCTATTCTGAAGTCTTCCCCACTTGTTGACATGAAGGGGGTGCAGAAAAAAGGGTGAATCAATTTAACCAGACTACCCTTGAATACACATCAAACAAGAGTACTGTTAAGAAACATTGAGAGTGGCCTCATGATATCTGGTAACACTATTGCTACAAATGCTGGTGTTTTTTTCCAAAATAGCACCCTCAAGTAAACTAATTCCCATAATAGCATCAATTTAAAAATAATACCCAAAATAACATCCCAAGCCTACGTGGCATATCCAATCCTAACAAAAGAAACAAAATTACTGAAACCTAGATATGGAGAGAGAGAGAGAGATATATATATTAAAAAATGGGATTGGGACGAAACCTAGAATAAGAGAAAAATGACATGAACCAAGAGACCAAGAGCCCCATCCTTCTGGCCAATGCCAGCTGGCCGAGACCCTATCCGCATCATGGCCCAATTGGTCCCATGAAAAATGTTCTCCATGTGGGCCCCACTTGAGCTCACTTTTCATCAGTGTGCAACCCATTCTCAAAATTTTAACCATATGCTGCCTGGTGACCAAAGTATTTGTCCATCAAAAATTAAAGTTTAAAAAATTACTGTAGAGTTATTTGTGCTTCTCGAATTGTGAGATATTGCATTATGCGATATCCTATTCTATTTTTATAAGTTTTAACCCATCTTAATTATCCGAATAACTTTGCTGAAAATGATTGAACTTCAACTGTTGATGAACATGTCTTAAATCTCAATGCATTTGTACGGTCAAAATCCCTTTTTATAATTGCTAGCTAGGTTAACTGATATGAAATAATAATATGGAATAATACTTTCCACAAGAAGACCCGGGCTCAATTCTTGGTGTGTTTGTAATATTGACTTGCCAACACCATTCAACTATAAATGTTGTGAACAGTGCTGTCCCTTTGATGTCCTTGTCATTATATGATATGACACAAGCCTAATTTATGCTCATGGAACCTTCACCCACCATTGACTTGAATCTATAAAAAAAACTACGGTTACAATGTTAACAAGCTTTAAAGTAATTAAATCAAGGGTTGGAATGATATGAGGAGCCTAAATTTTCAACTCTCCCTTGCCTAAACAAAGAGTCCTTTCCATCTGCCCTACCATGATAGACATGCGTTTAAGTGGCACCCCGTCAGTTGGACTGCATATGAGCTCATATGCAGTTTGCCCATAGGAGATCATTCTCCTTTGGTTCCACTTTATAAAATGAGCCTTGATAAATAATTTCTTCTTGTGAATGATTAGCCCCATAGAACATTGGAAGGCAATCAGGATCAGTCCAAGGGCCCCTTTGTTTCATGTAATTGACTTCTATTTTTTTTTAATATTGTTAAAAGTGGTTAATATATAAGAAAGGTGAGGATCGAAAATGACCATCAATTAATTTCTCCTTAGTGGAAAATCAATATAGAACTAGTGGAGGTCTCATTTACATTTCCACCTTATATACCCTTCATCTTTTCAAAAACCCATTTGCCCGGAAATTACCATGTACTTAATTTCACACAAACATCAGGCTGAGAAAAGATGCAACTTATATCACTTTCATACTTGCCTTCAATTGCATTTGAAATCGAGCAATGATTGAACTCATGTTATTTCATTTTCTAATATCCACTGAAGGTCACATGTGATGAGGTGCATTTTCTAGTGGTTCCTCTAATAAAAGCCGGAATCCTCAGAGGCCCGGCCTCAATAAATTTTGTTACACCCCCATAGGACCCACCTATTAATAATCAATCTCTCAACATAAATGCACTTCTCTTCTATGAGAAGTTGAGAACTAGCTAAGTTTTAATTTAAAGGAGTTTAGCCCACTTAATGTAAAATATAATTAAAAATAAATACCCTCCTCTCGATCTTCTAGATGACAAACTCTAGCCAAGTATCACTTTTAAGGGAATCTTTGTGCAGCCTCTTTTCTGTGAAATATTTGCAGCAAAAAATTTGGGTTTAATTAGAATTCTTGGATCAGTAATTATGGGTTAGCATTGTTGCTTCACTTTATTCACTTTTGTTTAATTTGGTTTCAATAATTTGGTTCTTTTGTTAGGATTGAATATGCCACATAGGCTCGGGATGCTATTCTGGGTATTATTTTCAAATGGGTGTTATTATGGGAATTAGTTTACTTGAGGGTGCTATTCTGGGAAAAAACTCCAAATGCTAATCCTATTTGCAAGCCCTCACAACCAAGCAAGCAGACTTTTAAGATTGTTTGTCCCCCCATGTTCAGTCTCAGCACCTATTGGATCATATCCGAACCACACATCATGATAAACCAAAGTCATATAAGTCAAAACAGCTGTGATTCATATCATGGCAGACTCAATACAAACCAGACCATCCAACTATCCAAGGCACTGATTTATTTCATGAATCTCATCAGGCTTTTCCTTGCTTACACTTGAGTTAATTTGTACTCTAATAACATTATTCAAATTCTATTTGGCAAGTCACAATGCATGGGTTAAATTAAAGCATTTACGAATATTGTATATAATGGAGGTTAAAATACAATTTTTGTAAAAAAAAAAGTTTTTAGTGGAGGATAAAAAAAACCACCGCTAATGTTACATTGTGGCGGTTTTTTTTATCAGCCACTAAACTTGTTAGTGATGCAGAGCTTTAGCGGCGGACATTGGGACGAACAAATTTCCGTCGCAATAGGCTTTAGCAGCGGAAATTAGACTTTTAGCGGCGCTTAAAAGCAAATTTTTTTGTAGTGGTGATAACATCTAATAAGCTTAATGCATTTCCTAATAAGCTGATAGTGGTACCATCAACATGAATGCTGATGTGCTTGTATCTCAGAAATACCTTCTACTTGCTAATAAGCTGAATGCATTTCCTATATTAATGTTTCATTGCATGGTTTCATAAATGTATCTCAGAAATACCATCTACTTACTACTTAGCTGAATTGAACCCAGGAGAAAGCCCCATCAGCATACAACCACAAATGCTCGAGTTAGAATGTGTATCCTTATTCATATTTCAGAACCCTTGTGCGGATAGATTCTGATCACAAGAATAGGATGGGATTGAATAATATGCTCGTAAAGGATGGTTAAAAATAAATATTGATGATGCCAAAAATTGGGTTTCGAACACCACCGGTCAAGTAATAAATGCAATAATTAAAGAAGAGAGAGAAGGGATTATAGTGGTTCGGTCAAGATGACCTACGTCCACTTCATAAAGGCAGAGATTGCCTGTGGTGTTTTACTTCCTCAATGATTATTATAAACTAGAGGAATACAAGCGTCGAAGTGAATAGAGAGAGTTCCATCCTTTTTCAAGTGCTGGTAGGGCTCCTCGATTTATAGTCATCCCCTAACAGATGGGGACGACTCTTCAGCAACGTTTGTCCTTGGCGCTCTCGAACTGCCATTGCGCTGGAGGAGGCAGGTGAGGAACTGCCATCGCGCTGGACGATGCAGGTGAGATATTTCTCCGCAGAACCTGGTAGGAGTGGGATTGCTTCCGAAGCAACGTGGCTGCCCTGACTTGGTCTTTTCGTCGGCTTGGACCTGAGCTTCATCCTCATGGGTTGGGTCATTCGGGCCTGACTCATCAAATATGATATGATAATCCTAATGAGGGATGGTGCCATGGCCCATGGGGCACAGGCCGCCAAGGCCCAAGAAATCCCACACTGATTTGGATTCTAGCCTTCGTATGCTCAACAGCCCAGTCAAATCCAATATGTTTGAGCACAATGAGGTATATACATTTTGCAAATGGGATGCGCATGTTAATGACTTTCCAGCACATGGGCTGGAATCGAAGCCTGAAAGTTAGGCTCAATAATTAATTGAACCCTACAGATTCATGTTATGTTAAATGTGTTCCAAATCCAAATAGGAATATTTTAGAAGTGAGGGGGTGAAGGATATAGAAAATGTATTAAGTAAATGAGACACTTTCCTAAGATTCGAACCAATTCCATAGAATAAACGGGTTCTTAACAGTTTCACAGGTATTATTTAAAACACTGAAAATACTTAGGTGTCCTTAAATGTGGTTAAGATATTATTCTTGTGAGGCACACCCAGAAAAGAATCATGTCTCTTCACAATCACTACCTCCATACACCCTAATTTTAGACCAGCATTCGTTACTGTCAGATTAATCAAGCAAACATCTGCAAGAATAAGCAATTAGATCAAGGGATAAATGATCAAATGGACTTTGTTTTTTCTACCCTCTCGAGCCATGGATAGACCAGTTCATCCCCTTCTCCTTTGATTAACATACATCCCGAAAATTGGTCATACCACTAATTGTTTAAACGCGGTCATACTGCTCTGGAAATTTCCTCATTCTAGATAGGGAAAAGTTCCTCACTGGAAAGAGCAAATGCTTCTGGAATTGTCTGCTGTTATAATTTTAGTAACAAAACAGTTGACAGATCATAGAAACATACAGTCAACATCATGCCAACCCTATTAGAAAAACATAAAAAGAAAAGAAACAACCATCTCAATTAGTTAGATTCTCCATGTAGTCACTCCAACATTGCCCTTCCCATCTCATAATTCAATATAATCATGAATAAATACTACAATATAAAACAATGCTAATAAAACACTTCAGGAGAGATTCCATTTGATAGCCCTTGTGCTCTTTCTTCTCAAGCATTAAATTGACAAGGACTGTGACCTGAAATATAAAAAGTGGTAAAAACAGAAACAGATCATAAGTAAATAATCAAAATACAATTGTCTATTCATCTTAGACAATCAAGTTTCAATATAAGAACTGGTAAACAGCAAAAGCAACATATCATAAATAATTAATCTAAATCTGATTTTGTCTATTCATCTTGGACAAACAGGTTACATATGGATCAGAGAGAATATATGCAAACAAGGTGAGATGCTTAAGAAATCAAGAAATAAAACGTAATGTTTGGATAGAAGTTACTCACTTGGGTTAGAGGTAGTGATGAGTCCAGTTTGGGAAAAATCACAGTTGAAGTCATTGCGACCATGGGATTGATAGTAAGCATTCATAACATATGCAGCATGGGATTCAACCGTATTGGGAAGGAAGCATGCCCCGCCCGCCTGTATGGGACTGCAATCCACCCCATTGTTGCAGGCGTAGTCTATGTTTGCTTGCAATGCTTGTGGACTTGCACCAACTTTTGCGATACACCACTTCTTCCCTCCACCAGATGGTGCAGGTGTTGGGACCGACGGTGTTGCACTTGGACCAGCTGCCTGCAATACAATTCAACCCGAAAAACACATCTTTAATCGAGTCACAAGTGACTGGACTGGAAAAACAAGTAGGGAGAGACAGGCATGGAAACCTACAGTTGAGAAAGCTTTAAAAATAAAACTGAGTGGGAAAGGCAGAATTCACAAAAAAGGATTCTAACAAATTTTTTGCCAGTTTATTGTGATTATTGAAGGATGCAAATAGGGTAAAGGTAGATGATGAAGGTCATCAAATATTCCAAATATAGCAAAATTAAGTTTCATATAGAGGTTATGGAGAACCATTTCCTAAAAAAAAAAACCTTATATCCATCATCGACCCAGAATTTTGCATGTTTTGGGCTTTTTGCAGGTCTCCCAAGGGTGGGTACTGGGTACCCCTAAAACACAATACTTATAGCTCTGCCCTGGGTGTGTTCTTTCCCATGACTCTTTCTAAAAACAAAAATAATAAAAGAAAAGAAATTTCTAGGAAAAGGCTAAAAATTCCCCAAGGATAACATGAGAAGCACTTAACAGGGGATTAACGGATGCCACACAGGGGATTAGTCAGATTAGATCAAAGCCCTCAGGGCTCAGGAATACCAATGTCATAAAAAAAAAAAAGTGTTACTCCAAGTCATTTTTTCCACTTATATTTTCATCATTTATTTGTATTAATTGAGAACTTAAACCGGCAACCTCATGTAGGGTTGTAAATGGGTACCCGATTCTCCGATTACCCGAAGGTTCCGACCCGTTAGGATCCGGGTCTGGATCCTTATTTTGGTCCCGATAAGAAAATGGTTCCGGTTCCGGATCCTTGTTTTGGAACCGATACCTAAACGGTTCCGGTTCCGGATCCACAGTGGCTCAGACCCGTGGACCCGGGACTCGACCCAATATATACTAACATAAGGTAACTTTAATATATGAGAACAGAACTCTTTTTACTTTTCTACTTTTCTACATTAGGATTTTCTACTTTTCTACATCTCATTGCCTGTTTGGATGTGATTTCTGAGTTTTTGGTTAAAAGTGTCTGTTATTGATAGATAAAATGTCACATTAGTGTTTGTAGGTACGTGATCCAATTGAAATATGAAAAAAGTATAATTTTTTTAAAGAAAAATACAGGTATTAGTCTAGACCCGGAACCGGAACCAGACCCGCCTCACAAACGGTTATGGTTCCCATTATTCTTAACGGTTCCGGTTCCGGTTCCGGTTCCCCTTCTTAGAAAACGGTTCCGGTTCCGGTTCCACCCTGGACCCGGACCGGAACCGACCCGTTTACAACCCTAACCTCATGGTTGCAAAAATGAGCACCTTCCATTTGCCCCAAGAGCTAGTCAACTTCGGAGGCTCTTCTAGATGAGCTTTCGTCCTCATTGTCAAATAGAAAAAGGGAAACCAATAAAGAGAGAAGCCCAATGAAATATAGAAAAACATTACTTTCACACACCAAAGTTACAAATTTATAATTATAATGATATTTTAAATTTGATTTAGTCCTAAGAAGTAATAAAAAGCGCCCTGACACAAATGGTAAGGGTTATGACTATGAATTTATGATGACATGCCCCAGACTAGACTGCATTGTGGTTAAAGGAGTATTGGGCTGAGCTCAGCTCAATAGAATCATGTCTAGAGTAACCAGTGGTTGGATTAATGATAAGTAAGGGGTTAAAAAGGTTTCCTCCCATAGGAACCATGAGGAGCATCTTTGTAAGGGTAGTGAATTTAAATGCCAACTTGAGCTAAAGACCAGTTTGGCTGAGCCAAGCTGGCTCAGTTCATTGACAACCTCTTATCCTTTACCGGAGATGTAAGCACATCAGGAAAATGGTTGTCCTCCACCTAAACCAGGACTTAACTAATTTTATACACCTGAACCCAGACCCCACATGGATGGACCCAACGGTCCCAACCCAAGAGAGGATCCAATTATCAAGCAGGTCGAATCATTGACTCAGATTCAGGGCTACCCAGATCATTATACCTCCCACCAGGGCCGGCTTGAGACAATTTGGGGCCTAAAGCGAAAATCTTAAATGAGGCATTTTTTCTATTTTGTAATATTATTATAAATATTTTATTTAAAATCTATTTTTCTCGCTTTTTGTGATGCAAAATTACTAATTAAGTTTTTATATTCAAGTTTTGCTAACATATCTTTTTCAATTGATAGTATGGCTAACCCACTTAATCAGAAAAAATAATATATAAAATGCATACATTTTGGCTTCAATCAGAACAAAACCAATTATTTTTGGAGTCCAAGTTGCAGTGATAGCAATTGTAGAATGCAACTAGGAAGGAGTGCAGGCAGGGAGAATGGAGTCTGGAGAAAAAAAAATCCTTAAATTGAAGAGATCCAATAAGAACACAGAGGAAATTGTCCTCCTTGGATTGCAAGCAGATGCAGGAAAAAAAATCTATAAACATGAATAATTTTAGAACTCAAAATAATTTGTTACTTGTGGTAATTGCAAGTTTTTTTTTTTTTAATGGCTACAACTTTACTCATATTTTTGGAATGTGAAAAGGTATAAATTCGAATTTTTTGGAATGTGAAGGAGTAGTAAATTCGAATTTTTTTTTTTAATGTGAAGGAGTAATAAATTCGAATTTTTTGGAATGTGAAGGAGTAGTAAATTCGAATTTTTTTGGAATGTGAAGGAGTAAATTCGAATTTTATGGAATGTGTAGTAGTAGTAAATTCGAATAAATTCAAATGTGAAGGAGTAATAAATTCGAATTTTTTGGAATGTGAAGGAGTAGTAAATTCAAATTTTTTGGGATGTGAACGGTTTTAATGGGCCTTATTTTTTGGGATTTATGGTGAGGCCTTCTGTTTTGGGAGAAACAAACTAACTTATTGCTTTTTTTTGGAAGTTAAGAAAATTTAGGGCTTAAATTTTTTGAGGCCTAAAGCAAGGGCTTTTATTGCCTTGTGCTTAAGCCGGCCCTGCCTCCCACGATCTGCAACGTTGGTCAGTGATTCAGATCAACGATCAGTATTCAAGGGCTAGAATCTTGCTCCACTTGAATTGTAACCTAAATTCTAATGAAGAACTCAAGATCATATTATTAGCTTAAAACAATAAAATTAAAATCTCAATTGTAAGAGTAATAAGAATAAGAGTCTCCATCTTCTTCCTCCTGATTCTCATCAAGAGAGGATTTAAAACTAAAACTATCTTAGATACAATCTGTACCAGATTCCCTACCATCTGATACAAGACAACAGATCTGCCTAATCAAGAACAAAAAGACAAATGTTACCCATCTAGAACTCGTGGAGTCATACGTCAGCTGCTCGTGGACAAGGAATCTTCTGCTACTACCCGAAGAACTCTTACATTTACGTGTGAGTCCGGAGCAGTGGTTCCGTGGTACTCAGTGTGGGTCCCACCTAAGTGGCAGCAAAATTAAATGCAATTCCCCTCCGGTACTATATCTAGATAACCCGGATCTTTCATGGGACTTGAATATCCTCAGCGTGAGTGGACCAATTACTATATTTAATTTTAAAATTTTGAATGTGAAACGTGGGACACATAATTCGTCACTTCCACCGCACCCCACCCCACCAGTAGCATATACCAGGTGCGATAGAGGATCCGGACTTATCCTAAATATGTTACTTCCATACAATTTGATCGCACCTTAAGATCAAATATACGATTGATAATGTAATTAATGTGCATTGTTGACAATGCATAAGATTTTCTAATCATTATTATCAATCATGCGTCTAATCTACTGCAAAACAAAACCCTATTGAAGTATATTTTGAAAAATAATTATAGTACAGGAGGGGATGACAATGACATTCAATTCTTAGGGCCCGTTTCTTTACAAGAATTCTTGGAATTCATGTCTGCTGGAATTTACAGAATTCGAGGTGCTAGAATTTTGAAATGCTGCTGAATCCTGATATTACTGAATTCCCTGTTTCTTTCATACTGGAATTCCTATCTGAGAATTTCATCCAACCTAAATTCCATAAATTCCCTGTTTCATAACTACTTGAATTTCTAAGTGGATTTCTATATATTTATGCATTATATGTATGCTTATATAAGGCTAAAATATTCATGAATATAACAACCATTATAAATCTCAACCAATATAAGCCAAAGTAACATCCACCATAATGCCAAAATTCTTAAGAAAAGATCATATCATATCATATTAACTTATAAAAACTACACCAGATCAGATATGGTATGATCTGATGCAGATCAAATCAGGCCAAGGCTGGCCATAGGGTTAATGATGAGGATCTCATGCAGTCACGATTCACAAAGGTTGGCCAAAAGAGGTTCCTTCCTCGGAATAACACATGGCCAGAGGAGATCAGTGGGGAAGAAGATTACCGGATCTCCTTTCCATCAAAACACTTTAGAAAAAAAAAAAGCATGCAACAAGATGGAAGAAAAATGAAAAAATAAATCAGGTGAGGAAGAGGAGTTCAGAGGAAGAAGATTACCGGATCTGATTTTTGTGCAGTCACATAGAATAGAAGATGACAATCGACCGTTGGGAGAACCGGAGTTCTATCGGAAAGCCTAGAGTTGCAAACGAAGTATCCCGGAATGGCTGGATTTCTAAATGCTAGAGTAAAGGCTAGCATTTGGGAATTCCACCTTTTTGGAATTTTAAAATGCCAGTTACCTCAAATGCTGGGAATTCCCATAAATGAACATGGAATTTCTGACTAGAATTCAGGAATTCCCAGAATTTCTGACTGGAATTCAGGAGTTCCCAGACAGCCTGAATTCCTGTCAGAAATTCTTGAAAAGAAACAGGCCCTTGCTGTTGAAATCATCAGTAGGTGGGCCTCGTGGTTGGGTCCCACACATCCCACTCAAGGAAAGCGTGTAACGGGACTCATGGGAAGGGTGTCATGAGTGAGGATCCGGACACCAAAAAACAACCCGCTTACTATTTGAATATCTTTGCGTGTTCCCATTCCCATTTCGCTTATTCAAATCCAAATCACATACGCCATCCAACCCTCCATAGATACGCAGGACACGAATCTCCGCAATTTCGGAATTCCCTCCGCTACTTTTCCAAAAGCAATGAACAAAAGTCAGAAAACTGAAAAGCCATCTAAGCCTCCGAATCTGATACCCGAGTGATGCGCGTACGACAACGCGGACTGTGAAAAGTAAAAAAATAAAATAAAAACCCGAGTCCCATCCGCGTGTACGGCAAAGATCTTCTCGGTGCCCATCACAGACGTGTTAGCAAAGAAAGATAAACTAAAGAGTTTTAAATGCCCTTAAAACACATAATTATTACGATAATAACCCACTTCTGATGCTATTAATTGGACCTCTCACACACTATCATCCACCAAATTTCTCATCTTATCAGAGATCATGACCTTTCCTTAAAAACGTTATTAACCGTCCGATAGAGGCATAAAAAAAAGTATTTAAGCCCTTTGGCAAATGTCACTGGGCCCCACAACACAAATAAATTATATAAACAAAACGAATAACAGTTTCTACTGACCTTTCCGCGCATTATGCCGACATCATAAACCGGAGTGAGATCCGGCTGGAACAATCCGAAATTTCGCTCCGCAGTCGACCCGGGCTTCAGATTCTCATTAAACAGAGCAAATATAAACGTTTCGAATCTCCTCCCGGGCATCAATGGCGTCCCTTTACCCGAATCCACGTGTCGGATCAGGTTCCCGTTGTACGATATAGCATTTTCCATGTTCACAGCGGGTTGGTTCGGGTCCCCGACAGACGGCCAACCCGTCTCCCCGACCGAAATCTTGACGTTTCCGTACCCGAGCCGTTTCATCGCCGAGTAGACCGCGTCCATCTGAGCATCGAACATGTTCGTGTACGTTATCCGGGTCGTCGGGTCGTAGATACCCGCATTCGGCTTGAATAGCGCGTAGTTGAGGGTCTTATCGGAGAATCCGAAATACGGATACGGGTTTACCATGAATGGGGTCCCGGTCCGGTTGTGGAAGTCGAGCATCGGGGCGAAGATGGCCTGGTCGTACCCGCGGCGGAAGCGGCCGGCAGAGGGCGGCTCGGAGAGGGACAGGATGCCGAGGGAATGTGGGGTGGTGACGGCGACGGTGGACATCCCGGCGAGGCGGAGGGCTGAGTGGAGGGATCTCATGGCCGGGACTAGGTGGGCGATGAGGTTCTTGTCGGAGGTGGCGATGATTTCGTTGCCGACGGCGATTTGGGCGATCTTGGTGGCGGGGAGGAAGGGGGATATGTTGGAGGAGACCCATGATTGGGCGGCGGGGAGCTTGGAGAGGGAGGGGATGTCGCCGTTGGCGACGGTTACGGTGACGGAGATGTTGGTGTTGGCGAAGGCGGAGAGGATGGTGGGGTTGGCGTCGAAGAGCTTGATGTGGGTGATGGAAGTGTAGGTTTTCAGGTAGCTCGCGACTTGGGAAGGGGGAGGGAGGTTGTTTGCAAGAGTGCCGTAGTTGACGCCTATGGGGAGATCTGAGAGGGAGATTTGAAGGAGGAGGAGAAAGGAGATGGAGAAGGTGAGAAGGAGAGCTGGTTTTGGAGCCATGGCTGAGAGCATGAGAGAAAAGAAAGGGAAGGGGTGGTTTTGGGAAGAACGATGAAATGGAGGAATCTGTGTGTATTTATAGGCTAGATAGAGAGATTGGGGAAAAAAAGGAGGTGGGGGAGGTGGGAAGGTGGGGGGAAATGGAGCTGGGTCATGACTCATGATCAATCTTGTGTTATTATTAATAGATTGACCAGTTTGACCGGGGTTCCCACCTGAAGCTTTGTTGTAGGCTTGATCTTTGTTGGAGGCTTCATGTCGACCACGGTTTTTATATATAAACTTTTAACACATTTTTTACTATATTCAGGCACGGACCCATCAACTTGTATCACGTGCCTCACCATGAGTTGGCAGTCAGTTCAATTGACTCCATTTTTTGTTTCCAGTACATCGGCAAGTGCCTCACCATGGGTTGGCAGTCAGTCCAAAATTGACTTTCCAACTGATCTCTCTTGGTTCGGTGGGATGTCCAGTAAACTCTTATGCAGTTTCAGTGTGGTAGTGTATTGATCTCTCTTGGTTTAGAAGGAAGTTGGATAAACTTTCTTGTAGTCTTAATGTGGTAGTATAGTTTCAAACATGCAACATCTGGATGTAAATCGTGGTCATAGGCCAACTGAGTTACTCCTTGAGATCGGTGCATCTGTCGTTTAATTAATCAAATGTGAAATTAAGATACGCCTTTAATAGTGAAAATCATAATTTTTTTTGATATAATCATTTTGTGATTGGTTTTGCTTTGATTGAAGTCAAATTATTTTAATGGGGTGGTTTGACTGGAATCAAGAATGAGTCCCATATGTGAGTTTTAAAAAGCAGGAACAAGGAATGTGGAGGACTGTCAAAGTGTCAACAAGTTAGATTAGCTCCATCAAGCCCAAGTTCAGGTAGAGCTAGGCTCATTAATGTATATAAAATGGTATATAAGAAAAGTCGAGCCCATGCCAAGCTTGAGCTTCCCCGTTTATAATTGAGCTTGGTTTTTAACTTGAGTTGAGCCCAAGCTCGATAAAAATGAGGCCAGCTTGGGCTTGAGCTCTAACTAATAATCAAATTCAAGCTTGAGCTAGGCCAAACTCGGAAAAACTGAGAGCAAGTTGAGCTCAAGCTAGAATAATTAGCTTGGAAGCACAAATCGAGTTTATGCTTGGCTCATCAAATGCAACATAGGAATCAGCTGCAGGGGTGCTCATGGTCTGGGGCAGCCCGAGCCCAATCCTGCCCTAGCCTGCTTTGGGCCGGGTGTAAAGTGGGCCCGATTAATAATTGGGCCGGTTTTGGATTAAGTGATAGAAAGTCCATTGTTAAATTAATTAGTGCTCTAATTCCCATAAAAGAAATGAAAAGTCCGGCTTGGCCTGGCTTGATTGATTAAATGGATGGGCTCAGGCCTGACTTTTATGGCCCATATCGAGCTTGGACTAGTGTTTCTAAAGCCGGGCAAGGCCTAGATATGCCTTAGCGTGGCCCAGCCCGGCCCATAAACACAATGAGCTGAGCTCATATATTGAATGAAGCAAGTTTGAGCTCCAACCAGGCCAGATTTGAGAATGGCTCCTTACCCGAGTGGTAAGGAGTCACTGTTCTTATTTGGCTACCAAGGATCGAACCCTGGGTACACCACCTCTTCCCGTGTGTTCGGGCTTTCTTCCCACTTGTGTGGGCTTTCTTCCCGCTTGCGCAGGCTCCTTTCCCATTTGAGTGAGCTGTTTTGTCCCGTGTGTATGGGCTCTAAATTGGGTCCAGCCCCCTTGGGTGGGTTAAAAAAAAAAGAAAAAGAAAAAAGAAATAAAATTCTACCTAGGCCAGATTTGGCTCATCTTAGTTAAATTTCCCTAATATATTTAATATTATTACACGTGGGTATTTGTTTTGAAGTTGGTTTAGTGAAAAAACAGAACATTATTTTTGGAGTCAGATTTTATAAATCTAGCATATTAAATACTATTGATGTGGCGTCTCTTTTTGTTTTAATCTTGAAGTCATGTAATTTTCTTTTTAAACAAAAGATGTCGCACGTGCATTGTTAACTGTTCGTACATGTGCATGAATGATTTTCTCTGACAATATATGACCAACAGGTCAGAATTTCTAAAAGCTCACATTTACATGACTAGCTAAAATGAGGAAATATGACTAACTCAAACTCCGGTTTGCAAAAAGGTTAGAAGACTCTCCAAGTTGATTTCAATTATTTGAAATTATTTCATTTTAAGAAAGCACCAAGTGAAATATAGTGGAGATGCGCCCAAGTCAACTTAATTTAATAAATACTTTACATTATGAACTATTTGACAGGTAAATCTTATTTTTTAATAATTAACATTTATTTTTAAGTAATTATACTCGAGGTGTAGACTCAACAATTTAGAAATTATGGATGTGATGTAATTTGAAACTTATATTTGATCTTTCACATTTAAAACTCGGACTAACAAATTACATAATATGCAATATTTTTTCTTTTTTTCATATTATTATATTTTTTTCAAGGGATTTTTACCAAAAAAAAGCCACAAATATCCTTATATCTCCAACATTATCTTCAAATACATATAATACCCAAAAGCATCTTATACCGTAGACTTCATTTATTTTTAGACCAAATTACCCTTCGCTTTCTCTCTTGCTAGTTCGAGACATAACACTCGCGAACTTAGGTTTTAGTGTCTATATATGTGCCCAAAATTATTCACGAGCTCGGATCTACTTCTTCTGTTCAACTCCATTCATCAACACCCACCAAGCATTCATTAAGGTTTTATATCATTTTAGATTGATTTATATTTTTATAAATTGTAATAATGTCTGCATTCTGAATATACTCTTACTGCAATTAGTAGAAAATTAGTTCAAATCTATAGGAATCCAACATCGCATCATCTGAAACTTTCCAATGGACATGACTGTCATATTGAGCTCAAGAATCTATAAAGTCATGGTTGAATAATTATACTGTGACTTTGTTTAACCGTTAATGTATTGATTCTAACCCTACTTTTAGTACAATTTGTGGAGATTTTGCTCCAAAGTCTAGAATGTTCTCTCCTAATTTCTTCACTCTCAAGTATAAATTGAACATTAACAAAATATGAATTGAATATTAATGGAATTAAGTCATGACATCAAGAATCAACTCGCAATTTCGAGTATCAACTCGTGATGTCAAGAATAGACTCGATCACAAGTTCAATAGTTAAAGTTTTTTCAAGTAAGATACATACACTACAACAAATCACACCACTCCCGACTAACACTTTAGTCGACAAACGTCAATTTTTTAGTCGGTGAATAGTATTCCCGACCAAAAATATTTGGTCGGCGGTTGGCCGCTGAAGTGAGGTCGAGAAATAAACTTCCCGACTAAAATTAATTTAGTAGGGAAATAAAAAAATTTCCCGACCAATAATTTAGTCGGGAAAGCGTGTATTAGTACCGACTAAATAATTAGTTGGCTAATGGCTGTAGAAGTTTTATTTGCTGGATTTTTGCCGACTAAATATTTAGTCGGGAATTACTTAGAAACAATGGCCAACCAAATAATTTAGTCGGTAAATATGAAGTGAAATCTTTGACTAAAATATTGAGTCGCAGTTGATCAAGTACCCGCGATTACTTACCGGGAAGCGAGTTGGCGCAAAAAAAAGGACAAATTCGTCGATTAATTTATTCTTTGGTAGGGAAAATATTTGATTTTGCCGACTAAAAATAGATTAGTCGACGAATTTATTCAATTTTGCCGACCAATGTTTATTTAGTCGGTAATGGCTCGTTATTTGCCGACTAACGTATTTTAGTCGGGAGTGGTGTGATTTGTTGTAGTGATACCGGTGCATTCGGTTTAACTAATTAATAATCTTGAAGCTAGAGAAATAATTTCTATGAATGTATGAGTCGAATCATTCCATTGTGAGTTTGTTTAATAGTAAATATACTAACTACAACCCTTCTCTTATTACAATTTGTGGAGATTCTGCTATAAAAAATATATAAATCAATCGTTCATTTTTAGGAAAAGTAAACACAAAAAATCATGCTCCTCTCTATTCCCTATTAGTAACTCTACTTTTACTAGCTACAAAGCTGAAGATGTTTTCCTCCACTTTTTTCGTTTTAGAATATTAATTTAAAATAAATATTAACTATTCACAATGCCTATAATAAACTTGCGAATTTGAGAGTTGAATAAAAAATGACAAGTTGTGAAATACTTCAATGTGTGAATGCGGTCGAGTCTCAATATTGCAAGAGATAAAGCGAAAGGCAATTTGGTCAAGAAAGAAATGAAGTCTACCGCATGAGATGCTTTTGGAATTATATTTATTTGAAAATCCTTTTGGATGTATAGAGATATTTGAGGCTTCTTTTTGGTTAAAACCACTTCTTTCAATTGATTATCATGTGCATAAATGCTATATTATAAGTATTTATTATTTTTTAAATATTTTTAAATTATTAAAAAAAAAAAAGAATGACTCTGTCGAGTCTCCCCATTGACTCTATCAATGTTGGGTCCATTCTCCCAACACTAACAACCCAAACAATAAATAAATAAATAAATAAAAATGAATCACATAAAAGAATCATTTAAAAAAAAGGAAGAAGAAGAAAAAATAGGTTATCAATCACTCACCTTGCCGCGCATAATCCCAACATCATAAACCGGAGTGAGATCCGGCTTAAACAATCCAAAATTCCGCTCCGAAGTCGACCCGGGCTTCTGATTCTCATTAAACAGAGCAAATACAAACGTCTCGAATCTCCTCCCGGGCATCAACGGCGTCCCTTTACCCGAATTCACGTGTCGGATTAGGTACCCATTGTACGCTGCCGCATTCTCCATATTCACACCGGCTTGGTTCGGGTCCCCAGCAGACGGCCAACCCGTCTCCCCAACCGAAATCTTAACCCCTCCATAACCGAGCCGCTTCATCGCCGAGTAAACCGTGTCCATCTGTGCATCGAACATGTTCATGTACCTTATTCGGGTCTTCGGGTCGTAGACACCCGCATTCGGTTTGAAGAGCACGTAGTCGTGAGTCTGCTCGGAGAATCCGAAATACGGATACGGGTTTACCATGAATGCGGACCCGGTTCGGTTGTGGAAGTCGAGCATCGGGGCGAAGATGGCCCGGTCGTACCCGCGGCGGAAGCGGCCGGCGGAGGGTGGCTCGGAGATGGAGAGGATGGCGAGGGAATGTGGGGTGGTGACGGAGACGGTGGAGATTCCGGCGTCGTGGAGGGCGGAGTGGAGGGATTTCATGGCCGGGACGAGGTGGGCGATGAGGTTCTTGTCGTTGGTGGCCATGATTTCGTTTCCGACTGCGATCTGGGCGATCTTGGTGGTGCGAATGAAGGGGGAGATGTTGGAGGAGACCCATGATCGGGCGGCTGAAAGCTTGGAGAGGGAGGGGATGTTGCCGTTAGGGACGGTGACGGTGACGGAGATTTTGGTGTTTGCGAAGGCGGAGAGGATGGTGGGGTTGGCGTCGAAGAGCTTGATGTGGGTGATGGAGGTGTGGGTTTTCAGGTAGCTCGCGACTTGGGAGGGGGGAGGGAGGTTGTTTGCTAGAGTACCGTAGTTGACGCCTATGGGGAGATCTGAGAGAGAGATTTGGAGGAGGAGGAGAAAGGAGATGGAGAAGGTGAGAAGGAAAGGTGGTTTTGGAGCCATGGTTGAGAGAAGAAAGGGAGGGTTGGTTTTGGGAAGAATGATGAAATGGAGGGTGGGGTGTGTGTATCTATTTATATAGTAAAGAAAAGATGACGTGGGGGAAATGGGGTTGGGTCATGATCAATCACTCTTGCATTATCAATTGACCAGTTTGACTTGGTTTCCCACATGGGATTTTGTTGTAGGCTTGCTCTTTGGTGAAGGATTCATGTGGACCACTTGGTTTCCCACATGGGATTTTGTTGTAGGCTTGCTCTTTGGTGAAGGATTCATGTGGACCATAGTTTATATTGTTTTTCTCGTATTTATAGTAAATTTGTTTTTAACAAATTTTTTTCCTATGTTCATGGGGAAAGCCCCACCAACTTGTATCATGTGCCTCACCATGAATTGGCAATTGTCCAAAATTCACTCCCTTTTATTTTCTGGGTACATCTGTGGTTTGATTAATCAAATGTGAAAATATGATCATATTCCTCATGAAAATTAATCATATTTTCTTATATGATCATTTTGTGATATATTTTACTTTGATTGCAGGAGTGGGGTTTTTTTTTTTTACACTTCTAATTGTATGGTGCGAGCGCGGCTTAGATCAATCAATAATGAGTCCCATAAGTGAGTTTGAAAAAACGATAACAAGGCATGTGTAGGGCTATCAACAAGTTAGATTAATTAGTACCATCGAGCCCAAGTTAATCAGGCAGTGCTCGGCTCATTAATGTATAAAAAATGGTATATATATATATATGAGGGAGACAAGTCGAAGCCATGCCAAGCTTGAGCTTCCTCGTTTATAATTGAGATAGGGTTTCGTCTTGAGTTGAGCCCAAGCTCGATAAAAATGAGGACAACTTGAGCTTGAGCTCGATCAAATAATCAAATTCAAGCTTGAGAGCAAGTTGATCAGGTCACGCTAGAATAAGCTATAATCAAATTCAGGCTTGAGAGCAAGTTGATCAGGTCACGCTTGAATAAGATATATATATAAATATATATATATATATGGAACAAACTGCAAAGTGAGCACAAATCGAATTTATGATAGGCTCGTCAAATGCAACTTAGAGCTAAGCCCGACCGAGTTGAGCTCACACTGAATGAAGCAATCAAGTTTGAGCTCCAACTAGGCCAGGTTTGGCTCAGCTTGGTTCGCTTACTTCATAATTTAGATTTAACATATTTAATATTATTACACGTGGGTAATCAGAACATAATTTTTGACGTCAAATTTATAAATCAAGCATATTAAATACAATGATGTGGAGTCTCTTTTTGTTTAAATTTTGAAGTCATGTAATTTCTATTTTTAAACAAAAGATATATGGTATGTGTCTTGTTAGCTATTCCTTGTTTCCTACATGTGTAGAGTCCATGTATCCTACATTTTTTTTTTTGTTAAAATAGAAGCATTAAACCTTTTCTCT
The DNA here is from genome assembly GCA_012931725.1 of Litsea cubeba. Lineage (NCBI taxonomy): Eukaryota > Viridiplantae > Streptophyta > Magnoliopsida > Laurales > Lauraceae > Litsea > Litsea cubeba. The sequence continues at coordinate 49,112,425 of CM022945.1, read as the reverse complement.
GAAAATATATGATGAACAGGTCAGAATTTCTAAAAGCTCAGATTGACATGAATAGACTAAGCCCATGTTTGTCACTTCTATTTCCAGCCTCTACTTGTCTAAATGTCTAAAGCGGATAGAGGTTATAAAAATAAGAGCGTTTGCCACAACATTCTGGTTTCTGTCTGTTTTATACATTTAGAGGCAAATTCTCTAAAATCCAAATGCTCAAAAGTGGGCAGCTGAAAAATAGAGGTTTGGCCTCTTCTTTGTATGACTCTTTTTTTTTTTTTTTATGGCTCTACTTTTACTGGGTCTGTTAGAAAAATAGTAAAGATACCAAACATGACCATTAATGTGTATGCAAGGTAGGAGTGTTAATAAGCTAAAATGAGCAAGCCTGACCAAATCAAGCTCATGTTTGCACCAAGGATGGAAAATTCTCCAAATTGACTCACGACTCTATCGAGTTATCTACTTATATCATTATGTAGAATTACTAAGTCAAATATAGGGGAGATTTAGCCGAGTCACCTCAGTTTAATAAATTCTTTTGCATTTTGAATATTCCGAACCATTTAATAGTTAGACCTGATTTTTAATAATTAATATTGTTTATTTCTCAAATAATTATACACAATGTTTGGAGTTAGCAAATTTATAAATTATAATGGCAGTGATGAGATTTGCAACTTATATTTAGATCTTTTACATTCAATATTTGGATTAATAAATTACATAATATACAATATTCCATATATATTATCGTATTTTCTATGATTTGATTATCATGAATGCATGTGAATCAACGTCATTTATATTATATAAGTATTTGATACATTTTAAATATTTTAAAATTACTTATAAAAAAACATGACTCTCTCGCATTGTATCAAAGTCGTTTTTTTTTTTGCATTGAACGAGTCGAGTCGAGTCTGAGTTATGAATTTTCCAACCTTGATTTGCATTAGGGCTCAACTTCTCATTCTATCTCTTTCAACCTTCATCGTGCCTGCCACATGCAACATCCCTTATGAGGATCATGTGGGGCCACGACAATCATGGGAAAGGTGGAGGATCAAATTAGACCCATGTGAATACAAATTCTCAAACTCATCGTATTGTTTTCAAAGAGTGGGTAGAACTTAAATTAATGTCAAATTAGAGTGACCGCAAAGTCATGGGATATATTAAGTGTGAGGAGATTAGATTGATTGTGGAGGATCCCACATGGTGGCATGAAAAAGATACCTCTCACACAAGTAGTGAGAAGTACCTCCTAGCAGAAAGAAATACAATATATATCTTTTTTGTATAAACATGAATTTATTGTCTCTATATAAATTAGAATATTAAAGTTGGGCGCACCTTTGAAAATTTTGAGCCACTCAAAATGAGTGCTCTACTCAGAGTCATACACGGCTATATCCTAAATTCTACTCTAATAAAAGTTAGTCCCACAAAAAGTGCAATCTATAGTAAGGAATTAGATCAAAATAAAAAAAAATTCATATAGTTAACTCTAATATAATTGGGACAAGACTTTAATGATGAAGAATTGGTCCCATCGAAAAATTGACTATATAACATGATAAAATACAATAAATACCATTAATATTATTATGGCAGTACCAACTTTCTCGTCGAATAAAATGTATAGACATCCACGTGAATAAGCAGCTAGCTTAGATTTCATATAGGCGAGCCCACTGTGGATTTCACTATAGAGGATTACTTACCAAAACACAGCACGCTGATCAATCTTTGACCGCAAATTACGTTAGGATGGGAGCAAAACAAGCTGTTTTTTCGTCCTCTATTCTCGTCCCAATGCCCACGTAATGAGAAATGCCGTTACAAACAGTCTTCTTTCTCTCTTCTCCATTCTCCTTCTCCACCTGATCTAAGGCAACAAAATATGTGGTGCCTTGCAAGAAAACCCTCCAAACCTCTACATGATCAGACAGAAAAAGATCTACAAACTTACACTGGCCGAAACTCAATCTTCCCTATATCAAACACAGGCATCTTCCAAGACATCTCAGTCGTCCAAGTCCCCCACAAACCCATTGATGAAGTCTCACTCCAATCAAATGGGTCATGGACCTGGTTTGGCCGTCTGTCGTCGCGCTCTCAGTTTCAGGCCATTGTTGTTCCTCAGATTCCTATACTCAGCATCCAAATCATCACCCAACTTCCGGTTCATGGAGAACTCCTATGTGCGCTTGTTGTTCCACCGGCGTATAGGCCGGTAGCCTCACTAATTATGTATTCTCCTCAGAACAACTTGTGGAAGCCAGCTCCCAAGATGAGATGCAAAGGGAGGAATCTGGCGTCGGCCGCCGCTGCCGTTCTTGATGGGTCACTCTATATTGCCGGCGGGCATTTGGGTTCTCCCTCCCGTATGTGATCTTTTACTCTGTTGATTGCTTATGATTACGTAATTCTACTATGTGTTGGTATAATCTTACTTTATCAAACTTTTTTAAGGAGGAAAAGATTGTGTGAGACTGGCAATTAGCTACATAAATTAGTCTCGAGTCCATGCCCCTTTTGATATCCAAAATTTAGTTTACCTGTAATCGCTTCACATATAAATCTAATTACCTAAAACTCACTATACCCAGAATTGTTTAGCGAAAATAACAATACCATTGTGACTTACAGGTTGCTCTGCCATTCAAAAGCATGAACACTCATTTACTTGCAATTAAAGTTACCTAAACTAGGTTTATGAACCAGGTTCCAAAGTCTGAACAGACCCATGGCTTTGTTCCAACTACACAACTCAAGTTGCTACGTCCTTCTTTTCTTCTTTGATTTACCAAGGATTCAAACTCACACAACCCACAAATGCTTCACAGGTCCCTAACCAGCTGACCAGTGGCCCAGGACCCCTCTTGCTACTTTGATTAAGAGTGCTAAGACCATTTTGGAATTTAAGTGTGCATTTGCATACTCAATACTATATTCCTTAGAATTAATGAGTGAAGGGTTTTATCCAATGAATTATGAAGGGGAGAGGAGTGAAAGATTGAAATGGGATCATCATTGTCATAGGATATAATTAATAATGGCGATGACATGGTAATCTTATCAAAAGGGACATTTTTTTATGGTCCCATCTGAATCTACACCTTTATTCCTTCAATATATGTTTATTAAAGTCTCAAGGAAAAAATCAATACCAATTAGACAAATTGTCTCCAAGCTTTTGTGGTCACAACTCACAGAAAATACATAGATCATATCTAGCATGAGATATGAGTAAAGATAAAGGTAAGGCTTCATCTTTTGATTACTCTGCTTAGAGGTGAAAATTGAGTTGGATGTTTGTTCATACTGCCCCAATTATCATCATCATTATAGAAGTCTTTTTTCATCTTTAGGTTCCCAAACTCTGTTTAAGATAATATTCTCAGTAACTTCACAATCACTCAAAGGACAAGTTGGTCTCTTATTTTTCGGACCAAGTTCTTTTACTTTTAAAAGTATGGTACGAGTTCATTCTGTACATTGGGTGTATTTCCCATTGAAGGTGGGTCTACTGTTTTCAGAAATAGGAACTTTTGTGTCTCCTTCTTGGTATCCATGAAATGGTTGATTCCCAACTTTTTCCTGTTCCATGTATTTTGAGCATTTCGAATGGGGTTCTACTTGACAGTAAAATGCCATGTCAAGAAATTTATATTTGGATAAAATTGCTCGTTCGTGTATATCTATTTATGTTCCCATAGAGAGCGTTTCATTGTAAGATGGAGAGAAAATGAAAGTGGAGAGAAATGTAAACCGTTAAGATGTAAGACCATCGACAGTTTTCTCCTCTTGCCTTTTCCACCTCTATTCTCCACTTAGAGTAGATCTCGAAGGTTAAACCTACAGTGTACACATGACATCAGTATATAATCATCGAGGTCTGGGTTAGGATAGGATAAACCATCCATTGTGCACAAGGATCATAATTGAATTTACCATAAACTCAAACTGGATCCCAAGACAGGCCAATGATTTTCTTTGTTGTTTCAAGTTTAGACAATTATGTCTAGTTTCTTACTTCAATCTCTCTAAAGGTTGCCTTTGTGATTTATACTTTTCCACTCATTCTTATCTAATGATGTTATCTTGTCACCCTATAATTTTGACATGCCACTTCTGATTTTGATCTATCTTTGTTAATATAAATTGGTGTGTAGATTCCAATGGTTACACTTTCCTACATTCAGCGGAGAGATTGGACCTACGAACTGGTGAGTGGCAGAATTTGCCCAACATGCAAGTGGTGAGGGTGTTTGCGGCGGGGGTGGCTCACAGGGGAAAGTTCTATGTGGTTGGTGGAGGAGACAGGTCCGCCGAGGTGTATGATCCAGCGATTAAGAAATGGCATTTCATAGGGTCATTTGTGCCAAAGGAGGCAGATGGGTTCGCCTTAGGATCACTGGATGGTCACCTGCTGCTGTTAACCTGGTCAGACAGGTTTGGATCGCGGATATGGCTCTGGTCGGGCTTTGGCAATGGGACCATCGGACTGTGGAGGTTGATTGGATTCCTGCCAGATCAAATGGAGGCTTCGAGGGCCAGATTGAAGCATAATGGGGCGAGATTGGTTCGTGTGGGGAGAGAATTATGGGTGGTGGAAAAGGCAGCCCGTCATGAGTGGCACATTGATGGGGTGTGTGCATGGCCCACATTACCTGGGCCAACATTTTGGCCAGGAGAAGGGCAAGAGGTGGTGGCTAAGGGGTGCATCTATGCCTTCTCGATTGAGTTTGGGGCTAGATTGATTTGGAGAAGTATTCCTGTATACTCTCTTTGAGATAATACTTCTTTACTTTCTTCCATTGCTATGATCAAACTGCCAACTGATTTTGTATGAGGATAAGGTAGTCAATAATATTGGTAAGCAGTGTATATGCTGGCAAGAACTCAGAGGTGATCAATCTGAAAAAGATATTTGCATTCACCTTATGTGCTATACAGTACTTGAAACATTGATGCTCCTGAGTTGTATGAAAGTCTTAAATTTGCTGAAGGAGTGAGACTTTTATGCAAGGGTATTGAAGAGGTAAAGAGTGGATGATTAGGAGGGAACCATCATTTTCTTAGAATTCAGTTTACCAGGGTGAAGTGTTGAAAACCATTTACTACAAGGGATATGTTTTTGGAGGTCCCCCATGTACAGCACCTTCTAATCCTTACACTGTTAGCCCCTTTAAGCACATTGGTTAGAAAATCATTGGAGTTTTTAACTTCTTATAGGACTGTTTCTTTAATCAGTATTGAAACTCTGAGGGCTTGTTTGTTTGCATTTCATAGGAGCCAAGTTTCTATGTATTACAACTAAATATTCTTGAAAGTGACTAAAATTTAAGAAATAAAGATGAGATTCTATTAATTGGAATAAAAAAATTAACCTTTATTAGAAAATGGATTAAAGAAGGATGGAAATGATTTACGAGGGTGATGGCTGGGTATTCCAATAAAAGGTTAGTTATTTTATGATCATTTATGGAACCTTACTTTTATTTCTTGAATCTTAGTAATTTTGAGGAATATCTACTTATTAACACATAGGAATTCAATTCCTCTTAAACAAAGAGGCCCTGATGTTTTTTTTTTTTTGGCAATGCCTTTCTATCAAGGACTTGATTTTGAAGGATTAAAAGTGAAGATCTCAAGAGGCTATAATCTGCATTTTGATTAGAAATGAGTAAGCACTCATTACTTTAGTAAGTTAAATCCCAAAAAGTGTCGGTTCCATCCATATCTCCATAGACCTTCACCGAGTCCTCACCTTTTAACACAACCACTCACCCTGAATATCTCCATGGGCTTGTTTATTTAGGGGTTGCAAATGGGCAGGGCTAGATAGGGCCCAACCCAAGCCTAACCCACACTCAGCTGGATTTGATCTCTGTTTTTAGGCCCGTGGGCTGTGCTCATGCATAATTTTCTTTCCCAGTTATGAACTGGGCCTGTAATGGGTCTATATACATATCCTTAATGGCCCAGGCCGGCCTGCCATATTTAAACAAATAGTGTACATATTTTGTAAGTGGGCTAGGCCTGGACCTGAGCTTCAGGCTGTTGTCTGGATATCAACCTGAATATTAGGCCCATCAACTAAATGGGTGGACTTTTGCATAAGCTTTGCCCACACAACTTAGCCCATAAACATCCTAATCTCTGTTGCCCAGTCTGTAGACTCTGTACTGTACCTACTTCTTAGGATTTTTAGAGAAAATGGGCTTTCTATTGAAGGGCCGACAAGTGAAGGATCACATGATGTGACAAAATTAGAGGGAGACCAGTGCCCATCCATTTTCTGCATTCTAAAAATTACTGCGCAATTCCTTACTAATTTCTAGAACTTGATCTCCTCTTTGATGTGGACCCACAGGTGGTTCATATTTTCAAGGATATCTAATGGCCCTACTCATCATCATCGTCGTCAAAGTTTTGTCCCATTTAAATTGGAATCCGCTACATGAATTTTATTTCTCCATTTCAATCTATCCTTAGTCAAGTTCTCAAATATAGTGTCCTACTCTATGTACGATAGAGAATATTGTACAGTAAATAATGGGATTCCCGGCAGCTGATGATCTCAATATGGATCAGTTGCTGTCAACCGTCCAGTCTCATCTGATTCAAGCTCCAATATTGAATGGATAGGATCATCAAAATATACCAAATGCATGTCATATTAAGCAATCTTAGGCAGGTTCAATCAGCTCTCTAATTAAGAAGAAAATCATTATCACCACAATCGCTGAATTTGAATAATCATTTTAATTTATTATTCAATTTGCATGAAAATTAATCCGAGCATCGCATTGGCTTTATGCTGGTTATGGTCAAAGTTAACCACGAGCATACAATAATATCTCAATAAGTAAAGGTGATTATGATGATGATCATATCAACTTACGTTAACGTTTCAGAGGAAGCCAATGGAGGTAGTTAGATCTACTGTGTATGGTACTTGAACTTGAACCTATATCAGTTATATAGATTACAAGACTTGTAGCTATGATTGCAAATGAGTATCCAAAAGTCTCCAATTTCAAATAAAGTGAGTATGAAACATTTTCATTGATTCAATCTCAGGGTAGTTTAGACTATCACGGACTACCACACTGGGGCTACATGAGAGTTTACCAGGCTTCCCTCTGGGTCCAGATGAATTAGTTCAGCCCAAATGATTGGAAACCTTCCACTAGTAATATATATATATATATATATATAGAGTGCTGCTATCGGCACACCAAATTTTTTTTTTCAAACACAAATTCTCTCTACACACATTCCTATAATTTAAAAAATACATTAGTTCTTTTCACACACAATAAAATTTTCTAAACTACTCATCCTTCCATTTCCCTCTTTCTTCCCACACACATCCTCATCCCTTTCTTCCCACACACAAGAATCACCGTTTTTTCCGGCGTTCCTCCGGCGTACCAGTCCGCTCCACCATCTCCATAATCCTCTGGCATTCCCTTTTTCCTTCACCATTTATTCTTCTTTCCCATCTCTTCTTTACCATTTTTTCCAACTTAGATTATCTTTTTTTTCATGGAAACTTGTTATGGGGATAGATTCTCATTCAATGTAAGTTTTTAGAAACAATGTTAGTGTTTTTTCATGCATTTGGTGCGTTTTATCCATCGTCGCAAGGGTATTAGAAATCGCGACTCTGTTCGGTCTTTCAGGACCGAACATATTGCATATGTTCGGAAGTACAGAACCGAACAAATGCCTTATGTTCGGAACTGTATATCCGAACATATGCCATATGTTCGGTCCTGAAAGACCGAACATATTGGGAACCTGCAACTCGTTCCAGGCGAGAAATTTTTTTAAAAAAAGAGGCATAAAACTGATTGAAAGGCACCATTTGATTATTGTTTTCTTCCTTCATTGCACTAGAAATTCTTTAGTTATAGAATGAAAAAAGATAAAGTACAAGAAGAATGAAAGATGAAGGAGATGGAGGAAGATGAGTTGCCCAAAGAGCATAAAATGGAGAAAGATGAGTTGCCTTTTGAGTTTTTCTGGAAAGTGAAGAGTGAGATGGGCGGGAGGGAAGAAGATGAGCTTGTGTGTGAAAAGAGAGGCAATGGATATTTTGGTCATTTCATAAGGGGTAAAAATGTAATTAAAAAAAATCAAATTCCTTATGTTGGAAAAGAAAAAAATTGTGTGCCAATAGCAGCACTCTATATATATAGAATGTTCATGTGCATCCTTCCCTCACTATAGGGTGAGGGACACCCCTTTTTGAAAATGAAAAGTACAAAATATACACATAAACATTCTATATATATATAAGATTTGAAATGTGATTAAATTTCTCACAAGAATTTGATACGTTGAAGTCTTTATTGGAATATGATCTGATGGCATGTTAGCTTATATTTACAAATGTCATGTTTTTTTTTTAAAAAGATTCTAAAATTCTTTGAATTCCATTTAAAAGAAAAGATTCATTTGGGAGGAAAAGTTAGAAAAGAGAGCAAGATCCAAAGATGAAGACCCGTGATCCAAAGCCACGTGCCTTATTCATGGTGATGGAGGATTAAAACAAACAACGACAAGAGACTCAACATACAGACGAAGAAGAGAGAGAGAGAGTGAGTGTGTGATAGTTGCAGAAGAAGAAGAAGAAGAAGAAGAAGAAAGAAAGAAATGCCGAGGAGTAGGTTTTCGGGTGTTCTTTCATCTCCCAGGGTCGATGTCATCATCGACATGGGAAACCCCTTTCTCAACCTTTCCTTAGACGGATTCCTCAAGATCGGAACTGTAATATATATATATATATCTTCTCTCGCTCGAGGTCTTTCTTTCTAATTTCTTTTTTTCTCTTGTTAGGTTGGAGCTTTGAGAGTCGCAGCAGAGGAATCATATCACTGTGCGCGAGCAGGTATCTCATCCGAATCTTAATTCTTCTGTTTGAAAGAAAAATCGTTTCTTTTGACTGTAGATGGGAAATTATTTGAGTGGATTGTATAAAAAAAAATGTGTAGATAGATAGTGATAAACATGCATATCATATGGGAGTGGGGCGAGATTCATGAATGCTGAGATCTGAGTTGCATAGAATAATTAGATTCATGGAGAAGATATGTTGATGCAACCCAAATTGATCAACTGCTGGAAAGCCATCCAAAGGACCCAGAAGAAAGATTTGTATGACTTGTTATGTGAAAAGTTGGATTGGGGAATTCATGGGTGAGGAAGATAATTACACAACTCAATTATTATTCATTTTCTCCATCTTTTTTGTTTTTTTTTTTTGTTTTTGTTTTGTTCTCTCTCTGTGTGTGCGCTGTGTCCCCTTCATATCCATGGCGTTTCCTTGCCTTATTTGTCCCCTGTGTGAACATCATAGGTATAGCACTATAGCATCTTCTTGCAACTCAAGGTCTGTCTCTGCTAAAATCAACTATCATGTCTGAGATTTTGAAGTGGAAGTGGCGCCTCATTCAGAGCTTCAAGTAACTTTAGACGTTACAGTGACGAAATCAACCATAAGAAACTTGCAACATATGATCATTCGCCATACACAATAAATATATAAATTGCATTTTTCATTTGTAAGAAGTTCCCTAAAGGATGCACCATCTTGAAAAAATAAAAATAAAAAATAAAAAATAGTTGCCTAAAGGATGCCTGAACCAATGAGAAAAATAATGTTGAAAGGATGCTACACGCCCACAATGCTATACCCTTTATGCTGCCAATCAAGGGAGTCAAGCCCTAGACTATGTTGCTTAAGAACATTACTTTTGCTAGTTACCCCAAGGCTAAAAAAGATTTCATCATTGTCAAAGCCTTGTTCCAACTATGTTGGGATCAGTTCTATAAATCGTATTTTGCTATTCCAATCTATTCCAGGTCAAATCCTCGGATGAGGTGCACTTCTTTAGATCTATCCTTACTTTTGACCGTGTCATCTTTAGGCTATTTGTTTTCCTTGAGGGGCCATTAACATGCATTGAGAAACTTTTTCTCACTGGCACCATTGTTGGCTTGCGTTGGACCTGGACATGTCCAAACCATCTCCAATGAGTCTTTATCTTAATTTATCACCAATTGATGCTACTCCTAAATGCTCTCTGAAGTGCTCATTTTTTATTCCATCTTTTTTAGTTTTACCTCACATCCATATCAACATTCTCATCGCTAAAACACTCCTTTTTTTTTTCCATGTGTTGTTTTCTAATTGACCAACTTTTTGCTCTATAGGTTATAGCTGGTTTAATCATTGTCTTGTGAAATTCTTTTCTCCAATGTTGTTGGTATACACCAGTCATAAAGCACCATAGAATCAAGTCTCCACTCCAACCATCTGGCACCCAAATCTTATCTATACTTAACATCCTCAATCTATCTCCCCACCCTACCTAACCATAGAACCAATGTATTAGAAGGACTCTCTTTGTGGTATCTTTTGAGCTTTGATTCTCATCGGAGTTACATCTCTGAGCACATCTCCACTGGAGTTACAATATGTAGATTCCGTTTTTGTACAATTTATTTGAAAGCCCTTGGATTCTAAAGCCTCCTGCCATCTCTCACATCTCGCATTCACGCTTTCTCTTGATATCCATCAACACTATATCATTTGCAAACAACTCTCCTTTTGAATATGAGCAGTTAACTCTATCTGTCTACTGCCGGTCCTAAGCCCGGATAAAGGAGGACTGTTGTGTCAGATTGACAGCCATCATAAAACTTCCGTCACATCTACAACATAAATGCAAAAAGGAATTTGGTTAAAATAAATTCTCAAAGGGTGTGCATGTGCATTACAATTGAAAGGATGACATATTATAGAGCATTTATTTGCTGGACCTTGGTGCATTTAACCTTTGTTTGGTATTATAACTTGCAACTAACAAATCTTTTCTTCTAGAACGTGTTTTATGCATGTTGTTTCTATCGTCATTGAGCTTTGATGAGTTTAGTTATCATCTCCATGCACATCACTAAATCTTTTTTTTTCAATGTAGCTAAACTTTTGACTTCCTTCAACCCCATTGCATTAATTTGATAGAGAACTTTTCCAGATACATGATTGTATTCCTTAACTTTGTCTTAAGTGTTGTGACATTTTTTTTTTTAATTCATATTTTTTTTATTTTATTCCTTTTTTTTATTGCAGGGAGCATTTCAAGACACAAAGCTGAGCATACCGTAAGTTTTTTTTTTTTTTCTTTTTGTTATAGTTAATTGGGTCGTTGACAATATTGCTTTTAGTTTGTCTATCACAATCGACAATAGATACGAGTTCCCTGTAGGATGTGTATAGAAGTGTGCACTTGTTGCTTTTCGTGGTACTTCTTCAATTTAGCTGGCATTTAGATCTAGATTAAGTCATCTGCTTTTTGTTTTTTCTTGGCCAAAGCTCAAAACTTAAAATAAAATCATTTGGCAATTTTTCTCTTTTCTTTTTTTTTTTTTTTTTTAAATTTTGCCGCTGAACAGTAATACACTGTGTGAATCATTTTTTATATTTTTTCCAGAAGTGATAGCTACCACTGAATGAATTGACAAGTAAGGACGATGTTTAATATCTTCCCTCTTTGTAACCACACAGACCCAGGATTCTCAAAAGAAGTTGGCCCTGATGTTTTTGAATGTTTCTAGAATCTAAATTTATTGGTTTTCTAAATTCTAATTGCTATTTTGTTAATTAGTTTTACTTTGATCCCATCTATATCTCCTGTGGAGCTTGCATTTGGCAGCTGCCCCACTATGCTCATGAACTGGATGTGAAATTAAGCAGACTTTAAATAAATTAATTAAAATGGCTATTATGCACCTATGTGTTCCATGTCCTTTATTTCCATTGCTGTCTATATCCGAGAACAATCTGACTGGACGTGTGTGATCTGGTGCACTAGACAGTGTGCAGAACAATCAAGTTGGCAGAGCTTGTGTTGCTTTAATGTATAAAAAACTGGATGGAAAGAAGATTAGATAAAATCGTACCTATATAAGTTAGTGACGTTTCTCTATTGCAGTTAAAGAAGATGTGCAAGGAAGGTGCTTATTGGGGTAAGCTGATTTACTGTTAAATATAACTTGATTGTGTTGTTGCTTTAGTCTATTTCATGAAGCATTGAATTTGCTGCTTAACATTTTCTTGTCTTAATCTGCACATCCATTGTCATTCTACTCCATGCATGTGCAGGAACCGTTGCTGGAGTATATGTGGGAATGGAGTATGGAGTAGAAAGGATCCGTGATAGGAGAGATTGGGTAACTTCTGGTTTATATTTCGTGGAAGTTAATTTCTATATCTTAATATTACTATTACCAACATAATTAAATGATTAGTTTTTATTTACAGAGTACTAAGACTTTTTCTAATGTTTTTCTTCAATAGATTAGGATATTGTTTCATGTCAAGTGAGTCACAAACACAAGGTGACACCCTACAGGGGGTTAATGTCTTATCCATATTCTTTCAGCCATCTTAATCATGTATGGGCTTTGGTTGACTAAACTTCTTGTGAAAGTTAACTTCAGACTATTACCATGTTTTGGGTTGCAAGTATGTATAATATCATCCCTCTCTTACTCAGGTTTTAAAAAAAAATATATATATATTTTGGTTGACATGACCATTTCATAGGTAACAAGTTATGGCCATGGTAGCACTATTACTAGCTTAAGTCTTGCCACCATGCCTTCCAATTGCGATAAAGAGTTTTATCATCACAAAGCCTTGCCCCAACTATGTTGGCGTCTGCTACATAAATTTTGTTTCTCCATTCCAATCTATCTTGAGCCAAGTCCTTGGATAGGTTGCAATTCTTTAGATCTATTATTATCATTTCCATCCACATCCTCTTCGGCCCATCCCTTCCACATGGCGGGCCATCACCTGCATAGAAGAAATTTTCTCTGCTAGCGCTATTGTTGGCCTGCATCAGACATGTCCAAACCATCTCAAATGAGTTTCTCTTATTTTATCACCTATTGATGCTACCCCCAAATGCTCTTGAAAGCACTCATTTCTAATTCTATCCTTTCTAGTTTTACCAAACATCCACCTCAATACTTAGTTTTATATGTTCATATATTATTTAATGATCAATTTATATATTTATTTTAGTTTATCGTCAAGATTTTACTCATGATAGACTGGTATGGAGAAATCGAATTCATTGAACTGACCCCAACATAGTCGCGAAAAGGCTTTGATGGTGATTATTTAGTTTATCATCAGGAGACACATTTTTGTGAGGCAAAAACATAATGCAACAAAATGTGTGCATTTGGGTGTGCCTTAATCCTTGAATAAGTTTGGATATTTCGGCCGAATGTATCGTTTTCCTTTCTGCTGGTTATTTAATGTGGTCTTGTGATCAGTAATCACAATAGGCTTGCTTGGATACTTTATATATATAGATGGCTCTATCAGTTTTTGCGGTGGAAATGGCAGCTTCCAACCACCTCTAGTCTTTATCTTCTTCATTATCTTAGGACAATAACTATGAGTAACCATCATTTTCTCAAAATATCTACTTCTGTTAAAAATTCTTTAAATGGTAACTTGCGTTTATCAGAAGTGTCACGAGGAGACCATAGACAGCTCCTGCAAGGGCCACCATGAGAAAAGAAGAGACACTGATTAAATAACAGATACCATAGGAAGTTATCATTGCCCGGTCTCAAGATGTACTAAAGAGATTTAACAGGTACCCAAGTTTCCTTAATAATACAGTCTTACTCAGGATACCTTAATAGTTAATACAGCCCTCAACTTCCCAGTAGCAGCCTCTATGACCATCTCTACAATTGGCATGGAAAGTGACTGGGTTGATTTACCCTAGGCTTCTAGCTGGATAACTGAAGAATAGCAAACTGAGGGCAAAACAGCAGAACCCTTGGGTCTCCAATAATCCCACCTGCTCCAAGTCCAGCATTTGTGAGTTGTGAACATCAATTGTGCACTGCCATTGAAGTTGAGCTTCAGAATCCAGGCAGAGGACGCTCCAATCTGAGAACCAGGGCATAATAGTAGCTCTACTGTCTGAGCAGGACCAAGAATGGAGAGAAAATGCCTGAGAATTCCTTAAGAGCATTGCCCAGCAAAATTGCTCTACATTTTAAAGCCACAGCCTCAAGGAAAGCTGACTTACTTCTATTAACTTCATTATTATGTTCTTTCCATATGGACCAGAATCTCTTGAGATTTTGGGTTTGGGTACATACATCCTTATTCGGACTGATTGTTTTACTACTGCCTTTAATGTGTATAGTTTTTAGTGAATAGGTGGCCCAGGAAATGAGCATTCCACCATTTTTTTTATCAGTAACAGGGTGCATTCCATCATTGAATAAGTTTCTTGGAAATTTCAAAGTAAAACAAAAGAGTCGTTCAGGTTCAAGATTAAGAGGTCTGGAGTGACTTCTTTCTGTTTCAACTTATTATCAGAAGGCTACACTATTGGTTCTATGAGACAGAGACCCAAGATTTAGAAACATGTTAGCTTTTCAGGCATGCAAACTTATTCCCCCAAAAAAAGGGTCATGCAAACTAATCTCTTGAGCAATATGCCGTGCATTCATATTCATTAGGTGTTTGCAGTCCATGGAAAACATCAAGATTATTTATGAGTTCCCTGGAATTCAAGTAGTTGATGCCCATTCCATTTGACGAAATTTGGCGCCTTTGTTCACTACTTCTTGGTCCCATCACAGAATGGGCCATTGAATGACGAGTGCAGCACATGGTCCACAATGAATGTAAAATTGAATGGGTAAGTTGGAGGAGTTTTTTCTTTTTTTCTTTTTTTTAAATGTTGACTTAAGTTGGGGGAGATTTTTGGTTCATTTTATAATTGGTTGGTTGCCAAGAGGTTGGTTCTTGCTACAATAAACATATGCATATTACCTGACAAGTGCTTGAATAATTGATCTCTCATTAATTTTTTATTTTTTGCAGAAGAATGCGTTGATAGGAGGTGCAATAACTGGGGCTCTGATATCTGCAGCCAGCAATAATAACAAGGACAAGGTAATGGTAGATGCTATCACAGGAGGTGCCATTGCCACTGCTGCTAAGTTCCTGAACTACCTCACCTAAATAATTCAACAAAGTTCCACACCGCTATCTTGAATAATCATCAGCCAGCTGTATGTAATATAATTTTGCAGCACCTGATTGTCTGTTTCAGTCTTTCACGTACTTGTAGGGAAGTACTATTTCTTAGTCTGGAGTTGTCTGCATCTGTTTTCTAGTACACCTAATTGATGGTTAAATGCACCTCAAATCACAATCAGTTTGAATACTTTGGCAGAATATATTCCCGTTCCATTTATGCATTTGCGGTGTGGTCATCAGTAATCACATTTGTGAAATTCATTCCTTTTCTACTTGTGTATATGGGCCGGTCTGGATTATAACAGTGCAAGTCCTTTATGGAACTGCTGTCTCTTCTTTCCCTTTGAAGGGTAAGGGGGTCTGTTTCTTTTCTGCTATGGTAATGGGATGCATGTTGTAACAGTGTTGTTCAGGTGAGTCATACATGCTGCCGGCCATAGTTCATCCACAGATAAGTGAGAACTGTGTCTCATTACTGAAGAAGATGGAACATCTTTTGTCTTTCCCAATTGAATAACCCCCTCGAGAAAAGAGATGAGAAACTAGGGCCGTTTAGATCTTCTTGAGTGAGGCAGCTTGGTGTACTAGTTAACATGTGGATAACTTGAGCTACTGCATAAGTCAGTTGTTTGTTCTTTGCACTTGCTAATCAAAGGTAACAAAGTTGTGCTGTAATCAAGTTACCTCTAGTTGGTCATGGCAAAAAATAAACTACTGTGACTTTTTTTTGTGCGCGAGTGCACGCGCTTGAAAAACAACTTTGACTTTATGAGGTAACTCATCCTCTGGAAAAGGAAAATCCTCGTTGAGGATCTGTATAGTTGAGGATTCCTCACATTCCATGTAGGTGTTACGTTTAACAACAGAATCATCGATGAATTGAGTATTCAAAAGCCAAAATCTTCAGGTATTTACAATCGCGAAACTTGATTTCCCTCACTTCTGTGGAAAGCGAATTCCTTTACCCCGATGATTCTGTTGCCAAAAGTGGCATTAGTGAATGAGATCTGCCACGGCTTGACAATGGGGCCAATATGAAATTGGGCCTCGATGCAGTTTAGTGCTATTACTCAAACGGGCTGGCTCTAGACAGCTTTTGGCTAGTTCTGTTGATTTTTACTAGGGATGAAATCACTCAGGTTTGGAATGATTCCACAGTCTACCCAGCCCTGGACCTGAATTACTAGAATGGGGGTCCATCCCTGATTTGGTTTCAGCTTACAGGACCCTTACCAATACCCTGACTGAATTAAAAGTCCAAATCACAATGGATGGCATGGCCTAAACTCCAATTGAGACCCATACAAAGTTATATATTTATACAACATGCTTGTACAGATACAAAATAAATGGCTGTGACATCAGGTAATTGGGTCCTTGCGTCGATCTGGACTTTGACCTGTATTAAAAAATGGCTCCAAATCTTCGACCCCCCCAACCCCCCCCCCCAAACAACCCCCACCCAAAAGTTTTCAATATGGATCCTTCTGTCATGGATCCCACTGAAAGCAATCTTGGCAGGAGGATTTTTGGTTTGAGGGAATCTTAGACCCACTTGCTTCATTAATATGAGACAATGCTTTCAAGTTCTTTTTCGTGGGCCCCACTGCGGGTGCAACACCGTTACAAGGATGGCTGGTTATTCAGTTAATGGATGCCAAGATGCCTTTTATTCATCCAACAGTGTGGATCATCTCACTTGGAACATATTTTTTCTATGGACTATAAACTATAGAGCCAGCCATGGAGATCATGGGCTGTGTTTTTTGATTTTTGGGTGGTATCTACGATACCAAGGTCAGATGCTGGATTAACATGTTTCAGATGATATCTCCTAATCAGAGTTTGGATCCTTTTTAGTGGCCACTTAAATAATCTCAACGAAAGAAATAAAGTTCCCCATCTTGCACTAGACCTAGTTAAATTTTACATCAACAAGAGTTGAGCTCACCATCATAATTTTTTTTTTTTTTTGCCATGAAGTCGGGTAAACACTCTCATGGCCCTAAGGTGATACCACTAGTGGACTCATCTTTTGATTCCTGAATAAAAGAAAATCGGAATTCAATACCAAGACCTCAATCATCATATTGAACATATATAAAGCATTATGAATGAAATAGTCAGGAAAATTGGCACTCCAAATATCAAGGGGCCATGGTACTCATCAAAAACATGTTTAATCAAGGTCCTAAGGTTTTTAATATAGGGAGGGATATATTTGTTCTAAAGACATGGCTTACTGTGATGGGGCCCAAAGATCAATGGTCAAGATATCCTCAATATTTAAGGATATAATAACAACTACCACATGGTCCACAGGCCCAAAAAAACAAAGCATCACTTTCTGTATTCCCAGGTACAAGTATGAACCATGGGATTCAAAATTTCAAAATCAAACGCATTGGACTCTCGTGTTCCCAACGGTCGAAACCTGTCAAAGCCCTTTTCTCCTCTATCCTCTGTTATCTCTATCAGAAAAAAAACTGCTCTTTCTCTTCTCTCATTTCAAATCTCTTCTTCCTCCATTCTTCTATAATCTCATCTTGATGGCAACTTCATCGGTACCAAAAACCCCAAAATCCGCCACATCTCAAGCTTCGTCAAAGCATCATCTCTCCAAATTGGCATCAAAAGTGAGAGTACTAGTTAGAATCCGCCCATTCCTGGCTTCGGAGATTGCGGCGAAAGATAAAACCCCAATCCCATGCATATCTGTCCTCAACCCAGATCGCGATTCCTCCGAAGAAGTCACGGTTCATATCAAGGATCAAGAAACAAGGTGATTTTGTCTTTTGGTTTTTATTGTTTGTTCAACAATTCCACATAGTAATTTGTGGGTTTTGTGGGTTTTGACCGATTATTCGATGGTGGTATCTGATTACAGTCGGAATGAGTGTTATAAGTTGGATTCCTTCTTTGGGGAAGGCGAGAATGTGGGTCTGATCTTCCAGAGAGAAGTTAGCCCTGTTATTCCTGGGATTTTTCATGGGTGTAATGCGACTGTTTTTGCTTATGGGGCAACGGGGAGCGGAAAAACTTACACGATGCAGGTGCGATTGATTGATTTTGTGGCTTCAATTTGTGGGTTTTTTTTTTATCGTCTTTCATGAATTAGAAGTAATTTAGGGCATGGTGCAGGGTACTGATGAGCATCCAGGCCTCATGCCATTGGCCATGTCAACCATCTTGTCCATGTGTGAGAACATGGGTGGTTCGGTAGAGATTTCTTACTATGAAGTTTATATGGACCGGTGTTATGATCTCTTGGAGCCCAAAGCAAAGGAAATTTCAGTTTTGGAGGATAAAGATGGGAGGGTTCAACTCAAGGGACTTTCTAAGGTAAAGATTCTGTATCATTTTTCCTGACCCATTTCTTGCTAGTACATGATTTTTGAATTTCTTGTCTTGTCCATGGCTGTTAATTTCAGGTTCTTGTTCACTCCATGTCTGAGTTCTATGAGATCTTTTCTTCTGGAATCCAAAGGCGAAAAGTAGCACATACTGGTCTTAATGATGTATCCAGCAGAAGCCATGGCGTTCTGATGATTGTTGTTTCTTCCTGTAATGATGGGTCCAATGGTGTTGTCACAGGGAAGCTGAATCTGATAGATTTAGCAGGTGATCACCTTCCGGAAACTGGCATTCTTTTATGTGCTTAGGCTATTGTAAATATTTATACATTTTGACGCTTCTAGCACCTGAGGTGAATTTTATTTGTTGTTCTGAAGAGCATGTTTGTGTAATGCTGGGATTACGTACTCTGGAAATCCATTTCAATGGTGCTGCCGAAAAGCGGTTCTCCCCCAACCAAAAACCATGACTATGATGGTATCCGTGTCCTATCAAAATCCCATTCCCATTCTCCTATCTCGTGGATACATTAGGCCTCTTGTGTCTGGATATGATCTGCCCGAATCTTCAAACAAAACACTTCTAGTCTTTATCGTGTAGAGGTTGAATCGCTATCTAGACCAAATTCTCATTTTTTTTTTTCATTTTCCACAATCCTATCAGGAAATGAAGACAACAGAAGAACATGTAATGAGGGCATTCGTCTTCAAGAAAGTGCTAAGATTAACCAGTCCTTGTTCGCCTTGTCGAATGTGATATATGCTCTGAACAACAATGAACCTCGGGTGCCTTATCGCGAGAGCAAATTGACACGGATATTGCAGGATTCACTTGGCGGAACCAGTCGTGCATTGATGATTGCTTGTTTGGTAAGAATTTAGATTCTTTCCATAATATCTTGTACTATCTTGTACCCACACTTTTTGGAGCTTGATAAAATTTCTTTACATTAGTAGAATCCAGTATCATACCAAGAAGCTGTTCACACAGTCAGCTTGGCTGCTCGATCACGCCAGATAGTGAATTTTGTTTCTTCTGCTCAAAAGCAAGATACCCCGAAAGTGAAAGTAGACATGGAGGAAAAACTCCGCTCTTGGCTTGAATCCAAAGGCAAGACGAAGAGTATACAAAGAATTCCAACACCTTGTTCACCATTTTTAGGCAGAAATCCCACCTTAATCAATTCTGTAAAGAAACCCAATTCATGTCGATCTTCTGCAAAGACAACTGCATATCATGGAATATCTAATGCAAAAGCGCGGTGAGACTCCTTTAACTGATGTTTGTTTACAATAGAAGTTCATGATTCCTTCCCCTAGAATTTTTCTAGTTTCTTACTTTAACTCTATTTGTGCTTACAGGAAGCTATTTGATTCTGAGGCTCTAATTACAAATGCCGTTGAGGTAGCACCAGCATTTCAAACATTTTCCCCTTTTTTATATATATAAATTGAAAGATGAAAAATGTGGACTTGATTCTTGTGCTAGTCAATTTCAATGTCCCCAAAATACTACTAATTTGAACAGACTTTGAATTGATGCATGCCCTTTTCACCTACATAATAGGGAAGTGTGGTAAACCAAAGCAAAACTAGATATGCTACTGTTTTTCATAGTTATTGCTATTTGCTAGTAAACAATGTGGATGTGCTAGTTAGTAGCCATAACTATCCATCTAACATGGTTGCCTCTTCTGCACCTCCTGAATGTGTACAATCGAGAGTATAGTTATCAACTCACATATTTTAAGTTAAATGTGATGAGTACCTTAGTAGTTCCATTAATTCATTGAAATGTTATAGATTGCTGCTCTCCACCGACTTCCTTTTTTTTTTATGGCTATATTCCTATATAGGAATAGTTGATTAGCAAGAAAGTATAAAGTTATTGTTGTATCTAGCTATTAAGTAATCTTCTATGATGGCTTTATGCGATTACAGGAAAGCTTTTCTTCAAATGCCCCAGCTTCTGAAGACAGTGGTATATCAAATAAAGTATGATATATCTGATCTTTCTATCATTAGGCATTTAAACATTCATTGTCCTTTAATCACTCGATACTTCTGACAGGAAGAGTCCTTTCATCAAATAGGGGAGTCCAAGGATTGCTCTCATACTACTGCTCATGATGATATTTTGACAATTTCTAAAGATGAAAGCTGTGAAGACCACACGAGTACTCTTCATTATGTTGATCAGCTGAAGCTAGATGATGTTAGTTTCAATCGCTGTCCCTTGAGATTTAAGTATGTCTATTATTTTTTCTCTTTATTTCTTAATCTGTTTTCTCTAACTGAAAGTTTTGTTGTAGACTGCATTCCTTCATAAAACTGATAATGAAAATGACAAGGACACTCGAGGAAAACCACGTACATGTTTGCCAGGTTTCTCCCAGAACTTGTGGATTGTCAGTCATTCATGTAACACTTTTCGTTAGACATCAGAGGAAAATTAAACGGATTGTGTTAGGCTTTGAATTCTGTTATTTCTTGTGCAGATGAGTGTTTGGACAAGGAGAATATGATAACTCTGTCTTCCAGCTTTCGTGTATCGCCACCGATTAGTGAAAGGATTAGAGCACTACAAAACTCTCTTAGAAAAGTCCTTTCCCCCATCCACTCTAATACAAACACCACACCATGCAAGGATCTTTCCTCAAATGACAGAATTTGTCTGGTTTTGTTAGATCCGCGAACCCCAAAAACACCTTATGTTGTAAATTGTGACCATGATGAAAACTTTGGAGTGAATGATACCCCACTCAACAAATTCAATGCACAGAGTTCTTCTTTGAAGGTTGGTAAACATAATTGAAAAATAGGTTTCAACATTATTTTGCTCTATTAGTTTATTAATTGCAAGTCATGACATTTGTTTTCTTCTTGATTTGCTCATGTGGATGCGCAGAGCTCTCTTATTCAGGAGTATCTTGCATTCTTGAATACTGCCAGCAAGTAAGTTTTGTTTGATAAAATTTATTTACTTGTATACTTTATATGATTCTCTTCTGCAAAACTATCATGCAACCTTCTATAACCACTCGCATGCATTCTTGAATACTCATTATGCTGTTACATTTGAATTTCCAAAATCAAGATAAAAGTTGTGTATGTTTTAAAAATCAAAGTTTTTATCATATGGTAATGAAACTCTTACTATCTGACAGTAGAAATCACTTTGCTACATTTGGTCTTGAAATCCATACCATAAGAATGTTGCCAATGGATGCTTCATCCTCTTTCTGGTCTTTTCCCATATGAAGATCACCAGAGGTCACCCACCTCTTTGTGGTGAAATCAAGTCACCAAATCTTCAATCCAAACATGTTACCACACAATCAAACCCCTCATGCGAAAGTCTGTTATCCTCTCACAGAACAAGGCCAAAACATTGTTTTGTTTTCTCCCTTTGATTCCCTAAGACTTTTGTTCTTTCTGAGCAGCCCAACAGCTGCAAACCTCTAAGGGTAACATGAGAATACTGACAGGCCAACCGCCGACATCTAATGAACATGACTCCACAACAGTGTGTGCAGTGTGTACTTGTGCCATTAGGCCTTACTTTCTTTCCTTACAAAGTAGAAACCATACAAGTGGACCACACTTGGGGTGATGGGTCAAGTCAAATCATGAACAAAAAAATTCCAGCACTCTGCATTTGATTTACATGTGCCTCCCACCTGATGTGTGGATGGGATCAAAAGCCCTTAATGTTAACTGCCACTGCAAATGGTAATTAATATCACTGTTTTCCTTCCAAAGTAGGAGCCAAACAGGATGGGAGAGGTCAAATCATGAACAAAAAACTTTCAGCACTCTGCATTTGATTTACATGTGCCTCCCACCTGATGTGTGGATGGGGTCAAAAGCCCTTGATGTTAACTGCCACTTCAAATGGCAATTAATTTAACTGTTTAGACTTTAGTGTATATTCACCATAGGGATTGAAGTGGCAGGAGGATCCAAAAGTCTTTGGTCTCTTTAAAATGTTTCATATACTGGAAGTAAATTTCTTGCATTCTTTGATACTTGGGGCACTGAGTCTTTTCTCTGTTTTGAATGCAGAGACGAACTACAAGCTCTAAAGGTAATGCCTAATTTATTTGGATCTATCTTAGATCATCATCACAATCAAGTTACTATTCCTTCTCTTACAATATTTTTTCATCCTGTAATAATCAGGGGATTGGACAAAAAAGAGCAGACTACATAATCCACCTCAGAGAGACAACTCCCCAACCATTAAAATCAGTAAGAAATCCTGGGCTTCCTGTTTTAAGAAGATTAATATTGCAATTTGATTAATATTGAGAAGGAATTGGTTGGTTTGAATTCTGCAGTTGTCTGATTTAGAGAAGATAGGACTTTCCTCCAAACAGGTAATGTTCTCTGTTTTATTCACAACTGTCACCAAGCCCTGATTATGTTTTGGTATCAGAATGCGGACATTGCCACAAATATCGCCAATGTTAGAATGTATCCAAACATTTTTGCAAGAATTTTCCCATGAGGATAATAATATTTACACCTTGTTTAGGGGAACCAAAATGATGAATATATGATGGTTACTACTTGGTCACTTAAAAAAATTACTTAAGTCATAAAATTTTATTTACAGGTGCATCACATGTTTCGATCTGCGGCAAAAGAAATCTTCAGTGGCATGTCCTAGAAGAGGAGTTCTGGATAGTTTTGCTCGTGTTCAATAAGTTTCAGCTTACAGCTGTGTACTGCTGTTATCTTCCATTTCTGAATGTGTCATTTTTACTTGAGATGTATCCTACAACTACATTCTACTTTCCTTGCTGAAGTGAAAAAGAGAGCCTGGCAACCAGTTGAGTTGCCTCGCGCCTCAGTAGTCAATGAAAAACATGTTTAACGCAAATCACTTTCTAGTTTCTTTTCTTGTGATCCACTTGAAAGGCGACGTTACATACTTAACATTGACATTATTAGCTTCTTTTCTAGGAGAACTTGACTGAGGAAAAAATAGAACATATCAATAGCTTTGGCAAAATAATTACCACCAACCAACTCAAGATAAGAAAATAGATAGGGATAATGTCAACAAAGCCAACAGATTGAAATAGTTGTCTGGTATATGGGTTAGAAGTTAATTGTAACAGGCGAATGCACACTTCCTTTCCAGGAGAATGCATGCGGAAAATATTGTTTCGTCCAATCAAAATTTACCATAAATTAATTAATAGTTAATTCTAATTTTCCTCATATATCCATGTACTTAAACCTCCCACTGCCTTACGTGTGCCTAATGCACTCTTCAACACAAGAAGTCAACAACCCCATCCTTTTTTTTAACCCAAATTTAAAATCACATTACGAACCATTGGAGTTTGTTTCCCTTATTTGGCTTAAAAAATATATTCAAATAAATGTTTGAAAGTTAATTCCTGATTGCAGCAAAAAAAATTTAAAAAGACCTGGACGATACAGTCTGCTTTGCAGATTGAGATGACTTATTCAACCCAAAAAAAAAACAAAAAACATAAAAATAAAATAAAATCTTATAATAGAAGACACTTCAAATTGGCCTTTGCTACAACAAATTTGCCTATACAAATTCACCTTTTTTTCTTCCTGAATGGGCAAGGCTCTATTTCAATAAGACTAGCCAATTTAGAAGAAATTATTATTGTCAGGACCCACGAGAAAAAGAAAAGAAAAATAAAAAATGGAATTGGAAACGGTCAAAAGAGCATGCATCATGAAATTAGGAGAAACTCATCTTTCATTTAAAGTCTTCATCCCAACTACATATCCCAACCACACCATAGTACCAACAATTTATACAAGAAACCAGACACGCACAAAACATCATCAACACTAAAAAGCCAATTATTATCAGCTTTTAGACTCAGCTTTTAGACTCAGTCTGAGACTCTAAAACATCACTAGTACCACACAATCCTCAAGCACATGATTTATTTATAAATTACTTCTTCTCCTCCAAACCTCCCTCTCATTTATTACAAGTGCATGGGTCACAGGTGCAGTTCGACCCACACTTGCAGCCGTTCTCAGCTCCAGCCTCCATCTCAGCCCCTTCAAAGTGCCTAAAATGAAAAATCAAAACCAACATAAAGTCGAAACATGCATGAATGAGCAGATCAATTTAAAAAAAAAAAAAAAATTGTAGTCTTGTTGTTGCAAAATATGAAATTAGTTGAGAATGTATGAATACCTCTTTTCAGGAGCAACCCCCATAATCATGGTCTCAGAGGTGGTGCTTTCCCCAGAGAAGGAGAGATCAGGATACATCTTGCATCTGAAATACAATTTAAAGCAGAAAAATTAGTACTAGTATCATGAAAAAAAAAATAAAAAAATAGAACACCTATCATGAAAAGATGAAATAGAAAAAGAGAAAAAAAAGGAAACAATAAAGTTAGATCATGTGCTGTTAAAGGAATCAATCTCTGCTGCCAAAGAAAACATGCAACAATAATAACAATAACAACAAGAAGGATTTCATAAATCCATGGGAGGGCATGGTTATGTATTTGAGGTGTGGATACAATTACCACTCTTGTACTTTTTTCTTTTTTTTTGTTTCCTTTTCTTCTATCCTGTAAATGTCGTCCCGTTTAAATCTTAATGATATTTTCCATTACCGATCAAAAAAAAAAAAAAGGCCTGGGTTTCATTCTTCTTATAAATTAAGAGGA
Organism: Litsea cubeba; assembly: GCA_012931725.1. NCBI lineage: Eukaryota > Viridiplantae > Streptophyta > Magnoliopsida > Laurales > Lauraceae > Litsea > Litsea cubeba. Next base: position 49,087,286 of record CM022945.1, on the reverse strand, counting down.
ACCCAAATAGAAAAGAACAATGGATCCAACAAAATGAAAAGAGAGTTGTCAAGTTCTCTACCCTCCACAGCCACTTCCACACTTGCAACCCGTCCCACAACCACAGTTTCCACCACAGCAAGACATCTTCTTCTTCTGCTAATGAAAACTATATCAAAATGGTCTTGGATGAGTTTGGAGGAAAGCCCATGACTTGGTATTTATAGTCAGCCAGAGGAGAGAGACTGCTGAGATCAACCGTACACGTGTCATGATCTTCTAGATTCTACCAATGTCACCTTGGAACTCTCCCAAAATTCTGAAAATTACATTAGGTTTCGACGATCACGAAATCTTGTGGTCCTCGGGTCGAGGACGGGTTTTGATTTTCCAACGTTGACCTGATAATGTTATGATCGATGGTCATGATCTTTTTAAAGGTCTAAATCACAGCTCAATTGGATGACGTGTTTCATTCTCTCGACCGTGGATTGTTTCTTTCTTTCAACAATTATACAAGCCAGCAGGTGAAATGTCGTTTTCTTATCTCATCTCTATCCGGAAATTAAGACACTATGAGCTGGCTAGGAGTTATTTTAAGGGATTAGTATCATGGGCTGGGCCAGTCCAACCAGATCCATGACCCGCTTTTAAAACTCGCATAAAAATTTATGTCCACCTCCAAAACCCATATAAAACACACATGAAAATTTTCCGTAACCCATAAAATCCAACTACCTATTTGAGTCCATCCCGCCTCCCTTCAAATAAAAATCTTGGATCCGCCACTACCTGTGAGGAGCTCTTCTACATGAGGCAAGCCACCAATTTACCAATCAATTATAAATCTTATTAATCATTATACTAACTATTCCAAAGTGTAGATTGAGAAATTTGTATGTACCCAGAAGTGTTTGATAATGAATTGAGGTCCACATGGGGTCACCCTTTTTAGAGCCCAATCTTATTTAAGTTCACATGCGCTATATTTTGATAATATTGCAATACTAATCTGAGATAGTATTTTGCAATAATGTCATGATCTTCTATGTTGCCTGGATTTGAAATGATGCAAGAAAATCACTAGGAATGAAACTTGGAAAATGGAGAAACTTATAAAAGTAGTTTTAAAAGTATTTCATACTTTTTTTTATATATATTTTTATTCTTTTCTAATAATTCAAAAGTTAATTTCAGCAACATATTTCCCTGATGTTTTCCAATAAGACCCTCAAATTTAACAATACCTCAACATGCTTGGCTCTAACTCAAAAATAAATATAAGACTAATCAAGATGTCCAAGCTGATGCAAGGGGGCATTTGTGCAGTGCTACGGAAGAGGAAATTTCGCATTTTCTATTTCGCAACTTCCAAATTCAATTTGAATCTAAATCCCCTCTAGTTCTGATTTTACGAGTGAAACATCGAATTTTCAATCCGATACGTCGGTGCACCCAAACGTGCGTGGAAAGGTACTGAAATATTTGGCACCTTATCCACTCGTTTCGGCTGAAATGGGCGCTTGTGCAAATGAGATCGAGAGTTGCATCTGGCTAAGATACATTTTAATATTTGAATTCTAAAAGTAATTCATGGTGATTCATCTAATCCTCTTCAACATTCTAGAATCACATGGAAAGAGGGTTGGATTTTATCCACAAGCCTGATTGAGGTGGCCTACCAATCTTTCTACATACACTATAGTGGAGATAGACCCACAATATTTATTACAATTCTGTACAAAATACGGCCAAAAATGTAATTCCAAAATACCCACTTGTCTTGGGGCCATTCATTGACTTCATAAAATACTCTGTAAAATCTAGATTTAATAAAATAACATCTCAGGTTCTTCAGATTCTCCACCTGAAAAGGGCTTTTTGGGGCAGCTAATATGTTAAATAATCCAATTCATAACTATCTCTTTTTTCATCAAGTGTGTTGCTAGATTGATAATGAAAAAACTCAAGGCAAATAGTTTACACAGTTGCATCCAATCCATATTCGCCAACTGTGTAAAATCTTATGCCAATTAATACACTTTCTCAAAAATAAAAAAATAAGATAAATATTTTACATAGTTGTCAAATGTGGATTGGATGCCAAATGTGGATTGGATGAAACAGTATCTCTCTATTTCTACGAAATAGGAGATCGAACTCCATACGAATGGGGCATATCGCTCTTTTGAGAGTTTACCTAGCCAAATTGGAAATATGATCCAAGCTAGGTAAACTCCTCTTGCTTCCTCCCTTCCCTTCTCTCCCTCTCTTCCTCTTCTTCCCTCTCCTTCCCTCTCTTTCCCTCCCCTATTCTTCTTCTCCCTCCTTCGGGGAGGGGGAGGAAGCGAGAGAGGGAGAAGAGGGAAAGAAAATAGAGGGAGAGGGGGGAGGGAGGCCGGCCGGTCGGAGTTCCCTCCCCGCAGGAGATGATGGAGAGGGAGAATGGATAGTTTAGAAAAACTCTTTTTATTTATTTATTATGAGATGGGAAAAATAACTTTTGATGTGCGAACATAACTCTCCATTAAATTAATCTCATCCCACAAGAAGTCCTGGGATCAGATGGATGACTTTTGCTTGAACGATGGAAATGCCGAATAAATAATTTTCTTTCTATATCATTACCTAGTTGAAAAGAAAAGGAAGTACCATATTTTAATCAGGGAGTGACATTACATGATTAACATAACCTTTGTTTCTGGTTGAAAAACTCCAAAGGAGGTGAAATGAAAGAATACAAAAGGTTCATAATCCATTATATCAGTGGGTTGGGACGGGCATGAAAGATGCCTCAAGGGATATGATGTGACCTCATGAATGATTTAAACATTGAAAAGGACACCACAATGGCACCTAGTGTGGGCATGAACTGCTAAAAGCTGCAATAGCAGCTGCGTACACTAGATGCGAGTCACCTGTACGAGTCCTGGGTTGAAGCAGTAGAACTTCACGAGTCAATTTGCAAGCAACTTGAGCTGTTTAAAATAAATGTAATTTTTAAAATTTACCCATACGGATATGAATGGGATCTCTCCCCGCGGGTGACTCGTGAGGTGGGGGTGGGGGTGGAGGTGGGGGTGGGGGAGAGGAAGAGGGAAAAGAAGGAAAGGGAGGGATAATTTAGGAAATGAAAAAAATTAAATGTGGTGTGGAGAGACACTTTTGTGGTGCTAATAGAACTCCCCAATGAATTTTGTTTTTTTTTGCGGTGTGGAGAGACAGAAATGTGGTGCCAAATAGAGGCTGATATAAGTTGATAAAAAAAAAAAATCACAACACTTACATCTGATACCAATAGACATCTAATCTTCTAAATACTGGTACAACCACACACAATCCATGTTGGTGACTAACAAAACTGAGCCATGGATGGATCTGTGGTGGTTTTTGTGAGAAGGTAGATGCCTCTGAGTTATCAATGGATTGACCAATACACCTGTATTGGTTTTTACTTTTTAGAGATATGTTCCCCTTTAAGGGTCTATTTGGATGTCTACGGAATAAAATATTTATAGATTTAAATATTGCAAGAATAGAATAGTATAGAATACAATAATGCAATATGATAATAGTATAATATTTTTACTGTTTGATGATTTTTTAAAAATATTATAGATTTTAAATTGAGTTGTTTGGAATGTGCTATGATTAAAGTAAATTACATTATAAGAATATTTTTTATTAAATATTTTAATTTATATGTAATTTACCATGCCTGGATAAAAAATAATGTGGTAAAGTAAAGTTTAACTTTCATATTTTTACCATAAATTACTTTTTTTTATCACATAAAATCATGGTAAAAGTATTGTACAGTAAAGTCAATAAAGAAAATAGCTATTTTATAACTCTCTCTCTCCAACTTTGCTTTACCACATACTTCATCTGACCTTACTTTACCCTACATTTTACCATGATATGACATCAATCTTTATTTTACTTTACCACACCCGTAAGCAAGTAACTTTTTATTTAGCATATAAACTACGATAAAATATGATAAAGTAAAGTAAAAAAAAAACTACTTTACCATTTCTTCTCACTTTACTTCATCATGTACTTTATCCCACATTTACTTTACCTCACTTTTACAGTCCTATGAGATTTACTTTTGCTTTACTTCACCATATATGTAAACATACACATCATGATAGATTTAGTGAACTAAAGTCTTTACTTTACTCTACCACTTTGTAATCATTATTTTGAAAGATTTTTATCTTGTAGAAAGTTTTCTCGGGGGGAGCTGTAGGAGAGAATATTGAGCTTTTTGAAAGAAATTAATATTTTCTTCAGATTTTTCTTGCATTACCAAACGCGTAAGATTTTCTTCTTTAAAAAATGAAAGATTATATTCTATAAAATATTATTTTCTTGTGTTTTCTTGTGCATCCAAATAGGCCCTAAGGGCCCGTTTGGATGTATACAGAATAAAATATTTACAGATTTAATTATTGCAAGAATAAAATAGTATAGAATAGAATAATATAATATTATAATATTACAATATTTTTATTGTTTGGCGATTTTTGAAGAATCTTATAGATTTTAAATTGAGTTGTTTGGAATGTACTATGATTAAAGTAAATTATATTATTAGAATAATTTTTTATTAAATATTTTAATTTAAATGTAATTTACCACATCTAGATAAAAAAAGTAGTGTGGTATAGTAAAGTTCAACTGTAATGTTTTTACCTTAAGTTGCTTTTCTTTTATCATATAAAACCATGGTAAAGTATAGTAAAGTAAAGTCAATACAAAAAACAACTACTGTATATCTCTCTCTCATACTTTGTCTTACCACATACTTCATTTCACCTTACTTTACCTCACATTTACTATGATATGATATCAATCTTTGTTTTACTTTACCACACCTATAAACAAGTCACTTTTATTTATCATATAAAACTACGATAAAATGTGATAAAGTAATATTGAATAAAAAGAAAATACTTTACCATTCCTTTTCACTTTACTTTACCAAATATTTCATCCCACATTTACAGTGCTGTGACATTTATTTTTACTTTACTTTACCATATATGTAACATCATGATGGATTTGAAAGTCTTTACTTTACTCTACCACCTTGTAATCGTCATTTTGAAAGATTTTTATCTTGTAGAAATTTTTCTACATGGGGGAGCTGTAGGAGAAAATATTGAGCTTTTTGAAAGAAAAGAATATTTTCTTCAAGTTTTACTTGGGTTACCAAACGCACAAGATTATCTTCTTTAGAAAATGAAAGATTATATTCTATAAAAGATTATTTTCTTGTATTTTTTTGTGCATCCAAACAGGCCCTAAGTAACTGTATATGCAGTCCAATTCTATGGATTTCACTTTGGCCCACCTTCGATCAATACAGGCCCTTTCTTATGTGGGCATCCCAACTAAGGGGTGGGGACCTTATGAGACTCGCACATGCAAGGGGACAAAACTCAAACATATGAGGTGATGAAATCTGGCATGCGAGGAGACACAACTCACGCAAGTCCTTTCAAATGGAAAACACACGAGAGTGTTGCAGTTATTCAACCATTTGATCTGATGGCTTCATTGCACATAGACCATGCCCCAAAAAACAGCCTTGGATCTTATCACCTCGACCATGGATAGATCATGCCCCAACGTAATCAATCTGATGGAAAGATCATCTGTTTATGGGTCATGGAACCAATGGTTTTCAGTCCTGGTCAATATAAGGTGGGGTCCATAACAAGAAGTCTGGTTCAAAAAATATCAACCCTATGGGGAACAAGGCCCCAGCACCGTACAATTCCTGTTCGACTTCTATCTTTCAGGACATGAAATCTACTATTTGCATAGCCTAACTTTCATGTTGGATGGGTGCCTACATGCATTTGGACTTTGAAGGACCCATCAGAAGAATAGATGCATTACTTGGCTTTTTGTAATGGTGGCCCTCAAAGGTCTCTCATCCACTCTTTATGAAGTTGCGTTCCACTCTTTATGAAGTTGCGTTGGATATGACCAAAGGACAATCAATTCCAGCCCTCCTTTTCCTCAGGTCACATGGCAACTGATTTCATTGAAATGTCAAAAAGCAGACAAGTCTTGTGATGTACAAGGAGTCACCCCTTGTATTCTCCTTTTCATGTATGTCCTCCCATTCAATTATCATCTGGCTGATACTCCATTTGGGGCCCTTTGCTTGCAAAAGCAATGAAATCATTTAGATAAAAATGAATTTCTTGTCGACTGAATTATGAGAAAAAAGTAAACTTTTTTGCTGAAAGCATCCTCATAAATCTTTTGTTCTGGACAGCTTTGGGGATCAAGTAAAATATAGGTGCAGATGGCTCGCATAGAATCATCCCCTTGTGGGGCCCACTTTGCAACCCAATGATCCTTCAAACCCCCTCACTCGCACTACTAAATGTCACAAGCCCCATCCGAATGAGACTCCCCAGTTGAATTGAAATCCAAGAAATCATGATAGTCTTCTAAAATCATTAAATAGGGTATCATGTATCAAAGAGTTAGGATTACAAATGGACTCAAATTCTCCACCTCCTCCATGATTTATGACGTGTCCACAAGATAGCATACATGTCTAAGTGGGTGGAGGACAAATCGAAAGGTCGGTCTCTCAATCATCAGACTTAAAATTTAATGGTATTTTAACTATAGAATTTTTTTTTTCAAGTCAATACAATGCCGCGTAAAGGTTGCAAACAAACAATCAGTAAATGTTCATTTTCTTCTCTCTCTCTCTCTCTCTCTAATTTCACAAGGAGCAGTAATTGTAGGTTCAGGTTGAGATCAGTGTAAGAAAGGCCAGTTTACTGAACAGAAAAAATCCAGACCCAACCCAACTGAGAATACAGGGATTTATTTATTGGTGGCTAGGAACCCCACTCTCACTATAAAGCCCCCAGAGATAGATCCCCAGGTGGGTAGGTATACAGAGTTTCCTTATGCCACTAGGCCAAGCAAGCAAAAACAAATTCTAGACCCAACAGCCCAAGCTATCTTTAATCAAAAGAGTATCAAATCTTACATAAGCCTTATGCTAGATAACGAAAGGCAAGGGAATCCACCTCGATTTGGGCTGAGTATTTTAATTAGAGCCAGTACTAGCCTATTTACTTCTTTTTTTTTTAAGAAAAAAGAAAAACTTGTTATGTTTTGCCTTGTTTCCACCTTTCATTACTAGAATTTCTGGAATTCTATCATTTTAAATCTATGAAATCCACATGCGTAAAACTGAAGAAGATAAAGAAACAATTTATTGAGAGGAAAACTTCTCTAAAAGGGAAATATGTTCGTCACTTGGACTATCTTTACAGGTTTCAAAGGAAAAAAAAGAAGCACGGGGCCTCTCTTCCTATTCAGTATCTTGGATTGCCTATTGGGGTGAACCCGCAGTCAATATCTTTCGTTAGGAGGGGGAATCACTCTTATATAATTCTCTTTATCCAGTTTACCGGTGTATTACATGTTGCTTTACAGGCTTCCAATGGCGGTTATTAAGAAGTTGTATCGAATCCGCCGAAGTTTTTTATGAGATGGAACTGTGAGAGAAGGAAGATGGTGCTAATGAAGTAGAGCAAGGTGATAAAATCGAAAGAGGCGGGGGGATTGGGGTTGGATAATCTGGATCTTAAAAACTAAGTATATACGAACAAAATGATGGTGGAGATATGGGGAAGAAAATGAGGCTTTATGGAGGAGAGTAATTGCGTCTAAATATGGGGATGATGATGATGTCTGGGGGTGGCTTCCTAAAAGAGTTCTTAAGTATAGGTTATCTGGTTTTTGGTCCGTCATTTCAAGTTTTGGGGATTAGCCAAATGTTAGAGGGGAGGGAGCTCTTTGTTAAAAGTTTAGGGTTCATGGTGGGGGAGGGAGACGGGGTCCGTTTTTTGTATGATGATTGGGTGGGGATTGCTCCTCTGCGTCTTTCTTTTCCTAGAGTATTTAGGGTTGTGTCCAACAAGAGGCTTCAGTCAAAGAGTGTTTTGTGTGGGTTGGAAATGTGGTGTCTTGGGATATAAGTTTTACGAGATTTCTTCGTCAATCGGAGTTGGTGGAGCATTAGTCCTTGTTGAGTGTTCTTACTAACATTTATATGCGAATTTGAGCAAATATTTCTCAGGAAACCAATTGAAGTATTTGTTCTGGAGTTTGGCCATATTTTCATTTGGGCTGTGCCACGTCATTTCCATGTATAAAAAATTAAATACATATTTAATGACGTGTGTCCAGTTTAACAAAATTATACGTCCACGTAAAATTTTACATCCACGTAAGCATATAACTGACGGAGACATCCACGTAAGCATATAACTGACGGAGACTGACGTGAGGGGCTTATTTGGCCCAAAAACAAACGTACGAGGGCTTCTTTTCGGAAAAAAATAATACAGGGGCTCAAACGGCCCTTTTCGTATAGTACAGGGGCTTAAAATGCTTCATTCCCCTTTTAATGAAGTTTAGTCTCCATGTGCATTAGTTTGGACGGGACTTGCCCATCCTAGAGTGGAAGCTTTTTGTTGGTTGGACGTGGCGGGCAAGATTTCAACAGCAAATACATTAAGAAGAAAGGGTCGATGTCTGATTCCATTTCTGACATCTGTTTCCTATGTGTGTGGGGGTGTTGGAGTTAATAGATCATTTGTTCATTCATTGTGATGTAGCGTCATTTACTTGGGATTTTTTTCTCGAAGAATGTGGCATTAGGTTGTACTTTCCAAGTTCTCTAGCAAATATGTTTGAGGCTAGGAGGGGGAGTCCGGTGTTTGGAAATGGTATAATCTTATGGAGGATGATTCCCCTTTCCATTCTTTGGTCAATATGGAAAGAGAGAAATGATCAGATTTTTAATAGAAAAGAACCAAATTGGGAGGGATATACTAACAATTGTTTTTTTGAGGATCGCTAACTGGGCTAGTGCTAGAAAGAAAATTTTAGATATTAAGATAGAGAGTTTGTTTGAAGATGGAAGTACCCAAGAAGAAAAGAAAAGTATCTTGGTTGTCTCCTCCTTTTGGAGGTTTTAAGTTTAATGTTGATGGAGTGTTGAGGTGAAAACTGGGATTGGCTGCTATCAGAGGTGTTCTAAGAAACCACAGGGAAAATCGTGCATATGTTTTCTAAATATGTAGGGATCAAATATTCTAATAAAGCAGAGGTTTTGGCAATTCTAAAAGCTCTCCGCATTTATCACTCCTTTTATCATTATAATCTGATCATGAACATGACTCGGTCAATGCTATATCCTGGGTGAAATCATTCAAATGCAACTCTTACTCAATGAAACCGGTCTTTTGGTATTTAAGATGTAGGTCATGTTTCAACATATTAGCAGATCTGCAAATGGAATGACAGATTCTTTAGCTAAGCAGGGGTTTGATCAATCTTGTAATCTAAGTGCTCCTATAATGTAGTTGGGTTGGGTTCGGTGGCTGGCTCATGACTCTTGTATTGAATTACCTAAAAGTTGTTTTTATGTATGCTTTTTATTTCTTGTATTTGCCTCCGTTTTAATAAAGTTATATTGGAACCAATAAAAAAAAAACATCATCAACCCACCCTTAAACAAAATACCTCACACCATCATCAACAACCAACCCCTTCTTCAATTGATTTGGGGTCTATTACAGAAACCTCATTCTTCAACTGTAAATGACATCAATAGTGACATGAAGGCAAAAAATAAAAATAAAAGTACAAAGCATTGGTACTGACAAAAATGCAATAGAAACTCATTTACAAGAGATTTTTTTTTTTTTAAAGCATTCACAAAAGAACATTCAGTCAGTACCAACCAATTAATGACACCTTTATAACAGTTTTGGCAGCACTTTTCCTAGTACAAGTAAAAAACCAAAATCCCCTTGGGATTTGAACTAGGATTAGAACAAAAACACCATTTGAAAGCCAACCAAAAATGACAACCAGAGAGTGCCGATTTAACTATGCAATACATGCGTTCATCAAAATGTTACACACACATAAAGCTAGATTCACACTCATGATCGTGTTATAACTCTTGCAGCTATGACACCTAGCTACAGCTGTGGATAATTAATAGCTCAATTCAACATTTCTCTTTGCAGCAGAAGCTAGATCTACAGCCAAATTTGAGGACAGCTTTATTCTTACAGTGCATCAAGTTAAGATGATTTTGCCAAAAATGAGGTCACAGCTTTGAATATTCATCTATCTATTACAAGCATATGAACTAGGCTAATTGATAAGGTAAACTAAAGAAATACCCTTGTACTATCTGCTTCAATGTAGGTTAGCACGGGCAGCAATAATGGCGCCAGGACCAAGTGTCAGAGAAACTGGCTTCTCTTTTTTGCAAATGTTTCAGCTACCAATAGTGGGAAAGCTATAGTTGCATCACAGTGAACCTGGAATCACCTCTCAGAATTATTAAAATGGATAATTAAGAGAAATTGCCAATTTTAAGTCACCTAGCCAAATAATCAAAATAGATAAGTAGAAAGAGAAGTAATGATAAGACCAGTGACATCCAACAGTTAAATGGGGAATTTGAACTTTGCAATGGCATCCAAAAGATTGCAAGAAGCTTGTTAACAGTGTCATTGGATTAAACAGGACACCAAATCACACAGCTAAATTATATAGTCAGAAGGAATAGTTTCCATAATGAGGTGCTCTTAAGGGTCACAAGTATCGAAAATCAAGTTACAAGTTTTGTGGCCTTAAACTAACTAAAAATTGGCATTGGCAGTTATTAACGCAGAACGACAGGGAAAAAAGTATCCTGCCAATTTTATTTCCAACTTCTGCACCGTCCCTAGAGCATAATAGAAGCTGACCAACCACTGCCAAGGCAATCAAACCCCTTGCAATTTGGGGTGTATCAAATTCATACTAAACTAAGGTGTTAAGAAATCTGACAAACTGCATTGCAATTCCATTTGAACTTCCATCCTTTTGGCTTTCACTCATTTAATGAAGAAATACATGTTTGTTCTACGCTGGAATTCTACGGATTCCTTTTCCAAACCCATCAACTCACAAACCCCATTGTGAAATGGTGCTCGCCCTAATTTGATACGGATATGAATTATATTCAATGTTGGATTGGATTTCTTAAAAAAAAAACTAAGAAACCATTAAACTTTTAAGGACTCAAAATCAATAGTTCTGATGATCTGATTAAGATATTTTTGCCCAAGATCATATCTACAATGAGACCTTTCATCACACTTCCCCCCAGATGATTGGCATGTATCCAAGTGGGTTCCCAAAGGGCTTGCTAAGCTAACATCTCCCCGACGGCTAATAAAGGAAGAATGCCCCAACTCCAAATGGGAGGGAATTGTAGACGGAAAGAGGAGATTATATGAAAAAAAAAGAAAAAAAGAAAAGAAAAAGAAAAGCAGTGATACAGGAAGCAGTTTCCAGTGGAACTATTGACCGAAGAGCCTTACTACCAGAGCTAGTAAGCTAGCGGAAGAGCTCAGCTCATCACACTTCCCCCCATATGATTGGCATGTATCCAAGCAAGTTCCACAAAGGGCTTAGATTTTACCTCTTGCAAGCCATAAGAGGTACCTCTCAAAAGGAAATCCATAAATGTACATGGATATATAATACATACACAGACACGGACACATGCAAATATAGATAAAGAGACACATCACGGGTAAAGGAATACCTACTTTAACAGTTTTTGCAGAACCTCGTATCTTTCCCCATGACACAGCCTCATCAGGACGCGCCCCAGAATCACTCCCATCGAACTCTTGTGCCGTGTTGATGAAAACAGCATAATCTGCACCATTTCGCATCATGTTGGCATTACAAATGTGGTGTTTTGGCAACCCACCTCCAAGAATTATCATGCCTGTCTTCCTGGGGCTTGCATGGACAGCTTCACTGTTCACGGCCCTTATGTCTGTTAAATTGCCAAAAGTAGTCAGTGCATTGCATAGCACGTAGTGGGTGGTTGTCAATGACAGCAACAAAGAAGAAAACGCAGTATACCTTGAACAACATCAATAACTAAACCAGGTTTTCGAAATGAATGAAAATATAGCATATCCCCCAGGGAGCCATCAGTCAAGCCTGGGCAGAAGACGGGAATGTCGTTCTAGAAAAATAACCACAAAAAATATTGTTAATACAATGTCATCTACCGAGAGAAATCAGTGGCATAATGCATTAATATCTTCGCCATGAGCATTTAATCAGCTATTAAATCAGACAAAGTTTGTGTGTCTTTGAGTCAAATAGATTGGAATTAACACCAAAGGTCAGGTACTCAGGTTTAAAGTAGCGACAGGAACAAGGGTACAGTGTTGGAGGACGTGAGAGTTGGAGTCTCATTTTGAGACTGTGCTCCCAGTTCATATAGTACTGTACATAAAAAGAAATGGAGCGTGGGCTAGGAGGGGTCGGTGTGGAGTAAATAGCAACATGGCACATGTAGGGATGTAAGGGGTAGCTGTATACCTGATTACTCAGGACCCAACATATGGAATTGCTATTTTTTTTTAAAGGTGCAGATGTGGAGATAAAAAGGACACGCACGCACGCACAACAAACACACAGATGCACCCGCGCATGCGCGCACAAAAAAAAAAAAAAAAAAGCTTAAAAAAGTCAGATATAACAAAAGATATCAAATAATGTGAACAGTTCTTTTCCCACTAAAATAGTGCCCAAATAGAAAGCCAATAGTACAACAATTCTCAGTTGAACAGGGTAACTAACTATAATTTCACTGAGTGTTTCCACTGTGGAGAAGATGAGAGAGAGAGAGAGAGAGAGACGCTATCTTGCCTCTACACATTTACCTTGGACGCCCAGTAGAGGTATGAACTTGGATCATTTATTTCTTTTCCAAGGCGAGCTATCACCTTCGATGGTGTCCAAAGAATTTTCTGGAAACAGAGAAGAGTTCATCACTGGAAATCAGTGTAATATTTAAAGAATGTCAAACAGGCAAAACTGCAAAAGAAGAACACCATGAAATAGCAATCGGAACTGGAACTCCACGTTTCTCGAGGCATTCTGATAAGTCTACAGGTGTTTATATCAAAATTTGCTAAAGATGACCGAAATATTTGCTGACACATTGCCATATGAAGAACACTGTCAAAAACACAAAAAATATGAACTTGGATTTGCAGTGTTTTCACTTCTCAAGAACTCAAAATTCCTTCCTATGGACATGATCCACATGTCAAGATAAAAAGAGGATAAAGAGAAAATGTAGACAGAATAAGATGGGGAGAAGTTGGAAGGAAACCAAAAACAGCCTCTTCTTTTTATCCAAAAAGTAAAAAAAGTTTCTTCACATGCCACAAAATGACAAAAAGTAAATAAGGTGGATTTTGAAATTTTGTACTTTTTGATAAGACCCCTCTTATTTTCTTGTCTCTTCAAAGTGACCATTCACTTTGAATTCACTTTACAAGTGAATTGCCAAACAGATACTTAAGGAGTGAACATGAAAGAACCACCTCAATCAATTTGAAGATAAAAACCAGGTTTACAGATGAATTAGCACTAGAAGGATAATGGGTCAAAATCTTACTCAAGTAGAACAAAGACCGTATTGCGTGGTATGACCCCCAATTTAACAGTGAAGTTTATTTTAGCAATCATTATAAAACAACAGGGTTTTTTTTAATATTAACTGATGATTTTATTAAGATAGCCAAAAACGTTAACATTTTATAGGCTCCCTTCTACTCTCTTTACTGAGAAGCAAAAGTTTCAACTTTTTCTCAGACCCATCCACATCAGAAGCTATTAAGTCCGAAGCTTCCCACTTACTGGGCTTTAGACAGATACCATTGAGGCTCTTATCATCTTCTCATGATATAAAAACAGTATCAGATTACAATTCACATACATACAATTATATATAACAGAACACTCAGACGGACTTAAACCCACTCATGAATTGAGTGGGCTACAGAACCTTGTATAGTTTTGTAAATATAAACTGAACATCAGATGTCGGTTTTTTTATTGATTGGCAAAAAACTAAAGTACAATTGTTTACAACAACAACAACAACAATAATAATAATAATTGAAGAAACAAAATACGCTACAAGGTGGAAGGGTGACTGTGATTTGGGTTAAAATCCTAAGATATGATATCCATATGTTTACTGTTTAGACTTACCTCTTCAAATTGTTCTTGCAACATTTTGTCAAAAATTGGAATGATCCAATCCTCAAATTTGCAATAATTGTCATTGGGAACTAACAAGTTTCCAATTCGATTCAATCCTTTTGACCGCAGATATGCACCAGGTAAAGCAAAGTCACCCTTATATGTAGGAGCAAGACATTTTATAAGATCCTCTTCAATACCACCAGTCGTTGTAACCACTACATCCACCTGCACATGTCAGAATCCTGTCAGCAAGCATATATATGATGGAGAGGCCAAAAGCAGTGCAGAATAAGCATAAGATAAATTGCATATATTCAAAATAATGCTGCCACAATGGAGAGATTTGCTTGAGGAAAAAGCCTCATATCATTAAAGCCTTACACCATCTATTTTGGGTTCACTTTGTTGTTTGTAAGTTCCACTTTTCTAGTCAGCCCTATTTAAAGACATGTTCTTTGTAACTTATCAATATGTCATGTATATTGACATGGCTGAAAGAGAAATGAGATAGTCACAAAGGAAATCCCAAGAGAGTATCCACTTCCCTGGTTTCACTAACGAAAGGATCAAGCCATACACCGTGCACGATATAGAAGAAAAATTAATTTCATTCATCCATCGACTAGACGACTGATTTGTAGTAAAATATATAGGCTTCTTTGCTTGCACAACAAGCTTAGATTTCTCCTTTCTAATCTTTGAGATTTCTCCTTTCTAATTACAGATGCTTGTCAATCAAGTGAACTAAAATGCAAAAATAAAGATATAAAAAGAACTATGTAGAGAAAATAGAAATAATAAAATAGAAAAAGATTCTAAAATAAACAAAATAAAATAAATGTCCAGTAGGGATGTAGTCAAGCCCACTAGGACAGCACTCGTGGCTGGATAGGTTGGTCTGCTCGGCTAGGAGGTCTAGGTCAGTGCATGGCTAGGCATGTTGGACCAGACTGAGCTTGGGCCCAACGGGCATAGGCTAGTCCCAAGGACCTTGGGCCACTTTGATGGGACCAGCCAGCACCATCTATTGTCACCTATGATACCAGGCTACTCCAAAACAGGCAGCCTAATGCTATCATATCATATCCCACAGTCCTAGCCATATCCACATCATATACGGGCATCATAGATCATAACTACTTCAAGGTCTTTCATGGTCTTCCCTTCATCCTAGTTGAGTGCTATTTTTTATTTTTTGACTATGTTTCCTGACCTTCTAAACTAGCATTGTTGACTTTCACATCCATTGGAACTACCTGCAGGTTCCCCATTATGTATTCATTGCTCAAGTCAACCTTTCTTGCAACTCTGCACATCCATCTTTGAAATGGTCTCGGTCAAATGCACTTTAGCTTATGATTGTTTCTTTGTTAGCTTATGATTGTTTCTTTGTTGCCCAAAGTTCAGCTCCGCACAATAAAGTATAACTGTCATCTTATAAATACCAATCAATATAAGTGGCATTTGATACTAGCACAATATTCTGCCTTTTATTTTGTTTGTAACATGACTTGAACCCACAATGCCACAGGTTACTTTCTGCAAATGCTTAACTCTGCACACTTTGCAGTGATCATATTTGTGATATCCAACTCAAACCCTTTGTTCTGTTCTACAGTTGCTCCTGCATATCAAAATCTATCACAAAGTAGCATTAAGTTAATTTCAATTTAACAAATTTATCTTCCCTACTCTCTGATCCACTAAATTTGCACTCCATATAAAGTATGTTTTATCATAACTTGCTGCTTTTCAACCCATCTGACTTGAAAGCTTTTTTTCTCAAACTTCGTGCTCCTCATTCACTCACTTGGTCTCTAACTATAAGTAGAGCTTCATCTAAAAACAATATAGAACGAGGAACTTCATCTTAGATATCTTGGATATATGTCATCACGCGAAAACAAGGAACTCCATCTTAGATATCTTGGACATATGTCACCACACATATTCACTCGATCTCCCCATAGAACAGGGTCCAAAACATCAAATGCTTTCATAATTTTATAAAAATATATTATTTTCAAAGATGAATACCAGTAAAAACGTAACCAAGTTGGGACTTACAACGATACACATGGGTCAGGTTATACATGAAGGATTTGGATTGACCCTAGGTGAGCTTCGCATGAGAGTTCACATAAGTTATGAATTAGAACAATTTCCTCACATGTGCCAAATTTTTAATCCAAAATATTGTGGTAGGGCCATCATTTTTTTCCTTTTCCTCTTCTTCTGTTGATTGGCAACAATAATTTCATGAAATAAAAGAGGTATATTACTGATTGGTATAAGAGCTAAATAGCAACTATGGAGAGAAAAAAAAAACTATAGATGAGGAGAGACTACTACAACATAGATCAACATACATACGATTTTCAGATATATCCCAGGCTTAGCTAGTGGATCAGCAATGTCATTAGCCTCTCTATTAACATTGTGAGAAAAAGTGACATCCAAAGTGTAGCATGGAAAGGGTTCTTCCTTTAAAAAGATGAAAACTTTGCAGCACAATTATAGACAATTCCTCAAACAGCTTCATGATTACCAAAAACAAATTCACAAAAATCAAAATCAAAAGATACAAGATTTACCATGTGATGCTCGACAAGAAACCGAACAGTTTCTCTCACACCAGACGAAATGAGATTCGAAGTGAACCCCAGAAAAATCTTGCATCTGACAGACTTTCTGAACCCCAATTCCCTCTCCTCCTCGCTACAATCTTCTGTGGGTTCCTCATCCGCCAGCCTCCAATCTAGCTTCAACCCGATTCAACAAAGAAACCATTGCATTCAACGAAATCAAAAGGACGAAAAAAACGAAAAAGACACAGACTTGTCAAAAAAGTTGGGTTCTTTAGGGCTTAGCAAACCATATGATTGACGAGCTCGATTGATTCTCCGAGATTGGAGGCCTGGAATCCAGTGGAGATCATGGATTTGAGAAGGGCGGGGTAGTCGACGCCGAGATTGAAATCATAGCCGGAGATCTTCTGGGAGGTTCCTTCTAGGGTTTCGGATTCTTTGAAGACGATCGAGTGGACAGAATCAAGCTGCTGCTGCTGCTGCTGCTGCTGCTGCTGTTCAACATCTTCTTTTGCAGCTTCTCCCATCACCAAACAAACAAACAAACAAAAAAAAAACAGATCTTTTTGTGAAGAAGATTGAGAGAAGGTGAGATTTGACTGGAAGGCGATTTTCTGGAGAATAGAAGTTGAGAATCTCTGTCGAGAGCTTGCGTTTTTCTGGTGAGTTTGCTTTTTGTAGGTATGCCCCCAAATTAGTTTTTGTGCCGGCGAACAGAGGAAAGTTACTTCAGAGCACGTTTGTGCAGTTCATTTCCGTAAAAAAAGGAAGTGGTTTTCTCCTAAGTAGACAGCGAAAAGGCTCAAGAGAGTAGGAAAAGCAGGGGATAGTGGTGAGAGGACTACATTGGGATGACCGATCACTAGGCAAGTTATGTAGTGGGGTGAAAGCCAAACATCGTCGGGACGCAACCCCTTGTTCTCGTGAATTGTTTTTATTGATGGAGAGTATTTTAATGTCCTTTTTGCTGCTTGGTAAGTGGAGAAAAATCCCCCTATGTAGAGGATTTCTTCATTTTTCTCGGAAAATAAAGTCAAGTAAAATTATGTCATCCTAAACATCACATCAAAAGTAATTTTTTTTCAAAATTCCCTCTAACTTTTTCAACAAAAAGTCAAAAAGTAACCACATTTATTAACTAAAAGACAAAAAAAAACTCCATTTCACATACCAAAAGTCAAAATATCTCATCCCAAACAACTAAAAATAAAATACTATCATAACCCACTATATATTTTATTCATACTTTTCATTTCACTTCACTCCACTTGACTTTAATAGTAAAATGCCAAACGGGCCCCAGAATTTTAAGGAGACAAGCCACTGCATTACAGGTTTGGAAGACACTCACGAGGAGTTACTCCTTATAACTCAGGGCGCTTCTTTGCCTCTACAGATTCACAAAATTAAATGGGCAGAGATAGAGATCGAGAAATCAATGGAAGAAAGTACTTTTGATGGGTTGCGAGGATTTGAAAAATCTTCTCATGTTTTCCTCCAAACGTAAATTTTCTTCGAAATTAAAGAGAAAAAAAAAAGATCCCTCTCAAGGACATTTATCCAAACATGGATGTTTGTCTCATTTGGATAATATGGAACCATCTAAAGGGTCCCACACTGTAAATAAGAAAATTTTCAGAAAATATAGATGTTGCAATTAAAATTATAAGAAAAATATAAAGGGTACATTCGACATTTACCTCACAACAATCGAAGTTTTATATGATTCCCGCAAAATAGTTCGTACAATAATAATGCGATATCGTACGGCCCTAGGACATTACATATTCGATATCGCGCTGCCTTATGATGTGTGTGATATCGCACGACCCTATGATATCGCACAAGAGAAATTTCTAAACTTTGACCTCTCCCGGGCGAATCTCAAATCTAATGGCAACTATGTGGGTAATATTATGAATAAAAATAAATAAATAAATAAGCAAATAATCAAATTGAATTCACCCAAAACTATAAACAAGATGTTTTAATTCTCCACTAGCCCACATTACCAAAGAGAGAGAATAAGGAAGCAAAGAACCATGGAAGTCTATGTTATTTGAGAACGCGTCACACGTGCGAGGAATGGAGGAAGATAATGGTGGATCTCTAGTCATTCAGGTGAGAGGCGGGGTTGCCAATCATCTGAGCAACTCCTCCTTCTTGAGTACGCTAAAAGTTGTGTACATCAGTTGACTCATGTATTCATTATATAAAGCTCTTCAGAAACCCTAGCAAAATCTTCCTTACGACACATGCTATAAGTATAATTTATCTAGTAAATTTTACATTTGATTAAAACTTTCTAGGACTTCTTGCGATGTTCAATTTGCTCCACAAATAAATCCTAAACGCACGCGTAGCATCTACAAAAAGGGAAGTCCAAGGTTTGTTTTTTTTATTTTTTCCAAAAGAATTGCCTTTTCTATCCTTTTCATCAAATCGCAGCGATTACACTACTTTGTACTTTTTATGCTTTTCTTCATTAGAAAAGCTTGTTCCTCAAAATATTGTTTTGCGCCCACTTTTTTCTCTTTCTATTTTTGCAAAAAAAGTAGTTGCACAAATATGTCCAAAATGAAATTGGTTGTGTCGTAACAATGATCATATGATGACAAACTTATTAAATTATCTAATATTTAGGGTAGATCCTTTCTTTGTATTCCTCTTCCTCCTCCTCTTTTGCCTCATATATTAGTTTTTAAATGAACTGAATTTCATGTAAAAGTTATATGAAGTGGTTTTTACAAACAACTGTTATATTATATACAATATATGCAAAATTTACATATGTAATATCTCATTTATAATTTTTTTTTAGCATTTTACACATGTACTCGTTACTCATGTGATAAAATTACACGTGTTGGTTTGTTTGACAAATATGCTCGAGAATGATGTCTAAATGGTTAGATTTTGACTTCTTTCTCTCCACCCCTATTAAAATGATATACACATGTCAATTATATACATTTTTCAAAAAATTTCAATTCAAATGAAAGAAAATCTTATCTTAAAAAAAAGAAAAAGAAAAAAAAAGAATTATATACATTTTTCTACACATCTAAAAAGATACTAGATGCTATGTAAAGTTTTTTTTTATATTTTTTATATCTTTAATTCTCACTAAATTGGTAAAATATGTAAAGAAAATAAAAAAAAAGAAGCAAAATCCACCTTTTTAAAAAATTCCTTGTGGGCCTATTACTTGAATCGTTCAATATTCTCAGAAAACTAATAAACTCCATTAACGGAAATTTATATCTTAGAACCTCACAAATTTTAAGAAATATGTGGAAAAAATGAAACATGCTTATTTAATTTTCCCTACAAGAAAAATTCGTGATCCTGACTATTCACACTGTCAAGGACCCACTATTTTTCACTATAGGAAAGTACTTGGGTCAAAGGTACTCTATTGCAAAAGGCTTGGAGGGATATTGTTCCTCTTCTTTTCGTGATCCCAATTCCGAACACATCTATTTTCCAATTCTTACATATTTATGCATCTAGTTAAAAGCAAATTTGGTAAATGACTTGCACTTTAAAAAGATATGTAATGGGGGTTTGAGTGAAGCGTTTTAATAATTCCAATATATAAGAAGTTTAGGTCAAGTTTGACAACTAAATTCTCAATAATTATATGCATATATGGATACAAAGGGGCGGATCCAAGCATAACCACGTAGGTGCGGTCGCACTCGTCAAGCCATAGCGCTTTTAAAAGTTATATGAAAAACTTGAGTTCCATTTAAAAAATTTAATAAAAATCATGGGTCTACATGAAAAGTCCTAAATTTGCCTTAAAACCAAACTATCTGTTGGGGTCCGCACCCCTTAAACGAAAATTCTGAGTTCACCACGTTGATATTGATATGAAATTCTTAATGAGAGGTCCTCCATCTGAGATAGTGTGGAATTGTCAAGTATGAGGATTCCTCACCTCTCGCTCTAAAATATAAAAAACTTGTATATGTGAAATTTACACATGTAAATCTGATTAGTCTGATGTAATCCTTGTTAAGAAATTTTTATACATAAACCTTTTCATAAACAAGGAGTTCTCCATGGTTTTAGACTTCCAAGGCCTTAGCTAGTCATAGCCGTCCGTCGGGCCTGCACCTGTTTGAGCACATGATGGTCTCGCCATGGACGATCTTCACTGCTCTGGTTCTCTGTTTCTCTCTCTAAACCCTAACATAACATCCCCTTCTTCTTCTAATGACACCTTCTCTCTCTATCCCTCTCTTCTCTGCAGGTGGTGATCTCAGCAGTAGGCGTCGTAACCTTCATCATCGAATTCATCAAGAAAACCGGACGCAAACATTCGTCAGCCTCCTTCCTTCCTTCCTTTTAAGACCCTAATCTCTCTCTCTCTCTCATTTTACTTTCATCCTTCTGTTCAGATTCTGATTTAAATTTATAATCTTTCTCAGGGCGGAATCTGCAACAGCGTCACCAACCTTCCTCGAAGATCCCCATTCTCTCCAACGGGTAATCTTCATTCTATCTCTATATCATGAATCTTGACCGTCCGTTCTCCCGACCCATCTGAATGAGCCATTCTTGAGATGGACGGTCATGATTCATTGGGTCCATGAGTGCTCTTCTGGGGCGTTGTTAGTATTGAAATTCTGGGGCTTTTGTAGTTACTGATCCCATCTAAGTATGGTAAATGGAGCTAATCTGACTCCCCGAACTTAGCTGTCTCAGCATCACAATTTGCTTATCCGATTCACTGCATTGCACCAATGTGTCCCACCGTGCAGTTGGGTGGGTTGTGAAATTCTCACTGGACTGATGGTCTTAACAGTTTGATTGATGCTCTTCACAGTTTACAGATCATTAGAAACAGTCAAACTTTGAACATGGAAAGTTCCACCAATTGAATTGGAGACCGACTGCTCAATCCGCGCAATTCATAAATAGGGCTCAGTTTAAATTTCCCATCTTAACAAGGATTTGATCACTGCACGTGTAATATTATATAGATTTATTATGGACTGGCCTAGAGAATGTGATGTATAAATGTTGATGCTTTGGTGTAATTTACTTTCAGTTTTTTTTTTTCATGATGATGAATAACTTATCATGGTGTATGACAGGTTGCTTGCCCCTCGATCTTTGACCCTGCAGAGAAGTACATATCTCTAATCATTCCGGCATTTAATGAAGAGCATAGGCTTCCAGGAGCGCTGGAAGAGACCATGAAGTGGGTTGATTAATGTGGCAATTCTTGTTCTTGAACTCAGTTTTATTTATTGATTTATTGTTATTATTATTTGTTTTGAATGACACTTCTCAATTTTTGAACTTGTTAATGAACTTGTAATCACCATCTCTTATGTTGGACAGAAGTCTGTTATATGCGTCATAAGCAACTTAGAAGTTGCTTGGGCTTTTTGCATGGTTTTACCATACTATCTTTCATTTATAATGACATGATAGTCATTTGACTTTTTGGGTAAAGCCAATATATACAAATGTGTTTGATTATGTTTAAGAGCTGAAGACTCAGAAGTCAGAACAAACTTCTTGTTTCTATTTCTTTCCTTTGATGGGAAAAATGGAAAAAAAAAATATCATTAATATCAATGAAAATGTAGATGGGGTGGTATTATTAATCATTACTTTTTTAGGAAAAAAATATCATAAAAAAATATCATCCTTATGCTTGTTTGATCCAGATATGGTGACGTAGAAGTACTATTTTTCTCCTGTGCTTCTTCTAGTACATAAAGAAAACAACAGAAACTTCCTAACCTACTACTTGTGTTGACATACTTTTAAGTTAAGTGAGGAATTAAGCATATCTTTAATTATCTATTAAATTTCATGAATGTGGCCCTCATGCTGGATGTTTGGGGCTTTTCTTATATCGGCTCTAATAGACCCTGACCCTATGTCTGTGCTGCATCAAATATATTTCCTCATCTGTTCGACATACTGTTGAGATGGTTGGGATAAGGTGATGAAGGTATATCCTTTTTTGTATGTTGCGGTGTACACTTTTCTACATAAAGTGTTTGAACTTGGTCGGCTAAGCAGGGGCAAACATTTTTTTCCTCAACTTTGATGAATTTGGTAGGCAAATCTGGGCTAGACCCTTCTCCCATTGTGATGTTCTGCCTTGGATGGGAAAAGCAGGAATGCTACAGTGTACTTCTGCCTTTTTTTGAGACACGCCACATTCTAGTATATTCTCCTATTGAGAACTGACAAATCGTATTGCTTATTATGGATTCTCTAGTTTTGTGAATGAGAACAGAATTCCATCGTGGAGGATCAGAGTTTATTAGCAGACTTAACTTTGGTAATGGAAGTTGTGGAACTGATAGAGGAGTCTGTTGAACTGTCTTTTTAGGAACTCAGCATCTGGAACAATCTTCGAGACAATAGTATGGGTACTAATGCCAAACCCCACCCCATGCATGTAAAAAATAAAAGCAAGAAAAAAAAAAACGGCCTTCCAAAAAGAATAATCTCTATATTTTTGGTTGGGCGGTTAAAGTATGGTGGATTTGTGGTGGCATTTGGAACCACGGGCATAGAGACATGAGAAAAGTGCAGCCTTAATGGAACTAAGAATCCTGGTTCTGGATGTGGACACTAAGGATGCCCAAACCTTCATTACATATAGGGGTTGTTATGCGAGTCCAGCATAGGAGGTGTAAGGTACCTTGATGATCATCTTGGCCACGCCGATAGAAGTGGGATTGGATAGACGGCGTTTCCACATAAGGCTTTTTTTTTGGCTAGCCAAGCCACCCCTAGGGTGTGCTGGAACTCTTCTGTTTTATTTTCCCTTTTCTGGTATCTTTTTCTGCTTTTTGACATCTCTGGTGATTAACGTTATGCACTTTCAATTTGGAATTCTTTTCCATTTGCTTATGATCTCCAATCCCTATCCTTTGCTGAGTTTAATTGCTGCCCATGTTCCTTGTTCAGTCCAAACTCCAAAGCAACATTACTCGAACACTCAGATCACTAGAACCTCTTCCCTCCCTCCCCTGTAGTGGTCTTTGATGCATTTGGTTTTTCTCCAAATTGTTCTCTCTAATGTGCCTTGTTCTGTCAATAGCAACACTACTTGCTTGCACACTCAGTCACTGAAAATTCTCCCCTCCCTCCCCTGTGCTGTGCTCATTTCACCTATGATGCACTTATACTTTAAAATGGGCAACGTATCATGCCATATCATATTTGATACTTTACTTTTTATGTGTAAAACCCATGTCCCTGTCATATCTGGGCATCATAGTGTTTCACTGAAATTGTTTCTTTGCATCAGCCCTGAAATCTGGTTTTTGTAGACTATAAGATTGTTTGAATCTAATCAATCCATATCATGAATAACCTGGAACATGCCATTCAGATCTTGGGTTACTGGAACTCTTTTGTGCCTTATTTACCATTTTCTAGTAGCTTCTTTTGCTTTTGAGACCTCCAGTGGTTATGGTTGCACATATTCCATTTGGAATATTTTGGATCTTGCAACCATTGAAGGGGGAAAAGTTGGATATTGCATTTTGTATTCTTATTATGCACTGAATTCTTTGCAATTCAAATGCTTCATTTGTTTCTATGAATAATTATGCTTTCTTCCATTTCAAAAATTTCTTTTACTTCTTTATTGTATGGCTACTATTTTAGTTATAACAAACCAGTGATCTTTGTGAGTCTTTTAGTTCCTATTCTGTGTGTGCTCATGCATGTTTGCAAGTTGCAACTTATTATTTCTGCAACTGATGGTCATTGTAGAGAGAGAATCTATTATGACTAGGGTCTAGTAATTAATGGTTTGTTTCGTTGTAGTTATCTCCAACAACGTGCAGCAGCTGACAATTCCTTTTCATATGAGGTATGATTCTTATTCTCGAGCATCCAAAACAGAAGTAGTAACTATCTATCTTAAACTATTTGCCTCGATCCACTTTGAAATATTCAATTGCTAGGACTTATTTTTAGCGGTCATGAATACAGAATTTTCTGTGATGCTCAGCCACATCACATACCGAGCAAAACATAAGGTTTTTGTTGTGGGTGGCTTTAGCAACATATAGGATCACTTCATTGCATGGCCTCTCTAGATCTACCTATATGTGTGAAGTTATGTTGACCTACGTTTGAGATGGTTACATGATCCTGTTGTGAAAGGAACTAGCTTCTTGAAGATAAACTGGCCTTCACGGATTATATGAAGATTCAGCATCTCCTGAAGTGGTATTATTGGAGTGCCTTTCAATGAATTACTTGGAAAATCTTGAAAGAAGAATTCCCAAACCCTCTCTTGTTACCATCTCTTCAACTTAAATAGCATTCATGAATCCTCTGAGCCTGAGTTGAGAGTGTGTAGATGATGGGCCCTGGCCCATTTTGAACTCAAAACAAATCTCTTAATGTGAGAAGTGTAACAGTTGCATCTAGACCATAGGATTTTTTGAGTTGTTTTTTATATTATAATTTAACGTGTCCTTATGCAGGTGGTGATAGTTGATGATGGGAGTAATGATAGAACGCCCAAAATAGCTTTTGATTTTGTAAGGAAGCACACAATTGATGTTGTAAGGGTTATTCTTCTTGGAAGAAATTATGGAAAGGGAGAAGCGATTAGAAAAGTGAGTTTTCATCAGTTCTTACACCATATGAGTTTATCCAATTACCAATAGAAAAAAGTTCATCCAACTGCTCTTTATTCTTCATGCACTGCCTCTTTTTGAGGCATTCACATACTTCAGATGTTGGGATGAGAATGGGTCCAAATGAACATAAAAATTGGGATCATCATCATCAGAGCCTTGTCCCAACTATGTTGGGGTCGGCTACATGAATAATGATTCTCCATTATACTGTGCCAAATCCTCGGATAGGTTAACATATAAACTGGTTATGGGTTCAAGATTTGGATTTCTAATTCGGGTCTGAGTTTGGGTCCACTGCATGAACTTGAATAAAATTCTGGGTCTGGTTCGGGTTTAGAATTTCATACCCGACGACCTGAATACTTGATGCCATGTGCATATATTACATATAGAAATGTATATTAAGTATATAAAATATATGTATAAAATTTTGGTATAAATGTATTTGGGCCCTCTACAGGCCCTTTATTTCTATCCAAGTCCGAGTTTGGGCCTTTAGTTTAAATTTGGGCGAGCATTGTAACTTGTGCTGGAATTGGTAATGGGTCTTTGTTTTTTTTTTATAACGGTTAAATTTTATTCCACCAACCAAAGAAAAGAACAAGGATTTTTTATAACAGTAATTCAGACAATTACTGAAAAACAAAAATAAAGCAACTAAAACAAACTATACAACAAAAATGATTGAAGAACGAGAAAGTCTTTCCCTAGCAAGACCATCCGCCATTGAGTTAGCCTCCCGTACGATGTGACGAAAAGAAGCTCCAATCTTTTTAGAAATATCTTGCACCTCCTCTACCCAATCCGCAATCCTCCATGGATAACTTGCCTTTCCAGAAGCCCACTGAATTGTTGAAAAAGAATCGCCTTCTAGAATAGGATAAGAGCCACCCATCTTTTCCAATTCACGACACCCAATAAGAAGAGCATATACTTCAGCTTCATTAGCATCGAGAACATCTATAGGCCCAGAATAGCTTCTCACAACATCTCCAATCCAATTTCTGATCACACCTCCAATACCTCCTTGTTGCGTACTCCTTACAAAGCTGCTGTCGAAATTCAACTTGAAGGTTCCAAGAGGAGGGCTTAACCATCCAGCTCTATGAACTGCTTTACTACGCCAGTACCCTTTTAAAACCGCATCCCAAGATCGATTAATATCTTCCGCGGAGATTCCTCCAAACTCCTTTTTGATACATGCCCACTTTGAAACATTCCAAACAATGGATTGAATGATCTCCTCAACAGATTTACTGAAATTTCTGAACACTCTTTTATTTCTTTCCAACCAAGTTTTCCAAACTGTAGCATATAAAACTAATTTCCATAGAATTTTACCCCTCCGATCCTTACTTCTCAAACGCCATTGAAGAAAAACATCTTCGACCGAACCTGGCATAACCCATTTCATATCAAAGCAATTAAGCACAAAGTTCCAAATTTTACAAGCAAACTGGCAATGGATTAGCAGATGATGCGCTGTTTCCTCATCTTGTAAGCACATAGGACAAGCATTAACTAACACATGATTTCTTTTTCTCAACTTATCAATCGTCAAAATTTTATGCTGCCTTGTCACCCAACAAAAAGTTTACACTCTAGGCGGGACAAAAGGGTCCCAAAAAGAGCTCCAACCATCCATTGATTCATTTCTATCACCCAGGACATTATAAAAAGACCTAACTAAAAACTTCTCTTTAACATCTGGTTTCCAGATTCTTACATCAGATTTATCCACCGATAAATACACCTTATTGAGCATACCCAACAAGTTAGCAAAGTCAGAGATTTCAATATCTGTCAGATTTCTTCGAAAAGGAAAGTCCCAAACAACCTGACCAGTCTCCTTAGAAAAGTTGTCAGCAACAATACCTTGTCGTCTTTGATCCAACAGAAAAGGATTTGGGAATTGATTAGCTAACACCAGCTGCCCTCACCATTCATCATGCCAAAATTTGACCCGAAGACCATCATGGACCCTGTACCGAATCCAATGTGCAAACTCCACCTGAACACATAAAACAGACTTCCATATACCAGAGACCCCATTAGCTTGTAGTGGAACACACCAACCACCATTTGTTGGTAATTCGGATTGGAACCAGGTACAGTATGGGCCTGACCCGATCCCAACTTGTTTTCATCCCTATTCACTCAGATGGTAATTATTGTTCAGTTACAACTTTGATCAATTTTTAGGGAAATCTAACTTCAGCTGGTGGCTTCAGAATCTCTAATGAAGAATAGCCTGCGGGTTGCACTGCATGATGGCGACATGGCCTGGACCATTTGTTCATTGGGTGTCTTCCATTGTGGATGGACCAATGGCCAGAAATCATATGGCTTGGATGAGTAATCAAATAGTTAATATAATTTTATCAACGATGGTCTTCTTTATGATCCAGGTACCACCCATGAAAGGTCCAGACTGTAAACTGTCATGTCTGATGTCTTGTTTAGATGCGGTGCTTTAGACCGCCTACTATGGGGCTAAGTTAGATTTCCATCTGTGATGCCCAGATACACAATGCATAGGGCAAGGATACGCCTTGGATTTGAGACATAAAAGATGAAGTATTGGGTACAATAGGATACTCTGTCTATTTTTTAAGTATTTGTGTATAATAGATTTCGACATGCGTTAAGGCTGTTGGGAAGTGTCCTATTAGTTAGTTATTTCTGTGTTATATGTTTTTCTGTTAGAGACAACAGTTGATTGAAGCTATTTGATTCTGTGGAAGCATTGTAAAACAGGGAATGCTTCACTCCCGTGGCAAACTGCTTTTAATGCTTGATGCTGATGGGGCAACAAAGGTTACCGACCTAGCAAAACTTGAATATCAGGTTTGACTCAGCAACGGACACCCAGATTGCATTTCTGCATTCTCACGCATTTATAAACGGTTGAATCATAAAAAGCGATGCAAATCATTCACATGGTGTCCTGTTTCACACACCTTATCAGATTATTGTTAAAATGATTTTCTTCTTGTTCTTTAGACATGATAACGAGCAGACTATAAACTTGCTTTCTGCTGCTTGTGCCAGATATGCAAGTTAGCTGAGAAGGGACTGCAGTCAGGAGCTGGAGCAAGTAACAGTTCAAGTCCAATGATTTCCGATGTTGCAGTTGCTGCATTTGGTTCTCGTGCTCATCTTGAGAAGCAGGCTCTTGCTACGGTTTGTTTTGGTTATTTTATCTGTCAATATTAGTGTAGCAGTGGGCTAGGCTTGGGTTGGGTCATGTAGGGCTGCAATAGGCTTATTTATTTATGTCAGGCCTGGGCCTGATCTGTAACAGCAATTCAGGCACGGAGCTAGTCTTAGCTGGGTGAAATGGCAAAAAGGCGGAAAACCTTTTCCAGGCCTAGCCTCTTCACTGTCTGGAACTAAATTCAGGTCCACTGACATAAAAAGTAGGGTCAACCCCATCCTTTGGTGGAATCTATTACTGGCACTACTCATTCAAAGTCTACATTGTTGGCATTTCCTTTTCTTAGAAGAGTTGGTTTTCACATTATGTTTCAGCGCAAGTGGTACCGAAATTTTCTTATGAAGGGTTTCCACCTTGTAGTCCTTCTGACTGCTGGTCCAGGAATTCGTGATACACAGGTGGTTTATTTGCATTGGCAATGACTGTTTTTCTCTTGATTTTAAAATTTAAAATTTCACTGCCTATGTCGTCCGGGGCCTTGAAATTCAAAATAATGTTTGTTCATTATCCTTACTTTCAATGGTGATATCCCTTACAGTGTGGCTTTAAGATGTTCACAAGGGCTGCTGCTCGGAAGCTTTTCACAAACATCCATTTGAAAAGGTATTTGGAGTGATGTGTATGCTATGATTATGATGGCCTTTTTTCCGCCTTACATGGTGATATGCTCTTTTATTTATGCCTTGTTTTAATAGCCAAAAATAAGATCGACTTAACAAAATCTTCATGAGAAAATACTTGGAAGTTGGAAGTAATCTTAAGCTGAATAGAAGTTAAAAATTAAATCTTACAACTTTCTTCTATAATTATTAGACAATGAACCTGTGGCACAGTAGAAGGTGCTCATTATTGCAACCATGAGGTTGTGGGTTAGAGTCATGTTACCGATCAGAAAAAAAAAAGACTAAGGGGGGATTCGGAAACTCTAGTCTAATTAGTAAGAGCTAATTAAATTAAGGTATAAAATAAAAGCTCTAATCTTTTAAGTTCTAATTTGCCATTAGTTTGTTTGGTAAAATTATAAAAAAGGCTCTTATTTCATGAGATAAGGACCCACCTTTGGAATTGTGCTAATCTAGGTCTATCTTTTAGAAGTTACAATATAGAACCCACCATTTGCGTCATTTTGAAAATTTAAGGTCATTGTCGTCCAAAACACTTAAAAGTTTTGCATTTGTCCACCTCTATCTGCTTTAGCTTAAAAAAGCTCTTTAAAAAAAAAAAGCAGCCTACCTTAACTTATGTTTTTTAGAGGCAAAAGCTATATTTTGTAAATAAGCTCTAAAACTATAAAATACAATTAGAGGTTTACCAAATGCTTTAAAAAATAAATAAGCTCCATACAATTAGAGGTTTACCAAATGCTTTAAAATATAAATAAGCTCCAAATCATGAAGTAAGAGCTTATTTTTTAGAGTTTCCAAATACCCCCAAAGAGCTTATTTTTAGAGTTTCCAAATGCCCCCAAAGTAGCCAATAAAGTAGATAACACCCATCAAATTTACACCCTTTTTTGAAATGTAAACTGTAAACTTTGTTAAAATTTTTAGGCAGGATTAGAGTTTTCAGGTAATCCAACATGTGAGCTTTTTTCTATGTTAAATTTTATACTCCAAACTTTTGTTAGAAGTGTACACCCCATCGGATTTTGGGTCTGATTTGGCAACACTACATGCATCCACCCATCTGCACTGTGGAAAATCTGGGCAATTTACCAGTATTTTTGTTTCCCTTGGTAGTGAATCCACCCTCTTAGTTTTTCATTCTCAATCTGTTTCACATATTTTTGTCCCTTTCAAGTTTCAACAAAATAAAGATGGTTGGATGTGGCTAATGCTCCCATCGGTGAAAAGGAGCACAATTTAGCCTGGGCTGTAGCTCAGTTTGCGTCCTCCGGGAAGAAAAAATAGAGAAAAAAAGGGCCACATTTCCTCCATTCCCATTCACATAGGGCATATAGATATTAAACTCGACACTTGTGTCGATGGGTTCTTTTAAGGTGGGACCCCAACATGCCCAGAGAAGAATACTGAGCAATTTTGATAAGGCATAATATCTATAAACCAATTTCTTGATGTAAGGGAAAAAAAACTGGTTTCTTTTCCTAATTGATCTCTTGTTAACTCTTTTGTTTCAAGAATTCTCCTCCAACTCGTAGTTTTCTTATAAATTTGAATCTTGAGAAGCTGAATAGGCTAAGAAACTTCTAAGTTATCAAAGAAATTTAACTACACGCATTTTGTGCAGATGGTGCTTTGATGTTGAGATAGTCTATTTATCCAAACGTCTCAACATTCCTATGATTGAGGTATCCGTTAACTGGTCTGAGATCCCTGGTTCTAAAGTGCGGCTGACTAGTATCATACACATGCTTTTTGAGCTTGTTCTCATCCAATTGGGCTATGGGCTTGGTATATGGAAAATCCACACGTGAATCGGGTTTATGTCTGCAACAAATTGTGATGAAATCCACATCCTTTCCTTCTGTGGATAACTGAGGCAGTATGGAGTAGAAAATGGATGGATAACAGTTTGGCTGAAGTTCAACTCTTCATCGAAGCAGTTTTTAAGAGCTCTGGATGCATCTGTCCAAATCAAATTGATGCTGGCAATGTTCTTCCTAAGATCATGAGCGCTACCTTACAGACATTGTAGTTACTTATTGAACTTATCAGTCAAGAGATTACAAGATCCCTTCAGGGATATAATAGTGAGAGCTGTTTCTTTCACTAATCAACTTCTTACACTGCATTTTTCAATGCTGCAAGGTTGATTCATTTGAACATGAGATGAGTACAGTTAATGACTTTAATCCGAGGCTTTTGTTTTTAGTCGAATGGGTTTGAAGATAAAAGAAACTGTAAGAACACAGCTGCCTACATTTGCCATTATTTATCTAAATGTTTTCTTTTTTCTAGGTTGTTGCTTGCATTGTTATCAAGAACTTGTGCTATGTATACGTTGCCATCCTTATATTAACTCCATTCCTTTTTCCTGTCAACATTGGTGCCTTAACTGGTATAGGGTTACTTTGTTATGGAAGTTTTCATTGTGTACATTGTCCATCAATTCTTTTTTTTTTTGCAGTGGACTGTTGAAAATGTTGATGCCCAGGTGTACAAAAATAAGGAAAAATATATTCAATCGAATGGTGAATGTCACTTTGATTGGAGTAATTGTGAAATGTGTTGTGAATGCACTTGGAGATGGTTTTAAGCCCCATGTTTCACATTTCATTAGGATGGAGTCCATGTAGATGGGCATACTTTAATTTAGGTGTGTTGTGTATCACTGAGGATGAAGAGAGGAGATCAATTTTGTGGAGGATGGTTAAAAGTTAAAACCTAGAGTTGGATTGGGTCAAACCCACTGTATCTATCAGAGTTTATCTAAATGAGTGCTTGACGAGACTTGCCCGAGTTACTTGATGACTTTACGTGTTGAGTTGAGCTTCCAAAGATTTTAAACTTGGCTTCATAACTTGAGCCTGATCAGGTGTTTCATATACTGAAATGCCCAGCCTGACTCGCATGTTTCTAATTAAAAAAAAAAAAACATAGCCCGAGATTTACACAATTAGAAATAGTTCTATCCTAGATTCAAAAGCTGATGTCCATCTGGTGTGACTTATGGCGTGTTGAACAGTGAGTCTAGCACAAGTCAGATATCACACCAAAAATAAAGGATTTTTCAGGTACTCTCTCACTGCTAATTAACATACATTCCCATACAAACTACAATAGTTAATTCAAGTGCCCCATTGCAAACTATCATGATTGTTGTCATTGAAGCCTTATCATATCCATCCTTCCATGGATCTGTTATATAAACCTCAAAGCCATTTTAATGGATCTGTGCACGCCCAATTTAAGCAGCTCAAGTTAAAAAAAGAAGAAGAAGAAGAAGAAAAACACTGCTACTGTCTATTGTGAAGAACCCCATTGGATTGAAGTAAGAGCGATTCTGAACACACTACCGGTTTTTCTGAATACACCCACCTTTTTAAAAAAACTTGCACATGACGAAAATATCCATAAATTCATACCGTGCACATGAGATATGCACGGTTATGCTGTGCACATGATATATATGTACGGTTTTCCAGGTGCACGGCTTTGAATCTCCGTGCACCCCTGAAAAAAGTTCCTAAACTACTACCCCTCCTCCTCTCGAACTCCCTCAACCTCTTTTTCAATACCCGAATCGGCTCTCACTTCTCATCCCCCTTCCAGTCCCAACGAAACTCCTTCCCTTGAATATTCCCCCTTCCACTGCGTCAGCTCCTCTCTCCATCCAATTCAACGAGCCCCACAGAGTCCTCGACCTCGGAGACGATCGCGTTCTTGATGGCGGAGAGGTCGATGCGGATCCGAGACCTCGTAGTCCTTTTTTGGAGCACTTTCCGGCCGAATTCCGGCACCTGACGGAACTCAGAGAGCTTAGGCTGGAGCAGCTTGATGAACTCGAGCTCCGCCGGGGAGGATGGCGGTGGCAGCAGCGGGCGGAGAGGGAGAGGGAGGAGGCCGGCGGTGGGTAAGAGGGAGAGGAGAGTAGAGGAGAGGAGAGGAGGGAACTTGGGTATTTTTGGAAAAGTGGGTGGGCTCAGCACAAGAAGTGGGTGCATTTATAATTTCCCTTGAAGTAAACATTTTTAACTCAAAAAACCCCACCCAACAAGTATTAACTTGCCACTCGGAAACCATATGACTACACCAGAAAATTTTGAATCCTTCACTTTTAAGTAACATTGAATGCGTAACTCGTTTGATCAAATTGATTATTGATGACATGCATGCGCACAAAATCTAGCCACTATTCAAGACTTCCAAATACTAATACAACAACAACATCTGGCTCGTGAGATCTGGGTATCTTTCTCAATGTATGGACCAATCTACCATCATCAATAATACATCAAGAAAAAGAAGATGAACATTTAAAAGGGTGTTGCCGAGGGCGGCTCTGTTTTCCGGTGAGGAAGTATGTCACGCCTGTGGCTCCTCTGTAGAAGGGCGTTGGGTCCAACGAGGACTGGGATTGTAGTGGTGCATAAGTCCCACATCGGAAACACGCTAGTCCTCATCTTGGGTATATATGTGTGTGACCTGACCTTAACTCCGCATTAGGCCTTTTGATGGGTTGAGGCCTACTAAAAACAAAACCGTGAGGCATGTGGGCCAAAGCGGACAATATCATGTCGAGAGCGGGCCCGGATCATTACAGTCCAAGACGCAGCCACCAGCCATACATAGGAAGATATACTCTGAGCAAATCTCAATTTATTACTCAACAAATCCAGAAGAATACAACCATCCTATCACTCAAATAACTTCCTTTTCTCGTGTATCACTGATGTAACAACAACATAAAAGCATATTATTTTTTAACAGCTGTACAGTATAAAAATAATGACAAATACACTATCACTAACATAACAAAATCACAGTGCAAAACATATCTATGTGAAAACAAAAGCTAATGCTTACGGGTGCCTGCAAGTTCAAATGTAACTTCATCTAACAGATCATCCAGTATCCACTCTTCAAACTCGAGCCCCACGCACTCAGCTTCTTCTTGGAGATGCATCCACCCATCATTCTTTGCAAGATCTCTGGCCACAACATACTCCATTGAAGGATGCAATTGTGGCTGTGAACTCAGGTGCCAACTGATGGTGGCCCACACCTCTTCAAGTACATGGTATCCTACTGGTATCGGCCGTGTGTTGGAATTGAAGCACAAGCGCCATGGGCAAGATGTGAATGACCTCTCATATATTTCCAGTAAGACCTCGTTGATCAGATCAAACAGAAGCTGGAAATCAGAACTAGTGCCTGCCTCTGGCTCTGTAATGTCGAGCTTGTGAGGTGAGCACTCCACTTCATCGAACAATGAGGGGTCCACAGGCTGGTCAGGGGAATGCCACGTCCCAAGTAGCTCATCGCCACTGAAGCCAGACATCTTCAGAACATCACTCACATAGTTGAAGTAGGCATCATCCTTTCCATCCGCTTGGAGATGTAGAACATTGGAATCTGCACGCGTATGTGGAGTTTCTACCTCATCAATGTTTGCTTTAATCTCCAAACTGTCAGGGGCATTTGTGCTGGGCTGATCTTGCAGGTTGGCAAAGTGATCTAGCCCATTCAAATTGGTGCGCCTTGGTCTTATTTCCGAGCCCTCTGCTTTCAGTGAAATTGAATTATAAATATATTTCATTCCTACGAATTGAACTATAAATATTTATGACTGGCTAGCTTATAAGAATCTGCATATATGAGTTCAAATGGAGGTGTATTGTTATCCATTAATAGATTTTAGGATGAGTTCCATAATTGGTTTGTATAATTATATCTATTCTTAGAAAGGATGCTTATAAATTCACTGATTTTGAAGAAGATTGTGATTAGAAACCACGCAGCATGGAATAGTCCTAATATTGGTATTGATATCATATCTTATTAGTTTTCTCCTAATATTGGTATTGATATCATATCTTATTTATATTGGTACAAGATGCATAGAAAACTATTTATCTTATAGATGACAACTTATAAGAATTTAGCACAACGTTGTCAAACCAAATCATATCACTTTTTGACTTAGTGGGATCAGAAGCATGTTTATGAACCAGCTTGAAAAGTTCTCCCACCCCTCTTCTTCCTTTTTTATCATCCAAAGTCAATATTTATGATTGTGCTAAACTGCTGATAATATTTGAGGCGGAAAATGCAGAAAAGCAGTATCTACCAAATTGTGTCCAACATTCTGCCAAAATATTCAAACAATTTCTGCCTTGTTTAGATCCAAACTCACCATACAGATGAAAGACAAGTAAAAAAAAACAAAAAAAGAATATTTGATAATATAGAATGAGATACTGAAACATACTAGTTGTACCAATTCAGAGTGATGGACACATTGGGTACAAAAAGTGAAATCTTAAACTGAGTTTCCTACTGGTAAAATTTTGACCCACATGGTTGTCTGCTAGACTAGGCCAAGTCAGACAGTTTAGGCATAATGGATCAAGTCTGACTTTTCAAACCTCTATCTGAATGCATCCCATATTGAAAATGGTTCAAATAATTCTGGCAGCAAATGGTTTTCATTCTGTTATGCATTTTGGGGTTGAAGAATACTGTTTTCTCCCTTTCAATGCAAAATTATTACCAATATCAATGGCCAATATTAATTAGAGGCATGAGAGAGAAAAAGTCAAATCAGCATCCTACCTAAAGTGTTCGTTTGGATCCCTGTATATCTCAATGTCTCTGGATATCAGAAGGCTTAAGGAATTTTCTTTTGTCTATCTTTATTTTATTTTTTGTTTGTTTGTTGGATAAGCAAGGTGGAAATATTAGAACCTTAATATACAGGTTTCTCTCATCCAGATTAAACAGTATGCATTTGCTGATTCCACTGGTGATGGAACTACAGAAGATCCAGGAAATTTTCCAGTTACAAAAAAAATCTATGGTGGAACTCAGCCATTCCAGCTCAGGGATTTCAGATATCTACAGAATTAGAGGTTTCCATATTCTAGAAATTCAGGGTTCCAAATGTGCTCTGATGTTAATGCCTGTGAAAAACCCAATTAAGTCCTTTTGGAACACTGCTTTAGTGTAAATCCAAACACAACTTAGATACTGAATCTTGTAGTTTGAATGGAAAGATCACCAGGAAATGAATAAAGAAAAACACTGGCACACAAGAAAAAAAGCATTACCTTCTGAGATAGAAACCTTGGTAGGACTCGTTATATCCTCCGGGATACATGAGTTGAGGACTGACACTGGACTTGCTTGCGTTGTCACCTTATAACTGGCATTCTCCATAGGCCCAGTCTCCTGCGCATGGAATGGAACATCATTATCCTTCCCCATTGTTGAATTCTCACCAATATCAATCTCTTCGGCACTTGAATAACCATCAGTATCCAACACCAATCTCTCTTGATCTCCATCTAATGAACCACTTGTGTTTTCCATGTAGTTCTCTTGATTCTCACTTTCTTCATCAGGACCCAACTGCATACACTTATCTGTATTTATTAGTGTATCTACTGGCTTTTGATCATCAAGACTATAGCTCTCAACATCTGCATCGCTATCTTCAAGAACCCTACTCGGTGTTCTTCTATGAAGCATATCACGATGCACATCAACGTCCATATATCTACCCAAAAAATAAGATCCACTTTCGGGCATAGAGAAAATCCGTTGGAAGGTTCTTGATGAAGGCCTATGCTGCACAGTTCCATCTTCATTTGCCAACTTCGATCGCTCAGAGAGATGCTCTTTATTATCCTTGCTTGAAATAGACTCAAGCAGCTGAGAGTATTTTTCTAGGGACTCACTGAGAGAGGGAGTTCTTCTGATACGGATAGGTGCACCCTTGGCACTGGTGGAAGTGGCAATGTTACTATTGTGACCACCTTTTGCACTATCTTTACCATCTTTGAACATATCCACCTTTGCATTCTTGGAAGCCTTCCGGCCGTAAGGAATTTTATGGAGAATTCCATCCATGGAAATCCGAAGTCGCTCCCTTTTGCTCTCTTTAATTGCGTGCTTTATCCGTTGCTTGATGTCCTTTAGACGATTCATAACTTTTCCACTTTCTTTCTGTTTTTTCAACTCATGTGTTGACTTTGTTTCAGTCAAACTGGTTCCACCTTCAGCAGTTTCAATAGCTTTTAGTGACATAGACTCTGAATAGCTATCCTGTCTTCGTGTAGCATTTGTTGTCCCAGCTTCACAAGAAATAATTTCCTGTTGCTTCTTTTTGAGTGTGCTAAGGCTGCCAGCCCTTCTAGCTGCAATCTCAGTTGCTGGAAATGACCCACACTTGGTTAATAGTGCCTCTGGATTAGAATTGCTTCGAACATGCTTTGCCAGAAAGGAATTTGGGTGTTTTAGAATTTTTAAAAATAACTCCCGGTTCCCATTAAATACATCTATTGCATCAGACAACTCTTTAGATGGTTGGATTGAGACATCTCTCCTACAGCCCTTACAATCCATGAGCTTCTGCTCTTCGAAGGCTTCATTCACTTCATCTACCTTCTCTTTAACAAGTGCTTGCTTTTCAACTAATCGATTCCCAAGATGATCAATTTTGTTAGGATCCAACTTGGCTCTCGACCAATTCAGGGTTCCCAACATCTCAGATTGTTTGTTGAAAATAGTTTGCTCTTCTGGGTATTTTGGCAGAAGTGGATTTCTATTGTAAGTGCTTTTCTCATGTGACTCGAATTCAAATTCTAGATTCTTACAAAATGCAGTCCTTCCATTGGGAACGTAATCCATACACTCCGAATGATGGATAGAGTCAGTACGCATCAACTGTGCAGGGAAAGCGTGGATTCGCTGCTTTTGCTCCTGTTCCTTGGACATTTCTTCAGCAATTAGTGTTTTAATATGCATCTTCCCAGATTTTTTCCTTGTTGGGGTCGCCACTTTCTTCCTCTTTTCAAACTGATACATTTTGAATGCAGGCAATCAAATTAGAGAACTGAGAATAAAAATAAAATCCAACAAAGCCACGCGTTTATATCTATCTATCCATCTTTTTTTAATCAGTAAATTAATTGTGAAGACAATATATTGCTTTCATTTTGAACTCAAATGTATCCATCCACCATATATCCATAACCAATTGACAATAAATACAAAAATTCCAACAAAGTAAACAACCCTGAAAGCAATTCTTGTTGTAACTCACCATGCAAATCATGCATCTAAGGCTGCCACCAACCGACATATAAAATGCGACAATGAGTTCCAATAGTATTCCGTTTCCAACAAAATAATGTTGCTTTAAAAAAAAAAAATTAGGAAGCACAAATGAATTTTATAGGAAGCAACAACAACATGTTATAGCAGATGGACAGAAATCTCAACTACAATTGAGGACCTAGAGATCTTGGCTAGGTGATACACTTCACTGCTCCACCCCGTTGGAATGTTTGACAAACTAGACAAGATACAATGTGCAATTCTCCAAAACCTCAATGATATCATCAAGCCACAAAGAAACCAGCATTTGGAGAAACCAATGATAGTATATGCAAAGTATATTTCAGAGCATTGGAAATTTTGTTTGATGTGGAAAAGGTAGTTATGGATATGGGAACAGAGAAAGGATTACAAAACACCTCCTTCTTATAAAGTCAGTTCAGATTACCTTTTCTTCTTAAAACCACTTAAGAAACTTGTACATGCCCTAGTTCAAGATTCAGGCAGTTCCCTCATCAAGTGGCACATGTGCTTTGGAGTTTTTCCCTGACCATCCATTTTCTTGAACAATCTACTGGATGGGCCTAACTTTTGGGGCTGAAAAATTCATGATAGCAACCACCTTATATCTTGATGCTCACGAATGTGTCTAGCACATGTGGCTGTTGGTGGATAGTTCCATGTACAAATTTGTGATATTAGCAAAACTCTTGTTAATCGACTAGAATAGGTTTATATTGGTTAAACATCAAGAGCATGCATAAAAGATGAATCAACATTAACTTACATGATGACCACGCCCTTTCACATCAGCGCCATGTCCTTCACCAGCTGCTCCAACAATTTTGACACCTATAAATATTTAATTGTTAAAGGGTGAGGCCACGCACAAATGGGAAATGTATACTACACCATGTGGCAGATTCAACAAAAATAAAAAACGCAAATGTCTGAAGTAGGAAGAGGCGAACTCTCTCTCTCTCTCTCTATATATATATATATATGTATGTACGTATGCATGTCATGCAAGATAAGAAGGATATGACCAAATACTTGCATGTTTCAGTCTACCAGTTTTTTGGGTCCTAAATAAAAAAAAATCTAACAAAATAGTTTGAATATTAAAAAAAAAAAAAGAATGAGAACTTTTACCCCTACATAGTTTTTCTCCAAATTAGGTGGTTCCTGTTCTGTTGATTCACACTCTGATTCATGCTTTCCCATCCAAATTTAGGATGGAATGCAATACAATAGGTTTTCTTAACTCCTTCCACAGAACGATGTCGAAAGAAATGAATGGGATTTTTTTTTTAAAGTAAGCTCAGACGTTCTTTGTTCTGTAAACATGACAATACCGATATGTATTTGGTCATGTCAAGATACACACCAATATAATGTATTAGTGACCCCCAAAACTTGATATGATCAAATTGACCGAAATTTTGTATGGTCAAAGACTTGGAAGTTGACAGAGTGGTTGCTGTTCGGTGCCAAAGACTTGGAAGTTGACAGAGTGGTTTCCATTCTATCTTCTTGTTCTTGTTCTTGTTCTTTTAAATTTTAAGTTAAGAACTTCTTGCAGAAAAAAAAAAAAAACAAATATTTAATTGACAATAAAGAAAGACTCTGCCTCTGCACCAGTATTTGTAACCACCTCTTTGTAGGAAAATGCTGGTCTCACAAGTACTTCAGAGAAAAGAGAAAGCTGTCTATACAAGCTTCAACTGATTCAAATATTCTTTTTAAACATAATGATGAATCAAAGCCTTGCGGCAATTATGTTGGGGTCGGCTACATGAATTTTGTTTCTCCATTTCAATCTATCCCGAGTCAAATCCTCGGATAGGTTGTATTTCATATCTAACCTTACTATTTCCATCCATGTCCTCTTTGGCCTACCCCTTTTTCTTGGTGGGCCATTAACCCGTATAGAAAAGTTTTTCCTTAACAGCGCACAGTTGCCAATCTACGTTGGACATGCTTGAACCATCTCAAACTTTTTTTTCCTTAAATATGATGTTTAACATAATTTTTTTTATTCTTCAAAATACCTCTAAATCTTCAAAGTGTGTTGTGAAAATCCGAGAATTTTGTTCACAAGCAATGTGAAATATTCTTTTAACTTGTATTTCCCGAACAACTTATGAATTAAGAGCTAGTTATTGAGTTGGCAGGAAAAATAAAAAAATTAAATAATTTTAAGAAAATATTACCACAATGGTAGAAATATAAGTCAGAGAGAGAGAGAGAGAGAAAATTCAAATTAACGTTGACACAAATTCCTCACCTCCAGCTTGCCTTCCACCCCTAAGTTTCTTGTCTGGCAGTGTCTTTCTGGCATAAAACCAATGAGGAAAATGAAAAATATGAAAAAACCCCCACATGCAACTGGGACGATTGCCCACAACTGGCACATTAGAGTAGTTGCGTTGCAAGTGTGTTTCCATCTTGATGGGCAGCTAAGCATACTTCAAACCTATTCAAGAAATAAAAGAAAAACACTTCAGCTGTTGTTCTGTTGAAACCCCACAAAATAACCAGACACCCAGAACTGATGTAGATGAGTTGTATTTCTTATGTCATTTTATCTTCAATGATTTCAAAGCAAACCCACTTTACCCTTGCTGAAATGCCTGTATATTTCAATTGAACCATCTAAAGATACTGCTGGATAAAACCGATAGAGATATTAAATTATGACGATGACAATCATCTAAGCCTTATCCCATCAATCCGAGGTCATCCCAAAAGAGTTTTGTTGTAGAATCTATTTAACTCATTCAAACAAACACTTGGATGACAGTAAATGAAAAGAAAAAAAACACAAATACAAATTATTCAATTGACTTTCAATCAGAGTATGAACAAATAAACTACAGGAAAGAACTGAAAATTGTTACTCAATCCCAGTATTTCATCCTAAAATTCACCTCATGCATCAACTTCTCAAATAAGAAAGCATATGGGCTATGTACATCGCCAATTGTACGAAAGTAAATTCAATCAAAAAAATTAAGAACAGAAAGTTTCATGGGTACCAATAATCATAGCAATCAAAAAGAAGAAAACCCATTCAAAACAGAAAGAAAAAGCAACTGTCTTGAGTCCACATCACAATCAAAACCCATACAAAAGACAAAAACAAGAGCAACAAAAAAACTCAAATACTTCATCAGCAATCACAGTTCATGTTCCCAAATACGTTCATAATCCAAAGTCTATTAGAAAACGAGATTATTGAGCAACACACCCTGCAAGATCGTACCTTTCCTTTCTATAATCCAATTCGAAACAAACCCAGAAAGAATAAAGAAGAGGGAAGATGATTCCTGTTTCTCAACCATTTCTCAAGCTCTTCAGTTGCAGATTAGAAGAAGAAGACGAAGAAGAAGCAGAAGGAGGAGATTGCAATAGCGTGTAAAGAAGGGTAGACAATAGATTCAACACGCTCAGCACGCCTCTCTCTTTCTTTCTTCCCGCGAACTGCTGTTAACGGCCGTTGCATTGTTTCTTTATGGGAATTTTACTCTCAGCTGTGGGTTGGTCATACATGACCGTCAACTTCGGTGGGCCACACCTTGTGGACTTTGTAGCCACATGATCACATCACTTGTGGGGTCTGATAAATAGACTTTGTGCTTATCTCTCTAATTTTCTTCTTTAATCGTCTTTTGACCTTCAATTCTAATTTTATGGCTGCTGGTACAACTGCCATTGCTGTGAAGCAAAATACTAATTCCAGTAAAGACTTGGGACATACTACTTGAACATGTTAGAATGACTCAGTATGATTTGGTCAAAACTTTTGACCTGAAATCTGCCTTTGGATTCATTATGCTTTTTAGTGGCTCTATATTATAGTGCATGTGCTTAGGATCTAGGGTTTTCTTCTCTTCAGCTCCAAAAAGCTGAAGCCAGAGTGATCCTTTTTGCTTTTAATGGGGCTAGTGCCCATGCTCAGAAAGTGATCAATATGGTAATGGAAATGAGATTTGGGCAATCAATCTTTTATCATTTTTGGATATTTTGGAGTCTGCTAGTTGGTTATATGTTGTATTTGGATTTGGCATCAGCTTAAAAGTACGTATTTGATATCAAATCTAGATTTGAAATAAGCGCAGAGTGCATTAGCATTATTAGATAAAAGAGTTTCAGAATAAATCTTTTAGATATACAAATGAAGCTATTGAGTGTTTGTTATATGATCAGAGGTAGGTATATATATATACTTTCAAATATGAATATAGCTTAAGTTATATAGGTCCTTAAAATTTATAAACATCCTTAACGCGTGAATGTAATTATCTTAGGTCTAGATATTTAGGTCAAAACTTACTTACTGAGACCTGGTTCTACTACTATATGCATGGATCCAGATCAATTTGGATTCAAAAATGGGTTTTTATACTTGTTTTATTCAGAACCAGAAGCTTAGGATTTTCAGATGGTGGGATGCCCATCCCCATTTGCAACCATAATTGGAACACTGCTGGCTGCTGCTTGGTTGGCTCGTAAGGGCTCAGTACGACTCAGTTGACTCACATCTGACTCGTGCAAGTTGGCATGCTACGTACTCGGGCAAGTCATACATACTAATAGAAAATTTATACTGTTATTTCACATTTGTAGGACATTGGACTTGTGGGCTTTAGTGTACGGCTTAGAGTAGTCGTCCTGCAAGAAAAGATCTTTGGATGTTTCAATCTTTCAAAATTTTCTGGTCGTTTCAAACCTAGTTTTGAGTTTTGACTCGACCAAGTCAGAGTCAATAGTTGCGGGACGTCGTTCGTACTGCATTCATACTCGCCCGAGTTAAACCTCCGAGTCAGGACCAGGTTTGATTATTTGCTTTTCTAAACACTGCCCCAATCTAAACTGGGGCCAATAACTTGGACGCCTTAGATCACTCAAAGATAGGGCCCTACATGAATCGAAAGGACTGCTGAGGAAACTGCACAGGAGCATAAAGTACACTTTACAGGGGATTGTGGAATCAAGTGGACCCCACGTTGCATCTTTGGCCAAAGTTGATGATTGGCTTGAAGGAATCCCACGGCCTTTTTTCATGTAATGACAAGCACCTACAGCAACATGTTTATAGTGCTGACTTGGTCAATCATATGTTATCATGTGCTGTGAGGGGCCTACCATATGATCAAAGTGGAATCTGCTGTAGATGGTGGATGGAGTATAATCATATCCGTGTAATCATTAGCTTGTGATCGATCTTGGATTTAGAAATTGGGTCGTTTGACTTTTAAGTAATTTTGACCACACCCATTTGCGAAATTATAGTGTCTTAGTATTCTTTTTTCTGTTAAAAACAAACTGCGTGTCATCCAAGCATTGCAAAATTTCAGGGAACCTACACACATAGGTCCGAAAATATTACTATTCATTCATAAAAAAAACTAGACTGAATACACGTC
The DNA here is from genome assembly GCA_012931725.1 of Litsea cubeba. Classification (NCBI taxonomy): domain Eukaryota; kingdom Viridiplantae; phylum Streptophyta; class Magnoliopsida; order Laurales; family Lauraceae; genus Litsea; species Litsea cubeba. The sequence goes on along the minus strand of CM022945.1, from coordinate 49,043,543 downwards.
ACATTGCCAATCACTCAAAAGATTACTAAGTTATGGATTCGTTTGTGTGCAAAGAGGATTCTGCACTCAATAAAATTTCGTTTTGGTGAGATAGAAGAATCTTGCATTTCTCCTTTTCCTTCCGTAGAAAAGGTAAATCCTCTCTATCAAGAAAAATGATTCATCTATGTGTGCGTTGTTCTCCACAACACAATGCAACAATAGGTTGCAGGGAAAATAAGAATAATTTAGTTCTCCAATGTTATTTGTTATTTAGGGCTTGTTTGTGTAAAAAGAAGATTTGCCTTTCATGTATTTCTGTTTTCATGGGAGAGAGGAACCTTGCATTCCTATTATTTTACTAAGAAATCTAAATCCTCTCCATCGAAGAAAATTAGTTCACTTTTCTCTTTTTCGTGATAAATTGTGTTGCACTAAAAAACGGAATAGTGAATTACATAGAAAATTAGAATAATTTCCCTTTCTATCGGGGAATGCTCTCGTTACATAAATGCATCCTTACCTTCATATGTAGTGATTTAGTAGGTACTTTTGTGTAAGATGTCCTCTTTTTTTTTTTTACCAGTGTCTTATGGAATAAAAGAATACATTAACATTAAAAATGCTTCTTGAACTAGAAAAAAGATTTTGAAGTTTTTTTTTTTCTTTTCAAATGAATTAAAAGAAACTGAAGAGTATGGTATCCAAAATGATTCAAAATAAAAATTTGAAAAAAAAGTTTCTCAACTTCTTCTTTTCATTTTTTTCCCTTGATATCTTCATTTTTTCTGCTCACTCTTTTCTTTTATCAAAAGATTCATAAAATTAATAAACCTCTCGACTATTTTCACATTTTCAACTCTACTCATTTTTGAGTAAGCTCTTTTGGTCAATAAGCATCTCTCTAAATTCTTAAATATAACAATGTCTAAAAGAATACTTTCTCGCATGCTCCTACTTCTCCCTTCTATAAATAGTAAACAGAGTCCATGTCCCACTTTTTTAAAACTCATGATATATTGGGCCATGAAATCTGTGTGCTCCAATGGCAGGAGACTTTGGAAATTTGCTGCCAATGCTTGGATCTCTAGATGACCGTTTGGCATTTTACTATTAAAGTCAAGTGGAGTGAAGTGAAATGAAAAGTATGAATAAAATATATAGTGGGTTATGATGGTATTTTATTTTTAGTTGTTTGGAATGGAATATTGTTGACTTTTGGTATGGGAAATGGAGTTTTTTTGTCTTTTAGTTAATAAATGTGGTTACTTTTTGACTTTTTGTTGGAAAAGTTGGAGGGAGTTTTGAGAAAAAGTGCTTTTGATGTGATATTTAGGATGATTTAACTTTACTTGACTTTACTAGTCAAGTTACCAAACGGGCCCAAGGATTCTCATATCTCTTAAATAAGTAATCTCCAAGGCTCACACTTGCTGCAAAAGTTTTCTCCGCCTAAAAGCCCCACATCTCTTGATTAACGGGGAACAAAGACACATGAGTTTGATGCTGATCTAAACTTTGATACTCCTAACTAGAGTTTGATCCCAATCAAGACTTCAAATTAAGACTTTCATTGGGAGATTACCTTAACACCAAGGCAAGCTTAATCTGACATAGGCCTAATGGCCTCATACAACTATGAATATTACAAGGGCATGAATGATCTTGACATGAATTATGTTGAACCAAATATTAGAATGATGTTGGGGAATTTCTTCAAATACTTTGTAGGCAATATCATTCTCCAACACCAATCACCAACAAAATGCTATGGCAATGCAACAAAGGCAAATATATATCAAACTACCATTGTAGAAAAATAAAAGAAGATAAGAAACATACAAGACACAAGATTTACTTGGTTCGGTCACAATAGATGACATACTCTTTACATTTAATGGAGATTACAAGCCAACTATCAAGTGAAGCTATAAGAACCACTTACAAGTTAAAAGCTTTCAAACCTATCTTTTCTCCCATTTTTCTTGGTCTTCGTGGAGAAACTTCTATTGCCTCTTCTCCCAATCTCTACACTCTCTGCCAAGGAATGTAAATGAATGCAATAGAATACTCTATCACTTTTCTATTAGGGTTTTCTTAAAAGAAAGAAACTCTACAACCATTGGATTAACTCAATCCAATGGCTCACATCAAAAGAGCTAAATGAGAGTCAAAACAAAATAAAGAAAAGGACAAGGGGGGAAAAGCAAATAAAGGGAATGTGGCTTCATACATGTGTTGCGCGCACACACAATACATATACAATAATCTCCTAATAACTAATCATATATTATCCTCCAACTCTAAGGTTACACCTTTTCTATGCTTAGATCAGTTCTGTACATTCAATTCTTTTCAGCTGAAACAACCTTTGTCAACATGTCGGTAAGGTTAATGTCGGCGTCGATTTTGTCTACTTGCAAATCACCACGTTCCAATGCCAATCGAACATGGTTGAAAAAATTGGCCGGGCGAGATCATACAAAAAGTTCCAAAACCCTATTTTCTCTAACTTTTTCCCCCATCTTCATCTTCTTCTCCTCTCCTCTCATCTCTTTACTCCTTAGAGCAACAACCATACTCCATCACACATCCCTGTTGCATATTTTCAAATCCTACATCTATTTCTTGAAGAAAATATTATTCAAGGTAAGAGAAAATCAACTTACAGTTTTTTATTATGTATTTTTTATTTTTTATTTTTATATGAAGCATAGAAATCATTGGGTTTGTCACTTGTGTTGTGTTCTTTACTTAGAAGTTAGATCTACATACTCATTAATCTGTCATACACTCATACTCATCAATTTATCAAAATCAACTTAAATGATGATGATGATGATATTGAGCTTGGGCGACACTCCACTTGGAATTAGTCTGTCAATCTGTCACGCACTCATACTCATCAATCTCTCTTTAGTCTCTACTCTCTAGTCCCCTCTAATTTCAAGTAAACCATGAACCTTTTGATGCACAAGTGCTTTATGCCATTATGATTTATCTATCTCACTATCATGTTTCAGATTTTAATATATTATCTTCATGGTTTTGAATTTCATAACTTATTTGATGATTGAGTTAATATTAAATGATGATTGATATGTTATCTTTATTTTCTTATATTTAACACTAATAAATTAATCATGAGCATTAATAATGGTTGCATTATATGAAATACTGGAGAAGACATCGAACCGCGACACAGACAGGACTCATAACTTAAGTGACTGAGATTTTGATTTATTGTTGTTACTAATGGAAAAAAATATTATTTTCCAACATTTTCTAATATTTTGGATTTCTTGGATATTTTTACGACTTTTTTTATTAAAAAAAAACTCACACCGTGACGACCGCGATGGACCGATAACCGCGACCAATATCGATATCATATCGGTTTTTCGGCCCTGCCGATACCGCGACCGAGACCAAGATTTTAAACCATGCAATCGAATGAAATGATACTGAACTGCTATATGCTTCGTCTTGAGGTGATAGACTGCATTCTTTGAGAGATCAATTGCACTTTGACTACTGCAATGCACAATGTAGTTCTCTTGTTTCACTCCAAACTCGCAAAGCAATCTTTTCAACCAAATCATTTTTTTTTACTGGTTTTGTCGACAGGTCTGCTTTACCATAAAGCAAACAAAACTATTGCTTTAGGTCCCAAAAAAATAAGGCAAGAAAAGGCCCCATAATAGCACCTGACATCTTTTGAAATTTCAAAAAAATAAACTTGCCAACTGCCATTCCTTTTTTTTCTCCCCAAAATATAAGGCCTCATAACTATCACTTGAGAAGATACGATCAAGATTTTCATGGGGCCTTAAAGTGTCATTTATGTCTATTATATCTCCAAAACTTCCCCTTTATATATATTAAGGCAAAGGGGGAGGTGGGTTGTGAGGGGTGCCACCTCACCCCTAAAAAGTCTCTCATTTCAGAAAAATACTTATAAAATCATATGAGCTTTGGGTGTGAGAGGTGGGCTGTGAGGGGTGCCACGTCATCCCTAAAAAATATCTTCATTCAAAGAAATATATACAAAAAAGTGGGCCACCACACTCATCTAAAACAAATCTCCTCCCTAAATCTCCATTTCAATTATGTTTTCCAAATCACCTCCCTAAATCTCTCCATTTCATTCAAGATTTTGTTTTAAAGATAACAAATTAAACTAACATCTTTATCATATCTCCTACAATTTCTCTAAACAACTTCTTTCATCCTTATAACACCTATCCTTTCTCCACTTCCGCCAAGAAGTTGATAATACCGTGGGATATTTCTTTCAAGTTAAAGACCAAACACCTTAATGAATTAGGATAAGAGGCTCACTTTTAAATATTACATCATGTGACCCCACTAATGCTCCTTGGAACATCACATCAACAAGGGCCTACCGACCAAAAATTCAATTGGACACACCTTTAAATATTTGGATATGGGCATATCGTTAGATGTTACATCATGTGACCCCACTATGGATCCTCGGATTACACATCAGCAAGGTCCCACTGTCCAATTGGACACACCTTAAAGGAATTAGGATATGAGGCTCACCGTTAGATGTTACATCATGTGACCCCACCAAGTTATTTTTTCTTTTTTATTAAATTTATATATATAATAAATATAAACTACTTATTTATTTCTATAAAATTTGTTCTTTTCCGATAATATCTCAGAAAAGAATCACATATTTCATTATATTTTTTGAGCCCGGGCACCATACCTCTCCATTTAATTCTGTAAGCTTACGCTTGTGGGGCCTATCCTTGGTCCATCCAAATGGACCAAACACACGACCTCCCAAAATTGTACATGTCCACTAACTTTTGGTCAGATCCGAATTTATTGGACCGTTTGATCGAATGTTTACCGATCCGAATGGATTGTTGACCATTAAACTTTTAGGGCTTGATGGAGATGGTAGAAACCATGATTGAGACTAATTTTTTGCAAAGAGAATGGTCACAATGATTCCTTGAAATCCCCACATCACCACCCCCATTTGGGTCGCCAGGTGGGCCCCACTACAAACTTGAGCTTACCTTAACCTAAGCTTTAACTTAAGAAAGCTGCCCTTATATAGACACACATTCATACTTATATAATGATCAATGCCTTTAAATTCAAGAGGGCATTATATTATGTAAATTTACTTCTCATTTTATATTTATTTTCATCACATGTTAAAAGATTCTAATATTCAAAGATAATAAATTCTTTCTTTTAGACTTATTTTATCTTAATAATATTTTAAAATAATTTTTAAATTTCTAATATATTTTTACTTTTGGCCCGGGCTTAGCACGGGCGTTTGATGCTAGTATATTTCTATTGCTAAGAGTCCAATTGATTTTAGCACATCAATATATTTCAGTCATGAACTTGCTTAAAAAGCATTTCTCAATATTTTTGTGTATCCTATTTCAATAGGGGCCCATTCAGATATGATCCATAATGTGGTTGCAATAGATCCATATCTTGCGATTTCAGCCCCAATAATAGATCTTAAAATTTAAGATAAACAATGGGCCCCACCAAAATTTATTCACTTGCCCACAGTGCACACGTGCACTGTTTATCCGGAACATCCAATATGTGAGGCACGCCTCTGAAGTCCATCTTGGATGGTCTTGACTCATGGTGCATATGTGCACCGTGCGCAGGTGAAAATGCTTTGAGCTCTACCAGTGGCAGACTCAAGATTTTTATTTGTGGGGCGTGGAGCCAAATAGGTAGTTAGATTTTGTGACCCAAGATTTCCATGTAAGTTTTTGGGATGAGCCCAGAATTTTTATGTGGATTTTGTAAGTGGACTTAAGATAAGTTAACAAAACTTGAATATAAAAACTTAATTAGTAATTTTGTATCACAAAACAGTAAGAAAAATAAATTTTAAATAAAATATTTATAATAATACTAAAATATAGAAAAAACCTCATTTAGGATTATTACTTTAGACCTCAAATTATCTCGAGCCAGCTCTGTTTGTCAAAACAACATACTCAACTTTTGTCAAACCTTGGCATACGACACAATTACTTACCATTTTGCTGCTTTATGTTCATGATATGTTGATTGCAAGCAATTATATAAATGAAGTCATCAGCTTGAAATCGCACATGTCTAAATGCTTTGCTACAAAGGATCTTCAACCCGTTTTTTTTTTTTTTTTATAATCATTTCATTGTTGGGCTAGACTTGTTAGGATTCAGATCAAGATCATATGTGGAATTTGGAATCTGCATGTAATTCTGACAGCTGAATCTAACCCGGGTGCTTTGACTTAAATATATGCCACAGACACAATTATAGTTTTCAAAAAACTAACATGGGCAAATAATGGGATATACTCAAATTTGTTTTTTCCCTCTCCATTTTTATCCCAATTCTCGCAACTTTATTGAGATATTTTGACACCGCTAATAGAAATCAATAGGAAATTAACAAATTAATGGTATTTTAATCTGTTGAGATCTTTAAGGGTGTGTTTATGTAGTGTGGATGCCATGGAAAAGAGATAGAAAATGTGCCAGGTTTTCTGGTGTCGTCCTTGATAGGTTGATTGGTCCTGAGATGATCCTTGAAGAAAATGAGATACGCGTGATGCCGTAGAAGCTCCCCCTTCCACGGCTCACATACAAACCAACCCTAAAACCTTGACTTTTTGGTAGAATTGGTTAGTGGATGAAATTTGATAATATCATCATATTACAAAATTAGTCCCCAGGGACATCAAACCAACAGGAGTCTAATTAAAAAAAAAAAAAAATCTTTGCCATCATTTGGGCAGCAGAGTTAAATTTCCTTGAAAAGAAATAAAAGTCAATATTGGCAAATTTCTTAGGCAGCTTGCAAATTGACCTATATTATGTCCTATACGTCCCAAGCTTGATTTAAGCAAATATCGAATTCGTGTGCTCGAGTTGCACTTGCACCCCTAGATGTGAAGAAGTCTTTTTCCATCCTATTTTCTTCACATTCAAATATTCAATCGGTCTCAAAAGCAAAACATGATTAGATCCACTGGACCATATCACATGGGACTCAATTTTAATTATGACAAACTCGAACATCTTTGTTGTTATGTTTTATTAATATTTTTATCTACTTTCCAATGGCCATTGCATGTGCCCTTTGTTAATCAAATATGTAATGATTTTTCCTCTTTAACACCCTGTTTACTATGATTTTCAAATGAACTTTCTATTGTCTTTATTGCCTTTGTTGTTAAACATAATCATTCAAGCCACATACAAGAAAGATCCAAATCACAGACAAGGTATGAAATGTGCAATCTTGTGTCACTTTAAAAAAGGGTTCTTTGTAGGGAAGAGACAGCTAATAATGTCCCATGGGCCATGACCAAAGCAGAGAAAGTGATTGTGGGTTGTGTAGGTCTAAGATCAGTCACAAATGTTGGCAATATGTTGATGCATCATCTTAACAAAAATTGGCAAAGCTGCACGGTCAATGATTTCTAGGTTGAAGTTTTTTACATCGCCCAGTTGTTTTTAGATATTTTATTTTTAGTTACATACATGTATCTAGCTCCTTTTGTTTGCATGGAATTAAATTTTTAGAAATTCATTGTGTATCTGTTTTTCCCTACAACATGAATTTCGACTCACAAACGCCACACCCACATATGAACGTTTCTAACTAATTAAACTAAAACTGGGGGACGGTTGGTACAACTGGGGGACGGTTGCTGGAAATGATTTTTAAAAAGTTGAGATATGAAGGTTATAAGGTAGAGATGTAAATGTGGTCTTACTTTCCTATTATTTTGATTTATTAAAGTGTTGGCTTCGAATTCATTTTTTATCTCCCCTTAATTAATTTTTTATTGAAGGAAAGAAAAAAGTTCATGGTTGTTTTAAAGATCTCCGCCATTGTTTCTTCAATTTCAACCACTTTCAAGAATACATTTATTAGAATTCCTTCAGAACATGTCCAAATATTTTCCCAAAATGATAATTTTTCATATGACATTTGTAATTAAGTGTTTGAAGAGACCTGACGAGAGTAAGGGCTTGAGTTTGTTTGTAGAATGCCACATAAGAGAAAACATTAGGGGAAACAGAATACCAAGAAGTCAGAGAGGGGAGGGGTAGTTCAGACTTCACTTTCTTCTCTCGCAAGGAAGAATTGCCTAAAAATTTCGATGTTGTGCCCTCAAAGTGACATTTGCATTGTCCCTAGCTATTGCTAAATTGATTAGCGACACGGGCTGTGTGAATGAGTGCACGAGTTCATGTCATTTTAAAGACAAAAAAATAAAAATAAAACGACACTTTGTGGGGCGCATGAGTTTTAAGTTCTTGAAAAGGAGGAAAAACAAGAAAGTGAAATTTGGGGCAGGCTTGTTAAGATCTGGTAATTAACAAGGCCATCCTAGGTCTATATGTCGTAAGATCCAGCCAAGCATTATATAATTAAAACAAATGGTGAATATAATGTCTTGCAAATGAACTGGCAGTGGGGTTGATTCACTTCTGTGGGCGGCAGCCTTAATATTAGGCCTGATGACCAAATGGGCTGGGCTTCTATAAGCTTTAACCTCACCCAATCGAGTGCCTTAAAACTAGGGATGTAAATGGGTCCTCGATTACCCGGAGGTTCCGACCCGTTAAAAACCGGGTTTGAGTGCTTATTTAGGCCCCGATAAGTAAATGGGTCCCGGTTCCACCTTGGCTCGGACCCGCGGACCCGAGACCCGACATATTACCTCGATTTTCGAAAATATCTCCTAAAAATCATATATATATTTTTAATATCATTCTCTGCTTAGACCCAGACCCGGATCCAGACCGGTCTCATATATGGTTCTAGTTCCGGTTCTGGAGCCAAGAAACTGGTTCCGGATCCAGATTCGGTTCCACGTTCTCCTTAACGGTTCCGGTTCCGGGTTCACCATGGACCCGGACCGGAACCGATCCATTTACAACCCTACTTAAAACCCCTGAACTCAAGCCCCACCCCAACCTTCCGACCCAGAATCCACAGGATGGAGATAATAAGGTGATGGACTGGATTTGATCCATGATCGAAGACCTGATAGACCTCCATGTAAATGGTTAATTTATTCGGCTAAGACCCTAGACATTCAAGGCCATAACCTATCTATCCTTAACTAAATCCCAATAATATACAATGAGTTGAACTAGGAAGACTCAGACTTACATCCAAGGTCTATCAACAAGAAATGAAAATTGAAACCAACCCTTCAACTGCTAGCTCGGATTGAGCCCGTGCATGCAACTCCACCCGCCAGCCTGACCCAAGCCTGTGACTAACCTAGTTTATTGTACTTCAATCGGACAACCTGACCTAACCCAATGTTGGATTGGCACTTGAAACCCAATTAACAAAACCTATCAGGTTTAGGTTGGACTTAGGCTCATACTCATTACCCTTGAGAGATCAGCCTGATCTGGATCTGACAGACCCCAAAGTCAAACAATTGGTTCTGGATGCTGACAATATTCAATATAGTCGGGTATGGACAAGGGTTTGGCTGGACCCAATTGACGACATCTGACCAGTTTTTCCCCTTAATTTGAACAAATAATGGTCAAAGATGGTGGTGAGCCATTCACTTGTTTAGCATAATGTAATAGGGCCAAACGTATCCGTCTCAATCAGGGCTAGGTGATTACTTCTAGAATCCACTTACAAATAATTCATAATCATTAATTAAACAAGATTAGGTCAAGAGCTATGAAGTAATTTTTTCAAAGCATGCTTTCGTTTCAACTTAGGGAAACATTAAATATAGTTTAATGATGTTTGAAAAGCTTTAGTTTTCATCAAAACCCTATTATTATATATATCATGCTTGGAATGCATTGCCGGGTCAACCACCTGATCAGTAAATGGTTTTAGAAATGTGCCAATGCATACAAAGCAGCGGTTGATGACTCGGAAAATTGACTCAGTTTGAAAGGTCATCCCACTCGAGTTCAACTGCCAATTAGAGTATTAATTAGGAAATAATCAGATTGAACTTCTTGGTCCTCCTAGAATTGGGGTTACAATCGCAATTTCAAGAAAAAAAAATCTTAATCGGACTCGATTTTCTCGCCTTAAGGATGCAATTGGGATCCGACCGGATCTTGGGGGCGTGACACCTACACTCTCCCAGAATCTCAAATAACCACCCGACTCTTTAAGCTTATTAGCCCAAAATCACTAAGAACACTCCAAAACTAGTTATAATGTTATATAACTCAACTAAACACCCACGAAAAAAGGCTGGGACCTTAAATCAACTAAACACCCACAAATCATACAAACATGCATAATTACTATAAATATAGTTAAGAAAAAGGCTGGGACCTTACAGCCATGACCAAAGCATAACAAAGTGATTGTGGGTGGTGTAGATGTAAGATCAGTGTACCAAATATCGGCAATATTCTGAAAAGACTGCAATGTACTAATTTGGGAGAAAAAAAATGGCAAAACTCTTTAATGATTTCTAAGGTAAGTTAATATTATCATAGAGATGTTGCTTGCAAAATGTCAAAGCAAATAAATCATACTTGAAAAATAATTTTGATTCTACATTTGTAATCCACATATACATCTTTCATAAAATCAGTCTGGTCTTCCCACTAAGCCACATGTGAATCTCAATTGAAGCTCATCACATGGAAGACAACCAGATACCTCTTTTTCCCAGAATATAGGGTTAAGATGGGAAATGTTCTATATCACAACACCACCCATGTCCAATTGTGTCTAATTTAAACCCTCCATGTTTCACGACCACGTTTCGATGATGTATCTACCATCCCTTTCTAGCATTCTGAGCCACCTAGCAGCTGATTCCCTTGGCACACCACCCTCTCTTGAGACAATTTCCTCCAGGCACGAATGAACATCTGCTGGCATTTTAGTTGAAGATCCTGCAATATATACAGCCGCACCTGCACTCAATAAATTCCAAACCCTTTCGCTTTGTTCCTGCATCTTATGCTGCACATAAACCTTATGTGGCTGATCCCTCGAGAATGCAACAAAGAAGCCCCCACCCTTTTCTTCAGACAGTACCCCTTTGCCATCTGTATGAGATAACCAAAAATCCCTGTACAGAAAATCGCTGTCCTCATTTCTGCAACCAAAGAAGAAAAGCACTGGAGCTATTGGCCATGATACACTCTGTACTGCCCTTTCCTCCACAAATGCACGGAAAGGCGCACACCCAGTTCCCGGGCCAATAAGAATGAGAGGGAGTGACGGTGGAGGGGGAGGAGGTGAATCTCGACGAAACCATGCAGGAATAGGAACTCCTGCTCATAAAAGAACATCAAAATCAATTAGAAAGGAAATATCAAAGCAGAGATGTTAAGGGGGATTTTCTCCTATGGGAATCCCGCAATCTTTGGACAGTGCCTTACAATTCTGGTTGGGGGGTGGAGCGTGGTTCTCACTTTGTGAATGGTGGGAGTTCGGGGAGATGTTAGTACCTAGAAAATGCATAGCTCCTTAACATAGAAGGTCCTAGAAATCTATTGCACAGATGTGCCGAGGTGCAGAATTTCATCCATGTTGGGGCCATGGCTTCGGGTGGGATTTGGCCCATGCAGATGGGGATGTGACAAAACACCCCAGATTGGAAGATCCTAACCCTTAAATTTTTTCTTCATCTATTGTAAGTTCAGTGTATAATTTTCTTCTCGCTATTTGGATGATCACTGTATTTTTACTCAGTCTACTTGAATGCCAATGGTTAAGTGGGGTATCTTCCAATCTGAGACTTTCAGCAATGGCCTATCCAATGGTGTAAGGCCCTTCAAATATACCGTCTAAATCATGGTATGCGAAGTCCTCTGCAAACTGCACATGGCATAGGCTCAGGATCTGCTAATTCTTCGATGTATGCAAAGTTGCCTTTGATTAGTCTCCTTACTTTTGTGAGGATCAAGCCCAGCCAACCATGTTGAACAGAGACCATATCGCTTTCTCTTGAAAGGAGTCATCCATGAAACCACACTCACTGTCAAGTGCACCTGATTCGGATGAGCTGAAGGTGAAGAGGAGATTGAGAATGCCCTCGTCTTTAATGGGGGAACCAGCTGGACCAACCATTCAAATGGCAATTGCACAGATGGAAAGTCCTCCAGCACCTGCAGTGCGGGAGGCATGTCAGTTCCGAAGACAAAACTAATGCAGTGCAGGAGCAAAAAAGGAAACAAAAACATGTGAGAAGGCATACTCATCATTAAAATTTCAACTTCAATATTTAACATAAAAGCAGAGAACAAATTCCCATTTCTACTTTAAAGCATCTTAACTACAAGGAAGAACAGGGTTCTAAATCGTTAGCCTTGAAAAATGCACAAAATTAAAGGCATAGATTCCATAGATAGGGGCCCCAGATGTAAATGATATGTTGAGCCCCGATATGGATGGACAGTGGTAGGGATGAAAATGGATCCCCGAATACCTGAAATGAAAAACTGGCTGCCCAATATTTGGATCAGTTTTTCAATTTGGGTATTTGCTCAGGTTTATGGAATTTGTACCAGTGGAGGGCCCGAATTTCCAATGCCAAAACTATATATCATATATGCACAGTGAGCATTTTAGATTAATATATTTCTTAGAATGGTATTTTATATATAAGTGTATTACATCAATATAGGCATTTGAGCCCCAATTTGCCCCAGACCCAAACCTTTTATTGGAGGTCTGAGTAGGAGTCACAGCTCTTAAACTGACCCGTGATATAGGGTTCACGTTTACCCTTCTTAATTGCAGTCTAGGCAAGAATTGAACTTTTTCACTCAATTGATGCGGGTTGGTTTTGGGTTGTCCTTTTTGCTATTTGACCCACCAAACAGACTCGAACCCGACTCGAATGGACTAGTTGCATGATGACCTGCTGACCAAACCCCAAGCTCAACCTGTTGATTAATGGTTCAGAACTAACTCATAAATCATAAAGTAAAAATATCTAAGAAACAAACTTGGTACAAAAGCACTATACTGGCACAACCACCTAGGCTACAGCCTACAAGAATGAAACTAAGGAAAAGGTGAAAAGAAAATCAAGTGGAAACACGAACTACAACAAAGACCTAGGTACATGGAATTTCACTGGACCCCTTGCTTAGCCAAAGAATTGGCAACACTGTTTGCTTCCTTCAACACATTAGTGGAACTTGATGTCAAAGGATAATCACAACTCCTTGATCTCATTCATAATAAAGTGAATCTTCTAAGGGCTTCCCCTTTCTTGGCGATCCAACTAAGCATTAGATGAATCACTCTCTACAATTAAACACCCTGAAAGCTGTTCTTTTAAGATACTTAAAGCTTTTCTAATTGCCTAAATCTCAACTTTGTTAGAATTCCTCTCTAATGGACTTGAAAAATAGACTAGAAAAATCTTCATTAGAATTCCTCTCTAATGGACTTAAAAAATAGACTAGAATCTCTCTAGTGCCATTACAAAGGACGCCGCCAATACCTGACCGGCCCAGCTTTCCCTTAACTTCCCATCTACACTCAATTATAAAGTACCAAAAGGAGGCTCCTACGTTGTCTTCTTTTTTCTCTTTCCGGCTTCCGCTGCCCACAAATCATGCTAACTTCCCATTACCAACCCTTACCTTCATAGTCTTTTCATCTTCCAGACTAATTTCACAACCGCTAAACATTTTATCTTCGGTTTTTTACCAAATAGAGAAAATTCTAGCAAAGATAAATAGTTTCATGTTTTACCCACACACAAGCAATGGGCAACCACTCTAAGCTTCCACTGCCATTCCAATCACAGTTTTGAAACTCAGACTCGGGATGCATCTTGATCACCCTTGAGTCAAGCTGTATCAGGTTCAATCCAAAACCCTAATACCAAGTCGGACCGAGCTGCACCCAAAAAACTTATAAGACAAAGTTGGACTGAGTTGCACCCAAAATTTAAATGAGTTGATCGAGTTGATTATCCATCGAGGGAGAATGCCAACTTGGTCAATATACAAAGGACCCGGCTAGGACTCAGTCGAGTCCTAGATAAACATGTGCAACAATAGGTGATTCGGCACGTTAGAAGATAAGATTTGAGACCGACTTAAACTTTCTAGATCAAACCATCTAAGACCACACAATTGGATGAATTGACACCAAATTTGACTAGTAAACTCACAATGGAGAAATAGATGATCGATCGTCTCTTTTTCCATCTTGCACAGCGAGCAAATACCAAAGTAGAATCAGATTGTAAACTGTAGATACCTTGCCCACAACTACCAACCAGCCAACAAAGTCTCCGTCCTCTGAGGAGAAATGCCTCGTTTGAAACTGCCTCTCCTAAGATACAATTAAGAGTATCCACCTCCCTGATCCTTTGTTGAGTTAAGTATGACCATCTCATCTACAAACTGAAGGTGGGAAATTGGGATATCTGCAAAGGACTTCAAATTGAGAGTTTGTGGCATCTTCAGACCATGGCATGGTTCTGACATGCCCAGGGGCTAGAGGCAAATCCGTGCACGGTCCGTAGGACCAGCACCATCGAAGTGGGCAGTGCCTAGAACAGTCATGTTTGATGGGCTGCAGCCTAACACACATTTGCTCACTTATGCTGTCCCCACCTGAGCTCACCCTAGTCCCAGGTACGTCATCTCCAAAGCTTCACACCAAGTTTTCATTGACATAATATGCATGCTTGAGTAGGGTTAGGCAGAACCTTTGTTGTCTGACGGGAACTTTCCCCATATTGCTATAAATGTCTTCATGTTGCACAACTCTTAACATTAAACCACCGAATCTCCCATCCTTAGTTCCCACATGTATGGCATCCAATCATCCATTGCATTGGTGAACTGTATAATTTTTAATTGGTATAAATTGAACATTTACTGAGACCTGTAACTTGATAATTCCTTCGGAAGCAATATGTTTCCTCATTCAGTTAGGTGCTTCTATTTTAACATCTTTTTTCTTTCTCTCTTTCTCTATTTCCTCATCCTTTTCTTCTTCGTCGTCTTCTTTTTGACTGGTAGGTAATTTAACTTTTCCATGATGAATGTCCGTGATCTTTGTAGAGAATCAAAGAGCATGACCTAACACTTCATACATACAATTTGAAATCACATTCTATTAGACGCACACTAGATTATTCATCATGTTAATGTTAGGAGGGGAGAGGGAGAGAGAGAGAGTTAACCTCTAGAACAGTTCTTCGTTCCTTCTGGTTGTACCTATAGAGGTCGTCTCTCCCTTCAGGGGATGAAAAATATTGAAGCCTTTCCCTTTCATGTTCAGCAGTAGCAAAAAAACTCATGACCTGTAACAAAGGTGTAATTTATCAGAACATTGATCAATGAGTGCAAAGGATGTCTTGGATCAGCAAAAGTAAGCATGGCAGTTCAAAAAAAAGAAAGCAAGAAAGAAAGAAAAGAAAAAATAGAAAAACGAATGAATAAAAGACCTATTTTCTACATTGAATAAATAAAAAAGGCTCTCTTTACAGTGAACATCCACAGGAATTCAATATACACGTAAATTATAATTCAGACATGTTCTGGAATTTGGGATAGTTTCTTTCTACATAAACACATTTAAGGGCGGTGTTTGGAAATCAATTTTTTTTATAAAGATTTTATGATATTATCTCCTACTTTAGAATGTATACACACCTAAACACTAGGTGTTTGGATAACTTAGAAAGTATCCTACAATATCTCACTTTCTTAAAAAAACCTTCATATTATAATATTCAAGTATTTGCTGTATAAAACAATCTTTCGTTAAGAAAATGAACTAAAACAAGGGTCAAGAGTATTTGCAAACATGAGTGGAAGTTTACAAGAAACTACTACCATGGTGGCCCACTATATTTTTTTTAATATTGATGGTTTCTATAGGAATCCTACTATGATTCTCAATATTAGATGGGCCCTTTAGTGTTTATATGCGGGTCCCATAGCCCTGTATAATTACATAGTTTCTTTATTGATTAGTAATATTACGTGGGTCCTACAAATATCACATTAGGCAATTTCTACCATGATTACCAACAATAATGGCCCCCTAGTGATTACTATAATTAGCTTGGTTAATATGACTGTTAACATCAAATGGTCCCACATTGACTTTTCATAAATGGATTCCTCAATGATGTTTAATACTCAATAGGGTGCTCTGGCATAATCACCATTGGATGTATTACATATGGTTATTAACATTTGGTGGACCCACATTGATTAAACAATATTGCTCGTGGTTTTTAATATTCGGTCTAATGATTTTCTAATTAGATGTGCCCTACCATAGTTATCAATATTAAATCACTCTAGTTTGACTACTAGTTAGTGTGTTCCCATTGGGTCAATCATCCCAGTTTCTCTATTCATTTCTTACTTCGGTGCATCATCTAGTGAAAATTTTATAAATTGCCAAACACTTCAAGGTATATTAAAATTTGTAGAAATTGTCAAACACCATAAATGACACTATTTTATTATGTGATAATGGAATCTTACAATATTTAAGTTTGGTGATATTATGTTCTTCTTTTATCCAAACACCCAGTAATAATTTTATATGAACTGACATATACATACATACATACATATACATATACATATTATATATATGGGAGATGCTCTTGTGAAAGTTACTCTCACAGTACGATGAGAGTAAGGTGAGGGCCCCCACCCCTTACTCTCATCGTACCGTGAGAGTAACTCTCACAAGAGCACCTCCCATATATAGATATATATGGGAGGTGCTCTTGTGAGAGACACTCTCACCTTACAATGAGAGATAAGGTGGGGGGGCCTGGGGGCCCTCACATCCATATCCAATGTTAACAACTTAAATGTGAGGGCCCCAACCTTTATATCTCATAGTAAGGTGAGAGTGTCTCTCACAAGAGTACCTCCCTATATATATACATATAGAGGAAGGCTCCCCTAAGCTGCAGCTTAGGGGGAGTATAAGCTGAAGTGTGTGTTCTGCACGTGTGGCACCCAAAAAACAACACCCGGTCTTCTATTCTCCTTCCCCCTCAAGCTTCTAACCTTCTTCAGCTTGTAATAAAAGACACCATCTCCCATTCTCAATTTATCCCCTTTGGCTGCTTCCAATTGCTGTAGAGATGATGACAACAAAAGCGAAAGTCCTTGGCTCTCCGGGATGCCGATCTTGTTACAATTTTCACCACTGGCGCCATCAGTCCATGTGAATTGAGATGATGGAGGAGGAATGGGGCTGTTTCCAATCACTGTTTCGGCTGATTGTGGTGTGTGGAAAGCATGAAGAGAAGAAGAGGGGTTGGGAAGCAGTATATGGAGGGGTGTGGAAGATGAATGGATTCACTACCCCAGTGACCTGTTTGGCTGCTTGGAAATTAAGTTGTCCTTTAACTTAATTTGGTTAGAGCTAAGACCCCATTGGAGGAGCCAGTTTTTGGTTTTAGCCAGATTTAAGCATGCCTAGCAGCAATTCAACTGTAAAATCCTTATATCGCCCCTTTGAAAATCGAAATTTATTGCTCTTTATTGATACCTCTGATGGAAAGAATTTGGGAGGTCTTATCACTTGCTGAACATTTATGGTTGTATTCTGGGTGTTATGTTTATTTTTGTAGAATTGGGGATGGCTCATTGGTGGGTTGTGCAAAATATCCTCTTTTGAGTACTATTTGTTAAGTATTTTATGATGTTGCCTTGTGGATTCTACTTACCAGAAAAAATTAAAGTTCCTAAGTTTGAAAAATCTCCTCTCTTACTTATGTCTCATGGTCATAAGTTAATAATTTCTCAATAAGTTTATTTAGAAGAAGGTGATCTTGGTTCGTAGTGTTTTTTCGTCTCGATTTCTCGTGTACGAGGCTGCATTGGTGGTTTCGTGTTCGGACTGCCTCCCCTCCACCCCTCTGAAGCTTGCCTCTGCGCCTCCCCTCTCGAGCTCGCTGGACTGCCTCCCCTCTCGACAGTGACAACCGACCATCAGGTTCTTTGCCGGAGAAGAGTTGCAGAAACTCTGCAGCTGGTTGCAGTTGCAGAAAAACGACGGAGCAGGGACAGCTTTCTGTCTTGCTGGAGGAAGAAGAACCCAGACGACTGGGTTTGTGACCTTGGCCAAAACAAGTCCAGGTTGGTTCATGGTCGGGTTTGGACTGACCCATGTTGCAGTAAATGGGTCACACATGTGCGGTTTACACACTTCAGCTTAGAATACCCTAAGCTGCAGCTTTAGGGAGCCCCCCTCGTATATATATATATGTGTGTGTGTGTGTGGATATTCATGTGCATCCATCCCTCACCATATGGTGAGGAACAAACTTAATGGGGCCCACCTAGGGCCTCACTAATTATGGGACTTGGGGGGGGGGGGGGGGGGGGGGGGGGGGGGCGATGGGCCCATATATCAAGTTTGGGGTCAATCCCATGCCTCTAACCCTTCATCCGTGGCCCACGAATTTAACGATTTTATATTAAAGAAGAAAGTTTGGCCCTCGATCCAATAGTCCAATCCAACACACACCACACACACACATATATATCACGAAAGTATCTCTCATAGAGGTTGGGATGGCAACATGTAGGGTTAAATGGGTGACCCACCTCACGGCATGTATGGGTGTTTAGATTTTGACCCGAGTTGGGTTCAGGTAGGGTTTAAGGGTTTTCGCTGCCCAGACCTACCACACTTTGTTTATGACTACAAATTATCTATTGAATGTGTATCACATCTGGTAATGGACATCATAAAAGCACAAGCAGTGGGCTGCAAGAAATGTGCACAATTTATTTTTTAAAATTTAAAATAATAAAAAAACATAAAATATAATTTGATGCAAAATGGGGATTGATGCGGTGCAGGTAGGGGAAGATGGAGGGGTACGGGGGGATAGGTAAGACTTCACGCCTGAAGTGAATAAGCTTCGCGCCCGATGGCCTCATGGCATATCCTTTTGCAAGGGAGAAGACGAGAGCAAAAGCCTCAAATCTGTTTTTCATTAATCAAGTCCAAGCCAGAAGGAGGCATTACATCGATATATAAGCAGAAGAAAAACCCTAAAACTAATCTCAATTCTCTAAACACATTGATGATTGAGATTCAAACATCCACTTAACCTTAAATAACTAAAAAACATAACTCATAAAAATAAATCTAAATAAAAACAAAGCAAATAATATAGGTGGGCCAAGGCTGAAGAGCTTGGTTGACCCATGGGTCATGGGCCCGTCCTGCATCATAACTAGTATCAAACCTGACCTGGCACGCTCTTGTAATAGGGCGGGTTTGGCATCACAAATCGTAGATCCGTCAAAGGCCGGGCCAATTGCAGGACGGGGTAGGTTCAAGGTTAAGGCCAACCCATACTAAACCTATCACATTGCCATCCCTGCAAAATGACATCAGCACAAGCATAACTTGGAGAGAGAGAGAGAGAGAGGGTTGTGCGTCAATTGCCTCCGACATTCATTCCAAAATAGTTGACTTTTTTTCACTCTTTTTATTCATCTCCCCAAAATAGTCATCAAAGCAACCATGTTCCTTTGCATCAAACACTCGAAGCTTTTAATCAGACTAGGAACAAGGAATTTCAGGCATGTTACAAATCCCAACAGCACATCATCACAAGAACAGTTCTCATGAGACAAAACAAATCTATCTATATTATAAGACAAAAACCAGTCCTGCCATGTGTTTCATTCAGAAAAATCTAAAATTTTGACACTTGGCAGTACTTCCCTTAAACATTTAATACCCTATTAATTAGGGCTTATATTAGTATAACTACCCTCACTAACTCCTATTAATTAGTATAAGTAGATATTATATAATATAATTAGAACAATTCAAATATAAGTGAGGGTCCACAAGGGGTACGTGGGGCCTTACATAAGGAAAATAAATTTCTTTATGTAACTAATCACAAATATATAAATATAAGAACCCATTGAACCCATGCTGCTCCAAAATACGGCCCGGGCAGCATGGGTTCAATTTGTTCTTATCAAGTTTCATATTAATTTTTTTCTTTTTACCCAATGAATTCTCTTTAAATAAGGAAAATAAATTTCTTTATGTAACTAATCACAAATTTATAAATATAAGAGCACATTGAACCCATGCTTCTCCAAAATACGGCCCGGGCAGCATGAGTTCAATTTGTTTTTATCAAGTTTCATAGTAATTTTTTTTCTTTTTACCCAATGAATTCTCTTTATTAAAATTTATTATAATTTTTAGTTAAGTTTGCCACAAAGTTTAAATGATCTTAGTTTATTTTCCTAACCGATCACAATTTGATGTAAGAATTAGTAATATTTTTAAACCCGAGCGTAGCACGGGTCTTTCATAGTGCAAATGTAAAGTCTTTTCAGCAAGAAGAATCAAATTGCAACTGGGCACTTGGATTCTTACAATCCAAAAAAGCTTAAGAACAGATTGACCATGAGTATAATGTTAATCAATTTCTGGTTTTTCTATTTTTTATTGGCCAAGTTTGCCATTATATTTATACTCGACAAAGTGAAAGCAAAGAAAAAGGAATTATCACGGTGAGCGTGATATCAGATGAAAATTTTTGCATTAAATCATTTCTCCATAGAAACCAAATATTTGAACATACAATCATCTTGCCTCGAAGAAATAGCGTCTTGGGGAAGCTGATGCAACATCCATTGTCAATTCCACAAAAGTTCTCAATTTGATAGGGTTCTCCAAATTAGGTCTCTCGACACCTTTAGGTTGAACCTGAAACATAATTGAGTGTCTACTTTTCATCAACAAAATGATATATTTAGTAATGCTAGAGAATATTATTTAATATATAGAATATTTGCAGACTAAAAATCTATTTCTTATTGGTGTAGACTACAAAGATTTGCATCAGACTACAATGTTCAACACAGCAATATGCCAAACAAAATGAGTGCCTCAGCTGCACATATGAATTTCAAAATTCATTTCAATATGCGTTAGTGTGTTTAACAGTATAAGTTCCTACCTTTATCCCTAATTCCCTATCAGTTGTCAAGTTCTTACTATAAAAGGGGGCTTTCAATTTTTTCAGTCTGATCAGAAGGCCATCTGTCTTTGGGGCTCTACAGTCTATCACAAGATTTCACAACCACTTGGTGATGTATTCTAGGTTGCAACCATGATTGGCCTGTCAAAATCATAAATTTCATTCAATGTACTCATTATAATTTCTTTAATAGTAATTCAATCTACAATCAATAAAATGTTAATTTGATCTATTTATAGCCATTTGGACTTAAGCTTTATGATTCATTAACCAGTTTCTCAAACTATCAAAGGCCATGGTCATTCAATTTTTTCAGCCTAAACAGAACAGTTTCTATGTGGGTGTTGTTAAGTAGTTGTTTGTGCAGTTTCCTATCACCAATTGGTTTTGGGATTACTGGCTAACAACTTTGACATGGTATCAGAGCCTGAGGTCTCGAGTTCGAAACCAGGGGCAGAAATGCCCCATGCCGCGTTGTGTGTTTGTGAGGACGCAAAATGCGCAGGGCAAAAAGGCCCCATGCCACGTGATAGTCTTGTGCGGGCGTGTGCTTCGGATCCCGGCGGTGTCCCGCCCAAGGGGGGGGGGTGTTAAGTAGTTGTTTGTGCAGTTTCCTATCACCAGTTGGTTTTGGGATTACTGGCTAGCAACTTTGACAGGTGTAGAGTCTACAACAAGAATTCCCAATCATTCTATAATATATTCCATGTCGCAAACCCTGTCATAATCATAAATTTCATTCAATCTACTCTTTACATATATATTTTTAATATTAATTCAATCTATCTATTCCACAGTTAGCTTGGATTAAGCCTTTTCATCCATTAAATTGTTTTATTGAGCTCTCAAAGGCCTTATCCAGTAAGATTCTTTGAAAGTTTTTGTAATCCTTAAGCTAGTTCTGTACAGCTAAAAGCATAGGCGCTTACCAACAACAACCCTCCACAGAAGGTCTTCAAACAATGTTTATTCCTCCAGAAGACAGAGAAACTACTAAATGATATGGTTTAAACATCCATATGTTAGCTCTAAAACTCATTCCTGTGAGTTTGCCCTTAGTTGGCCAAGGACTCTGCGCCTCTGGAAGCGGAGAGGTCTTGTGTTCGATACCTACCTCCGTTGGCCACCTCCCATAGTTTTATCCGGTGCATGTGGATAGGAGGGTTTGCATGTGCCCATAGGGATTAGTTCTCAGCTGTCCGGAATCGAGTGATCCTCGGGCTCAGGGCCAAATGCTCCTAGGTTGGGCTGGGCGGGAAATAACCTGGGTTATCATTAAAAAAAAAATTCATTGCTGTGAGTTTTTGAGGGGACTAGTTCAATCAAATCAGAAACTCAGTTGCTTTTGGGATGCTCCCAGAAATAGGAATAACTGAATTGACTTGTTGAGTCGTTAAGACTGCTTTACCTATAGATTATTTCAATTATTTTTTTAAGATTTTTATTAGTTTATTTATACTTCTTCTAAATGTCAATAACTTCTGGAATGGATCTTCCAAGCCTGGTCTGAACTCAGATATCTGAGTTTTCTTTAAGCCAACAGGGCCAGAAACTCAGTTGCATTTGGGATCCAACCAGAAATAGGAGTAATTGAATCGACTTGTTGAATCATTGATTTAGCTATTAGATATTTCATTGTTTTAGATTTTTATATACTTCTAAAAATGTCAATAACTTCCAGAATGGATCTTATGAGCCTGGTCTGAAATCCCTTGGGCCAGCAGGACCATAGACTTTCAAGTCGATTTCATTTTTCTAAAATATTTCCTCCACTTTCAAAAACGCTCGAAGAGGGACAAATCACCCAACTTCCATGCCAAAGTCAAAACCAAAAGCCATCACATCAACAAAACATTATTTACCGTATTATTTTAGTAAGAGTTATGAAGCCAGTTATTACAGATAAAAAATGTACAATTCAATAAGGCACAGAACTTTGCATATGGATGTACCCATTTATTGTGACCGTGCATGTAATGTGTCCTTCAACTATATAAATGTGAAGATGCTCCTCTGTGACCAACACAGTTACTGAGAGGAAAGAGTTACATACTGTAATATATGACTCAGGATTCAGATTGCAACGTTTTATGAAAGCATCCACATTAGCAGGATTTTGACTGGGAAGAACCTCAAGAACATCACCAACTTGATAGTCAATAACCTGAAAAGATCAATGGCTCAAATGACCATTACAAGGCATACTAGGTTGAAAATTGAAACAGGAATGGTGCAGAAAATATATTATAGATTTGAATTTTTCTTTCACATAAATAGCCCCTGTATTTTCCAACATCCTCAAAGCACTGTGCTTTCAGTTTTTACTAAAACCGCCCTTGACTCGACAGTCAATTGCCTTTAGCCTCCCTTGCAAACGAAAAAATGCCAATGGCTTGACAACTGATGAACAAATCCACTAATCCCACAAGGATACCCAATTATAAAATAAGTCTATTTCCTATTTTCTAGCTATTAGCATGTCCACATAATAAAATGTCAACTGTCCATTTGTTTAGCCTTAATGTTGAGGGGACAGATCAAAAGTCAAGTTTACAATTATTGCATAAAACATTCAAGATTAAATTTTAAAATGATTAGACGAAGAGGCACGGTTTAAATTTCATTGACATGACCCCCAAATCCTATAGTAAAAGTGGGAAGATAAAATTGAACATCTGAGTGGCAAGCCATAAATTGGTGGTACTTTACCAACATTAAATGAGGACAAAATAGTTATTTACATTTGCAGTATAAACTATAAACTTATAACTCATGGCGTTAAGGTAAGGGAAAACTGGTCATGCATTCAAAAGTCTCACACAAAAAGAGAAATCATAGATAGAAAACTTCTCTTGGGTGACTTGACAAAGAGACAAGGAACATTTTAGTAAAAATGAGAAACACGGACCTTCTGGAGGTTGACTGAAAATACAGGGGCCTTTATTCGAAAAAAAAAAAAAAAACATACTGAGTTTTACAACAGAATTAATACTCATTCTAGACAGGAAAGAAATAACAAATATTACTACATACTGATGAAAGAGCTTCAAATTCAAAATGCCGAACATCTCTGCCACTTCCCACTTTCGTTAAAAGTTGATTTTTCGTCTGAAGAAAAGATAGCCAGAGGGACACAAAATTTAGATACAACAGACCTGAAGCTAAATATCTGATATATATTTTATTGATAACATGACTTGAATGCACAACCTCAAGGTTTCAAAAATGAGCACCTTCCACTGTGCCCCAGCTCTTGTCAATAAATATATATTTTTGAAAGGTATTTGGAATTTTACTAATTGAAAAGAAACCATATGGGACGAAGGACATTTTCCAAGGAGGATACCAACCCACACTGAAAACCAGACAAACTGAAAGAAGCAATTACATAAGGTGAGCCAACAAATTCAAATTGAGAAAAAGAACACAAGATATCATCCCTTGCAATCCACCCTCGACACATGGGATAAGGCAGCTTCCCTGTTGGCTAGCAATCCTTCAGCTCATCTAACCACAACCCAGTCCTCCATCGCCCGGAGCTCTTTTCCTTCATCCAGATAACTATATACACCAGATCTCTATCACCAAGGGAAGAAAATCCCAGGTTGTAAGCTTACTTCATGCCCATCAATGAGGCAAGTTAGCTTCAAATGGTTCTATACCCATTGGGCCAGAGAAAGACCTCATGACATTCCTCTTGTTGTCATGGATACCAGTATCAATTGGATTACCACAGGCATCAAGAAACCATTTAGGAGCTCTAGGGGATCGGCACATCTCTTATCAGCTCAAGGCAATTTCTATTCAAGACAACCAAAGACAGTCCTGCAAAATGCCGCAAGAGAAAGCCCCAAGATATGACCATCCAGATGAGGGCTATTAATTATTAATCAACCGGTAGACATCTTTTGCTTCTTTCTTTTCAAAGAGACCAGAGAGCACCCACATAGGATAGCTGCCAAAGAATTTCGTCCCTCTGTAAGAAAAATCCATAGAGCCGCGACTTGGAATGGATAGTGATGTCCTGCGCTCATTGACAATGATTCTTTGTCTACCATACAAATGGTTCATGGTCAAAATGCTATCTTGAGTAGCCACCAGACTAAATTCAGAGACTTTTGGAGGAGTTGGGTAGAGACCAAATATGAGACAGAGAGCTTCTTATGTCATCACTATCGTGCAACTGAGAATAAAAGGATTTCACATTGAAACATCCTAAAACCTATCCCATCCATACACAGTACTCTTCCTCAGATAGAGGCATTCCCAAATAGGAGGAAGGAAGATGATCAATCTCGCAACCCATATTGTTAGTGTCTTGGCGAGCTCCAGCAGATTGGACTCATCAAGTCTAGCACCAATAAGCTCACTTTTAGCAAAATTAATTTTCAAACTAGGAACTGCCTTGAAGCACCTCAAAACTGCCTTGACATTTTGAACTTGTGCCCCACTGGCATCACAGGAGACCAAGCATGAACTGACGGTGAGATATTGTAAATTGATCATTCGCACAGGAAAATCCTTTGAATATATGAGTTGGCATAGCACTTTCCAACATTCTACGAAGAGCTTCCTCGACTGAGTTAAGGAGGAATGATGAAAGAGGGTCCCCCCTGTCTAAGACCCTTGGCGGCTTGGAAGAAACCTCTTAGTGATCTGGTCATCAATATTGAAAATGTAGCTCGACCCACACAATCGCTCATCCACCTTCTCCATCTAATGTCAAAGCCCAAGTGACAAAGGATATACAACAGAAAATCCCAATCCATTTATTAGAAACCGTTTTGAGATCAAACTTGCAAATAATAATTGGTCTTAAACCGCTGATTTGCTTCGCACCCTCTTTTTAAGGGATGAGAGCAAAACTAAATTTTTAGATATGCGATGATGGAATTCATTGATAAATTCCATCAGATCATGCTTAATATCTTACAAAAAAATCTTACCAAAAAACCCATTGGAAATCCATCTGGGTCAGGAGCTCTCACCAACCATAAAGACCTCAAGTTTGACTTCCCTCTCAAAGCCAATGGATAAAATTCCAGGTTATCCAAACTTAGATTCATCACCATAGAGGTGTTGGGGGAAAAAACAAAAATAGATTTAAAGATATTCCCTTGTCCATAAGGATCACGCCTCTCTCCATAATGGAGACACTACAGTTAGATTGCTGACAAGCTGAAGACATCTGTGAAAGAACTTGGTATTATTGTTACCCTATTTAACCATTTATTCCTAGACGTTTGATGCCATTTAATTTCTTCAAATAACACGCACTTGTAAGTTTCGTGGAGTTCCTCCCCAACAAACCTCAAAGCATTGGAAATGCGACAACATTTGTCCTCCCTATCGATATTATGAATTTTTTTTAATGGATTGATATTATGAATTTTAGCCAAGATTATTTGTTTGATAGCTTCTAAAAAGACATTATGATGAATGACCCACTCCTTGATTCTACTCTGCTAAAGACCCCTCCCTCTATCTCTTTCCACCAATCCATTGATCAGCTCCCGGAAGCCAGTAACTTAAAAAACCACAGAAACTCAGGCATGAATGGGCAAGGGCCCCAGTTATCCCCTTTTGAATCCAATGATATGGACAGTGAACTGAAATTGGCTTGGTAATGCACCTGAAGCGACCCTCAGGAAGCAGTCCATCCATTCCTCGGTTGCCAAGAATTTGTTCAATCTACACATAGATGGAGGCCCTCGGTAATTAAATCATGCCAACTACTACTAAAGGAAAAGTCTACCTGAGTGAGGGGATTGATCTACCACAGGAAGCGTTGCATTGCACTAAACATGGGGCAGGCCCCCAGCCTATCATTGGAGAATGAATGACAATAAAGTCACCATCGATACACCAAGGACCTATACATTCCCTTTTGACTGAATCTAATTCTGCCCAAAAATCACCTCTCAAGCTTGTATCATTTGACCCAACATTTGTTAGAATCCACTGACAGGTATGAGCTAGACCCATCAATACCACAGAAATTGAGAAACTACCATTGGGAGTTCACCAAAGTAAAAAAGTTCATAATTCCATAAAAATCAACACACTCCTCGTTGTCACGGACATAGCGAATTCTCTCAAATTGAGCCCGTGCAGCACTCAATTTCACCCCGTGCACTATTGAGTTAGCATCCCCAAAATCGGTCTTGCCACTAGACCAAAACTCACACCAAGGATACTCACACAGCAAAGAGAGTACTTCCATTGCTTTCTCAACCTTCCTCAGTTACAAACGAATGGAGTCTACAGCAATTTATAGTTCTACTCAGTACAATGAATGGCTAAGATTATCACACACGGCACTCATCCAACGTATAAGAACATTCCAGAACCTACTCCAGATTCAGAAACTTCCACACAACTGTATCTAATCCTAGACTTATCCTCTATATTCTAAAACACCCAACACATCTCTACATCTATCAATAATATACACAGTTTAAGACTATCCTAGAGTCTTCTGGACCCTTCATGATCTCCGTCGATCAATTTGCATCCTTCTGTCTATCTGATCACATGTGCATCCCACCAATCAGATGCTCACGATGCTAGGTGACTCTAGGAAGCCTTTGACCCCACCATGTCATAGGGCATGTAACATTGTTCGCATAAAGAGCTGCCCATCAAGTATAGGACTTGGGACAAACGCATTTGACTGAAGTTGTGTCCATCACAGCTAGCTCCATTTCTTACAAGATGGCAAGATTAGCTTTGCAACTCTTAATTGTACTGTTAATTGCTGCCCCTTTCATCTACCACCACTAAACCTCTCAAATTCTGCGAACGATGATCATGCTGAACTATTTATCTTTTCTCCACCCAGGTTTGAACCAACTGGGTTATTGACGACCTTATCTGAGTTCGGAACATCTTCATCTTTAGACCAAGTAAGAAAGTGCAAATCTTCAGAGAGAGAAATTGGAGCACCACTCAGAATCTGCCCACCTATCATTCAGATGCAGGGTAGGGGTTAACACTAGAGACTATGAACTCACTGTCTAGGGAATTAATAGGCAACAAGGTAATGGCACAAGAGCTTTTGCTTGAGTACTAGAAACAACCCAATTCTTGGTGCTCACTTCTAGTAGAGATCCAACCACTCATCGGAGTAAAGCCACCATCCTCGTACTTGATTGCAACTTTACGTACTATTCTCCTCAGTATCATTCAACTAAAACGAAGAATTCAGCAAATGGATATTGCAGCCCTCATGAGGGTCTTAATGTACTGAAGATTCCCCCGTCAATAGTCTCAAGCTTACACTTCTCTAGACATCATCGATGTCATCCTGA
Source organism: Litsea cubeba (assembly GCA_012931725.1). NCBI lineage: Eukaryota > Viridiplantae > Streptophyta > Magnoliopsida > Laurales > Lauraceae > Litsea > Litsea cubeba. Next base: position 49,015,238 of record CM022945.1, on the reverse strand, counting down.
CAATTGATAGTCACAACTTCCAACCTTCATTTCACTTGCTTCACTGATTCTCTAGAGCCACTAGAGACCCAACCAAGCTCTGAAATTGCTTGCTTTAGGGTCACCTGTTCATTCGAACTCAAGCTGCAAATCACAATGGTCTCACCAACAATGGGATTGAAATATTTGTTTGCAACGCTCCTATGTACCAAAGAACCGCAACAATCCTCATATGAGATAAATGGGTTACCAACTTACCTTTGCCTTGGCTCTTTTTTTTTATCGGTAACAAAGGAATTGTATTAAAGAAGAGATGATTACAAAACAACTAAAACAGCCAAAAGAACAACTAACAAAGTACTGCCGGTACAAGAGAAATGTACCAGCCACAAACTACAAAATAAAGGCACCTTTGCCTTGGCTCTAATTAACTGGCTGTTACGAAGAATAGTATTGTTAAGATGGGCTTGGCCCATATTACTACTCCCAACAAAACGCCCCACCCTCCACTGCCCTGCTCCTTTCTAAAGGGTTTGGCATTGCTTTTGAAATTCAAAACGCGCCCGTCACTTTTTGTGAAACCTCCATGCAAGAGAGCTTGAAGGCCCTATGTTCCATGACCTCCAAGGAAATATCCTCTGGTCCAAGAACAAAAATTGTAGCAAAGACCCTACTCCTGCCATATTATCAAGCTTGCATTTGCCCCTTCAATCTTGCATCCTTGCTTCAACAACTGAATCTTGGATGTGTTCCTTGTCACCCCGAACTCCTCCATTTCCTTAAGAATTATGAATATCAAGTCTCCAAAGTCCAGCCCATAGATCAATGGCTTGAGGGACAGACGCCCCCTTGAGGAATGAGGACCTTCACCCTACCAAAACTCATTTTCTCAGTTGAGGCTTTGGAGTCAACCTAGACATCTGATCCAAAAACAAGAAGCAATTGTCAAGAAAATCTCCTGATGCATAAGTACCCTAATCCAATAATGTTCTGGATGAATACCTAGTATCTCCATCCATCTCTCTAGCATTGCATTCGTTTGCATTTAGTTGGGACTATTGCAAGTTGATTTGTTTCCTTGCCTCCAAGATTGAGGACCAAAGTGAATTATGTGCACCTGGATCCATCTGTCACCCCCCATTAAGGTCCAGTTGCCAAGTCTATAGAGCTCTCCTTAAGACGGCTAAAAATCTCGCAAATGCAAAACCCCTCGAGCAACTTGTAGATGACTAATTAGAAATGAAGATTTTTATGATTTGTCCTATGCGCAAAACTATCACTTGCAACTCAGCCTTCAATCTCACATCAGAAAGGTTGGAGACAAATACTATGATGGACAGGTGTTTAATGCCTCCATGTTCAATTTGATTGGTTTCATCTTTCTCAAGACATGATCTCTTCTCCAGGCTTAATATCAATTATGATAATGACACTCGGTTTTAGTCTTTTCTTGAAACCAATAAAGGTAATGCTATGGATAAACGTAGTTGTTAGATGATATACACAAATCTAACGTAATATACAATTATACCATTTGTAGAAAGCACCGAGGCCTATTGTCATTACGATGTAGTATTCCAGGGGACATCGAACGAGCTTTCACAATTTGCATCTCAATGAGCTTCAAATCTGGAAAACAACAAGGGCTGTTATTTTTATTTTATAGAAAAAATAAGATAATTAAGTTTCAGCAATATTAAGTTGCTTGAAAAGGGCAATTAATTCTGTTAAGTAGTTGTTTGTGCAATTTCCTATCACCAATTGGTTTTGGGATTACTGGCTAGCAACTTTGACATGGTATCAAAGCCTGAGGTCTCGAGTTCGAAACCACGCAGGGCATAAATGCCCTATGCCGCGTTGTGTGTTTGTGCGGGCGCAAAATGCTCAGGGCAAAAAGGCCCCATGCCGCGTTATAGTCTTGTGCGGGCGTGTGCATCCGGGCGGTGTCCCGCCCGAAGGGGGGTGTTAAGTAGTTGTTTGTGCAGTTTCCTATCACCAATTGGTTTTGGGATTACTGGCTAGTAACTTTGAAAAATTCTACACCATTTGTAGTAATAACTCACACTGGCAATATCATAATACTTTTCAGTGGCAAGAAAACTAAATTCTCATATTCATGGAATGTACTGAGTCAATGTCCACTGAGCTTTGCTTTTGCATTCATCATTATCATGCAAGCTCATAGTTTTGATAATAATGCACATATGACAACAGTAACTACATACATTTAAAACCAGTGCACAAAATTAATTAAAAAAATATGAATTCCATCAATTAAAAATCTTGCACAGAATGTTGTGCATCTTGTTGTTTGTGGTGTTTTCTTGTGTTTGCTATCAGTAAATGTCTCTTGTACTGGACCGCTGGTTAGTGCTCTTTAATAAAGTTAAGTTGCCATTCCAAAAAAAAAAAAAAAACATTCACAGAAGACAGTACCTGAGGAAGTTGAAAAGATTGGTTGCATCATGTCAACATTGTGATATATAATTTGATATTTGGGGCTGTCCACAGTTTTCAAATCAGGATCCAAAACCTGTAAATTTATTGAGAAAATGGGAATTTGTTTGATCATATTCCACAAAGAAGACAACCACGGATCAAAAGCACCCTCATACCTAGCAAAGAAGAAAGACATGTTAAAATTACAAAGATTGTCACTGTAAACAACTCAAATGAAAAGAACACAGTTCATGAACTTTTGTATAAAGGAAAGAAAACACTTCAAAACGAAGTTCCTCAATCATACAATCTCACATGAGAAGATAAACTAAAAAAAAAAAAAAAAACCCTAGTAAAGGGCATCTCATCTCACCACCAGTGTCAGGGATTGATCCTTGGCACTCGCAAATGAGGTGAAGGTCCTATCGTGGAGCACTACAGCGGGCGTACACTGGCAGAGCACAGTTAAGGCGGCCTTGCAGCGTAAGCACAGCAGAAGTATGGATATGGAGCACCCTAGAGACGATCCCTAGGACTTAGATTAGGCTAGTTTGAGACTAGGATAGTTCACCATTCCTCCCATGTGCAAGGAAAAAATAAGTGGGTTATTTGAAATGTTAGAAATGAAACTAGTAAGCCTATATAACTTTTTTTCTTTAAAGCAAAGGCAACAGTATATCTATGTTGAATTCAATATGTAATTTGAGCATGTGTAGTCCACAAACATCACCAATTCATATCAACTTCATCATCGCCGTAATCATCATCAAAGCTCCCATCCATATAAAGGCTTAGGGCACTGAGGTGTTGAATGGTAAGTTCAAAGCAATTTCTTATAAATTGGCACCAAGTCGTTAAGGAAGCTGAAAGTTTACATATGGCAAGGATTATCAGCTTATCATTTAATGAACTGAAGTTTTCACTGCTTGCTAGAATCAAATTTCTCTCTGCTTCAAGTCATTGTTTAAAGGTCACAAGGATATCTTGCATATAGGGATGGACGAGGCCCCTATAATCTATATACATAGCATACAAGCACTTAAACAACTAAGCCACACGCATGAGTAAGAGCCTCCTTTCGATATCTGGTTTTTCCAGTCCACCCATTACCTTTTCTTTTGTGCCATTTGGTGTCCCTAAAACAGCTGAGCTGCAATCCCGGGACACATCCCCTCCCTCATTTCCTTCTCTTGAAAAAAAAAAAAGGTTAAAGAGTAATAAAAGTCTTTTCTCCCTTTCAGGTTTATTTTTCTCTTTTTCAGAGTCCCTACGAGACCCAATTTCATGCTTCGGCACTTCTATCCATCCCAATCAAGCCCTCTCCAGAAGGTTTGCATCATGGAATACAATGCCCTAGCTGTGCAAGCTACCTCTTATTTTCATTCAAGATATAGAAAAACCTACAAGGATCCTCCCCCCCTTTGCAACTCACCCAAGAAATAGCAATCCATGAGTAGGGTTGTAAAATGAGCCCAAATGGACGTAATAATAAGGGAGTAACAAAGCCAAGCTTACACAGAATGAACATGGCTTGAACATAACAAGCTAGCTTGAGCTCAAGCCACGGAGTTCACCCAAGCTTAAGCTTTGCATGAATATTAAACAATACAGCTTGAGCTCAACTCGACAATATTGATCCAGCTGGAGTGCAGGTTTGATTGGAAATCAAGCCAAGCTAACCCAGGCTTAATCGATGCAGATCATGAGGCCAATTCATGTAGACCCTGATTTGTCCTATTTCATCAGATCAATATCATGCCCCTTTTGACGTCCCCAAAAAACCCAGAATGTTAGTTGTTTTCCCTTTTTTAGTCAAGTCCTTTTTAGTAATTTTTAATTTACTTTCATATATGTATAAATACACAATGAAGAGCCCTCAAGAATTAGTTTTTGGAATGTTTTAATTGAGATTTACTCATCCTTTTTCTGTTAACTGTTTTCCACCATCCTTAAGCAAGCAAATTGGTTTGCAAGTGTCGGGTTGGGGTTTCACCAAGTTAACAAACCCTACACAATCTCCTCCACTTTCTTTTTTTGAAAGGTCAATCTCCACTTTCACCACAATGAGAAATTAGGATATTTCATCTTTTTTTTCTACATTTTGCCTTTTTTTGACAAACTCACAACCTCGTGGTTGTGACAATGAGAACCTTTCCATTTTGCTTATAATTCACAAATATGTTCTGAGAGTTTGATTCAATTGCAGATCAATGTGGCAACCCTAGAGACCGTATCATATAAAAACATAACAATGCATAATCTTTTTAACCAGTAAAAGTGCAAAATGATGCTCATCAAGTAGACTGTAAGATTCATACAACTATGCTCTTACAGGCATCCTAGACTGGAAATAAAGCATACCCTGAAGGGTGCTGATCATCTCCCAGACCTCGCTCAATTATCGGCCTTGCTCCAAGATCAGCAAGCCTTTTGTCAAGCTTCTTCGCAACAAACTGCAATTAGAATAATTAATTTATTTGAGCTTGGTATACATGTAAAATTACAAACATATTTGTTTTCAGTTTCACAGTGGCAGATATATAATTAGAAAGCGCTAACTATTTTTGGACGATATCTTCAAACATAATATACTTTATGAATGACATCATGGAAAAAAAAGAAGGCAATGACTGCCAAACTCAACCAGTCCCCAAATTTAAAATCTAAACTACTACTCACCTGCAACCTTCAAACCAAAAAAGCCAAGTCAAAAACCTGTTCTAACAGAAAAAAAAACCACTCAAATTAATATTCTTTATCACCTAATTTCCTCAACCCAAAACCAAACCCTGATCCATAATCTGCATTGTTAGACAGGACCATAACCATGCTCTACGTCTTCGTGGTAAACAGCACCATAAACCTTCATCTTTGTGCAGCCCAAAAATTGTTATTCAATTCCTTGTTTTCAGATTCAAACTTTGAGCACCAAAACTGCTAGAAACCACCCTGCTAATCCCCTTAGCAGAAATTTCCACCGTTCTTCCATCTTAGAGCCCACTAACAAAAGGGGAAAAAATCCAAATTCCTATCCCCTGCTGTGGATTATTCAATCTAAAAAAATTTAGATCTCAAGCTATGATCACCTTATAACCATCATCTTTATTTAAGTCCGAGCACATCCCTGCATCACCCAGATTTTACCCCTCATTATGACCAAATCAGATATCATTTCCACTACAGAAACCAGATCAGATCCCTTCATTGCAAGCCAGTGGATCTAAGTTCCAGATCAAGGAATTTAGGACCAACCCTTTTTCTAAGAGCCACTAAGAAATCACAGTCAATAACACTAAGATTCAATCCAGAAAACCACCAAAATCCAACCCCATAACCGCTTTCAGACTCAACTCCCACCAAAAGTTTTGCATTGTCGGAAAGTATTTTCTTGTCATCCGAAAATTTGATGCTAGGCTAGAATAGAAAATCATCATGGGAGGTCAGCTCAAACATCAAATTTTCATCCAAGCTTGGTTGTTGTCAACCTTTTGTCAGTCACATTTGATCACCACCATTGGAAGTTTAGAATGGAATTGTGGTAAGACCTTTTTGTCAGTGAGACATTCAATGCTAAGCGATATTCAGTGTCAAAACTAAAGAGGCCTTCGCCACAGGGGGAATTTAGCGTGCTTTCCCATTCTTCTTCTTCCCCTTTCCTCTTCATCAGGTTGGAAGAAGAGGACCTTAGCTCTTTTTTTCTTTTTTTGACGTGGAGAAGGTGGAAAAAAATCACAAAATACAAAGCCCCTCTCCGATCACCAAGTTTCACAATATACTAAATGAATTTACATGTCCCAATCCCCCTCCTTCACTAGACCCCATGAACCCACACACATGCACACCTACATGAGATCATCTTTTAAAATGTCTACTCGAAGATAAGGAAAAATAGAAGATACGTGAATTTCAGAAAAAATAAAGCACATAAAAGAGAGAGAATGAGCTTTGCTGAGTTTCAGAAAGTTCACGTAAAAAGAGAAAAAATAATAAACTGTAACATGTAAAAATAGGACAACAGTTACATTATATTTTTGGTAACTAGAATCACCCAGACCAAACACGGCATAGTGAACTTCTTCCAACCACTGGCAATTTAGATTTCTTTGCAACAGGAACCTCCAAAATACCTACAGAAGTACAGAATGAAAATGAGAAGCCATACACAAAAGGATGCATGAAAAGAAAAACTCCCATAGAACAAATAAGAAGAAGCTGGTTAAGAAAAAAAATTGAAGAAATCAACCTTCATGGAATCTGGTGTATCCCCCTGCCCTGTGGTAGAAACGATAAAAATTACAGTGCCCTCATGTGGTAAGAAGCTCTGCAAGAAAAAGTAAGTCATAATATTAAATATTATTTTGAGAGGCAACGATAAAATGAAAAAATGCTTAAAATTTTAAATTTTAGGGTTTATATGCCATAGGAAACTTTGAAGAAATTATTTCTTAATAGAATAGGCTTCAACAAACACACTTTATTTAGATGCATAGGATTAAAAAAGTGCTTAGGCTAAGAACTGCCACGTGAAGAGATGACAGGATGGCTTGGTCATTTTTGTTAGATAATAGATGAAAGTGGCCTTTATTTGGAGTTGTAGAGAGTAGGAAATTCCAGATACACAGACAGGTTTTCGGGTTTCAGGTTATAGTGGTATTCTTCAAGCCTACTATGAAAAATGGCATAAGGCTTCCTCGTCATAGAATCATTAAATGAGTGTAGAATACCAAATCTCTTCTTCTATTCCAAAGATAGGTTTATTGTTTTCATGGATTTTTACTATGTATAAGCACTGCTGTTCCCAAAAGAATATTATTTTGTACAACATCTGATTCGAAACAGATTTTGATGCAGATTTACTAAATTAAGCCACAGATTGAACATCTGAAATAGCATGTTTAACTTCATTAAGTTCCCCCCTCCCCCTCTCTTTCACTTTTTGTCTTCTTTTTTATCGCGGGGTCATTCATTATGACACCCACCCAATGAAAGTTCAACATTTAGCAATCATACAACCAATGTTTGATTATGAATTATAGGAATACAAAAGCTTTACTGAAACCATACCTAACCCATACTAATATCTGTACTCTTTTTGAGTCTCTCGAATAACCAATCCAAGAAATGAATTCTAAAAAAGAAAAAAAGGAAGAGATGGTGTGGGGTTCTTACTGCATTATAATCATCCATGGAAAGGACAACAGCATGACAGGCCCTGCGTTCCGCTTCGCGGCCAACGTGCTCTGCAGCATCCATCGCATTTCCTGTCTGTGACGCATACAATACCAACAACCGCGGCTTATCCTCCATACCCTGCGATGCTTTTCCCAAAATCCGTCAACACTAATGTTCGATAATCAGATACTTCAAGTTCCAAAATACTATGAAACAAGCGGAAGGTTATGAATAAGCAGAGATAAGATTGTAATTTGAAGAAGATCAACATATAAACAACGAGAATTTAAATCTTAACAGTTGTTCTTGTCAGTCATTTTATGATAGAAGAATGAAGAAATCTGTAATCAGAGCTTGACAGATTCAAGGGGTAAAAAGGAAGAAGAAGAAAGGAAGAGGTGAACCAGATGGCTGAGACAGCAGATGACGGTGGCGACTGGGTGCTGCTCTATGGCGGTGATTGTTGAAGGAAGTGAAAACTTCAAGAGCTAAGGGCGGAAACAGAATTAGAAATGTCTGGCGTTCGCAAGCTGTTTCCTATTTCCTTATTGTGTTCTTTTATACAAGCGGACAACAGTACTTGGGCTTGTTTGGGACGGGTAATAACCTAGGCCTATCCTAGGCCTCGTCTGGCAAGTATTTAATTGTCTAAAATAGATCTATTGAAATATATCTGTTTCAAATACGCCATAAATAATAGCTTATTACAGGGGCATTTCTTGTCGTTTCTTACGACGGGTAACTTTTAAGAGATTAGAAGAACTTAATGCAACTTTCATTATAAAAATAAAGATTACTTAAAACTCATAAAATAAATTTTAGATGTCATAAGATGATGCTATGTGTTAAATATATTGTGACAGAAGCTAATCTGGTCATTTTCAGCACACAAATGGCCAAGTACGTCAATTTACATCGTCAAAAGGCGTTTTTACAAATAGGGATAATGCAAGATTTAAGTTACTTGGAGTCCTTTATATAAAAAATAAATGAAAAATATAATTCAACAACATCATTCTTGAATGAGGGCATCTAACATTGCATCTCTAACTAATGGCATTTCCATTTGTTCTTCACTGTTCACAGTTCTATCGGCTTAGGAGGTATTGCTATAATCATTATTATTTGCCTCCGAAGTTATGTCTTCATTCTCTTATTGGTGAAAGAGTGCATCTGCAATATCTTCTTTTCTAATAAAGTTGTGCATTCTCACTGTAGTAACTACTATACTTCCTTGTATAAGGTATGGATAGGGAAGCATCTTTTTTAAAATTGGAAAATGAGATTTAAATACCAAAAGAACACTCTATCACATTCATCAACGATGAATGAACATACTACAAAATGCAAAATGATATTACCTTTACGTATTCCTCCCATCTCTCGAGCTCCATTGTAATCGTGTGAGTTACTTCATTGTACTTGCCACATAATGCTGTCCAAGCATTGTACTGTTCTCTCATTAAATCTCATTGATTCTTTAATTGTTTTTTTTTTCTTATTTCATATAAGATCCCAATTTTCTTCATAGTGATTGCGTTTTTAAATTTGACCCGGTCATCCACCCCACAATCTTCTTCAATGCATAGGTCTAAGAAAAATTTTCTTCATATTATCCAACCAAACAGCCCTACTTGTCTCAACCTTCTCCTTACCTTTATAAAATGGAACCTTTGTATCGGCTATCTCAACTTCCCCAAAGGATTTTATGAATTAAAAAAAAAAAAGAATATATCATATTCAGATCAATCATGGAACCCATCCAAATCCTGTTGATTGTCAGAAGACTCAGAACCTACTTACTACTTTACCAAAAGAAACCAAAATGGAGATCAATCATTTTACCAGACCATTCTTCTTTTTAAAGGGAAATCCATCATTTTACCATGCCATCGTTATTGATGCTACATTGCTACTAGATTAGCTCAGAACATCTATCATGTAATACAAATATAGAAAGCATGAGACAAGTATAATCCAACTCATGACACAAGTTTCTTCCTAGAGCATGTTTGGATGAAGTGTGGATAGTTTTCTCCACATCCAAACAGGGCATGTAAGTGTTGTTTTCAATTGGGCCATGTGAGTGCAACCCAACATATGTTTCTTAGTCTAGCACTTTTTTTTGTTTATCTCATCCATTTGCTCCCTTGCTCTATTATGCATTATGTTTTACACTCTTATTGCAACACCCATCCAAGTCCAAAGGAGGGGGAAATGTGGCTCTGGGCTAATTCTTATATTTGTCATTTAGCTTGGAATTTGAAAGTTGTTGTCTCCTACCTCCACTTGAACTCCCCTTAATTGATCAAAAGGGGCATATGAATCCTAGGTGTTGGTTGTTCATCTGTGATGCACTTTATCCAAAATATGTCACTGGATACATTTTTTGAGTTTGGTTTGAAGTGATGCCTTAGTGCACTTTATTCATACTGATTGCCCTGAAAAATCAGCCTGATCTGTATCAGTAATCAGACAGACCCATTGTCACCCTTAATTCAACGATAGGTTCCGGATCCTAACATAAATCAATATGGTCGTGGATGGATAATGATAATGATTTGGCTGGTCGGTCCTAACTGATATCTGACTGACCCGTTTCACTTTTCTTCTTCTTTTTTTTTTTTTTTTTTTGTTTGGCACGATGTGATGGTCCCCAAACACTGTAACGGCCTCAATCAGTAATATTAATATGATTGCTTCTGGAACCCAATTAATAATAACTGGTAATCATTCATTAAAACAAAATTAGGTTCAAGAGAGAATAGGTATGGAGTAGTATTTCAATTTAGAAGACATGACATGACATGGTATCTATCAACTTAGGAAGGAAAACATTAAATTAGATACAGTTTAATGATGTGGGCAGGAGAGGAGGGAGGTGTACCTAGTGCCGCAGTACGCCGGAGCTGGGAGCCGCTGTCGCAGACGTAGGAGATGCTGTCGGCCTCGGTCGTCCTCCTCCTCCTTCCCACCCACCGCAGCTAGACTACAATACAGGAGGGGAGGCTTATTAGTTTTTTTTTTTTTTTGTTTTTTTGGCAAAGTGGGGAGGGTTAAAACATAAGAAGTAATTGATGAGAGGGTTGCAATTGACAAGACCGGCAGTCGCTGGCACCGGGGGACTCCATAAAAGGATTTTTATATAATAATAAAGGGTTGTTTTTATAAGAAGATTCAAATAGCCCTCTCCCTCTAAAAGCACCCCTCCATAAATACATGTAATGCCTAAAATCATTTTATAAAATGAAACTTTATCTTTTTAGGCTTGATTGCCCTTAACTTTGATCTCCGACAACATCAAGACTAAAGTGCATTCACCCCTTGAAGTAACCCCCCCTTTTTTATTTAACTCTTGAACTCACTAGTTTATTCTAAACATCATGAGTAGTTAATATTTATTTTAAATTCATATGGTAAAGTGAGAAACGTGAAGGAAAACATCCTCAACTTTGTGGCCAATCCTCCACAAACTTAATGAAAAGTAGGGTTACGAATAATGAATGGAGAGGTAAACATTGTTTTTGTTAAATGAAATGATTGATTTTTTTAGCAAAATATCCACAAATTGTACTGAGAGAAAGGTCGCAGACTATTGAACAAACTCACAGTGGGATTGTTCAATTTATACATTCACAAAAATCATTACTTCGGCTTCAGAATTGTTAGTCATACCTAATGCACATATATTTGTACTATTTGGAAAAACTTTAACTATTGAACTTGCGAGTCTTTTCTTGACACAACAAGTTTATTCTTGACATCTTCAATCTCTTTTCGACATCATGAGCTGATACTCGATATCTTGAGTTGATGTTTGACATCGTGACTTAATCATGTTAATGTCCAATTCATTTTCGGAAGAAGAAAAAGTGGGGAGAGCATTATAGACTTTAGAGCAAATTCTCCATGGATTATACTTAAAGAGTATGGTCAAAATGAGTATATTAATGGTTAAACAAAATCACGGTGAAAGTTATTCAACTCCGACTTCACAGATTCTTAAGTTTGAAATGACAGTCATATCCCTTGAAAAGTTTCAGGTGAGTCTATGCCAGATTCCTATAAGTTTGAGCTAATTTTTCTACTAATTGTAATAAGAATACATTTAAAATATGGAAATTATTAGAGTTTATAAAAAAATATAAATTAGTCTAACATGAGATAGAAGCTTAATGGATGCTCAGGAGAGATGCTGGTGAACGGAATTGAAAAGAAGCAGAAAATCCAAGCTCATGAATAATGACTGAATTATGAGATCACGAGTGTTCTGTCTCGAACTCGCGAGTCATGTCACAATCTTGCAAGTATTATGTATCGAACTGTCGAGAGATAATGTGAAGGGTAATTTGGTTTTAAAAAATGAAGCCTGTAGTATAAGATACTTTTGAGCATTACATGTATTTGAGGATGATTTGGGAGGTATAGAGATATTTAAGGCTTCTTTTGATTAAAAAAAAAACTTATTATATTTAATTTTATGTTGCACCTAAAAACATTACAAAACATGAGCGGCAATAATTTAGTTATTATGTTATTTTAAACTAGGTGGCCAACCGTGGAGACTCACTAGTGGGTCCTCTAATATGAAAATCGGAGAATGGATTTTAGACGCCTAGAGATTGGAGAAGGTTTGGGGAAGTAACTTTGGCCACAAAATGTCACTTTTTATCTTTCAACTAGATTAGTAGTGTTGGTGTAGGCTCACATGGGAAGAAGGCAATAGGTGGGAGCCCCTATTTTCTTACCAAAGATCAAGAGTGACAAGGAATATTCTTGCAACTGCTACCATTGAGAGAGGCTTTTCCCACGGTGACACCTTGGGTCAAAAGCCGCATAAGATCCCAATTCTATTGAGAGAGAGGTATTCAAATGAGAGTCAGGATCTTCCAATGCTTTTTTCCATGGCAATCATGAGTGGATCCATTATGATCCGTTGTGTCACTGGGCAAGCAACCTTTAGTGACTGTGAATAGTCTAGTGACGTAACAGACTATAATTGGTCTACTCACGGTCAACGTGGGTCAAATGCTTGCTTGGCAGGCATCCCAGTGACACTATCACCATGAGTCAAAAGCCTAAGAGGATCCCAGATATTCAAATGACCCTTGACCCTACCAATAGGGAATGAGGGGTGCAATGGGGCACGGTGGTGGGATATGATGCCAACCTATTGAAAGAAAGGATAGATGTCTGTACAACTCAATGCATAAATATCATTAACAGTTGGAAAATGTGATGAACCATTAGCATTGATCTAAGCAGACATGCGATCTCAAAAAGGATTCTTATGATCTTGAGGAATGTGATGACTCCCAAGACATGACCTTAGCCAACTCACATATAAGACTAATCCGGTCTTGTTTGGTATCTCTACTTTTTTATTTTTTTGACAAAACCATTCAAAATAGAGCAATTAAAAAAAGACCCATAAAAAAGACTAGAATAAAAAAAAACGTATTTTGTAATGCAATAATCTATTTTAAATAGACATTTTTAAATCAACAAATGAAAGTTTTTCACAAAATTTTCAAGATCAACAAGGTATCGAGTTTTGAAAATTGATCGCATTGTTGTCTTTAGCCTTCCAAATAGATCTAACGGTTTGGATCTTATATTTGAGGCCCACAAATTCAAAAAAGTAATATTAAGTAATTTATATCTTTCTACACATATCTCGAGGTTGGTGATGATCCAATGACTGAAATTTGGATCCATAGCAATGCGTTGACCTTCTAAACATTTTCAAAGGTTTGGATTGTGATTTCCTATCCCTAAAAATAATATGAAAAACAAGATTGTCTATAGACATTAAAATTAAGCATGTTAAATCAAAGGTTGATATTTGTTTGCTGATTTCTAGATATACACAAGACATCTAGTCTTGAAAATTGACCCACAGTTGTATTCATCCTTCCAAAAAGACCTAACGGTTTGTTTATTGTGTTTTGAGCCTATAGAATCCAGAAAATAATATCCACTGACTCACTTTTTTTACAAATATCTCGAGATTGGTGATGATCCAACGGTTGAAATTTGGCCCTATAGCTGTGTTTGTTCTTGTGAAGATTTTCAACGGTGTGGGTATTGATTTACTCTCTCAGATAGAAAAAAAAAAAACCAAAATCGGACTAGGGTGTTATGGACTTGAGAGTATTGTTCATCCACCTCTTTTTTTCCCCTTTGCTTTTCAACTGCATCTATAAGAGGGCTCTGGTTTTAAGAGGCTTTGCCTATACATTTCTAAAGTGGACAGTGTAGAAATGATTGCCAATTGTTCTTTATTTTCCGAACCTCTGCCTACTTTAGACGTTTTGACAAATAGAGCCGGGGAATAGAGATGCAATAGAGATGCCAAGTCAGGAGCCTAGTGTACGATGAATCAGATGAGTAGCTGGAATGAATAATATCAATCAAGCTAAGTGCATTTCACATGATTATGCGGCCCAGGTCTGTTCAGTAATTGTAGATCTGAATGCCTCTTCTTCTACTAAATTCTTGCACTGCCCTCTTAATCAAAGCCTGATGGCAGTGGTTGTGGATTATCTTGGACGAAGTGTAGAGGATCCAATGCAAACACTGCAATTAGAAAAATTAAAATTAAAATGTGTAAAGAATATAAACCGGGCTTTATTATTCTTTCAGAAACCAAAGCCAATACTAAAGAAACAGTTCTATAAGCTAATGAAATTAAATTTGACAAAATAGCTGTTGTGCCGGCCGTTGGATCTGTTGGGGGCATTGCACTTTTTTTGGCATAACTCGCTCAACATGAATGTTTTTTTTTTTTTAGAACATCTTATTCACTGCTCTATTGATGTTCACAATCTGGAGAAAATTTGGTGAGCTTGCACCACTGCCATATTTGAAACAGCAACATTGTTAAGGTGACCTGAGTCATGTTCAAAGGGTGGGTTTGAATTGTCTAATTCAGCTTAGACTTGAAATGCATGTGAAATTTTCTCATGAATGATGATATAATATGAACACTATTGCATGTTCCTTCCCCAACAAATAAAAGGGTTTAGATGTGTAATAAGCTAGAAAGCCCCATTAGACCTGCTACTGAACATTAATCAAGTTTTGCTGTTGATGAAGTGACCTGACTTCCACAAAATAATCATTGGACAATGTTGCCCTTCCCTAGCCCCATGTTCCACCTTGGTTGGACTCATTGGTGTTTCTTTCCCTTCCTTTCCCTAGCCCCATCTCTAACAAGTTGGATAAAGCATTTGATTAAAGGAAACATAAGCTCCACTACCACCAGTCTCATGGTCGAAAACCCACTCAGATCAAGAAAATCTTGATCTCATTACACAATCAAAACAGGGTTGCATCTTTGACATGCTATGAATAGTACGCATATTAAGTATACAGATAGAGATGAGACATTTTCAGGATAACCATTCACTTATCCCATCCAAATGGGTTCTCTAACTGCTTTCTACTCATGCATTACGAAGAGTCAAGGTTATAAAGATTATAACTACAAAATTAGTTAAACTATAAAGATCATAACAACAAGATTAGTTAAACATATGATGATGAAATGAATTGTAGCTTTATATTATTTTCATCCATTTTAACTAATATAAGAAACTTCGTTGCATAACAAAGTTCCAGGTTCACATAATACACCTTGAATGATGAATCACACAGACTGGATGTTTATGTACTTCACAAACATACATCCTGTCATCTCCTCCAATATTAGAATCCAAACCACCGAAAAGCCACTTGAATATATTGTTCCATTTTCCATGCAAACATATTCATCTCAAGATAGAACAGGGGGCATAAGGCAACAGCAGTAGATGAATAGGGGCTTTTGCTATAGGCAACAATGGCAAAATGCATCTACCCTATATATAAAAAATATATATATATATATATATATCATTATCATCGTCATCTACTCTACCATGGAATAGTCATTTGGATGAAGAGAAGAGTACTTGGAAAAAGAGAATCAGGAGTGGGTTCGTATTATACAACTCAGAAAAATACAAGCAGAAAACATAGAAACAAAAATAAAGATCATATCCAATGGCATATCATAAAATCTCTCATTTGCATATATTTCAGTCTACAAACCCAGCAATAGAAACAGAGATCCAATAAACAAAATAGTTGAAAGGTATTCTTTAAAAAAAAAAAAAATTGATTTACTCATCACCATCATCATGAAAGCCTTGCCCAAACTATATTAGGATCGGCTACATGAATTCTGTTTCTCCAATTCGATGTATCTTGAGCCAAATCCTTAGATAAATTGCACTTCTTTATATATGCTTTTACCACCTCCATCCATCCACGGCCTCTCCAGTCTACTCCTCCTCGGTGGGCCATCAACCAGCAGAGCCAAACTTTTCCTTACCGGCGCCGTTACCCATCTACAATGGACATGCCAAACCATCTCAAATGGAAAACTAAAGGAGAATTGACCGGATTCGGCGTACTGAGTGGGTGGCTAATTAGCAACAAAGAATATGGTTCAAAAAATCTAAAATAGAATATCCAAAACCACATTCATTCTTTTTGCCCGGAGGGCGGGAGAACACATACCTTAGAGCAAAGGGAACCGGAGGAGAACCAATATTTAGCCTGATGGATTTTCCTTGCAGAGAAAATGTGGGTTACCTTGCAAGGATATCCTCATTTATACAAGCATGGGACAAAATATGCAACAATCGAATTCCGCCTGGGGTGCATCGAAAATCCAGATTGCCTATATGTAAGAAATTTTTTTGCGACAAATGCCTACAGAAATAAGCACTTAAAATTCAACAAGATAGTGATGGGTAATTTATAGAATATGAAAGAAGAAGAACGAATATAATTGTATCATTCTGAATTAGTTGATTGGAGGAAGGAACAGAATTTACAACATTGAACTCAACAACACAGTGATAGGAATTTTATAGAAAGCAAAAAACTCATTTCATTTTTAATCAGTTGACTCGAAGAAATAACAAAAAATTCAAAATTAAAGAAGCATTCTCATGAATCATATGTTTTTCAAGTGGACATCCTTCAAACTATAATCAGTTTCAATAATAATACCCAAGTTTCTCAGCTCTTGTTTGAAATTTCTTCCAAGCAGATTCATCACTTCATCCCTCCTTTGCTCCATTATGCTGATATGAATTACATGAGAAATAAATAACAAATGCAATAAAAAAGTTTTTCGAAATAGAAAATAAAAGAGAGAGGTGTAGAAAGGTGAAAAGACTAACCATCATCTAATGATCAAGTTTTCACTTTGTTACCGAAGCCCATTGGTAGATATTGCAATATAGGGATGTGTTGTATCTTGTGCCAATCCTCGCCGCCCATGTTCTTCTTACACAGCATGTTCTTCTTTCCAGTGCAGTGAAAGGATGCCATCTTATAGCAACAGTTAATGGATAGGAATTGAAGTGATGTTAGATTTCCAAAACTTCTCGCTGGTAGACTTTTTAAATATACACAACTTATTAATTTAAGAACTTATAGACTGGCAAACAAAGATTACTCATTTGGCAAACTTACCTATTGCACTTTTTATATTCAATTTCACAAGAATCAATGGTCAGATCTCAAAGAGAGATCGAGCCTCTCATCTCATCCTCATCTGGAAAAGGACACTTTATTAGGCTCATAGGCTTTGGAGTGGTGAGGTTTTGCAGTCCCACGAAAACTTCAAGTCACGTACAATTTGCAATTTTCAAATATGTTTCCTAAAAAAACACGGAGTGTAGATACAATTTACAATTTGCAATTTTTTTAGTCACATTCAAAAAATTACAAAGGGTAACAATTATAGTTTAAAAGAGCTCCAAAGTGTTGGGGATGTGCAACCAAAGTCCCACATCGGTTAGAATTGGGAAAGATCATGGGCATATAAGTTAGATTAAGTACTCCATTGGTATGAGGCCTTTTGGGTAGAACCCAAGAACAAATCCATGAGGGCTTAGGCCCAAAGTGAACAATATCATATCAATGTGGAGTTTGTAGTGGTTCATTGTACTAACAAGTGGTATCAGAGACAGACAGAAGAGTGAACTCTCATACACGCACACAACAAGTGGTATCAGAGTCCAAGTCCAGACTTAGCCCGGAGAATCCTCTGATTGCCAAACAAAAGGTGGTAGGCCTAGTGATGCGCAGGAAAAGCGCAGTACTCACGATTGGTGGATCCGTGGTGAGGGGAGGCCCGGTAAAAATATCCAAAGAGATATGGTCCTTTGTTGAGGGCAGAGTCATCCAGAATTAGATTTCAGATCCGTTTCTTCCAGCGTACTCATGGTTCTTGATTATTTAATTGAGATGGAGAAAATTGTTGGGCTTAGTAGGTCCAGACCAAGTGAGTTCATGGACATGGGTATTTTGGTAATTGTACAGGGACTTTCTTATTGACTAAGATAGGGTTTCTTAGGGAATAAGAAAGAGAACATTATATATATGATGTAATGTGTAATCCATGAGAGACAGACAGACAGACAGAAGAGTGAACCTAAGGGAGAGTCGAGTTTCTTTCCCGTGGACGTAGGCAAGATTGCCGAACCACGTAATTCTCTTGTGTGTTGATTGTTTGTCTTGTGTGGTTGTTTATTTGTTCGATCGCTGATTCATGTTTCCGCATACACGCGCACAACAAGTGGTATCAGAGCCCAGGCCCAGACTTAGCCCGGAGAATCCTCTGATTGCCAAACAAAAGGTGGTAGGCCTAGTGATGCACAGGAAAAGCGCAGTACTTACGATTGGTGGATCTGTGGTGAAGCTCTCGAGTTGGCTCTTCTCGATGGAGCGGACGGATGGATGATCGTTTGAGGGGAGGCCCGGTAAAAATATCCAAAGAGATATGGTCCTTTGTTGAGGGGAGGATTGTTGGGGATGTGCAAACAAAGTCCCACATCGGTTGGACTAAGTACTCCATTGGTATGATGCCTTTTGGGTAGAACCCAAGAACAAATCCATGAGGGCTTAAGCCCAAAATGGACAATATCATATCAATGTAGAGTTTGTGGTGGTTCATTGTACTAACACAAAGAGTGAAACAAACACGGAGTGATTGTTACTAGACAAAGAGGAATAAGTCAGTTACAGATAGTAGAGAGAGAACACATACTTGAGAAAGAAACCAAAGTTCAGCCCGATGGATTTTTCTTGCAGAGAAAGGTGGGTTTCCTTGCCAACATGAGAGAAATCTGTAGAAATCGAAATCCAATGGGGGCACATCGAAAATCAAAATTGCCTCTATTAAGAAAATTGGAGTTGGTTTTCTCAGGAACTCATTGCATTGAGCCGAATGACCCTCAAGTTGATTGCCACGGCCAACACATGCAAATAGACCCTTCGCCTTCATCTTGCTTCATTACTGCTGACAAGAGTTGCATGAGAAATAAATAAGAGATGCAAAGAAAAAAGTTTTTTTTTTTTAAACAAAAAAGAAGAATAGGCTAGAAGTATATAGAAAGACTAACCAATCTCACAGCCAACTTCATGCGTTGTCTCCTAAGCCGATCAGCACAAGCATGCATGCTAATATGAGGGATGTGTTGTATCTTGTGCCAATCCTCGCCCATGTTTTTCTCACATCGTTCGGTTAATAAATGACAATCTAAGATACATAAGGATTTGAGTGCGGTGAGGCGTTGTAGCTCTTTTGGCAATGATGTTATCATACGGCAGCTCTCAATGGATAGATGATGAAGTGATGTTAGATTTCCCAACCTCTCTGGTAGTAGGCTTTTCAAATCACACCTAATTAACTTCAGAACTTGGAGACCAGTAAGAAATGATATCTCATTTGGTAAAGTTGACTTATAGCAGTCTTTTATTTTTAAACTTTTGAGGGGAGAGATGTGACGAAGCTCTTTGCTGAACGAAATTAGTCTGTCACCAGAATCAATATTCAGTTCTTGAAGAGAGATCAAGCCTCTCATGTCCTCAACTGGAAAGGGCAGAAGCTCACACTGTCTTAGACTCATAGACTTTAGAGTGGTGAGGTTTTGCAATCCCATGCGCAAATCTTCAAGCTGGGTACAATTTGCAATTTTTAGATGTGTGAGATTTGGTAGCGTCCCTTGGCGCAAAGGCTCTGCACCCAACACTAGCGAAGAATCAGTAGTCAAATGCTCAGAATATGGAAATAATATGACTTTAGTTAGCATGGGGCAGTCATAAATTGTCAACTTGACAAGCCTAGGGAATATCCGCCCACTCTTCCATCCTGACCATTCTCTCAATTTTCCCATGCCTCTTATAGTAAGTTCTTCTAATGATGGGAATTCTGCTGACACCTCATTGCCATAGATTTCATCGCCAATGTACTCCACCTCTTGCAATCTTATAAATTCTAAGACTTTGAGCGAAGGTAATTGGCCAAGTGGTGGCAAGTGCTTCAACCTTACACATTGAAATAACTTGATTTTTTGTAGTGCAGCAAGAGTTGTGTCCATCATCCAACTAGGAAATTGGATGCCCCGATAGTTGGATAACATCAACACCTCCAGATTTCCTTGTGGTTGGAGGGCTTGGAGAATCTGCTCTTCAATTTTTCCTTTTTTAGTTCTCATGTTCTCAGAATCAGGAAGACTAATTTCTGCCCAATTTAGTTCAAGGGAGGTCAGATTTGTTTTGCCGATGAGATTAGCTTGTTCAACATCAATAGGATTTTTTATTTTCCCAAGGTGTTCAATGATCAACCTTCCTCTAAGGTTTAAACTTTGTAACTCTTCTATGCCACTACATTTAATGTCCTTGCCCACAATAAAACGTGTTAATTCTTGGAGGCATGTCAATTGCCCCATGCTTGGAGGCATATGAGTTAGCATACGACAACCCCTTATGTCCAAATGTCTAAGGTTGGTCAAGTACCTCAGGCCACTGGGTAACTCAAGAAGCTTTTCACACATTGTTAGTATCAAAGTCTGTAAATAATATAGACTAGTCAACGATTCAGGGAACAAAACAACACCGGATTTGGAGAGGTCGAGGTACCTTATATGTTCCAGGTTGTCGAGCGGTGGGACGAATCGCGACAGGACAGCAGGAGCAGGCTTGATGAAAGTATTTAAATCCAGCACTCTCGAAAATCTAAATTGTCCCACCACGTGTTTAGGCAAGTGCAGCCCATCGCCATGATTGATAAATGTGCGTAGCATTTGAGCTTCAAATAAGGAGTCACGAAGCATTTCTGATGATGTTGAGTCAAAACATGAGACATGACGAACCCTTTTGGAGATTTTCACTAATTTGCCTTCCTTTACGACACAACATTCATTTCCCATAACCGATTGTGCAAGATCATGAAAGAGGTCATGCATACTGAATAAAGTTATTTTGTCCACGAACAATCTACGTCCACAGCGGTATGGTTTTGTAAAGTCTTCCTTGACGTCTTGGAAGAAAGATTTCATAACCAACTCACTGAAAATCTCATTGCCAATATCTTCCAACTCCATTCCTATTTTGGAAGGAATAAAACCATTGGCCATCCATAACTTAATTACTTTTTCCTTCTCAATCTCATAATTTTTAGGGAAAATAGCACAAAAGGCAAAACATTGCTTCACATATGACTTTAGATGGTTATAACTCAACCTCAAAGCAGGCAATATTCCATACTCATTTTCATTGGCTATGTTCCATATTTCACTGTCCCTTACATATGCCCATCTGGCTTCATCTGTCTCGCAACGCAAAAGGCCTCCTAGAGTCAGCACTGCGAGTGGGTTGCCCTTGCATTTCTTCACAATCTCACGTCCAATTGACACCAAGTTAACTTGATGTGTTGCTTCCTCCTCTCTTTGATTTCCAAGTCCTCGTTGGCTGAACAAAGACCAGCAATGATCATCACGCAAACGCTCCAAAACAATTGGATTGATTGTGCTCATTATGGATGCAACCTTTCTTATGCGCGTGGTTACAACAATTCTACTTCCTCGTCCTCCGCAAATCAACAGATCTCTCAGCCTTGCCCACTTCTCCAGTTCTTCATTCCAGACATCATCCAACACAAGCAGGAATCTCTTCTCACTCAGCGCTTTTCGGAGGCGATACTGCAATTCCTCCACATCTAATTTCTCCACATTGCTGGGTCCAGGTCCTCCATGATGACCACGAGCTGCACGTCCGAATTTCTTCACATTGCTGGGTCCAGGTCCTTCAGGATGAGCACCAGCTGCACGTTCAATGATCTTATTTTGAAGCCTTTTAAAATCAAAATCATCAGAGACGCATATCCACATTTTCATCTTAAAATGATCGTCCACATCTTCATGGTTGTAGGCAAACTGAGCTAGCGTTGTTTTGCCAATGCCTCCCATGCCCACAATTGGAATGACTAAAACATCCTCATGAGGTGACAGCAACAAACTGAGTAGCTTCGTTTTCTCTTCTTCTCTTCCAAGTACTTGAGATTTGATTACGAATGAGTGGGTCTCCCTCTGCTTCTTAAACTTGCTCTCCCAATTTGCAACCGTCTCTATCAACTGAAACTTATCACTCTCTGCTTTAATAGCTTCGAGTCTCTCACTAACATCTTTGAGTTCCGAGACTAATTTTGGACGGTTAAAAACTGCGGGGATGATATTGCGTACCTTCTTTTGGGGAGGTTCCTGGCTCTGTCTCCGGTCCTCGATCTCATACCCTTCCAGTAGGTCCTCAGCATCGTAAGCAGCATCCTTGATCCTTTCCAGCAACTCCATCAGCTTTGGATCCAACACAGGGCTCCCTTCTGCTATTTCGATGAAACCACGAATATCTGTGAGGGAAACCTTAATCTTCTCCAACTCCTTTTGATCACCCAAGAAGTTTGACAAGTAGGACATGACCTTCTCCAGTGCTAGATTAACTAGGTAGGAGACTGCTGTTTGATTTACAGTATCCAGCACCATTTTTCCTTGTTCTTCGTTTTTTTTTTCCCTTCTCTTTCAACTTTTCAGGCAAGAAAGAAATGAGGAAGAAGAAGGAAATCTCGGTCTCATTCATAGATAACAAAGAGTCAAGGTCAAGGTCAAGCCTGATTGGAGGTTTCCATGAAGGTTCCCTCAACCAAACGCGCCTTGAACCATGTCCACCCAATGTTAAACCCTGTGTCAGATGTTTTTTTAAAGCAACAACCGACCAACACAAACCTTGACCCATGGAATTGGAAACGGGCGCTCATTTACCCACCCCGTTTTTAACCTCACACCACAGTTTGTCCCCTTGGAAAGCCCTTGCAAAGCGTGTGATAAAGACTGAGCTGGTTTTATGCCCAGGATTCGCGCGCTCTTTTTTTTTTTTTTTTTTTTTTTCTCTTCAGGACGCCGCATGCGCTGCTGCCGTGGACATTTCCGTCTCGGGACGCGCGCCATTTCAAAGAATGGCATCTTCCGTGTCTCCTGTATTGCTGATGCAAGGTGGGCCCCGATTTACGGTCAACGAAACTGTGACTGGCCAAATCATGCTCATCTGAACTCCGATCGATGAGCGGTTTGATTTTGCGGATTCGTGGTGACGAGCACCACTCAATAGCATTGACTGATTTTGAATCCAATGATTGAAAAATTTTTTTTGGACCAAATGCAATTAGGGATGCACATGAGCGGTTTGAATCGGTTTAGATGGGAAACCATCAATCAATATTTCTGAAATTGAGGCTTAAAAAGGCGAGGGTGCACTTGCAGTAACCATCTTTCTCTGCAAATTTGTGAAGGGCACTCATTTTAGTTGTGCCACCCTTATGATGGGACTTCAATAGACCTTATAATGATGATAAGGAAGCTCTAAAAACAAAGGGATGGGATGGCCTCATTGGTTCCAATTCTTTTTTCTCTCTCCGGTACAGACTCATACACTTAGACTACCCAAATGGGATGGGATGGCTACGTGCATCAAGTCCAAGGAACCAGATGGGGTGGCCACCTGCATTAAGTCCAAGGACTAACATGGGATGGCCACGTGCATCAAGTCCAAGGAACCAGATGGGGTGGCCACCTGCATCAAGTCCAACGACTAACATGGGATGGCCACGTGCATCAAGCCCAAGGAACCAGATGGGGTGGCCACCTGCATCAAGTCCAAGGACTAACATGGGATGGCCATGTGCGTTCTGACTGTCTATGCCTCTATGGCCATGGGCATGATGTATTACTGTAAGTGATTTTACCACCCCAGCTGTCTGGTCATTGTAAAAAAATCTAGAAGAAAGAGAGAAGTAAAGAAGTATAACAAGAAAAAAATCCAGAAGAAAGAGAGAAGTAGAACAAGAAGAAGATAGCGGCAGCAAGGCGTCAATAGGTCGGCCACTGAGCAGCGGCAGCAAGGCTTCAACGAGTCGGCCACTTAGCAAAGTTACTCTCATCTCTTCCTTTTTTTGTTTTTTTTTTCTAGCAACTGAAGTATTGAATACTCTCCATCTCCTTTTCTCCTCCTCGCTCTTCTTTTCTTTTTCTCTTTTTTCCTTTTTTTTTTTTTTTTTTACAGTCGGGACTAGATTTCTCTGTGAAAAAGTAAAACGAAGAACCAGATTTTAGATTCCCTCATTAACATGGGTCATCGGAAACTTTGGGGTGAAGATCTAAGATTGTCAAGTGATTCTGATATTATCTTAGATGAAATAAAACAAGAAGAGGAACTTCTGAATGTGAGCGAAGAGAATATTGAAGTTGATGTTACGAATAATTTTTTCACCGACATGGTATGCTATATAACTAAATTCATATATGTTATATTTTGTTAATTCATATCTAAATTATTATTATTATTATTTTGCAGCTGTAGCACTGTACGTTCTGAGTGTACTATGGACCATGTAGATATAATGGGTCACTCTTAGTATGGCCCTCCTACATTCGGTCTAATAAGAAAAAAAAAGTTGTCATGCATACTCATATTGAAAAAGAGCGAAAAAAAAATTGAATGGCTAGGATGAGAATCTTGAACATAGTATGTCCCATGATCCCATCCCTGCATGGCTTAATCAAATGGATAGTCCAGATAACATTTACAAAATTGAGTGGAGGGAATCCATGCAAATCCTGGGGCAGAAGGTGTAGTCCAGAAAGGTACAATTGATTATACACCACCCACATCAAATTTGTAGTCCAGAAAGGTACAGTTATTTTGTGTGGAAGCGTCGAATGGACACATTACTGTACTTTGACGGATTAAAATTGCATTCCAACACTCACAATAATTCCATCACAAAACAAATCCAATTGCTCTTTCCGCCTCACAAGAGGTCCAGGAAAAGCCAAAAACGTGGAAAGAAAAATCCCACATCTCCCTTTCATCCGCCGTCCATTTGAAAATAGAGTTGGCGGCTCATATCCATCCATCCATCCAACGTCCATCGTCATTGATGGTCCACTACTGGACGCACTAAATGAACAGTATGAACCAACTGTTACAGCAAAGAATTGATAAGGTTGATCCCTCAGTGGAACCCACTATCCAGATGATGCTGATGGGAGTGGGCCCCACAGAGAGAGGGTTGGTGTGAGAACCCGGGCCAGCCAAGAGCAAGGCAAGGACTCCGTCCCACATCGCCTATGAGGCCGCCCGAAGCCAGGCTTATATGTGCGAACCCCCCTTGACTTGGTATGACGCGTTTTGGGTCTCAAAGGGGCCCGAGAACAAATCCGTGAGGGTGTTTGGCTGCGAGCTAGGCCCAAAGCGGACAATATCATACCCGGGGATTGGGTCGGGTGTCGTTACAAATTGGTATCAGAGCCGGAGGCGGCTCTCCTCTAAGTGGTGGGGAGTGTGAGAACCCGGGCCAGCCAAGAGCAAGGCAAGGACTCCGTCCCACATTGCCTATGAGGCCGCCCGAAGCCAGGCTTATATGTGCGAACCCCCCTTGACTTGGTATGACGCATTTTGGGTCTCAAAGGGGCCCGAGAACAAATCCGTAAGGATGTTTGGCTGCGAGCTAGGCCCAAAGCGGACAATATCATACCCGGAGATTGGGTTGGGTGTTGTTACATAGGCCCAAAGCGGACAATATCATACCCGGGGATTGGGTCGGGTGTCGTTACAGTTGGGGGGCTGAACTAGTAAAAATATCATTCACAGTGCAATATGCGCTGTCATTAGTTTTGTTATATACGCACGAACCACAAGGCAACTGGGGGACCACTGCGCCGTTTTTTATCTTCCTCTCTCATCTTTTTTCCTCATTGTCAACGGACACCTGAGTGACTTGACAAGACTGTGGTGCCCTTTCTGAAAAAGGGGTGTGAAAATTGGCCCCCATTGGAAAACCCTGGGTCAGATTGATATAAGCGGACAACCTACGGTGACGTGGCGGATCTTAATTAGCTTACTCAAAATCACCATGGAAAATCATCGAGGATCCGGACTCTCTTTCTCTTACTTTGGATTCGAACCAAAAGATGCCCAACTAAATTTGGGTTTTGATCACGCCAGTTCAGTCATGTTGGGGTTGCGCCAGTTCAGTCATTTGGTGCGCCGTTGACATTGATCAAGATTGTTTCAACAACTGGAGCCTGGAGGGCTCATGGGACGAATGGCTAGCTCGAGATCAACCCAAAACCTACCCACATTGAGCTGGACTCGGGCTTTGTTTCTAGGTTGGTTGGTTGTCCACGGCCTTATCTTGGCCAAATTGGTTAATGAGGCCCCTGGCCAGGCCTGACATGTTTAACACTTGTGTATATGTTGTTTGCAAATACGCTGGGCCTGTGATTGACTCTTAAGTTATGGACTAGATCTAGACTCAATAAATAAAATTTTTCATTTTGTGGTTCAAATGTTGTTACAATCTCATAGCAGATAATCAGATCACAGAGAAATTGTATGGGTCGGATGAATTTTTTGTTGGAAATTTTCAAGATCAATTTATCTTTCATCCCACATCGGATATGGTTGAAAAGAGGATGTCATTTATATATACGCTTCTTCGGATAATCCTATTGCATGTCTTAGTATGAAGGGTTTGAGCCTAGGCTTGGGGTAAGGCTTTGGCTTGGAGCTATAAGGGGGTCCTTATTTTGAAATCTATTGGGCCTGATTTGGGTTGACCCAATTCCATTCCAAGGGGTTATTGGGCCTGATTTGAGTTGACCCAATTCCATTCCAATATGCCCGTGCCTAGAGATGTCAACCTGGCCCGCCAAAAAAAATTATTTTTTTTATATTTTTTTAATTTATAAAAATCTAATTCCCAGCCAACCAACAACCCTAAGCATTTTCTAATAAAAAAAAACACTTACATAACTTGGTAAGGTATGACTTTAGTGTAAATTTGTCACACTAATAATGAGGGACAATGTGTTTTTGGGGAGAAGTAATAAGGGGAATATTTTGGTGTGACACACTGACCTTCACTAAATTTACCCCCTTGCATTCACTAATTTTGTTGTCTTCAGAGATATTTGAGAATCTCAAATGAAATTCCCTACCTGGATTCATCTATGTTCAAGAACCCCTGAGCATTTGAGAAGTTGAGATTCTTTATAGGTTGAATAGCTCACAATTAAACACATGAATATGTTTATAATTCAGTCATTTATGTTCAATATAATCTCGTTTACCTATAACTCCACTCTCGATCACATCACATGAAGCCATATATTTACATTGATATGAACACTAGGAAAAAGAAGTATAAAATATGTAACCATGATAAAGATAATGAGAATTATTGACTAAGACTAAAAACCCATAACTAAAAAATAAAGAAATTGATGCAAATCTAAATAAAATGAAGTCCAAGGTTGTGGTTTCATGGTGGGTCATTTGGAAGACTTGAAATGATTGTTGATAAAGATAGAAATATTTAACCGCGCTAAGTTCTTGTTTAAAGTATGATAATTAAGCAAAAAAAAAAATAGAAATTGAGTTTGCCATCTCAATTGAGATATCCTTAACCATGACATTTCAATTTGGCTGAAAAATGAGTAAAAAAAAAAGGACATGATATGATTTTTTTATATTTCAGGTTGTTTGAATGAAAGAGTGAGAAGTTGGATAAAAAAGGTGTTAGCTTCTCATCATCATCTAAAGTGGTTAGGTTCTCATCCTCATCTAACTAGTTTTAATATTGTTTGAATAAATATTAGTATGCAAAAGTTAGTTGGTCTAGTGGTTATGTTTATCTTTCATATCCTAATATTAAAGCAGGGAAATGGTCAATGGCTAAGAGCAGGTAAGAACTACCCTTTTTACCACTAAGGAAAGGGCGTTCTTGGCCAAGAGATAGTTAGAGAGACATAATCATTCAAAACAAAAATATAAATCATTATAAAATAACATAATCATCTATAAAAAAATAATAATAAATATTTAAACTTCCATACATCCCGAACAAAAAGAAAAATAAATCAGAAACTTCATCACCTTTGACCCATCTTCCGTCTTTCTCCACCAGATGCCATCAACTAGTTGAACCACAAACCAATCTTCTCCTCCTTACCTAAAAACGCCCTTTAAAAGCCCAGAACATTGAGACTAACCATCACTATGATAACCCAACCAAACACCATGGAATGTGTTAACAATCACCCTCCACATCTCATCCTCTCCACCACCTTCGATCCATCTTCCATCTCATCCTTTCCATCGGATGCCATCAACCAGTCAAACCACAAACCAATCATCTTCTCCTTCACCAAAAAACACCCATTAAAAGCCTAAAACCTTGAGACCCACCATCAGTATGATAACCCAATCAAACACCATAGAATGTGTTAACTGATAAGTCCATGAAATTGTATTTATTTGTCATCATGTCATATAGAATTATGGACTTATTTAGGTTACATTCATTAAATTTCATGAAATCATGCATCATAGTATTTAAAGTGCATTTCATGTGAAAATTGGTTTCAATTCATAAAATTGCATGATTTTCATGAAATTGTTCTTTTATATATTTGATTCACATGCGAACATACCTGATTTCTTTACATGCCACTGTGACTTTCGCGAAATTTCATATGCATGCATACATTGGGTCCCGTGCATAGCACTATTCTTTTCTTGCATGAAAAATCATTCTTTGATTATTTATGTTGGTAAAACTCAGATTTTGGGGCCCACTTTGAGATGAAAAGTATGGAGAATCAAGAACTCTAAAGAAGGAAGAAGAAAGGAAATTTCTCGCGTAATTATTTCCATTTTTTCTCAGAGGCAGCAACTTCTAACGACCATATCTTTCAACCCGAGTGTTAAATAGGTACAATTCACCTACTGTTGGAAAGCTCTTTTCGAGTATATATCCGTAGAGCCCAATATTACATCAATCGGAGTTATATTGAGGGAGATATTACCTCAAAAAATTGTATGCTGCATTTTAGGCGGGAATTGCAAGAAATCCCAATCCAAGGGGGACCCACCAGCCCTTGCACGTCCCAAATGGGGCACAACCATGTTTCAAACATCAAATAGTCATTCCTTTTAAAGAAAGTTCTATTAAATTGGGCCCATGGTGGAAAGTTTTAAAGCCAGGGCCGGCCCTGAAGGGGGGCCGGAAGTGCGCTCGCCCCGGGCCCATTTTTCAGGGGGCCCAAAAATGAGATTGAAAAGATTCACTGGAAAATAAAATTAATATTAAAATTATTAGAAGAGTATGCTCAATTTTAATTTTTCATAATTAGGCCCACTGAAAAATTTTGATGCTCAGTTTACTATTACACAATTTTATTTTTTCATAATTAGGCCCACTGAAAAATGTGTAATGTTATATGCAAAATTAACTGATTTTGATTTATCATAATTGGGCCCACTTAAAATTTTGATGGCCAGCTAGCATCTAGCTTTGTTACAAAAGTCCCTGGCCCACCCTAAATACAACAATATTACTCTTGATTGAGAACTAAAACAAAAAGTTTATGAAACCTTATAGCCTTAGATTTATTTTTTTGAGCTTTTGTGGGCCCCATAATCAACATTTGAACCTTTAATCCATTTAATCATCTGAACCTTTTGCAAATTACAAGTATTTGTCTTGTAAAAGAACTATTGAATTGTTACAACTTACAAGTATTTTTCTTGATTATACATTATAGCCTTTTATTTTGAATGTTTATATATTGAAGTTTGAATTTATATGCTTTGAATGTTAAATTTTTAATTAATTTTGACATGTTAGATATTGGTTGAAAAATGAATGAGGCCATTAGGGCTGCACAAAAAATCCGATATCACCGTAAAATCGGACCGAACCGACCGAACCGGGCGGTTCGAATCGGTTTATAGTATATCAGTTCGGTTAATGGTTTGAAAATCATAAAAACCGCTTACATCGGTTGGTTATCGGATTGAGCCCACGGTTAACTGCTTAAACCAAACCGACCGTATACAATAACTTAAGTATTGCCTTTTTACTATTTTAGTCTTAGGGTTTCGTTTTTGTGCGCTTGCATTTAGTCCAAACTCTCTTTGTGGAGTAGAATTATTTTTTATATGGGTCACTGGAATGTTGGATTTTTATGTTTGCACTAAATATTGGAATAAATGCAAATGACGGGGTATCATCATTTTGAAATTTTCAATGTTTGATTTTTAAAAAATAAAAATAAAAAACAACGGTTTGACCGACCGAACTGGACCAAACCGTCGGTTTAAGCCCTCTCTATCGGTCGGATCGGATCGGTTGATTAAAAAACCGATAGGTTCGGTTTGGTTGTTGGTTTTAGTGTTAAACCGATCCGAACCGCCCATGTGCAGCCCTAGAGGCCATCACTAAGTTTATATATATATATAGATGCCTAATTTTTACTCTTGCCCTGGGCCCTGAAAAATTCAGGACCGGCCCTGTTTAAAGCAAGCAACAATGTGACACAAAATTAGAAAGTTTTTGCACAATAAAGAATCAAGAAAGGAAAGACTTTCTAAATCCCTCAAAACCTCCTTGTTTCAATCCAAAGCCTTCCTAATTTCATTCAAACTTGGAGGTTAAGAAAGAGACATCTATCTATCCACCAAATAGATAGATTTGAGAAACTCTTCTTCACCTTCTTCAAGCAAAGAACCCATATTTCTTCCAAGTATTCATCTTCTCCAAGTCTCTTTTCACTATTCCATCTACTTGGGTAAGCTATTACTCCCAAACTTTCTTTCTTTTGGTTGGAATCATCTCTAAGAAGCCTAGATCTACTAAGGGAAGCCGTTTCAATCTGTGTGCAGGGTTTTGTTTTGGAAGCTTTAGATTTGGGGGTTTTTGCTCTAGAAGCTTGGTAGTAGTGAGATTTATGTTTGAAGCACCTAAGGCAAGTAAACATTTATAAAATGTACATATTTTTCCACTATTGATGATTCTTGTCATGATTTCATGCTAGATCACCCAATTTCGGCTTATCTGTTCATTTGCTGTAACTTGGTCCTTGATTTGTAAATGGGTATGTTAGATTATGTAATTAGTTGGATGATTTGGTTGGGAATGTTGTTTGGATCAGGTCTGGAGTGAGCATTAGAGGCTCATCTTCTGTAGGATAAGGCGTTATGGAAGGCTTGTATGCTTTGGAGCTTGAAAAACCCATGAATAGAGCCATTTTAGGCTTAGTTCGTGTGTCGGCGGTTACCAGGCGGCTAGCCTCCAAATCCGTGGTTACAAAAATAGAATGTCTGCAGTTAGCTCGCAGCTAGCCTCTGACTGGCTTACTTTTCTTTCTACTAATTTTAAACGGCCATAACTTTTGATTCGTACGTCTGATTTTGAAGTTTTACATACCTTGGAAAGCTCTCGAAGTGTAGAATTCATTAGTCCATATATTTTTATGATCAGATCGAGGCTCGAAAAAATGAGATATTTAATCAATTAATTGAGCCCTATAACACATGCTACGCACGTCATACCTAGGTGAGCCAAGTGTGGTTATGTTGGAATCAACTTAATAGGGTTCTTAGGTAGTTATGGACCTTAGTATTGGATCATTGAATCTTAATTTAAGCCCAATAGATTTCTAGTGTTAGATGGTGGCGTTTGAGCGCACGTACACTTTCATGAAAACTCGTTTCTTGGACTTCTTTTACCACAAACTAAGGGTGTTATTTTAAGGCATTTGGCATCCCGAATTTAGGTAACACCAAAGATTCTCTTGTAGCCTAATGACGTCGGAAGCCTTTAGGAATATACATTGTTGGACGGTGAAGCCCACAAGTATTCTGAAACTTTAGGATTTGCTTGTTATGCATCCTTGATTCCGTATATATATGCATGCATTTCATTTCTGTTTCTAGTACTCTTGCATGATATATACGTGCTATCTCGTGTCTATTTGCTTAGCTCATGTACCCTTATTGTGTTACGTCATATGTTTCCTTATGCGTATGTATCTATGTATATTCATACGATATGTCATGTTACGCACTTATGATTATGGCCATGTACTTGTTCATGTTTACATTTGTATATGTTTATGCTCACGCTATGTCACACCATGATGTTTGATGTACACTCTATTCCTTGAGTCGGCACCACTTAGCTTCAACCTTAGCCCGATTGGATCTAGCTGACTGCGGGTTTAGTTAATATTCATGGACCTCTACAGATGGAATTTTATGGGGATTGACCGGTACCTCAGGTCCACGATGGAATTTCTGGGCCTTATGCCTCCTAGTGTTACCTCATTTTTATGTTATGTCATGCCATGCTCTCATGTAACTTCATGTTTACATGGGAGAATATAGCTCATGTGGTTTTGCCATATAGTCATGTTATGTATGTCTATGCACTTGTAATCGTTGATTCCTTATGTATCATGCTTATTCACACATCATGTATGCCTAGATTAACCTCATATGATCTATCTTGTCGATTTTACTCGCTTGATATGCATGTTATATTTTATTCTTGTTTACCTTGTTTAGCTTAGTATAATAGTGCTACACTCAGCGTTACAGGTGAGGACCACGTCGACGCCATTGCCTCGGAGATCACGGAGATTGGAGAGGAGACTCATCAACAGCTAGCAGAGTGGGCCCGAGAGGATGTCTTTTAGACATCTATGCATTGAGTGTACATGCGACACGTTTACCCTTGACCATGGCATTGATTGCCATAAACTTAGACATGATTTAGACTTTTATTTGGGATTGTAAACCTAATTAATACATTGCTTCCGCTATACTTTCGTATTTCTTTCTTACTTTCTAACTTTGAAACTTAAACTCTTAACTATGATCGTGGACTAGATTATCCTCTTATATGATGATTACATATTTAATGGATGTGTATATGGATGGATAGTTATGGTTGAACTATACAGGTTAAGGAATTTTTAATCTCACACATGATATCCTGTGGGAAAACCCATTCATGGAATACATGTTGGTTCAAATTTCCACGCGGGCATACGTCATGCTTCGAGATAAGCTTAATCTTGGGCTCGGCTCGGGGCGTGACACATGGGCCCTACTTAATGCAAAATGAATTAACACAATGTGGCCACAGTGCTTAGAATTTAATTGCTGTGAGACCTAGGGGTGATGTAAATTATTAATCTCATAAATTCATGCAAAATTAAATGTTTTTAACTGATTTTGATTTAGAGTCAACATTTATGCTTAAATGCATGAAATCATGGGATTATGAATTTATGAAGTAATTTGTCCTAATTAAGTCTACAAATGCAAACGAATTGATGGCTTTTTGACCCAATTTAATAGACTTATCATAAGTGATTACTTTTTATTTGTCTAGTAGTTCTAACTTGTTTGCATATGTTATGTTCTTAGTGATTAATAGACTTGTCTTCATGCCCTAGGCAAACCTCCATTCTTAATTTCTGAAAATAAAAATTAAATTTTGACTATCCATACTTAGGTTTGATAGTCCATGCTTAGGACTTAAATATTTTTTGGTTTATGCTTACTTTTGATGGGTAGTGCTTAGATTATTTTTATTCTTTTATAAGGTGAATGAAATCTTGGGTTTCGAATTTTATAATTAAAAAGGGAGTTCTAAAGTTAGATAAGCTAAGTTAAAAATATTGATTTGTCTTTGGTTTGATGTAAAAATTGGAACAAGTTAGGGTTACTTGATAAAGTAATTGGTGGATGCTTATTGAATTCCTATGCTCTTATTACTTAATTAGTAGTTTTTATCTTTCTGTTTTTAGAAACGAGTGATTAATGAGAACCAACAATATGGTGAATTTACATAATTCGCGCGTACAAAGCATACTTGTTCGGAGTTTAAAACCTTATTATTTTCTTTTAATAAATGAATAATATATTTAACAAAATGAATAAGGAAACACAAACTGCATCAACAAAACTAAATTTGACACTTTGTCTATATAATCATCAAATCCATTGTAAAAATGAAGAAAAAGAAAGTACATACATACACTCTTGGAAATCATATTATTTTTTCATCTTCGTGGTCTTCTTGTCAATGGACTAATGCCAAGTCTATGAACATATGTGTATTCCTATGTTGTGGCTCGATTCTATGTAACTGCCTCTAGAAATCTCAGTCTTTTAAGAGAGAGAGGTTATAAAGGGAGATGGTTAGAGAAAGAATAGAAGAGGGAGATGGAGGGACATTAGTTTTTGGAGAAGTTAATTTTTATTCTTCCCAATCAACCCGTTACAGTCTCTCTCTCTCAACCAAATGAACATCACTAGAGCATAATGGGCCAAATGTCTGACGAAATCAATTCATTCAATTGTGCATCATATTCAAATCAGTCCATAGTCATGGCCTTGGCATACCATATTTAATCATGGATTCAAGAGTAGACCGAGCCCATGGCCCACATTGTGGTCAAAATAATTCCGAACTCCACATAGACCTGGGCTGGTAAGGGGATGTCCACAACCGCCGATTACCTATCTGCTCAAAGGACCTGACCCAAAAAACTCATCACTCATAAAGCACATGATTAGCAGAAAGGACTATATATTTTGAGAATTAGTTGGATCTGGCCTTGACTTCTGACTGTGAGCTGCACCAAGGCCCGAATATTAGGGACAAAAACCAAATGGTCGAGGCTGTGACAAGTTTTGGCCCAGTCCATGAAACAACCACAGTGCATCCAAGTTTCTGAACTATTGTGAAGAGTGAGGAGAAGAAACATGCTACAAGTGTCCGACTAGGTTGAACCATGTAGAGGAGAATACTCCTATGGCCGACTACAACATCCAAGTTTTGACCATGCATGTCTTGATCTAGTTCCGGCCGAGTCAACCCTAGCTGGCCTAAACTCAGTGAAGACCATGTTTTTCACTGAGTACTTGTTTTTATAATGGCTTTGACCGGGCTAGAACAGTAGTGCTACATGGACAAATTTTTTTGCCAGAATTTTGGATAACCCCGATGATATCCCTTGAATATCATAGGGTCAGGGCTGGCTTTGAGGGGTAGTCTGCCTAGGGCCCCCACATGTTATTCAAAATTTAGGCCCCCAATTACCAAATCAATACTCACGTACTCTTTAGGCTTTTTTATGTTTGGCCCGGCCCAAGTGCCCAACAAATAAACAAAACAGTTAAAATCTGCATATAGGAATAGCTTAATAGCTTCTTGTGGCAACCTTGTAGAGTTTCTGAAACATGATGGCATCTCTTATATTGATGGGACATAGTTACTTTTAGAATTGCAAATCTTGAGAGAAGTTTTACCAGAGGAC
Source organism: Litsea cubeba (assembly GCA_012931725.1). Classification (NCBI taxonomy): domain Eukaryota; kingdom Viridiplantae; phylum Streptophyta; class Magnoliopsida; order Laurales; family Lauraceae; genus Litsea; species Litsea cubeba. The sequence goes on along the minus strand of CM022945.1, from coordinate 48,980,079 downwards.
ATAAAGAAGGCAGTTGATGTGCTAACTCATTTGAACTCAAAGGCTTGTTGCTTTCCAAATGTATGGGTTGCTTACAGAATTTTGTTGACTATACAAGTAACAGTTGCCTCTGCAGAGAGAAGTTTTTCTAAGTTGAAAATGATCAAGTCTTACCTTCGGTCAACTATGTCGTAAGAAAGACTGAATGGACTGGCTATGTTATCCATTGAAAAAGAGTTGGTAAAGAAGATAGATTATACAAATGTAATTACTGATTTTGTAGCGAAAACTGCGAGACGAGTAAATTTTAGATGATTCTTTGCTTTTGTAATTATTTTGGCACTAGTTATGTTTTATTTTATCTTGCTAGTGGGGTTAAGTTCTAAGTTCCTTCTACAGAAAAAAAATTATGCGTTTTTTTTTCCTAAGACAGGGCCCATTTCTAGGAGCTCGCGTAGGGCCACCCAAACCTCAGTGCCGGCCCTGCATAGTGTTTGTCCAAAATTCTGGCAAAAAAGTTTGTCCATGTAGACTTTTTATTCTTGGTTATGAACAGTGGTTTCAGCGAAAAAAGATATGGTTGGCAATAGGCCTGTCAATGGGAAGGGCCGGGCTGAGCTTGGGTTGTCAAATCCTGGCCCATCCGGGCCCAGATTGGGTCAGGGCTTAGCATGATCTTGAATATAAGTTAAGGAATTCAGCTGTAAACTTTCCGTCATGGGAGGATTTAACTTGTAAATTTCTTATACACAACTTTGAAATGTGAGTCCCCTTGTAAATTTTCTACTAAAAGAAATCGGGACTTTTGCCATACGGGAAATAAAAGATCATGAATTCCTCAAAATGGTGTTGATCAAAATTATATCCCAAATGTGGGTACTATACACGGGACCCCTAATTATTTTTTAAATTCTACCCATTTTGTGCGATATCGCACAAACTGTTTGATCTCCATCTATTCCCATCACCTAAAGCACTAAACCTCCTTTTTTTTCATGCGACTTTTTCGTTCCTACTACTTTATCGATCGTTAAAAAAGGTTCCCAAAAAGAGTAGTCTTTCATCCTCTTCACCTAAAGATGATTCATGAGAAGCAATTCCCAAAAAGCGTACATACACCACAAAATTTCACAAGGTATTGATATTATGGATCCATCCCTTATCCTCAGGGTAAAGTTATCACAACAAGACAATGACCAAATGGAAAAGAAAAGGGAAGAAGAGTTGTAGAGAAACCGTGAGATACTTTTGGATAAATGAAAAAGCAACGAAGAAATCCTATTGAAAACCTTTTTTAATGATGGAGAAAATAATAGGAACGAAGAAAGTCGTAGGAAGAAATAGAGATTTAGTGCTTTAGGAGATGGGAACGGAAGAAAATATAAGAGAAAAAATGATTGTTATCACCTTCAGTTTGTGCGATGATTGTACGATATCGCACAATATGGGTAGAATTGAAAAAAGAATTTGGAACCTTGTACAATAACCACATTTGGGATATGGTTTTGGTCAACACCATTTTGAGAAATTCATGGTCTTTTATATCCGATATGGTCAAAATCCCAAAGAAATCCCCTTGTGAAATGTGAAATGTTCGTCTCATCCACTACATAGTGCTCCTGCGGACTGATGTAGCTGTCCTAGTAGATTTGATAAAATGATCCTTACTAGTGAGTGATTACAGCCGCTAAAATTTGACGAATCATGTACATGGTTGTTCTCAGAATTAAAATGATTGACAGCATAACCCATTTAGAATGGCCTTCATAAATGTCTAACGGTACATAATAATAACTTGACTAGTTGTAGTACTACCAGCCACCACAACCCAAGTATTTTTTTTTCAAAAATAAAACATCATTAAAGGAAAAACAACTACAACAAGGGAAACAAAGGGAACATTAGAAACAAGAAAAGGAAGTAAAAAACCATCAATAAATATTTAAATACAAAAAATAAAAATAAAAAATAAATAGAACTTACAAAAGATTATGAGGGGCGACATTACAAGACAGTCCCTCCTAATTAACCATCCTTTTCTATTAGTGGAGGGTGGTGAGGGCGTGGGGGAGTTTTGGTAAATTCATGAAAAATTAATGAATTTTCCTTGCCGGGGGGGGGGGGGGGGGGGGGGGGGGGGGGGGGGGGGGGCGCTTGTTCTACCCATTTTCAATCCCATTTTGATCGGGTTTTAAAATCATTGACGAAGCCCATTTCGCTTGGTTCAAATTTTTTTTTTAAAGCCCTATATTTTCGGGCTTGGGACGGGCTGGACCGCTCAATTGACAGGCCTAGTTGGCCATGAGCCTACTCTGGATGAGTCAATGAACTGTTCAAGCCCAGCCTGTCTAGTTACAGGCCTAACAATAGGACCCAGATCCAGCATGCAAGCCGGAAAGTTAGGTCTGGGCCGAGAGTGTTTGCTAAACATCTCTCATTATGCTTAATGTTTGCCACAGGGTGGGCCGGTAAATAGGCGTTTAAGAAAACACTAGCATTGCCCTTGTCCATTTAACCATCAGGCCAAGATTTAATTGGGCCCAGGTTAGGACAAAAGGTTACATTGGCTGGGTTCACATGGCCCCACATAGAGAGAGATATGAGTAGGGTTGCACAAAAAACCCGACATCACCGTAAAATCGGACCGAACCGACCGAACCGGGCGGTTCAGATCGGTTTTACGTGGACTGGTTCGGTCAATGGTTTGGAAATCATAGAAACCGCCTTATATCCGTCGGTTATCGGTTTGAACCTACAGTTAACCGCCTAAACTGAACCGACCGTATGTATTGACTTGAGTATTGAGTTTTGACCATTTTAGCCTTAGGGTTTCGTACTTTCATAGTTTCATATTTTCATTCAACAACTCACATGAACTCAATCCTGCGATTTTACTTTTAGGGCTATCGGTTCTGCCTTCTCAGAACTCACATGAAGTCCATTTGAAGTGTTATGGCTTATGGTGTTGCTGCTGTAGTGCTAGTAGTTTGGAGAAAAGTTGTTGTGTCTTTGGTTATTTGCTTTAATTTGCTTAGGGATATGTAATGACTTTAAATATTTATTATGTTTTATGTTGGATTTGCTTTAGCATGTGAGAACTTTAAATATTTCTGTTTGGTTAAGACTTAGTATGTACTTGTGCTACTATTATTTGCAGTAATTTTGATGATTTCTCTCACCAATTGAACATCCATTTTTTTTGTGAAGATAAAATAAAATAAAAAATAAAAAAACCGTAACCAAATCGAACCGAACCGGTTCCTTTCGGTACGGTTTGAGCACATGGGTGGTTCGGCTCGATTTGGAAAAATAGAAAACTGATGGGTTCGGTTTGATTGATGGTTTTCCCTTTAAACCGATCTGAACCGCCCGTGCACCCCGAGATATGAGTGGTGCTTCTGATTTCTCTACCTGCAGAAACAACACAGGTGCAAGATCTCAGCTCTTGGCCCAAAATGAGGGCCACCTGTTCTAGTGACCAAGCCATACATTTGTGACCCACCTGATGAGTGCATATGTACATGGTGCAAGAGTGCCCCAGATTAGCAAGGTCCAAGCCCACAAGTTAAGGGCTTAGAGCATCAAAGTTTTGAATAATGGATACACGGAGGACATCAAAGTGATACCATATGATGGTTAATTAGGTTGATTGGGAAGCATAGGCCAGTCGAACCAGGTTGAACTGGAACTGGTGCCATCTCTGGTCCAGTTAGATAAAAGTTGGGGTTCTGTTTGAAAGTAGGTCAAAAGGGATTAAAAAAAACCAGCAGGTGAATGTATGAACCCTCCATTAGTTATTTCAAAATGTTAATTTTTTATATTTTTATTAATTTTATGTCTCCGTATTAAGTCAGGTTGAACCAAATGGACAATCTAGGTTGGACCCAACTGTAGATTTGCGCTCCGGTTTGTTGTTAAAAACATTGCTCATAGGAAAGAATGATGGCTGAACAATAGGGTCAAACGTAGCACCATCAATATATTTCTCGACCCGGCTATCTGATCTCAACCCGGCCAGTAATTCCAATCCAAGCTGAGATTTCAAGCCCCGATTAACAAAGGGCCCAGTCGGTTATTCTTGGATCTGCCCCAACTCCTACTCATCCCACCAATCCGAACCCAACCCAACTTGACTTCTTTTTCCAATTTGACTTTCCAATGCAATGCAACCCAACCTTTCATCCTCTGTCCACAAAAACCAACCCAAACCCAACCTGGGAATTCAGGCTCAGTTGACATTTCCAACCTGATAAATAAACAATGGGGTTTGATTTGAGCACAAGCCCATTATCCTTAAAAAGTCAACCAAACCCAACCCGAGCCATTAGCACATACCCCTAGTCACAAGCTCAATGGAAGTCTCCTATTTCATTAGAGAGAAGACACCCCTGACGCCAACTGTAGGTGCACAAAAATTCACAGACCTGGAGGTAGTGTTTTTTGAGACTCACTGAGGAGGACGAAGGCTGAAGCTCCTTGTTAATGATGGAAGAACCGCTGCCTAAGAACCTGGAAGAGGTGAAACAGATAGTCAGAGGACCCTGATTGTGGCAGCGCAAGGCTCTCCGATGCCTAAGTTAGTGCAGGGACTTGAACAAAGGGTGGAGAGGAAAAAGAGTGGCATACCAGCATGTGGTCTCTTCCTCTGGCTTGGATCTGCTCTTGTGTTTATATAGAGGAAGATAGAGGAGGCAGGGAGGTAGGAACTTGTCCCATCATAGCCCTCCTTATCAGGTACTAGGGAGGTACTGTCCCATCCTAGCCCACTTGTCATTAATTGTAGTCTCATCACAGCCCCCTCTGTCCCATCGGACCTTATCCTGGCGCCTGGGCGGTGCAGCTGTATCAGGGATTTCAGGGATTTGGGCGGTGCCCTGATCCTGTTGTACATGGCTAACTGTGTATAGAAATACACCTATCACCGAGACCGAAACCAAGGCTTATCGGAATGGGACACTGTACCGAAATGGAGAGCTCCAAGCACTTGCTGCGCGAGATGGGTCACTGTACCGAAATGGAGAGCTCCAAGCACTTGCCGAGATAGGACAAGCAACTGAGACCATCATTGGCCGAGACCAACCACTGGGGGCGCATGACCAAAACCAATCACTGGGGGTGCATGACCGAAACCAAGCCAAGCGAATAGCTTAGAGTTTAATAATGCCAAGTTGTCACATCGGTACATAAAGAGTGCATAAACAATTCCTAAAAACTTTGCTTTTGGTTTCTTTAATATTATTTTCAACAAAAGTTCCCTCATGCTCGGACTCACAAGTTCTGTGAGGCCAAAGTGCCGAGATGAGACTCGTTACTGTCGCGCGGCCGAGATCAAGGTGCCGAGATGGGACTCGTGTCGCTACGAGACTAATGTGCCGAGATGGGACTCGTGTGCCTAGACGAGACTTATATGTACCGAGGTCATGCTTCGGTTATCCGCCACACACCAACCATGGCCTACAATTGCACACTTCCTATCAAAGGTACTGCTCTATGACATGCACACTCAAATGATATATACATATATATTTATTTATAGCCCGTGAAGATGTTGATGAGAGTGGATGGAGATGGACGGACCACTGTAACCGTCTCAATCAGTAATATTAATATGATTGCTTCTGGAACCCAATTAATAATAACTGGTAATCATTTATTACAACAAAATTAGGTCAAGAGAGAATAGGTATGGAGATGTATTTCAATTTAGAAGACATGGTATCTATCAACTTAGGAAGGAAAACATTAAATTAGGAGTGGAGAGAGGTGTACCTAACCTAGTGCTGCAGTATGCCGGAGCCGGGAGCCGCTGTCGCAGACGTAGGAGGTTTTTTCTTTTTTTAAGGCAAAGTTGGGACTTGGGAGGGTTAAAATTTAGAAAGGAATTGATGAGATACTTGCAGTTGACAAGACCGACAGTCACGGAGGGAGGGAGAGGGGGGGAGGAGAAAAAAAGGGTTTCATGAACCAGGGGACCATATATAAGGATTTTTATATAATAATAAAGGGTTTTTATCGAAAAAAGCTTCAAATATCTCTTCTCCTTATCCAATCCATGTAATGCCCAAAAACATCTTTTATCACAAGCCTTGATTTTTTTAGACTAAATTACTCTTAACTTTAACTCTAATGACATTGAGGCTCAACCGAAGCCTCAAATATCTCTATTCGTTCAAAATCATCCACAATCCATGTAATGCCTAAAATCATCTTTTATCATGAAACTTCCTTTTTTTAGACTAAATTACCCTTAACTTTATCTCTGACGACATTAAGGCTTAACCGCATTCACCCGTTGAAGTATTTTGTAACTCATTATTTTTTATTCAACTCTCGGAATCGCTAGTTTATTCTAAGCATTATGAGTAGTTAATGTTTATTTTAAATTCATATTCTAAAGCGAGAAACGTGGAAGAAACCATCCTCAAGGTTTTGTAGCTAATCATCCACATATTATAGCTAAAAGTAGGGATACGAATAGAAAATTGTGAGGAGCGCAATGTTTTTTTAAATGAAATGATTGGTTTTTTTAGCAGAATCTCCAGAGATTGTACAAGGAGAAGGGTCGCAGTAAGTACATTCACCATTGAACAAACTCGCAATGGAATGGTTCAATTTATACATTTATAGAAATCATTACTTCAGCTTCAAAATTGTCGGTCAAACCTAATGCACATCAGCACATGTATGTGTACTATTTGAAAACACTTTAGCTATTGAATTCGCGAATCTCTTCTCGATATCGCGAGTTAATACTCGACATTACAAGTTGATTCTTGACATCGCGAGCTGATACTCAATATTGCAAGTTGATTTTTTGACATCATGACTTAATCGTGTTAATGTCTAATTCCTATTTAAAAGTGAGGGAATTAAGTGGAGGAAACCATTTTATACTTTAGAGTAGATTTTCCACAGATTGTATAATCGTGTTAATGTCTAACTCCTATTTAAACGTGAGGAAATTAAGTGGAGGAAACCATTCTATACTTTAGAGTAGATTTTCCACAGATTGTACTAAAAGTAGGGTCAAAAGGAGTATATTAATGGTAAAACAAAGCCACAGTGAAATTATTCAACCCTGACTTCACAGATTCTTGAGCTTAAAATGACAGTCATGTCCTTTGAAAAATTTCAAGTGAGGCTATGCTAGATTCCTTAAGTTTGAGCTAATTCTATACTAATTATAATAAGAGTACTTTCAGAATGAGGACATTATTTGCGTTTATATAAAATAGAAATTAGTCTAATGTTATATAGAAGTTTAATGAATGCTCGAGGGATACTGGTGAACGAAATTGAAAAGAAGCAGAAAATCCTGAGCTCGCGAGTGTTCTGTCTCAAACTCGCGAGTCATATCTCAATCTTGCGAGTATCATGTATCAACTATCGAGAGATAATGTGAAGGATAATTTGGTCTAAAAATATAAAGTCTATGGTAGAAGATACTTTTGGATTGAGGATGATTTGGGAGGTATAGGGATATTTGAGGCTTTTGTTTTATAAAAAAAACCCCATTATATTTAGTTTTATATTGCACCTAAAAACATTACAAAACATGAGCCACAATCATTTATGTGTTCTCTTATTCTTAAACTAGGCGGCCAACCGTGGAGACTCACTAGTGGGTCCGGCAATATGAAAATGATAATGGATTTTGGACGCCTAGAGATTGGAGAAGGTCTAGCGAAGTAACTTTGGCCATAAAATGCCACATTTTATCTTTTAAGTAGATTATTAGATTAATAGTGTCCTACATGCTACATTGATAGTTGCCAAGATGGTGCAGGCTGACAGGGGAAGAAGGCCATAGGTGGGAGCCCCTATTCTCTGGCCAAGGATCAAGAGTGACAGGGACTATTCTTGCCATTACTACCCTTGAGAGAGGCTTTTCCGACCATCACCGTGGTTCAAAAGACTCAGAGGATTCCAATTCGATTTGAGAGATGTTTTTAAATGAGAGTTAGGACCCAATAGCATATGGTCTGCCACGTCAACACTCAGTAGTTTGGTGGTGACCCGCGTGTTGACGCGGCGGACTGTGATTGATCTACTCACAGCTACAATAGGTCAAATGTATGTCTGTCAGGAATTTTGGTGACGTGGTGAACCATGATTGGTCGACTTATTGTCACTATGTGTGTCAAAAGCCTTAGAGGATCCCGAATATTCAAATGACCCCTAACCCTACCAATAGGGAACGAGGCGTCCAATGGGTACGGTGATGGATATGATGCTGACCTATTGAAAGAAAGGTTAGATATCTCTCCAACTCAATGCATAAATATCATTAACAGTTGGAAAATGTGATGAACCATTAGCATTGGTCTAAGCAGACATGTGATCCCAAAGAGGTTTCTTATGATCTTGAGAAATGTGATTACTCCCATGACATGACCTTAGCCCCCTCACATATAAGATTGACCGGGGCTTATTTGGCATCGTGACTCTTTATTGGACAAAATCATTGATGCGAAGTTTATTTCAATCCATTAAAATTGCAAGTGCACAGTTGTTTGGTTCAGACATCCATAGTTACAGGTTGAACCCACATGGAGCGCGTCTGAATTAAGTAATTAAAATTTTCTTTTAAAAATGATAAAAAAAATGTGTGATGTGTGAATAAAAAACTTAACAAAATTAAAAATAAAACGCATGAATAATAATGATAAAAAAATAGTTCAGAATATCATGAATCCATCAAGCAAACTAATCTATCAATTCATGCAATTAATAAGATAGAATTGTCTAAAAAAATACTTCAGATAAAAAATAACTCAGTTTTTCTGATCTGGGTGATTTGTCTGTCAAAAAGCACAAGTTTTTCATATATTATCTAAAGCAAAAAACCTTCTTCACCACATGAAAATATGAATTTATATCTAAATATCACGCATCGATCAACTATAGATTATCAAAGAACTAGATCTAAGCATAATCTATTAAGAAATCATGCATGATTAAAGAATAATTTAATTCTAACTAAAATCTGAAAATCTTCATAAACTTAAAGACAAATTTATTAATAATATTGTGCATGCATAGAGACAATAAAACTACTAAATCAGATTGCGTGGCAAGACCAGAGAAGAATACTTAACTTCATCAGAAATTCCATCCAAAAGACTACTCCTCCATCGCAAAAGAACTTCTAAATTCCTTTATTAAAATCTCCATGTGAATACAATCAAGCTCTTAGATTTCTCTCATCTAAACCTAGTTCTGGAACATGGCTCCATAATACCCAATTTATTTCTCACTTTTTTTCTACACTAGAGAGATAAGGGAACAAAGGAGAGAGGAGAGGGGAGATGATGGAGGACTTCTAAGGGGAAGAGATAGCATCCGTTATGGATTTTGAACCCTCAATTTGTTTCTTCTAGGACTTTGTGAAGAGATAGAATTTTATCTCTTATGTAAGAGAGATTGATAGAATTTTATCTCTTATATGAGAGAGATTTATTCCTTAGCCTCCAAGCATAGATGAGATAAGATAGAGAGAAACCTCTAGATGAATCTAGACTCTTAGATTTCTTTGCGCACACTCCCTCCTTGAACTGATCAAACTAGCAAAAGAATTGAGCCCACTTTCGATAATAAACATTTATTTAAGAGTAGAAAAAATAAAGCCAACCTCCCAAGGTCATAACTTGGTCATTTCAGCTCTAAATTGCATGATCTTGGGCTCTATGGATATTTACTGGAAAAGAGACTTTCAATGGTACCAAGATTGCACCAATCGGACCTACGGTTTGAGAGACACGTCCGTTTTAGGTTTAGTTGTCATGAGAAAAATGGGGTTGACTTCCTTCTTGCAATAGGAATTTTCCTCTTTGCCTTTGAGATGATCTTTCCCTTCTTAGACTCCAAGATTGATAAGGATAAGATAAGAAGGAGTCTTGTTGTTGATTCTCTCCTTGAATTTGCGGAAAAAATCAATGGCATTGGAACCCACTTGCAGTAGTATACGATTGCATGTGAAAGGGCCCACAAAAGTCTTCAAAACTCTTCCCAAGCAAGAAGGGGCCCTTGCTTGTTGCTGGTCGTCCCAAGCATGACGGAGGCATAGCCGGATGTCCAATGGGATGTGTAGGTCCCATTTATGGTGCATAGATTCCTTATAGCACATCAACTGGACTTTTTGCATATGCTAATTCAGCCCTTAAAATACTGAAGAGCCCACTTGAAGTGAGACCCATCCGGACAAAGTTCTACTCCAACTAGGACTCTTAAGAAAAATTAAATAAGATTCTTAAATAATGCAAAAAATTGTGTAAATTCCAATTCCTAGGTAAAAATGAATGAGAATTGATGCATTTAACCTAATTAAAAATGATGTATAAATGGTGCAGTTTCATGGACTTAACAACCATCGAAAACAGAGCAATTAAAAAAAGACTAGAATAATAATAAAAAAAATCGTGTTTGGTAAAGCAAAGATCTAATTTAAATAAATATTTTTAAATCAACATTTAAAAGTTTTTCATAAATTTCTTGAGATCCACGAGGTATCAAGCTTTGAAATTTGACCCCACAGCTGTGTTCAACTTTCCAAAGAAATATAACGGTTGGATCCTGTGTTTTGGGCTCATAGATTTCAAAAAATAATATTAAATGATGTACGTTTTTTTGCACATACCTCGAGATTGGTGATGATACAGTGGCTCAAATTTGGATCCAACTTCTAAACATTTTCAACGGTTTGGATTGTGATTTTCTATCCCTAAAAAAAATGAAAAACAAGATTGTCATGGACTAATCTAAAATTAAGCATGTGACATCAATGGTTGATATTTGTTTGCTGATTTCTAAAGATCCACGAGACATCTAGTCTTGAAAATTGACCCACAGTTGTGTTCAGCCTTCCAAAAAGACCTAACGGTTTGGATTTTGTATTTTGGGCCCATAGAATCCAGAAAATAATATCCAACAACTCACTTTTTTTGCAAATATCTCGAGATTGGTGATGATCCAACGGTTGAAATTTGGTCATATAGCTGTGTTTGTTCTTATTTGTGAAGATTTTCAACGGTTAATTTGGGTATTGATTTACTCTCTCAGATAAAAAAAAGGACTAAGGTGTTATGGACTTGAGAGTATTGTTCATCCACCTCTTTTTATCCCCTCTGCTTTTCAAGTGCATCTATAAAAGGGCTCTGGTTTTAAGAGGCTTTGCTTGTACTTTTCTAAAGTGGACAGAGTGTATAAATGATTGCCAATCGTTCTTTATTTTCCGAACTTCTGAGCGCTTTAGATATTTAGACAAATAGAGCCGGAAAATATAGATGCCGATGCCAAGACATGAGACTAGTGTACGATGAATCAGAGGAGCTGGAATGAATAATATCAATCAAGCTAATTAAGCACATTCACATGATGAAGCGGCCCAGGTCTGTTCAATAATTGTAGATCTGAATGTCTCTTCTGCTAATAAATTCTTGCACTGCCCTCTCAATCTTGGACGAAGTGCAGAGGATCGAAAGAAGCCGCTGCGATTAGAAAAAATAAAAATTAAAATGTGTAAAGAATATAAACGGGGATTTATTATTCTTTCAGAAACCAAGACCAATGCTAAAGAAACTATTCTATTAGCTAATGAAATTAAATTTGACAAAATAGCTGTTGTGCCGGCCGTTGGATCTGTTGGGGGATATTGCACTTTTTTGGCATAACTATTAACTCGCGCAACATAAATGTTTTTTTTTTAGCACATTGTATTCACTGCTCTATTTATGTTCACAATCTGGAGAAAATTTGGTGAGCTTGCACCAATGCCATATTTGAAACAACAACATTGTCAAGGTGACCTGAGTCATGTTCATGTTGGTGATGTGCAACCAAAGTCCCACATCGGTTAGAATTGGGAAAGATCATGGGCATATAAGTTGGACTAAGTACTCCATTGGTATGAGGCCTTTTGGGTAAAACCCAAGAACAAATCCATGAGGGCTTAGGCCCAAAGTGGACAATATCATATCAATGTGGAGACAGTAGAGAGATAAACACTCCACTCTTCTTCACTTTCAGCCTTTTTGTGATCACTGTCTTCAGAAGTTACTGTATTTCCTTCTACAGGCTTTTTCTTTTGGTGCACGACAATCTCGAGCGAAATGACCCAGCTTGTCACAATTGTAGCAAGTCTTCTTTGGACCAAGATCTCGACAGTCTCTAACAAAATGACCAGCCCTGCCACAATGATGGCAAGTCTTTTTAGAATCATGATCTTGCTCACGATTGCTTGACTTTTGTTTGCCTTGAGAGTCCTGACTAGACTTGTGTTGATGCTGCTTTCCTTACTTATTGTTTTGAAATCTCCCCCGGCTTGAGAAGAGTGCTTCCTCAGTCTCTTTGAGTAGGGGTGTGCATAAATTCATCTGACCCGACAAAACCGACCGACCATACCCGAACCGTGGCAAACGGGTCGGTTATCCAATTAGGGTCGGTTCGGATCGGTTAAAAAATTGCTAACCCGATTGGGTCGGTTCGGTTGGCAGTTTTAACCCAAAACCGACCTGAACCAATCCATGCACACACCTAGCAAATTGGGTATTGGTATCATATTATTGTTTAAGTTAATGCTTCATATAGTTTGCCTTTTGTTTTTTTGAATATGTGCTTTATTTGCAAGAGATTATGTGGGATGTCTTTGGACACCTAGAAACTTCAAAATACATCAACAATTTTCTTCTTCCATCTTTGTAAATGTAACGAGTAATGGCCACTTTATTATATTGTATTATTCCAACTCTAAAATTATTTATTAATATTTGGTGGTTTTCAATTAATATTTTTTTTTGCACTCTAGATAGGGGATCATGTTTTGTCATAGTGCTTATGTAGAAGTGTTTGAGCGTAGGTAACAACACTATGTATCTAGACCGACTATGTATTTTGTGCTTGGTGGACACTAGTAGGGTCGGTGGATAGCTGGATCGGGTGGTTGATATCCATGAAAAAATCGGGTCGGATCGGGTGGTGGATATGGTGGACACTAGTCGGGTCGGTTGCGGATCGGATAAATCCATTGTGTTGGTTCGGTTCGGTTCACATAATATACAAACCGACATGTTCGGTTCGGTTGGCGGTTTTAACCCAAAACCGACCCGAACCGATCCATGCACACCCCTATCTTTGAGTGTCACACCAGCCATTTGTTTTGCTAGACTCTCTTGATTGGTCAAAAGACTTTCGAGTTCCAAGATGGTTGGTTGAGTTGGCCATCCTTGAATGGCAGTGATGAAGCCATTATATTCGGGTTTTAAACCACGAATTATTATCCGCCGCATTCTTGCATCAGTTATCTTTGACTCTCTGTCAAGCAGCGGAATTTCATGACAGATTAATTTCACCTTCATGAAATACTTGGATATAGACATGCTCCCTTGTGAAATTGTACCAAGTTCGTTCTCGAGCATTTGTAAGCGTGCATCGTTGCTTCTTGAGAACAGTGTAGCAAACACGTCCCATGCATCTTTTGGAGACTTGGCTTCTTGAATATGCTCAAGCAACTCCTTTTGTATGGTAGCTTTCAGAACGAACAAGGCTTTTCCCGCCTTTATCTTCCACTTCCTTGCTGCCTCTGGAGTGTCAGTAGGTGGAGTGGTTTCTGTACCACTCACAATTTCCCATAAATCTTGACCCTGAAGGTAAGATTCAATACAAGACTTCCAGTAATCATAGTTTGTGGTGCTCAACTTTTCTATTCCACTTACCGAATTAGCAAGATCCATTCTCCAAGCTTAAGATCAAGCTTTGAAGTAAGATTCACAAATTGCTAATTCCACGTCTAGTCCTCCTTGACTGCAGACGTCTTGAATCTCTACCAAACAACAATTATGCTTTCTTCAATCCTTGACTGAAGACGAACCCGCCCCTGGCTGGTGGCTCTGATACCAATTGAAAAGATAAACACAGAGTACAGAGCAGCAAAAACTAATCTGAAGAACTAAAATGACTTATTTTATTGACTGCATATATAACTTAGACATATACATAGCTGATGCTCAGTAAAACAAAAAAGAGAAACTACTGCAGAGAATACTTGATACTTGCCGCATAATTCTGTGACTGAATTATTTTCCTAAAGACTCTCTAACTTACTAACAACTATACACATTAGCATAAAGTAAGCAACTAAAATAATAACTGCAGAGACTGAATAATACTCAGTCATAATGCATAACCAACTATGTAACATTTGCAGGGAATTGGTAATGACTTTCAACCGTTCAAAGGGTGGGTTTGAATTATCTAAGTCAGCTTAGACTTGAAATGTGAAATTTTCTCATGAATGATGTCATAATATGAACACTATTGCATGTTCCTTCCCCAACAAATAAAAAGGCTTTTGTTGGTAAAATGGCTAAGAGAACCCACCTTTAGGCCATCTTTGTGCCAAACTAAAAGTGGGACCCACTTATAGTTTTAGGTGGGAATACATGGGAATGTAATCTACTCTATGAGTAGATTAAAGACATGTATTGGGTTGCTCTAATCCATTAAGGAGTGAATGAGAAATTGCCTCCTAAACACTACTACTTGAACATGTTAAACATGGAAAGAAATGGAAGTGAAAAACTTGCTTCCCACATTGCTTGAGAGCAATACATTTCTTTGGTATAAATATGTTTACCTTAGTGGTATAAGATGAGCCCCAAGGGGCATCCCACTTTTGTGGAGGAGGGAGGACGTAGATCTTTATTGGGTCACCACCGGGTCACCACCACACATGCGCGCCCCGCCCCGCCCCGACCCGGACCGGGCCTGGGCTTGGGCTTCACGCGCGGGTCGGGCCTGGCTCGGCCCACAACCCATTATTAATTTTTTGGAGAAATTTTTATTAAAATAATAATTTCTTTTTTGGATTTAAATGGGGTGTGTCCAAGAGGTGTGTGTCCTTTCATTTGTGAAAGGGTGTGTCCAAAGAAGAAGCATCTGTTCACTGAACAGTCACTGTTCTGAACAGATGCAACTCCATTGAAAGGTTTCCTGCAGCAGCCTATTTAAAGCCTTCAATCCCATTCATTTTCAATCATCCAATTCACTGCTGCTGTTGCACAATTTCGAGTCTGCATAGTCAGTCAAGAGAGAGTCCTGCTGTTGCACTCTGGTTCAAACAGTCACACAGTTTTGCAGTGCTGCTGCTGTGTGTTGATCATTGTATCCTGGGAGACAGAAGCCACTGGAGCCTGTTAGCACCATTGCAGGGGCGAAATTTGTCTTAAGGACATAGTGTTAAACACTAGCCTTGATCTGCCTTCTACTGCGAATTTCTGACTTTCATAAAAGACAACAACGAAGTACTGTTATTCTGCCTTCAAACAGTAAGAGAATTTCAATTCAAAGATTACTTTCTGTAACTCTGTTTTTATACTTAGTTTGATTCACTGTTGAGAGGATCTGTTTCCTAAATACTGAATTACGTATCTGTGTACTCTGAACAACAATCTTAAGACAAATTTCCTTCATCTCTCTAACAGAGTACACTCTGTTATCATATTTAATTCAGTATTTCTGGTTTCGGTTTATGTTAGTTTTACTGCTGGTTTCTACTTCTTCTTTGATGAAACTAGTACTGTAAAACTAAGTATCTCTTTTACATTAAGCAGACCTGTAGTCTGTTCTTAAAGTTTTTCATAAGTAACCACCTTGAGTTACTGTTTATAGTAAGCAGACCTGTAGTCTGTTCTGTCAGTTTTTTATAAGTAACCACTTCGAGTTACTGTTTACATTAATATTAATTCTGCAAAAATTCTTTGTGTTGGATACAGTTATGGGTATTGAGAAGAATACTCCAGTCAGTACCCATGGCCCTGTTTTGGTGAACCATGGGGAGAAACCTGAGAAGTTCAATGGTACAGAGTTTAAGAGATGGCAACAGAAAATGTTGTTTTATCTCACTACCCTGAACTTGGCTAGGTTCCTCCATGAAGAAGCTCCTGCTTTAAAAGAAGATGAGACAGACAAGCAAGTAGTTGCTGCTGTAGATGCTTGGAAGCATGCTGACTTCCTCTGTCGAAACTATATACTCAATAGACTAGACAACACATTATATAATGTGTATTGTTCATTAAAGACTGCTAAGGAATTATGGGATTCACTTGACAAAAAGTACAAGACTGAAGATGCCGGAATGAAGAAGTTCGTTGTTGGCAGATTCCTTGACTACAAGATGAGTGATTCCAAGGCAGTAATCAATCAAGTTCAGGAACTTCAAGTCATTCTCCATGAAATTCATGCAGAAGGAATGTCTCTTAGTGAGTCTTTCCAAGTGGCAGCAATCATTGAAAAATTGCCACCACTTTGGAAGGATTTTAAGAACTACCTTAAGCATAAGCGAAAGGAGATGAGACTTGAAGACCTGATTGTCAGATTGAGGATAGAGGAAGACAATCGTGCATCTGAGAAAAAGGCAGGAAAAACCTTCACTGAAGCTAAGGCTAATGTGGTGGAACATGGGCAGAACCCCAAGAAGAGGAAGAACCCTTCCAATGGTCAAAGACAAGGTCCCAAGGACAACAAGAAGTTCAAAGGGAATTGCTATGTGTGCGACAAACCAGGCCACCGTGCTAAGGACTGTCGTAAGCGCAAGGACCAAGGAAATACAAGTAAGAAACCAGCGCAGGCCAACATGACAGAAATGGACAATCTCTCCACTGATGTTTCATACATCAATCTTTCTACTGTGGTCTCAGAAGTCAATCTGGTTGGCAACACCAGAGAATGGTGGGTGGACACTGGGGCCACTCGACATGTCTGCTCCAATAAAGACATGTTCTCCACTTATAATGCTACAAACGGAGAACAACTCTTCATGGGCAACTCTGCTTCTTCTAAGGTTGAAGGCCAGGGACAGGTGGTATTGAAAATGACTTCTGGAAAGGAACTCACCCTCAACAATGTGCTGCATGTACCTGATATTCGTAAGAATCTGGTATCAGGCTCACTACTGAGTAAGAAGGGTTTCAAACTTGTATTTGAGGCGGATAAGTTTGTCCTCACTAAGTCTGGGATGTACGTGGGTAAAGGGTACATGAGCGATGGGCTCTTTAAAATGAATGTAATGACCATTGTACCTAATAAGAAAAATTCTTCTGCTTATATGCTTGAGTCTTCTAATGTGTGGCATGGTAGATTAGGTCATGTTAACTATGATGCTTTGCGTAGATTAGTTAATATGGAATGGTTGCCTAAATGCAGTTTTGATTCAAATATCAAATGTGAAACATGTGTAGAAGCTAAACTAACTAGAACTTCTTTTCATTCAATTGAACGAACTTCTGAACCTCTTCAGTTAATTCATTCTGATATATGTGACCTCAAGTTTGTTCAAACTAAAGGTGGTAAGAAATATTTTCTTACATTCATTGATGATTGCACAAGATACTGTTATGTTTACTTACTGAGAAGTAAAGATGAGGCCTTGGAAATGTTCAAACATTACAAGAATGAGGTTGAGAATCAACTTGAGAAGAAAATCAAGGTGATAAGAAGCGATAGAGGAGGTGAATACGAATCACCTTTTGGTGAATTTTGTTCACAGCATGGTATTATACACCAAACTACCGCTCCTTATTCACCTCAGCAAAATGGTGTTGCTGAAAGGAAAAACAAAACTTTAAAAGAAATGATGAATGCTATGTTAATAAGTTCTGGATTACCTCAAAATTTGTGGGGGGATGCTATACTCTCCGCAAATTATATTCTTAACCGAATACCTCAAAAGAAAACCAATAAGACCCCTTACGAGTTGTGGAAAGGCAGAATGCCTACTTACAAATACTTGAAAGTGTGGGGGTGTTTGGCTAAAGTGGCGGTTCCTACACCTAAAAAGGTTAAAATAGGACCAAAGACAGTTGACTGTGTTTTCATTGGGTATGCTCATAATAGCAGTGCGTATCGATTTATAATTCACAAATCTGAGATTCCTGATATGCATCCTAACACTATTATTGAGTCAAGGAATGCATCGTTCTTTGAACATGTATTTCCTAATAAACCCTCACAGGAATCGAGTTCTCTTAAACGAACTCAAGATACTGCTAATAGCAGTGAACAAAACCAACAAGAGATTGATGAACCTAGACGGAGTAAGAGGGCTAGAACATCAAAAACATTTGGTTCAGATTTTCTAACACTTTTGTTAGAAGATGAGCCTCAAAGCTTTAAAGCAGCGGTGTCCTGTCCCGAGGCACAATATTGGAAAGAGGCAATAAACAGTGAAATTGAATCCATTTTGCAAAATCATACGTGGGAACTAGTGGATCTTCCACAAGGTTGCAAAACTCTTGGGTGCAAGTGGATATTCAAGAGAAAGATGAAAGCAGATGGATCAATTGAAAAATACAAAGCCAGGCTTGTTGTTAAAGGGTACAGACAAAAAGAAGGCTTGGATTATTTCGACACTTATTCACCAGTTACGAGGATAACATCCATTCGAATGTTAATTGCAATTGTTGCAATACACAATTTCGAGATACATCAAATGGATGTAAAAACCGCTTTCTTAAATGGTGAATTAGATGAGGAAATATATATGGAACAACCCGAAGGGTTTAATGCTCCAGGACAAACCAAGAAAGTTTGTCGACTTGTAAAATCTCTATATGGATTAAAACAAGCACCTAAGCAATGGCATGAAAAATTTGACAGTTTGATGATGTCAAATGGGTTTAAGATCAATGAATGTGACAAGTGTGTATATGTCAAGAGCACTAACAATGGCTGTGTCATTATTTGCTTATATGTTGATGATTTGCTAATTATGGGTAGTAATGATGGAATCATTCAAACTACCAAGAGAATGTTAAACAATAAGTTTGATATGAAAGATATGGGTGTTGCTGATGTCATACTAGGAATTAAAATTTCTAAATCATCGGATGGACTGATATTATCTCAATCACACTATATTGAGAAAATACTCCAGAAATATAATCAAGATAATAGCAGTCCAGCGAGAACACCTATAGATATTAGTATCCATCTATCCAAAAACACTGGAAAAGGCATATCACAATGCGAATATGCTCAAATAATTGGGAGCCTAATGTATGTCATGAATTGCACTCGTCCTGACATTGCATATGCTGTTAGTAAACTGAGTAGATACACAAGTAACCCAGGATCAGACCATTGGAAGGCCATAGTCAGGGTTCTAAGATATTTAAAATACACCCAAAACTATGGATTGCATTACTCGAGATATCCAGCAGTACTTGAAGGCTACTGTGATGCCAACTGGATATCAGATACCAATGATTCAAAATCCACAAGTGGATATCTATTCACGCTTGGTGGTGCAGCGGTATCATGGAAATCTTTTAAACAAACTTGCATTGCTAGATCCACTATGGAATCTGAGTTTATTGCACTGGATAAAGCTGGCGAAGAAGCTGAATGGCTTCGTCAATTCCTAGAAGATATTCCGATATGGTCAAAACCTGTGCCTCCTATCTGCATTCATTGCGATAGTCAATCAGCAATTGGTAGGGCGCAGAGTACCATATATAACGGTAAGTCTCGACATATTCGTCGGAGGCATAATACCGTGCGACAACTGCTCTCTAATGGAATTATGACTATTGAGTACATAAAGTCCATAGATAACATTGCGGATCCCTTTACCAAAGGTTTAGCGAGAGAGCAAGTAAATCGTTCATCGAGGGGAATGGGCTTAAAGCCTATGAATGAAAAGTCGCCATAATGGCAACCCAACCTAGCTGACTGGAGATCCCAAGATCTAGGTTCAAAGGGACAACCGAATTGTGTGTGACTTAACGATATCACTATGGAGATAATATCTCCTGCTCATTCCTATAATAATAATAGTGATACCTGTAGCGAAAATTAGGGTAAGCAAGGCTTTTAATGATTCTTATATCTTGACTAATCAAGTGGGGTATAGCAGGATACTCTTAATAAGAATCACCTATGTGAGTGTGAACTGGGCCGTTTCTATGAGAATAATAAGGCTAAATTCTCTAAAGCACTCATGAAAACCAGGCATTGTTCAGGGCCAAAATGAACACAATCATTAGAACCAACTGTGTCCAGGAAGATTCTGTGTGAACTCTATTGTCTCGGTTTACGTAAAAGGTTGAGTAGTTCAAGACATCACGTTCACTGTTCAACCAGTAAATTCGATAGTACTTCACAAGGGAAGGTTCAAGGCCACAAGCTACCTTTCTCTATACAGAAAATTTCCATTTGTACTCTCTCTGTGTGTCTGCATATCATTTCATTGCTTTCAGTTAATTTCATTCATGTGGGGGATTGTTGGAAAAATGGCTAAGAGAACCCACCTTTAGGCCATCTTTGTGCCAAACTAAAAGTGGGACCCACTTATAGTTTTAGGTGGGAATACATGGGAATGTAATCTACTCTATGAGTAGATTAAAGACATCTATTGGGTTGCTCTAATCCATTAAGGAGTGAATGAGAAATTGCCTCCTAAACACTACTACTTGAACATGTTAAACATGGAAAGAAAGGGAAGTGAAAAACTTGCTTCCCACATTGCTTGAGAGCAATACATTTCTTTGGTATAAATATGTTTACCTTAGTGGTATAAGATGAGCCCCAAGGGGCATCCCACTTTTGTGGAGGAGGGAGGACGTAGATCTTTGTTGGGTCACCACCGGGTCACCACCACACACGCGCGCGCGCCCCGACCCGACCCGGACCGGGCCTGGGCTTGGGCTTGGGCTTCACGCGCGGGTCGGGCCTGGCTCGGCCCACAACCCATTATTAATTTTTATTAAAATAATAATTTCTTTTTTGGATTTAAATGGGGTGTGTCCAAGAGGTGTGTGTCCTTTCATTTGTGAAAGGGTGTGTCCAAAGAAGAAGCATCTGTTCACTGAACAGTCACTGTTCTGAACAGATGCAACTCCATTGAAAGGTTTCCTGCAGCAGCCTATTTAAAGCCTTCAATCCCATTCATTTTCAATCATCCAATTCACTGCTGCTGTTGCACAATTTCGAGTCTGCATAGTCGGTCAAGAGAGAGTCCTGCTGTTGCACTCTGGTTCAAACAGTCACACAGTTTTGCAGTGCTGCTACTGTGTGTTGATCATTGTATCCTGGGAGACAGAAGCCACTGGAGCCTGTTAGCACCATTGCAGGGGCGAAATTTGTCTTAAGGACATAGTGTTAAACACTAGCCTTGATCTGCCTTCTACTGCGAATTTCTGACTTTCATAAAAGACAACAACGAAGTACTGTTATTCTGCCTTCAAACAGTAAGAGAATTTCAATTCAAAGATCACTTTCTGTAACTCTGTTTTTATACTTAGTTTGATTCACTGTTGAGAGGATCTGTTTTCTAAATACTGAATTACGTATCTGTGTACTCGGAACAACAGCTTTTAGATGTGTAATAAGCTAGAAAGCATTAGACCTGCTACTGAACATTTTTCAAGTTTTGCTGTTGATGAAGTGACCTGACTTCCACAACATATAATCATTAGACAATGCTGCCCTTCCTTAGCCCCATGTTCCCACCTTGGACCCATTGGTGTTTCTTTCCCTTTGTTTCCCTAGTCCAATCTCTAACAAGTTGGATAAAGCATTATATTAAAGGAAAGATAAGCTCCACCAGTCTCATGGTTGAAAACCCACTCAGATCAAGTTACACAATCAAAACAGGGTTGCATCTTTGACATGCTATGAATAGTACGCATATTAAGTATACATATACAGATGAAACATTTTCAGGATGACCATTGACTTATCCCATCCAAATGGGTTCTCTAACTGCTTTCTACTCATGCATTACGAAGAGTCAAGGTTATAAAGATTATAACTACAAAATTAGTTAAAATATAAAGATCATAACACGAAGATTAGTTAAACATATGAAGATGAAATGAATTGTAGCTTTATAATATATTCATCCATTCGTACTAATAAGTAACTTTGTTGCATAACAAAGTTCCGGGTTCTCAGAATCACACGGACTGGATGTTTATATACTTCACAAACATGCATCCTGTCATCTCATCCAATAGAATCCAAACCACCGAAAAGCCACTGTCATATATTGTTCTATTTTCTCCGCAAACAAATTCATCTCAAGATAGGACAGGGGCATTAGGCAACATCAGTAGATGAATAGGAGCTTTTGCTATGGGCAACATTGGCAAAATGCATCTACCCAGCCTATATATAGAACATTATCATCGTTATCTACTCTACCATGGAATAGTCATTTGGACGAAGAGAAGAGTATTAGGAAAACAGAGAATCAGGAGTGGGTTTCAGTTATACAATCAGAACTGAGAAAAATACAAACAGAAAACCTAGAAACAAAAATAGAGATCATATCTAATGGGCATATCATAAAATCTCTCCTGAGCACATATTTCCGTCTACAAACCCAGCAATAGAAATAGAGATCCAATAACCAAAATAATTGAAAGGTGTTCCTAAAAAAAAAAACTGATTTACTCATCACCATTATCATAAAACCCTTGTCCCAACTATATCGGGGTTGGCTACATGAATTCTTTTTCTCTAGTCTGATGTATCTTGAGCCAAATCCTTAGATGAATTGCACTTCTTTACATATGTTTTTACCACCTCCATCCATGGCCTCTTCGGCCTACCACTTCCCCTCGATGGATCATCTATCTGCAGAGCCAAATTTTTTCTTACGGGCGCCGTTACCAACCTGCAATGGACATACCCAAACTATCTCAAATGGAAAACTAAAGGAGAATTGACCGGATTCAGCGTACTGGGTGGGTAGCTAATTAGCAACAAAGAATACGGTTCATGAAATCTGAAATAGAATATCAAAACCACATTCATTCTTTTTGCAAAGAGAGAGGGGAAGAGCACATTACTTAGAGCAGAGCGAGAGGAGAAATAAAATTTAGCCTGATGGATTTTCCTTGCAAAGAAAATGTGGGTTTCCTTGCAAGGATATCCTCATTTGAGTTTGATGGGACAAAATATGCAAAAACCGAATTTCCCCTGGGGTGCATCGAAAGTCCAGATTGCTTGTATGTAAGAAATTTGTTGCCGAACGACTCAATTGCTTGCTGTAGATCGAAGTTGAACAGTTTTTTAGCGAACAATGCCTACAGAAATAAGCGCTTAAAATTCAACAAGATAGTGATGGGTAATTTATAGAATATGAAAGAAGAAGAAGAAGAATATAATTGTTTCATTTTGAATTAGTTGATTGGAAGAAAGGAACATAATTTACAACATTAAGCTCAACAAGATAGTGATGGAAATTTTATAGAAAGAAAGGACTCATTTCATTTTTAATCATGAGTTGATTCGAAGATATAACAAAATTTACAAAAAAAAAAAAAAAAAATGAATGAAAACTTTTCTTAAAAGAGAGAAAAACAGTACAAGAAAATTATACTGCGCGCCCACCACACCACAACAACAAAATTTACAAAATTAAAGAAGCATTCTCATGAATAGTATGTTTTTCAAGTGGACATCTTTCAAACTATAATCAGTTTCAAGAATAATACCCAAGTTTCTCTTCTCTTGTTTGAAATTTCTTCCAAGCAGATTCGTCACCTTCATCCCTCCTTTGCTCCATTATCGCTGATAGGAATTACATTATAAATAAATAATAAATGCAATAATTTTTTTTTTCAAAATAGAAAATAAAAGAGAGAGGTAGAAAAGTGAAAAGACTGGCCATCATCTAATGATCAACTCTGCAGTTTCTTTCTGACGCCCATTGGTAGATATTGCAATATGAGGGATGTACTGTTTTTTTCCGCCAATCCTCACCCATGCACTTCTCGCACCGCATGTTTGATACGGAGCAAGCTTTTGAGTCCGGTGAGTTTTTTTTTTTTTTTGTTAAGTTTTTTGCATGTGGCCCATTGGTCAGGAAAGAGGAAATCAAACCTCCCACCAGGAATCGCTCCCAGGTGGGAGGGGTGGGAGTGAGGGGGCTTACCAACAGTCCCCCCCTATCTTCCCCAAGTGCGGTGAGTTGTTGTAGCCCTTCTGCCAAGTATGCCATCTTACAGCAACGGTAAATGGATAGAAATTGAAGTGATGTTAGATTTCCAAAGCTCCTCTCTGCAGGTAGACTTTTTAAATATGTACACAACTTATTAATTTAAGAACTTGGAGACTGCTAAACAAAGATAACTCACTTGGCAGACCTATCCACCTATTGCATTTTTTATTTTCAATTTCTTAAAAAGACTAGTCTGTCACAAGAACCAATGGTTAGATCTGAAGCCACAGTTACAATTTGCAATTTTCAAATATGTTTTCTGAAAAAACATTGAGTTAGTCACATTAAAAAAATTAAAAAAATAATAATTATATGAAAAATGAGATTGATGCAAATGAACCTCAGGCCATATGTGTAAGGCCCAAATAGATTTAGAATATTTTATTAGCTAATTATATGCCATTAGTTTCTTATTTAATTTAGAAAATTGTAATTAGGATAGGATTCTTATCTTATTTCCTAGCTTGACTAGTTTTTTAGTTTGTTAGGTTTATTAGCCCCTATTTATATGTCATTGTAGAATATTATTTTTAGAAAGTTCATTAATGAAAATTGAATTTTCCCATTGAGGTACTCCTAATTATCATCTTTGCATAGACTTGTTGAAGTGTCTACAGACATGCAATTCGGCACTTTCATGCGAGCCCTCACCCCAGGGCCTCCGCATCACTCAGGTTGATAATCGCGGATTTGGAGTTAAAAAAATTTCTCTTGTTATTTTATTGTGGAGAGTGTTTTTCTCGTGTGAATATTTATGCGGAAACCTCTAATTGTGTCTGCCTTGGGATCCTAACCTTTGGATTGCATCAGAGAACGGAAAAAAAAAAAAAAAAAAAATTACATAGAGATCCAAAAAGCGAAGGAAAAAAAAAAAAGCACGGACTGATTGTTTCCTAGACGAAGGAGGAAAAGTCAGTTAAAGATAGAGAGAAGAGAGGTAGAACATATACTTGAGAATAGACAGAGCCAGAGGAGAGCCAAATTTCAGCCCGATGGATTTTTCTTGCCGAAAAAAGTGGGTTTCCTTGCCGACACGAGAGAAATCTGTAGAAATCGAAATCCGATGGGGGAACATTGAAAATCAAAATTGCCCATGAGAAAATCGGAGCCAGTTTTCTCAGGAATTCATTGCATTGAACCGAATGACCCTCAAGTTGATTGCCATGGTCAACACATGCAAATAGACCCATCACCTTCATCTTGCTTCGTTACTGGCTTACTGCAGACAAGAATTGCATGAGAAATAAATAAGAGATGCAAAGAAAACAGTTTTTTTAAATAAAAAAAGAAGAATAGGCTAGAAGTATATAGAAAGACTAACCAATCTCTCAACGAACTTCACTTGTTGTCTCCGATGCCGATCAGCAACAGAAAGCTCACTGATACAAATATGAGGGATGTGTTGTATCTTGTGCCAATCCTCGCCAATGTTTGTCTCACATTGTCCGGCTAATACAGGACAATCCAAGATAAATAAGGCTTTGAGTGCAGGGAGGCATTGTAGCTCTTTTGGCAATGATGTTATCTTATGGCAGCTCTCAATGGATAGATGATGAAGTGATGTTAGATTTCCCAACCTCTCTGGTAGGCTTTCCAAACCACAGCATATTAACTTCAGAACTTGGAGACCGGTAAGAAATGATATCTCATTTGGTAAAGTTGTCAACATAAAGCAGCCTTTCATTTTTAAACTTTTAAGGAGAGAGATGTGATGAAGCTCTTTGCTGAAAGAAATTAGTCTGTCACCAGAATCAAGTGTCAGCTCTTGAAGAGAGATCAAGCCTCTCATCTCCTCAACTGGAAAGGACAGAAGATCACACTTTTTTAGACCCAGAGACTTTAGAGTGGTGAGGTTTTGCAATCCCATGTGCACATCCTCAAGCAGGGTACAATTTGCAATTTTTAGATGTGTGAGATTTTGTAGCATCCCTTGGCACAAAGGCTCTGCACCCGACACTAGCGAAGAATCAATAATCAAATGCTCAGAATATGGAAATATGACTTTAGTTAGCATGGGGCAGTCATAAATTTTCAACTTGACAAGCCTAGGGAATATCCGCCCTCTCTTCCATCCTGACCATACTCTCAATTTTCCCATACCTCTTATAGTAAGTTCTTCTAATGAAGGGAATTCTGCTGACGCCTCGTTACCATAGATTTCATCGCCAATGTACTCCACATTTTGCAATCTTATAATTTCTAAGACTTTGAGCGAGGGTAATTGGCCAAGTGGTGGCAAGTGCTTCAATCTTACACAATTAGATAACTTGATTTTTTGTAGTGTAGCAAGAGTTGTGTCTATCATCCAACTAGGAAATTGGATGCCCCCATAGCCGGATAACATCAACGCCTCCAGATTTCCATGTGGCTGGAGGCCTTGGAGAATCTGCTCTTCAATTATACCTTCATTAATTCCCATGTTCTCAGAATCAGAAAGACCAATATGTGTCCACTTTAGTGCAAGAGAAGTAAGATTTGGTTTGCCGATGAGATTAGCTTGTTCAACATCAATAGGATTTTTTATATTCTCAAGGTGTTCAATGATCAACCTTCCTCTAAGGTTTAAACTTTGTAACTCTCCTATGCGACTACATTCAAATTGCTTGCTCACAATGAAACATGTTAATTCTTGGAGGCATGTCAATTGCCCCATCATTGGAGGCATATGAGTTAGCATACGACAACCTCTTATGTCCAAATGTCTGAGGTTGGTCAAGTACCTCAGGCCAATGGGTAGCTTACGAAGCTTTTCACACTTGGTTAGTATCAAAGTCTGTAAATAATATAGACTAGTCAACGCTTCAGGTAACATATAAATATCGGAATTGGAGAGGTCGAGGTACCTTATATGTTCCAGGTTGTCTAGCAGCCTTGGGACAGCTCCAAATTCTTGATACATGAAAGTATTCAAATCAAGCACTCTCGAAAATCTGAAACCTCCCGCGTCAGAAAGCAAGTGCAGCCCATCGCGATTATAACTGATAAATGAGCGAAGCTTTCGAGCTTCAAATAAGGAGACAGGAAGCATTTCTGATGATGTTAAGTCAAAACATGAGTAATGACGAACCCTTCTGGAGATTTTCACTAATTTGCCTTCCTCTGCGACACAACATTCATTTCCCATAACAGATTGTGCAAGATCATGAAAGAGATCATGCATACCGAATAAAGTTATTTTGTCCGCGAACATTAATGTCCGGCTAAAACCCCCTCCAACACGTGAGTATGTTGTAAGGTATTCCTTGACGTCTTGGAAGAAAGACTTCATAACCAACTCATTGAAAATCTCATTGCCAATATCTTCCAACTCCATTCCTATTTTGGAAGGAATAAAACCATTGGCCATCCATAACTTAATTAGTTTTTCCTTCCCTATTTTATAATTTTTAGGGAAAATAGCGCAGAAGGCAAAACATTGCTTCACATGGGACTTTAGATGGATATAGCTCAACCTCAAAGCAGGCAATATTCCATACTCATTTTCATTGGCTATGTTCCATATTTCACTGTCCCTTACATATGCCCATCTGGCTTCATCTGTCTCGCAACACAAAAGGCCTCCTAGAGTCAGCACTGCGAGTGGGTTGCCCTTGCATTTCTTCACAATCTCACGTCCAATTGACACCAAGTTAACTTGACGTGTTTCTTCCTCCTCTCTTTGATTTCCAAGTCCTCGTTGGCAGAACAAAGACCAGCAATGATCATCTGGCAAGCCCTCCAGAACAATTGGACTGATTGTGCTCATTATGGATGCAACCTTTCTTATGCGCGTGGTTACAACAATTCTACTTCCTCGTCCTCCGCAAATCAACAGATCTCTCAGCCTTTCCCACTTGTCCAGTTCTTCATTCCAGACATCATCCAATACAAGTAGGAATCTCTTCTCACTCAGCGCTCTTCGGAGGCGATGCTGCAATTCCTCCACATCGAATTTCTTCACATTGCTGGTTCCAGGTCCTCCATGATGACCACGAGCTGCACGTCCGAATTTCTTCACATTGCTGGGTCCAGGTCCTCCAGGATGAGCACCAGCTGCACGTTCAATGATCTTATTTTGAAGCCTTTTAAAATCAAAATCATCAGAGACGCATATCCACATTTTCAGCTTAAAATGATCGTCCACATCTTCATGGTTGTAGGCAAACTGAGCTAGCGTTGTTTTGCCAATGCCTCCCATGCCCACAATTGGAATGACTAAAACATCCTCATGAGGTGACAGCAACAAACTGAGTAGCTTCGTTTTCTCTTCTTCTCTTCCAAGCACTTGAGATTTGATTACGAATGAGTGGGTCTCCCTCTGCTTCTTAAACTTGCTCTCCCAATTTGCAACCGTCTCTATCAACTGAAACTTATCACTCTCTGCTTTAATAGCTTCGAGTCTCTCGCTAACATCTTTGAGTTCCGAGGCTAATTTTGGACGGTTAAAAACTGCGGGGATGAGATTGCGTACCCTCTTTTGAGGAGTCTCCTGGCTCCGTCTCCGGTCCTCGATTTCATACTCTTCCAGTAGGTCCTCAGCATCGTAAGCAGCATCTTTGATCCTTTCCAGCAACTCCATCAGCTTTGGATCCAACACAGGGCTCCCTTCTGCTATTTCGATGAACCCACGAATTTCTGTTAGGGAAATCTTAATCTTCTCCAGCTCCTTTTGATCACCCAAGAAGTTTGACAAGTAGGACATGACCTTCTCCAGTGCTAGATTAACTAGGTAGGAGACTGCTGTTTGATTTACAGTATCCAGCACCATTTTTTCCTTTTTTCTTCTCCTTCAACTTTTCAGGCAAGAGAGAGATGAAGGAGGAGGAGTGGATCTCGTTCTCGTTCATAGATAACGAAGAGTCAAGGTCAAGGTCAAGCCTGATTGGAGGTTTCCATGAAGGTCCTCTCAACCATACGCGGCCCACAGGGCAGCACTATTAGCTCTATATCATTTGCTACTGGTGCCATCAAGGTAGCTTTCGCCTCTTGCAAATAGTCAAGTAATGCTGCCGATCGAATAGGTAATACAGGCCCACACCAGTTGAATATATATGACAGAAGGCGAGGACAGATGTAAACCATGTCCACACGATGTTAAACCCTGCGTCAGATATTTTTAAGCGTACACCGCACTGTGGATGAGAGCTTGACCTTGCAACTAACACCCTGCAAACAAAGTAAATGGAAGCTTTGTGATGGTTGGGATCCACCGTATGGGGGACCCTTAATATTAAAAAATAAAAATTGATATGGATGCTAGTAGAAAATATTTTAAAAAAAAAATATTTTTTGGACAAAATAATTGATTTGGTGCAAGGTCACTGAAAATGACCTTTTTCGATACAGTGGTCACCTAATATGTTTTTCTTTTTTTTTTAAATCCCCTCTTTTTAAAAGCAATAACCAACCAACCCAAACCTTACTTGACCCATGGAATTGGAAAACCCTGGGTTAGATTGATATTTTTATTAGAGCATGACCAACCTTTATCGACTTTTATGGTTGAGACCATTTTTCTTTGAATCCGGATCATCTAGGAATTTTCCCATTGATCGCGAGTGGACCAATCAAGGTCCGTGACTTTACCACAGGCAGCTTACAATACACGGGGATAACCTACGGTGACGTGGCGGATCTTGATTAGTCCACTCAAAATCACCGTGGGGAAAACCCTCAGAGGATCCGGACTCGAACCAGAAGAAGCCCAACTGAATTTAGGTTTTGATCAGGCCAGTTCAGTCATGTTCGAGTTGCGCCAGTTCAGTCATTTGGTGCGCCGTTGACATTGGCTAAGATTGTTTCAACAACCGGGAGGGGGGCGCTCATGGGACGAATGGCTAGCTCGAGACCAACCCAAAACCTACCCACACTGAGCTGGACTTGGGCTCTGTTTCTAGGTTGGTTGGCTGTCCCCGGCCTTATTTTGGCCAAATTGGTTAATGAGGACCCTGGCCAGGCCAGACATGTTTAACACTGGTGTATATATTGTATGCAAATACGCTGGGCCTGTGATTTACTCTAAGTTTATGGACTAGATCTAGACTCAATAACTAAAGTTTTCCATTGTGTGGTTCAAATGTTAATGTTACAATCTCGTAGCAGATAATCAGATCACAGAGAAATTGTAGGGGTCAGATGAATTTTTTGTTGGAAAATTTCAAGATCAATTTGAAGCCTCTAAAACTTGTTATCTTTCATCCCATATGGTTGAAAAGAGGATGTCATATATATATATATATATATATATGAGCAAGGCTCTCCTAAGCTTAAGCTTATGAAAAAGATTTCGTAAGCTAACTCTTCTGGGGCCCATTCTTGGTCCATCCAAATGGATCAGACACACAACCCCTTAAATTGCACATGCACACCAATTTTTGGTCAAATCCAAATTTACTAGACCGTTGGATCGACTATGTACCAATCTAAATGCACTGTTGACCATTAAGCTTTTGGTGCCCAGATGGAGATGATAGAAATCACAGTTGGGATTGATTTTTCGCAGGAAGGAGGGTCTCAGGGAGTCATTGAAATCCCATATATATATATGAGATTTGATCTAGTGAGAACTTTTTTGTAGGGCCCATTGGGTGTCTCATTTTGGGATGGGACTGGTGGGGATTGAAATATCTATATGGGACCACCATGAATATCATCAAGTTTGACACCAATCCCATGCTCCTAACCCCTTCATCCATGACCGACAAGCCCAGTTCATTCATATGAGTATATAGTCAATCCAACGGTCCAATTCATTCACATTGGTACTAAACTTTGGAGCGTGTGACTATCAAGGGGGTCCCTGCCTATTGCAAGGTTTGAATTGGGTGATAGGTGGACCCCACCCATAGTTCTCACGGTTTGAACCATGAGAACAGATCTCACCTGATCATTTCCCTATATATATGTATCTATATAATAAGTGAGCTCCGGTTTTTGAATTTCCCATATTTTAGACCCTGGGATTTAAGAGGGGAATGAAAAAATGGGCTAGAAGTTGACGAAATTTACAAGTTTTTGCCATCCCCATCAAAAGCACATTCACATCTTGGTTTGTACGGCGCAAAAAGGGCCAACAAGTTTGAGTTATTTACAGGTATTGCCATCTCTTCTTCATTTTAAAAAAAGTAAGAGTGTTTACTTTCTTATTGTTCTGCCATTAATAAAAAGGTGTCAAAAAAAAAACTTCTTTTGTAAGGGAGCTCAGTTTTTGAATTCCCCATATTTTGGACCCTTGGATTTAAGTACATAAATCCTAGGGCTGATATTAAGAGGAAAGGGGTTGAAGGGTTTAAGGGGGTTTGAGAGTCCAGAGATTTGGGACACTACTTCCTCATATCCCTGCACTCTTTCTCCCTTATCCGGGCGACGGGTCAAGGAGTCTGGGCCAGGTCTGGGGTTAGGTTCAGGTTAGATGGGTTTGGGTTGGATTTAGGCTCGGATTTATTTGGGCTAGAGTTTGATGGGTTGGATTGGGTCAGGTTCAGGTCAGGTTTGACGGGTTTAGTTAAGGGCTCAATCAGGGTCTGGAACAGAGGTTTGGAGCCCAAAAGGTGGGCTGCAGTGGGGTCCGATCTCGGCAATAATCACTAGGACCCAGGTTTCGCAGATTTTGATTCACCCGTCGGATTTCAAAGTTCTATATATGGATGGAAAGCCCTCGATGAGTAGATCACGATGAGCCAAGTTTCGGGGCGATCAGGGGTCTAGAAGTGATAGTGATTTTTCAAGTGGGCACCCCGCAGGACCTGCTATTATGATTTTTTATCCGTCCGTCGGATCTCGAAGTTCTATATATGGACGGAAAGCCCTCGACGAAAAGATTGCAATGAGCCAATGCCTAGGACAATCAGAGGTCCAGGAATAACAGGTGATATTTGACTCGAGACCTAATCAAGACATTGTTAAATAGGGTAGACCGAATTACCCCTTATAGAGTGCCAAAATTCAGATTAGTTATTAGGTGGTCAAAAGAGAAGAGTAATTAGATTTAGTTGTGCTCATAACGTAGTGCGCCGTGCCTTCAGGTATAGACAATCACTAGTATGTATAATATGGGAGCTCAGTTTTTGAATTCTCCATATTTTGGACCCTTGGATTTATGTATATAAATCCTATGGATATTTTGGACCCTTGGATTTAAGAGGAGAATGAAAAAATGGGCTAGAAGTTAAGTTTTTGCCATCCCCACAAAAGCACGTTCACATCTTGGTTTTCCTACGCAAAAAGGGGCAGCAAGTTTAAGTTATATACATGTATTGCCATTCCTTTATATTATATTAAAGCAAATGGGGAGGTGGACTGTGAGGGGTGCCACCTCATCCCTAAAAAGTCTCTTCTTTCAGAAAAATACTTATAAAATCACACAGAACTTTGGGTTTAATGTGGGCCACTACACTCCTCCCAAACAAGTCTCTTCCCTTAAAATCTCAATCCAAACAAATCTCATCAAATCTCCTCCCTTAATCCTAGAAATAGTTATAATCTTAAATCTAGATCACACTACTATTTCTAGCAACAAAACTCCTTAGATTTGTTCTCCCTAAAATCTCGATCACTCTCATTTTAAAGTAAACCTTATCTCATTTTTCTTACAAGAGTAGAATCAACTCCATTTAATAGAGGTCCGTGGAGCCCACTTTCATGGTGTTGGCAATAAGAGAGAATGGGCATGACTAAATTATCATGATCTGATAATAGATCAATCATCCACATAAGGTATAAACAACAGATGGATTTGTGGGGACCACTTTGATCTCCCGATTGATAGACACCTTCAAAAGGCACCATCATCCAACTTGGCCCATCAAACCAACGGCATGGATGATGGAACACCCAATAAAAGGGACCAACCAATATGGAGTTGTATCAAGACCATCAGTTTCATGATCTAGACCGTTAATTTCAAGGTGGAATCCAACGTTCAACGAACATAAAATAATGGACTATGATGATCAATTATATTTGTTATTAAAATGCATATTAAGAATACATTTCATTTCTAATTATATATACATGAAATAGGATAAGGGTTGATATGAGACCAGCTTTTAATAATTGTTGTAGACAATATATGCCACATTTAAACACATCATGATGCATCTTAATAAATTAGGAGAAGAGGCCCACTTTTAAATATTGCATCATGTGATCCCACCAATGTTCCTTGGAACACCACATCAATAAGGGCTTATTTTCCAAATGTTCACTTGGACACACCTTTAGATATTTGGATATGAGCCTATCTTTGATGTAACATCATTTGACCCCACTAAGGATCCTCAGAATGACACATCAGCAACGTCCCACTGTCCAATTGGACATACCTTGAAGGAATTAGGATATGACGCCCATCGTTAGATATTACATCATGTGACCTCACCAAGTTATTTTTTTTATTAAAGTTATATATATAATAAATATAAACTACTTATATATTTATTTCTATAAAATCTGTTCTTTTCCAATAATATCTCAAAAAAAAATCACATATTTCATTATTTTTTTTTAGCCCGGGCACCATACCTCTCCATTTAATTCTATAAGCTACGCTTGTGGGGCCCACCCTTGGTCCATCCAAATAGACTAAACACACGACCTCTCTAAATTACAAATGTCTACTAGCTTTTGGTCAGATCTGGATTTATTGGACCGTCGGATCGACTGTGTATCGATCCAAATGGATTGTTGACTATTAAACTTTTGGGGCTAGATGGAGATGGTAGAAATCACGGTTGGAACTAATTTTTTACAAAGAAAAGGGTCGCAAGGAGTCCTTGAAACCCCTATCACCACACCCATATGAGTCACCAGGTGGGCCCCATCATAAACTTGAGCTTACCTTAACATAAGGTTTAGCCTAGGAGAGTTGTCCCTATATAAACACACATTCATACTTGTGACATGGTCAATGCCTTTAAATTCAAGAAGTCATTATGCTATGTAATTACATGCTAAAAGATTCTAATATTCAAAAATAATAAATTTCTTTCTTTTAGACTTATTTTATCATAATAATATTTTAAAATAATTCTTAAATTTTTAATATATTTTTATTTTTGGCCCGGGCTTAGCACGGGCGTGAAATAAATGGTATTCAGGCACTAATTCCATTATAAATTAGTAAAGGACCCATTATATATATTAAAGCAAAAGGGGAGGTGGGCTTTGAGGGGTGCCACCTCATCCCTAAAAAGTCTCTTCTCTCAGAAAAATACTTATAAAATCACATAGCGCTTTAGGTGTGAGAGGTGGGCTGTGATGGGTGCCACGTCATCCCTAAAAAGTCTCTCCTTTCAAACAAATATATAAGAAAAAGTAGGCCACCACACTCATCTAAATCAAATCTCCTCCCTAAATCTCCATTTCAATTATCTTCTCCAAATCACCTCCCTAAATCTCTCCATTTCATTCAAAATTTTTTATCTTTATCATATCTCCTACAATTTCTCTAAATAACTTCTTCTATCCTTATCACACATATCTTTTCTCCACTTCTACCAAGAAGTTGATAATACCATGTGATATTTCTTTCAAGTTAAAGACCAGACAAACAAGACCACCTTTAAACACATCATGATGCACCTTAATGAATTAGGATAAGAGGCTCACTTTTAAATATTACATCATGTGACCCCACCAATGCTCTTTAGAACACCACATCATCAACAAGGGTCTACTGACCAAATATTCAATTGAACACACCTTTATATATTTGGATGTGGGTATATCTTTAGATGTTACATCATGTGACCCCACTAAGGATCCTCGGAATGATACATCAGCAAGGTCTCACTGTCCAATTGGACACACCTTGAAGGAATTAGGATATGAGGCTCACCGTTAGATGTTACATCATGTGACTCCACCAAGTTATTTTTTCTTTTTTATTAAAGTTATATATATATAATAAATACAAACTACTTATTTATTTTGATAAAATTTATTCTTTTCCGATAATATCTCAGAAAAGAATCACATATTTCATTATATTTTTTTAGCCCGGGCACCATACCTCTCCATTTTATTATGTAAGCTTGCGCTTGTAGGGCCCACCCTTGGTCCATCCAAATGGACCAAACGCACGACCTCCCTAAATTGTACATGTCCACTAACTTTTGGTCAGATTCGGATTTACTGGACCGTTGGATCGACTGTGTACCGATCCGAATGGATTGTTGACCATTAAACTTTTGGGGCTACATGGAGATGGTAGAAACCACGATTGAGACTAATTTTTTGCAAAGAGAAAGGTCGCAGTGAGTCATTGAAATCCCAACATCACCACCCCCATGTGGGTAGCCAGGTGGGCCCTATCACACACTTGAGCTTACCTTAACCTAAGCTTTAGCTTAGGAGAGTTGCCCCTATATAGACACACATTCATACTTGTGTAATAGTTATTAATGCCTTTAAATTCAAGAGGGCATTATGTTATGCAAGTTTACTTCTCATTTTATATTTATTTTCATCACATGTTAAAAGATTCTAATATTCAAAGATAATAAATTTCTTTATTTTAGACTTATTTTAATTATCTTAATAATATTTCAAAATAATTCTTAAATTTCTAATATATTTTTACTTTTGGCCCGGGCTTAGCACGGGCGTTTGGTGCTAGTTTTTATTTAAAAGAAAAGCAAGATTACTTTCTTATTGTTCTATTATTGATCAAAAATGTGTCAAAAGAAAAATAACTTCTTTTGTAAGGGAGCTCAATTTTTGAATTCCCCATATTTTGGACCCTTGGATTAATGTACATAAATCATAGGGCTGAGATTATGAGGAAAGGGGTTGAGGGGTTTAAGGGGGTTTGAGAGTCCAGAGATCTGGGACACTACTTCCCCAGATCTCTGGAATCTTTCTCCGTTATCCGGGAGACGGGTCAAGGAGTCTAGGCCAGGTCTGGGGTTAGGTTCAAGTTAGATGGGTTTGGGTTGGATTTGGGTTCCAATTGATTTGGGCTAGAGTTTGATGGGTTGGATTGGGTCAGGTTCAGGTCAGGTCTAACGGGTTTAGTTAAGGGCCCAATCAGGGTCTGGATCATAGGTTTGGCGCCCAAAAGGTTGGCTGCAGTGGGGTCCGGTCTGGGCAATAATCACTGGGACCCACGTTTCACAGATTTTGATCTGCTCGTCGGATTTCAAAGTTCTATATATGGATAGAAAGCCTTCTATGAGTAGATCGTGATAAGTCAGCTTTCGGGGCGATCGGGGGTCTAGAAGTGATATGTGATTTTTCAGGTGGGCACCTCGAGGGTGCGGGACCTGCTATTATGACTTTTGATCTGCCCGTCGGATCTCGAAGTTCTATATATGGACGGAAAGCCCTCGACGAACAGATTGTAATGAGTCAGTTCCTAGGGCAATCAGAGGTCCAGAAATAATAGGTGATCTTTGACTCGAGACCTAATCAGAAAATCGTTAAATAGGGTGAACCGAATTACCCTTCATGGGGTGCCAAAATTCAGGTTAGTTGTTAGGTGGTCAAAAAAAGAGTAATTAGATTTAGTTGTGCTTAGAACATGGTGCGTCGTGCCTTCAGGTATGGGTAATCACTAGTGTATATATATATATATATATGCTTCTTTGGATAACCCTAGCTATTGTCTTAGTATGAAGGGTCTGGGCCTAGGCTTGGGGTAAGTCTTTGGCTTGGAGCTATAAGGGGGTCTTTATTTTGAAATTTATTGGGCCTGGTTTGGGTTGACCCAATTCCATTCCAAGAGGTTATTGGGACTGATTTGGGTTGACCCAATTCCATTCCAAGAGGCCCGTGCCCGTGTATAAAAGCAGGGAGATGCTACCGTGAAAGGTTTGAAAGCTCTCATAGTACCGTGAGTAAGCCAAAGCACATAAATATTAATGGTCAATGGCGAAGTGCGAAGCTTTTTTTTTTTATACCGCAAACAAGGGGCCTGGACGCAAGAGAGAGCCCACATACACATGGGAAGATAGCTCACTCAAGTGGGAAGAAAGCTTGCACAAGCAGGAAGAAAGCATACACAAGTGGGATACGAGCCCACATAAGCAGGAAGAGGTACCTGGGGTTCGAACTCCGTGCAGCCAGGTAAGAACTGACGCTCCTTGCCACTCGGATAAGGGGCCGTTCGTGGCCAAGAGAGAGTTAGAGAGACATAGGGCCTATTTCTTTCCAAGCATTTCTGACATGAATTCAGGCTGTCTGTGAATTCCTGAATTCCAGTCAGAAATTCTATATTCATTTACTAGAATTCGCAGCATTTTGGAATTCCAAAAAAGTGGAATTCCCAAATGCTAGCCCTTGCTCCAGCATTTACAAATTCTGGCATTCTGGGAGGCTTCCTTAGAACTCCGCTTCTCTCTGACGGTGGAAGGTGTGACGCCCCGGAGTCCCACATCGACTATAGAGAGGAAAGTGATTGGGATTATATGTAGAGCTTACACCCTTACTTAGCATGAGGCCTTTCGATGGGTTCAGGCCCATTAGAAACAAAACCGTGAGGCCAGTGGGCCAAAGCGGACAATATCATGCATGGGTAAGGGGTGGGGCGTTACAAATGGTATCAGAGCCGACTCTCGACTAGTTCGAGTGTGGGTCCCCTGCCGTGGTCTGGTGCAAGTGGGCGGGCTTCCATGTGGGCGGGCCAAGAGGGCTGGCAGGCTACAGGGGCTGGCAGGCTACTGCACAGGGACGTGCAGCCTTAAGGGGGGTGGAATGTGACGCCCCGGAGTCCCACATCGACTATAGAGAGGAAAGTGATTGGGATTATATGTAGAGCTTACACCCTTACTTAGCATGAGGCCTTTTGATGGGTTCAGGCCCATCAGAAACAAAACCGTGAGGCCAGTGGGCCAAAGCGGACAATATCATGCATAGGTAAGGGGTGGGGCGTTACAAAAGGTCATCTTCTTTGCTGCACCTCTAAAAAACATCAGATCTGGTTATCTTCTTTCTTTCCACTCCTTTCATATATCTGGTTCCATGAAACCCAAAACCCCAAAATCCACACCTTTCTTTTGATCTAATCTCAATTTCATTTTCATCTGACATCTTTCAAAACCCTACCATCCTCCTCAATGCTTGTACAAGAAATCCATCTCCTCTTATATCGAGACCGAATAAACCCTAGAATTCATGTATCCAACCTCTTTGGACAGAACTGTGATACAGCATTCAATTCAAGAGGATTTATAGGAGCATCATTGTGATCTCGATTTCCTTTGAGGCAAGCGGCTCCGAGCTAGATGACGATGGAGATGTTGGGTAAGGAAGATGAAAATGGGATGAAGATCATTGCAATGTGCAGAGATTCGAGTACTCATGAAATTGAAAATTTGTGGAATTCAAGTTGCATGAAATTCTCAGGCATGAATTCTAAATATAAAAGAAACGGAGAATTTAGGAATGCTAGAATTTGTAGCATTTCAAAATTCCAGCTTTTCAAATTCTACAAATTCCAGCAGACATGAATTCCAAGAATTCTTACAAAGAAACAGGCCCATAATCATTCAAAATAAAAATATAAACCATTATAAAATAACATAATCATCTATAAAAAAATAATAAATATTTAAACTTCCATACATCCAGAACAAAAAGAAAAAGAAATCAGAAACTTAAACATCATCACCAAAGTACCAAAGTCGATACATTAAAAAGAAGAAAAAAAAAAGGAAAAAGGAAAAAATGCTCATTATAGAAAGGCTCCTACAAAGTAAATCACAAAACCAGACCATCACCTTGGACCCATCTTCCGTCTCATTTTCTCCACCTGATGCCATCAACTTGTTGAACCACAAACCAATCATCTTCTCCTTAGCCAAAAAAAACGCACTTTAATAGCTGTATAGGGTGTAAGGATATGAGTCTGCAGTCCGCCACGTCATCCAAAAATTTAAGTCACACCTAAATTTTTGGATGACGTGGCGGACTCTTATTGGTGCACTCACGGTGAAAGTATAACAACTACGATAAGTGATTCAGACTCGTAAGGATATATGCTGCTTGGGCCCACAACATATGACATGGAATTCTAAGAGTGATATTGATGTGTCACTCTATCAGGAAGAGGGCTGCTGTCATTATATATACTAGGATAAAGCCCTGTACGATGCACGGGTTAGGTCTCATGGAAAATTGAATAACAAATAAAACTAATGACTAAATTAAATATTAATTAATAATGAATGATAAATTAATTTGTGTAGTCATCTCGATTAAGAAAAAACTCGCTTTCACATTAGGCTAATTAACATAACTGATTCATGGCTAACATTATCAAATTCTCTTATTTGATACTTGGGATGCATATGAGCACTGATAAAAGGTGGATGTATACAATTCTATTTTTATATTTTTAAAGACTAAAAACCAGATGAATGTATACTGTTGAGACGTTTTTTTTTTTTTTTTTCTATATTTGTTGATTAAATCTGATATAAATGACGTTTGGATTTTTTTTCTATATTTGTTGATTAAATCTGAAATAAATGATGTCTAGATGAATGTCGGTGGGCCCAACAACAATTAATGGTAGATAGGAGTGTGCAAGAAATTAGATCTTGACGTAGGTGGGCTTCAGTCTAAAACAAGAAGATGTATGTTTAAAAGGTCAAATCAGCCTCTATGATCCCAGTCGGGGGTCATTTCGCTTTCACCCAATAGATGTGAGAGTGAGATTAACCTATATAGATTTTACTGGAATAGCCTATACCTTTCATGATCAACAGTGTCATTGAATCACTTGTAGAAAGGGTCTTGATTCCATCGTTGGCATGTACAATTTGTATAATTTCCACATTTAATCATGGATTCAAGAACAGCCCTAGCCCATGGCCCACATTGTAGTCAAAATAATTCCGAACTCCACATAGACCTGGGCTGGCAAGGGGATGTCCGCGAACGCCCGATTACCTATCTGCTCAAAGGACCTGACCCAAAAAAAAAACCCATCATTCATAAAGCACATGATTTGCAGAAAGGACTCTATATGTTTTGAGAATTAGCTGGATCTGGCCTTGAGTTCTGCCTGTGAGCTGCACCAAGGCCTGAATATTAGGGACCATAACCAAATGGTCCAGGCTGTGACAAGTTTTGGCCCAGCCCATGAAACAACCATATTGCATCCAAAGAAACATGCTAGAAGTGTCCGACTAGGTTGAACCATGTAGAGGAGAATACTCCTATGTCCCACTACGACATCCAAGTTTTGACCATGTCTTGATCTAGCTCCGGCCGAGTCAACCCTAGCTGGCCAAAACTCAGTGAAGACCATGTTTTTCACTGAGTACTTGTTTTTATAGTGGATTTGACCAGGCCCAGCAAGATTCCGTTTCTGAGCAGTGGTTTCGGCGCAGAAAGATAGGGTTGGCAATAGGCCAGTCAATGGGCCGGGCCAGGCTTGGGTTGTCAAATCCCAGCCCTAAATCGAAACGGGCCTATGTCAAATCCCGTCCCGTCCGGGCCCGGGCTTAGCAGGACCTTGAAGACTTGAATATAAGCTAAAGAATTCTTCTTGTAAATTTCTGGTAATGGGAGAATTTAACTTGTAAATTTCTAATACACAAGTTGAAATGTGAGCCCCCTTGTAAATATTTTACCAAAAGAAACCCCCTTGTGAAATGTGAAATGTTCATCTTGTCCACTACATAGTGCTCCTACGGACTAATGTAGCTGTTCCATAGGTTTGGTAAAATAATCCTTAATAGTGAGTGATTACAGCAGCTAAAATTTAACGTATTATGTACATGGTCGTTCTCAGAATTAAAATGATTCACAGCATAACCCATTTAGAATGGCCTTCATAAATGTCTAATAGTACATAATAATAACTTGACTAATTGCACTACTACTAGCCACCATAGCCCAAGTAATTTTTTTTTCAAAAATAAAACATCATTAAAGGAAAAACAACTACAACAAGGGAAACAAAGGGAACATTACACACAAGAAAAGGAAGCAAAAAATCTTCAATAAACATTTAAATACAAAAAAAAAAAAAAAATAGAACTTACAAAAGATTATGAGGGGCGACATTAAAAGACTGCCCGTCCTAATTAACCTTTTTTTTTTTTTTGGGGGGGTGGGGGGGGTAAATTTTCCTTGCGGGCGGGCCTCTGCCAATTTTCAATCCCATTTTGACCGGGCTTTAAAATCATTGCCCAAGCCCAGCCCACTTAGTTCAATTTTTTTAAAAAGCCTTGTATTTTCCGGCTTGGGACGGGCCGGGTACCCATTTCAATGGGCTCAATTGACAGGCCTAGTTGGCCACGAGCCTGGTCTGGATGAGTCAATGGACTGTTCAAACCCAGCCTGTTTAGTTGCATACTAACAATCAGACCCAGTTCCAGCACGCAAGCCCGGAGGTTAGGTCTAGGCCCAGAGGGTTTGCTAAACATGTCTCATTATGCTCAATGTCTGCGGCTGGGTGGGCCTGTAAATAGGTGTTTAAGAAAACACTGGCATTGCCCTTGTCCATTTAACCATCAGGCCAAATTAAACTGGGCCCATGTTAGGGACCAAAAGTTACAGTGGTTGGGTTCACACGGCCCCACATAGAGAGATATGAGATTTCTATACTTGCCACAGGAACTCGCTCCATAC
The DNA here is from genome assembly GCA_012931725.1 of Litsea cubeba. Classification (NCBI taxonomy): domain Eukaryota; kingdom Viridiplantae; phylum Streptophyta; class Magnoliopsida; order Laurales; family Lauraceae; genus Litsea; species Litsea cubeba. The sequence goes on along the minus strand of CM022945.1, from coordinate 48,938,543 downwards.
CTGCTGAAACAACACAGGTGCAAGATCACAGCCTTGAGGGGCCCACATTCCATGCGTCTTGGCCCAAAATGAGGGCCACTTGTTCTACATTTGTGATCCACCTGATGAGTGCATATATACATGGTGCAAGAGTGCCCCAGATTAGCAAGGTCCAAGCCCACATGTTAAGGGCTTAGAGCATCAAAGTTTTGAATAATGGATACATGGAGGACATCAAAAGTGATACCATACTATGCTTAGGTAGTGTCATGATAACTGGGCAGCATAGGCAGTCGAACCAGGTTGAACTGGAATTGGTGCCATCTCTGGCCCAGTTAGATTAAAGTTGGGGTTCTGTTTAAAAGCAGGTCAAAATCAATTAAAAAAAAAAACAGAAGGTGAATGTATGAACCCTCCATTTGTTATTTCAAAATGTTAATTTTTTATTTTTTATTAGTTTTGTGTCTGCGTATTAAGTCAGGTTGAACCAGATGGACAATCTAGGTTGGACCCAACTGTTGATTTGCGCTCATGTCTGTTGTAAAAAACATTGCTCATGGGAAAGAATGATGGCTGAGCAATAGGGACAAAAGTAGCACCAGCAATATATTTCTCAACCCGGCTATCTGATCTCAACCCGGCCCAGTAATTCCAATCCAAGCTGAGATTTCAAGCCCCGTTTAAACAAAGGGCCCAGTCGGCTATTCTTGGATCCGCCCCAGCTCCTACTCAACCCACCAATCCGAACCCAACCCAACTTGACTTCTTTTTCCAATTTGACTTTCCAATGCGACCCAACCTTTCATCCTCGGTCCTACAAAACCAACCCAAACCCAACCTCTGGGATCAGTTGACATTTCCAACCTGATCAATAAACAGTGGGGTTTGATTTGAGCACAAACCCATTATCCTCGAAAAGTCAACCTAACCTAACCCGAGCCATTGGCACATACCCCTAGTCAGAAGCTCAATGGAAGTCTCCTATTTCATTAGAGAGAAGACACCCCTGACGCCAACCATGGCCTACAATTGCACACTTTCTCCCAAAGGTGCTCAATGACATGCACACTCAAATGATATATGCATATATATATTTATCTATAGCCCGTGAGGATGAGAGTGGATGGAGATGGAGCACTCACATCCCACCAAAGCCACAATTAGGGTGGTAGTGGTGGTGGCACTTGTGATGGACAATATTTAAATAGGTCAGACCCATTTTGAAGTATGCTTCCTCTGTGGCTAACATATGCTTGTAATAATGATAATATCGATTTTGTACCAGCCCATGTATCCGGATTTTTTAGCCTCTGCATTTGCAACACCTGTGATATATAGTAGTGATCTCTTGAGATGACACCCTTTATAAAGATAAAGGTAACATATTAATCATAACTTGGAGGTGGGTTGGATGTGTAAGAACTAAAACACGATAAATGGAAACATAGAATTTCTACTTAGCTGGAGAAGGAGGATGAAAAGAATTACCACTTCTCTTTGATTGGATTTGATGGAGAACCTCATGCAGGATAAATCATTTAAATTATCAATTTTTCACTATTAAAATATTTCTTTCTAACGACCTGTTTGTTTATATATAGAATAAATAAGTATGAATTTATAGGAATTCAGTGTCAAATGAGCTCCATTTTTTAAATTATTTAAAAGAATAGATCGAGATGATAGATATGAGGTGAAGGATATGAGATAGTGACCTAGATTTGAATTACTAAGGTGGTCGCTAGGTAATTCATTTTTCATATTTTTTGGTGGGTTCTATTTCCAAGAAATGAATGATTATTTGATACTTGTTTTCTAATATTCACCTTTAACTTTCATTTTTAACAACTTAGGATGTGAATTCTTATGTATTTCATGCAAACGAACAGCCTTAAAAGTACATCCAAATGAAAGATTTTTTAATTTTATTAGAGAGAAAAAGTCCTCCCTACCTTTTATCTACGTCCAAATTAAATGGACTTTGTAGTTGGAGCTTGCTATCCAATTGTGAGAATTTTCAATTTGTTTGAAAGGAAGCGGATTCTCTACAGTTTCAACAACATGATGCTCTCCATTGCTATCCAAAATAAGATGCATGCTAGACTTTGTGGGGTTCAGTGGCTCCTTCAAATTCAAAAGGGCTTTGATGAAATAAGCCGACTACCAACAAAAAGGCCATTAGATGTTATAAACATTTGATATAAAGCAAAGAAATGTAATCTGAAAGAGCCAATGAACCCTAAAAACTCTCCCACACATTTTTTTTATTTTTCCAAAAAAAAAAAAAAAAAGAGCAACTGAAGTCATGGAGGAATGTGCCTAATTGAAAGTGTTGGAACCATAACTTAAAGTCTTCTACTTTCCATGTTCAATTCTAATTAATAAAGTTATGGTGATTTTAGTTTATTCCTCTAAAAGTAAGACTGAGAGCTGTTATATTCTGTTAGAGTGTGGAGAATCAATTGGTGGGAGCATAGAAAAATTTACTCTAATGAGTAGATTAATTGACCTAAACATGAGATTTTTTACAATTTGGATGGATGGTCAACATCCTACTAAACCCATCTGCCCACGGAGAAGGCTGGCAAAAATTACATCCACTATTGTTCATACCAGTCTCTACACATCTCACACATGGGGCCATAGGTGCCATTGCACATGATTCTATGAATGGATGTCATCTTAAAAGGGATCAATTTTATAAGCAAATGCCACTCATTAATTTGATGGGTTATGGATGGACGGTAGAGATGTGTTGTGACAACAAGATCCCTATCAATGAACAGCTAACAGGTAAATGATGGCCTAAATCTGTCGCGTGGCACCTTAACACGTGGGTGTGTCCGCCACCGGGATGTCCACGTCATCGAAGCCTATGATGGCATGACACGCGGGGCATCCGTGGGCGGGCCCACGTGACAAAAGAGGTTAGTAAGTCCAAAGTGATTGATGGAGTTGCAAGAAATATGCCCCAAGAATATTTAATCAAAGTCAAGATGGAGGATCAAATAAAAAAAAAAATCTCTAATCTAAAGGCATGAAGTCAATTGTAGGCATGCATGAGCAACAAATGATCTGATAGATGGTTGGACTGTGAGAGGGATGTGGGTCATTATTCAAATGAAGAATAAGGGGGAAGCCTCTTGGGGTTGAATATGAGATTGGAAGATCTTTGGAATGTCAAGGAACAAGTATGCACACAAACCACCAATGCTGAGGTTGGGTTGAGCTGGTTGGGATGTGGAAAGGGGTGGGGTGGGCCAGGGAATAGATTGTGGGAGTGGTGGGTTTCAAAGAGGTGTTTTTTTTTTTTTTTTCCTCCACTTGCTAGTTTGAATGATTGTGGGTTTGAAATCTCAAATGGGTTTTTGTTCTTATGTGGATTGCTTGTGGAATTTGAGGTTTCCTTGGAGATACAATAAGGCTCTTGTTACAGTGGAGATTTTATTCTTTCAGCTTAAATACAAATGAATGAGTGTCATTGTCTCCATCCATTAATTTGGCTGTTGGGGCTTGCATCATGTAAGCACCCATGACAGGACCTCTCTCTTATGTGTCTTTGGACCCTCCTGATTACCAGTTTATTAGAGTCAAACCGCAAAACTCGGGTGTGGGCCCACTTTTAGGCAGGATTGATTATTATCTATGGGTCCAATTCCACAAGTCAGGTGTGAAAGATAATCGGGTTGGAGTATAATTTTGTCCGGTCCATACTTAGATGTCAATGTATATAATGCATATAAGATGTAATATATGTTTTGTGTATTATTATATGATAATATTATTTTCTTACAAAAAAAACATAAATATTTTCATGAGAAATCCTATGAGCACACTCCCTGAGCACTTTTTTAGCATATGGGATCCCATATGATTAATCCAACCCATTCCACTTATTATCCCCTTCATAAGTCCAAATTTGACACTTGTCTAACTATTATTCATTGTTGGATTAAAATCAAATAAGATGATGACTTATAAAATAATTAAACTTGAGGGCAATAGATCTAGGGGTCTAGATGATTCGTTGGAGTTGATATTTTGCACACCACTAGATCTCATTTTTCCCTTCCTCCTCGTAATTGGCATGGCCCCGAGTGCATCCTACAAAGTTGTATTTCATGGCTATCTCTTATAAATTGTCTTTTAGGAGAGTATAACCCTTATACATATTTATCATACGTATTAATGATTGGACGTCATATGTTTTGCATTGATTCGAGTTCAGATGCACCACCAAGGTTAGGATGGGGATTTCTTTTTCGAGGAGGGTGTCAGGCCTCTTTGAGAATCGACTATTCCCCAGACACATGAAGTCCCTACCTCACCCACACACCAGGTAAGTCAAGCTTTTGCCTGAGCAAGTGGCCACACGGAGAGAGCGCAAGTTCAAAACCACAACCTCCAGTTCACGAATTGTGGTCCTAGCCAATTTGGATAGGGAGTTTAGAAATGTTAACTTACATTTTATTTTTTCTTCTTATTTCTGGAATTGTCAAATTATATTAACAATCAAAATAGGAAAATCAGCAAACACAAAGGGTACAAGGCCAAACTACTCACATAGCAACAATTACATGGGTGAGAAAACCGTCTATACAAATGTATATGTAGGGATGTAAACCGGTTGGAATCATAAAAGACTCAGAACTATTTCTAAATGATATTTCCGGCTTCGGATTTGGTTCTGACTCATAAACTATTTTGTTTATTCGAGACCCAATTCCAATAAGAGGACCCGTATCCGATTTTAGAACCGGTTTCGACAAAAAGATTGTGATCTAGTTTCAAAACAAATTCCAACTTCCCTTATATATATATATATATATATATATATATGTATTTTTGCTTAAATAAAGACATTGTTCAAATTATAATAATGCTTCAAGTCTATGACCTCCAACATTAAACTTAAAAAATGATAAGTTGACTTTGAGCTATAATTTGTAACATTAAAAACTCGCATGTCGAGTCCTAGGTCCATTGGTCGGAACGATGGATTTGGAACTGAAATCGTTTATGATTCATAACCTAAAACAGATTCCATACTTGATTTGTTCTGGATTCGCATTTTTGGAGAATCGAATACCCATTTGCGTCCCTAACTATAGGATATCTTAGAGTGCATTAAGCAATAACGTTAGCTTAAAGACTGTAGAATGTCATCAAGCTTGCATTGAATCTTGCAGGTGAGGTGCACTTTTAATCAATGTTCTTCTTGAGTTAATATACACAACAGAAAAGGTGGTATCCAGATTGTATGGAACTGGATCAATATAGACACATAAAAGGAAACAGAAGTATGATCGGGGCACAGTAAAGGTCAGACTCCAAGAATTGGTCGGAATGGACAAAATTTTCAAGTCTTGGTAAGTCCCGTCAAATGACCAAAGTAGAGTTGAACTTACCTAACTTTAGCTTGACTTCAGCAATAAGCGAGTTGAACCGAGCCAGCCTGATTGACTAAATAGAGCTTGAGCTCATTGGCTCAAGCTTGATTTCTAGCCAAGCATGTGCATGGCTTGACAATGCAAGACAAGCTTGAGATCAAATCATGCTCGTATAGTTAATGAAAAATTTTAAACTATTCCTAAGTTACTAACCAATTTCAAAGAAGAATTCTATGAATTGATTGCAACTATCATTAGTCTCTAATATTTGAAAGCCGCTTCCAATTACGTCCTTTTTCGGCAATATTTCTCGGTCAATAATAATTTAAACCATGAAAAAAGAAAAAAAAAATCTTTTTTTTTTTTGTAGAAAGGTTGAGTTTCTTTTTTCCAATTTTCTATACAACTAACTCTCTATTACCTAGAAGGCAACCGGATAGCCCAGTTGTTGGATATCCTTTTTGTCACCGAACTATCAAGGATCATCCTAGGTTTTGTTTCTACATGAGCAGGTCTCCTTTCCAGAATACGATTCTCTCCCCACTCTCTATCACTAAACTTTCTTTCCACTTTTCACATATACTCACTTAAACCCTAAATTTACTATTTTTTTAACCTACTTGTCAAATTAGACTCTTAATCAATGGGTTTACCCTAATTTCATTTTCAAAAACCCTTTTTTTAAACACAGCCAAGGGGGTGGGATCCAAGAGAGACTATACAAGTGGAAAGAATACACGCAAAGTGGGAATACTAGCACACCCAAGGGTCAACTCCTGGGTAATCGGATAACAATCAAGGTTGTTACTTGTTAACCAACTAAGCAACCCCTTGTTATCTATTGTTACATTGATTCAACTAATGAGCCTTCTTTTACCAAAAAAATTGATGTACCTTTATAACCTTTTGCAACTTGAATTTGGCGAAAAACAAAAGAAAATATGTTATTAAAAGTTCAAATTGGTTTATCATATATAGCCATACCTTTCAAAGGGACACGATCATTAAGGACATGTTTGTGTAACACTTTTCCGAAAAAAAAGTGGATGGTTTTTCACAGAAAACCTATTTTTCATGCGTTTGGTGTTGAACAATTCCACAGAAATGCTTTTCTGCTTCGTCGGCATTTTCCTTGGTAATGCTTGAAATGAATTATTTATCTTTTTTTTTCCTTTTTTTTTTTTTTTTTTTTTTTGGGGGGGGGGGGGGGGGGGGGGGTGTGGCGGGGGTGTGGCGTTATGGAAAATGGATTTCCTCGGAAAACTTCTCTCTCTTTCACGTTTCAACCCAAAACGCTACACTATTTCATTTTTTATTTCTTTAAAATAAATTATTATTTAATGTTAAATAAATAATATACATGTTATATTATCTTTCTTAAAAAAATTATTTCACCCAACAATAAAATTTATTTATTTTAATAAAGAATCAACGACCGCACCAAACGACATTAGCATCAATTCAGCGAAGAAAAAAAAAATCACACCAAACATAAATTTCTAAATTCTATGAAAATCATTTTTTGAGGTTTTTATCTCTATGAAATTTAGTGACATAGTAATTTTTCCTTTTCGTAAAAATAGTGTGTACGCAAACATGTCCAAAAGTGTACTTGTGTAGCTGCAGTAGCGTTTCCTCTACTGGGGCAACTTAATTCCATCACAAAAATATAGCACTAAAGTGCATTTTTTTTCGATGGCCTCTCTTTGCACCAAACAAACACGAAATCGAGTGGAGCACAGAAAGAAACCTGGGAGGAGCAAGTTTGGTTCCCTTTCCACAGAAATCAACTTGCACAAACCTGTCCTAAATCATATTGGTAGTATTTCACTTTGGGTGGGCTCTCTCGGATTTTACCTGTGGTACCAAAAACGTCAATTTTTATCGAGTTTTGACACTAATTAACATGCATGGCCCAAACGATTGTCCTAGAATCGAATTTATTGTCAATTCCCAATCAAATTTTCCTGGCATCCCACGATATCCGGACCAATCAAGTGACCCACTTTGTTGACCAAGGGCTCATTGCAGAGGAACAGGGTCAGAGTATTAAAACCTGACACGTAAAACCAACCAACGTGGAAAGTTCAAACCGTGACACGTAGTCTATTTACGTGCCTTAAAGAAGCCCAACGACCCAGATCGTAAATGCTCTTAAATTTTCAAATGCCATGAGTCTGAATTTTAGGCAACTCTTTTAATAGGTTTATAAAAGGCCTTGCACTGTCCATTGACCAACGCCCAACCTCTTTCTCTATATCCACCATCTGTCAGGAATAACACTCTTTAAATCACGGCCGTTGGTTGAAACTTAGTGGGCCATCATACTTAGCAGTTGGTGTAGCCCACCGAATATAATAATATATAGTTGACAATTATAATATATTAAATTAGAAGGTTTTGGATTTGACTTTAATTTCTATTTTGACAAGAAATTACTTTCAAAATATATCCTTTTTCCAATTTTCATTAATATACGGCTCTCAGCTCCTCCATTTCCAACATATCTAAAATCCTATCTTTTCATTCATATCCGTTTATTAATATAGGTTTTTATGCCAGTAGATTGTTATATAGAATGTTATTTGTACTGGGGTATAGACATTTACACATCCATGGTTATGATCTAGCCGACCAGCGTAACTGAATTCCACTGGTATAAATACCAAATGACCCAAGTGCTCTCTCACCTTCTTCTAGTTTCACAATAATGATGATTCTAAAATTTTTTTCTGGGAATAGATTGGTAGCAATGAAGGCTTTGGTTGACCATAGAGAAATTTGTCCAGGATGGCAGAACCTTACACTGGCAAATGTAGATGATATCAGGACAATTAATTGCACGGCCCCCTCTGTGAAGCCAATGACTTGTGTATGTTTATGCTTCATTAATTAGCATTTAAATATCACTTAACTTCTTTTTTTAAATGAATACCGAGGATAGTTAAAAAGTTGAGGGGTGATGGATATAAGATAATAATATTGTAGATGAGACCTTTATTTTTTTAAGATTTGGATTTTATAGTGAGGATGAGTGTTCATTTCTCATATTCTTTTGATTCAAATTCTATCACCACTTGAGAAATTATGAAAGCTTTAAATGCTTATGAATTCAATTACATGAAACAAAAGAAAAGGAAATACATGGAACAACAAGGGCCTTCATTTACGTCAGAAGTTAGTTGGGAGACTATGTGATGCATTCAAGAGAAAGAGAAATTCATGTTGTGTATTGGATATCTTCTGGTTTTTCTGAGAGAACACACACGTGAAAAGAGGGCCCACACATATGAGAAGTTCGCAACAGAATCATGGGTCAAACCTTGGGTAGCTAGTTGAGAAATGGGGTTGCTAACCACATCGGCAACCCCTAGTTCTCAACAATTGTTCCCTTGGAATGAGCATTTGTTGTAGCCTGCCACTAATACAAACATTATTTACTGTTGGATTTATTCAAAGCATTTGCAGGGATTTTTGTGAGTGTATATACTTCGGGAGGTCTTGCTTTATAGATAATGGAAATTTAAAATCTCTACTCCTCATGTAGATCCATCCATAGAAATTCTGTTGGATTTAACATTGAACTCAAAATTGAAGGCTATGTTCATTTGGTTAAGCCTTTTTTTTTTAATTTTTTATTTGCTATCGAAGGGTTCCCTGCCCTTTGAGCTGGACTAATCCCTCTGAGCCCAGAGAGAGGCCGGGTAAACTCCCATGTAGCTCCAGTGTGGTAGTGTAATTTCAAACCTACAACCACCAGGTGCAAACCATGGTCCTAGGCCAACTGAGCTACCCCTTAGGGTTCATTTGGTTAAGCTTTAGAGTTGAGAATTTTCTGTTGATCCAACATACGTGCTATGCGAGTCTACCTATGGTCAATCCAACTACTATCGTACACACTATCCTTCATGAATGCCCCATGCCGAAATTTGACCTTGATCGAAACTGGAATCACTAGTACACTGATGGAAGAAAAAAGGAATAGAAAAACCAAATAAAAAAATCTAGACCTATAAATTAAGGTTGTTTAGGATTATCAGATGGACTAATCTTCGCAAGCACATCATTCATGTTTATCTTGTACACACTCATGAGGTAAAATCTCTTGGTCCAGGTCCATCCAGGTCTGAGTCCAAGTCCTAATTCAGGTCCATCCAGGTCTGAGTCCAAGTCCTAATTCAGTGTGGACCCGGCCCAAATCCCTCTCTAATTTCCTAACCAGACATGCAGCTTTGAAATTTCTTACTACAATTGAAATTTCAACAAAGCACATTAAAAGCATGAAACATTAGGCCTCAAACAAAAGTGGGGGTCATTTTGATCAAAACAAAATTATGAGGAAAAGGCAACAAGGTGGAAAAATCCATTCGGCAGATTTGAGATGGACATGGAGATGGAGATACCAACACAAGAAAGAGAAAACAAAGTAGTCGGAAATTTCAAGGGATTTTTGGCGGAAGGTCCGCGGTGCCAACCATGCCACGTGGCATTTCCAAGATCCAACCGGTTTGTGGCACGCCTACCCAAACAGTCCCATCCACGATTAGGATTTCGGTCTTTGACTTTCCCTCCTCTCTCTTTCTCTCTCTCTCTCCCCACGCCCGCATTTAGTTCCCTCCAAAATGCAGGTGCTCCTCAAGAGCACGCTGAAAATGTGCTTCCCTACTTCTCCTATCTTAGAAATTAGAAAAAATGTCAATCCAAAATCTTATGGGAAATGGTGCAACGACAAAAATTCATGTGGATGATTTATAAACAATGAGAATAAATGAGACAACATTAGGATATTTTTAAATTCGATTTTTTATAGAATATTATTGAAGAAACCATTGTAAAATTTCTAAACAAGAAAAAATCTTAAAAAAAAAAATTAATGTCAGTATTGAAAGTCAATTTTTATTGAGATCTTATCAATTGCTGCCACTTCTATTTTGGTGGTATTGCATTTATTTCATGCTAAAGTCTTTTTTTTTATTTTTTTTAACTATAACAATATATGATTAGTAAAATAAATCTCAATGATATTTGTTATATATTAAGACATAGACCAACTAAGAAAAGGACAGTACTCCACTTAAGATTAGCCCAACTAAAATCACCTCTGGGTATAGTCAAACCTTTTAAGTAATCCTATCTATAATAACTTTTTCAAGAATGTGTTGCTAGTCGAAATCATGTCATTTAATTAATCTTCATCTATTAGAGTGTTCTAAGATTGCATAATAGTTTGAGCATTACCTTTCTATAAGCTTTAGTCTTAAATTGACAAGGTTTTATGACATATTGTATATATAACTTTTAGGTCATGTTTTACAATGAAATCTATGAGAACTTTTTATCTATTTTCAATGAAGTCATGAAAACCCACGTTTGAAATTGATTTCCAGGTCTGACCATAATGATGCAAGTTCTTTTTAACTATAATTATTGAAATGCATTGATATCAATGTGAATTCCACAACTATATAAATTCGCAGTAAGAAATTCATATTCCATGGGCAATGAGGAATCCTCAAATTTGTGTAGTGTTCCTCACCTATTACCAAACATGCTGATGGTTTTCTCTTTAAACCGATCTGAAATGCCCGTGTGCACCCCTAGATGTTAAGTAGGTTCATGCCAACAAATGACATATGATGAAGGAATTATCTATACTAGTTTTTTTTAAATTAGACTAGACTTGTTCGATAGATTAGGTTCCATATATGGGAACTAATAGCTACATGCATCAATCAATTTGATTGGGATTGGTATATATTGGTCGAAGTTCAATATGAACTTAAAATTAGCAAAATGTGGTTGATATATATTTTTTTAATTTTATCACTTAATATCATGGTTAAGTCGGGTTTAACCAAGTGGTCAGACCGATTTAGGCGAATCACCCACTTTATTGAGATCATCCTTTTAGCCTTGGTGATCAAACCAACTTTATTAATCTTTATTTGTTAAAATCTCTTTTGGAATGGCAAAGTAGGTTGAGGGTTCATTTTGTATAGGCTTTAGCTTTCCACAAGATTTTAAGATAGATTATCCATGTAACACTAGTCCTCTATTTTAGATCTAGCCCAGTTGGTAGAGTTGGTTTAATCAAACATTATCTATTACTGTTTTTTTTTTAAGAAATATGGAGAAGATTGAGTGCTATTCTTATGTATACTTTAATTCTTTATTCGACAAGATTTATAATAGATTGTTTGTCTAACACCAACTCCCTATTTGAGGTTTGGCCTGAATAGTCATATTGGTATCATTAAACTTTATCAATGAAAATATTTTTCGGCAATATGAAGTAGGCTAATTATTAATTTTTGTATCGTTCAGATTCAAAATGATTTTTTATATTATTTATCTAAAAATAACCTTCCTCTATTTTTTAGGATTATATAGAGGCGCATAGCGAAAAATAATGTGTAGTTTTCTATACTAATATTTTTAAAAAATAGAGACTTGGCTATCTAGTTGGATTTGGTTCAATTGAAACCAATGCCTACTTGACTCAATGTGATTAAACCGATATATTGATCAAAATCCAGCATCAACCAATCGAAATCGATAAAAAGCAATAGTTAAAATGACCACCTTAATCGATTTAGATTAGTTTTTAGTTATTTTCATATCACCTTACATCATGGTTAAACCAGGTGGCCAAACCAATTTAGTGTGATCACCCACTTCACCTTGATTATCCTCCTGCCCGACTATTAAAATGCTAATATATATTGGATTTATTAGTACATTGGATAAAATATATGGTTGAGTTGTTGTGTGGATATTTCCCATGACACTTTGTGAGGATCGTCTAATGGGGCCCACTGGGTCCCCACAATCATGGGAGAGGTTTAGGATTGAAAGCCTGGATGTGACTCGTATGTGTACAAGATCTAAAGTCTATTAGATAATCTCAACCCCTTGAATCATAGCCCTTACTTTTAATGATTTTAGAAGGTACCAACGTTTTTAATTTTAATACAGTGTTCACAATATTTCCAAGATTGAAAGAACCATCAATCAAAAGGGCCTATAAAAGGGACCATTATGGGGATAATTGTTCATTTGTTCATATGCATCACAAATTAAACATACTATTGAAACTTCAAAGTTATATATAAAAGCCGAAGATAAATCTTCCACTTTTTTTATTTTACCAAATTCTTATAAATGGCTGACTGGACCCATTAAAATGTAAAAAGAAAAAAGAAAAATAAAAGAGAAAAGAGTTTTGCTCAACTGGACAACAAACCATGGGCCAAGGTGGAGCACAATTCACATACTCCCTAAACACATCAAACTCATCCCCAATCAATACTGATCCTCCTGTTGACTCCTACACCCTGACCCTAGTTAAAACCCAAAACATAAATAACCTCTAAACCCTAGTTTACTCAACCCAACCCTAGTCAACGCTCCCCCCTCTCTCTCTCCCACACACTTTCTCTCTCTCCATCAATTAAAATACAAATTCAACCCCCCACATACAAAAGTCAACTCTTCCTTTCCTTCCTCTTCAATTCCCCTCCACCTTCTCTTCTTCTTCTCCTCTCCTTTCCCCCAAAGATCCCATCTTTTTCCCCGTTACAATATGAGCTTCCGATTCTGACTTCCGTGTCGTCCGATACTCCTCCAATCCGAAATTCGGTTCTTCTTCATCCTCTTCTTCGTTTCTTATGGGTAACGGAATAGGAAAGCTCTCTCGCTGCTTCTCTGGAAGCAACGGCATCCGAGACCGCCACGACATCTCTGTGGTTCTATCTGGACCGTTGGATGAGGGACTAGGCCACTCCTTCTGCTACGTACGGCCAGATCCCTCTCGCCTCTCCTCCTCCAAGGTCCACCACTCCGACGACCCCACCACCGCCGCCACCACCACCTTCCGCTCCATCTCCGGCGCTTCCCTCGGCGCCAACACCGCCACCCCTCTCTCCACCGCCGACCCCTACTCCGACCGCTCCCCCGCTGCCTTCGAAAGCTCCAATTCCTTCGCGTCCATCCCCCTCCAGCCCGTCCCCCGCCTCAACTCCGGCCCTCTCCCGTCCACCCTCGCCGGAATCCCCTCCTCCGGCCCCATGGAGCGGGGCTTCATGTCCGGCCCCATCGAGCGCGGATTCATGTCCGGCCCCCTCGACCGTAGCATGTTCTCCGCCCCACTCGACCGGAGCTCCGACCAGTTTCCCCGGAGCTTGTCCCATGGGGCTAACGCGTTTCGCCACAAGCCCAAAAGGGGTTCTTTTATTGGCGCGATTAGGAAGGCGATATCACGGACAATCGGGCAGAGTTCGATGGTTGCTCCTGTGAAATTCGGGCTTTCGGCGAAGCAATTGAAGGAATTGGAGTCTATTGTAGGATCTGATAAGAATGGGGAGAATTTGACTATAAGTAGTACTTATTTGAGCAGTGATTTGAGTATGGACGACGAGTGTTCGATGGAATGCCAGAACCTACAGTGGGCGCAGGGGAAGGCAGGGGAAGATAGAGTTCATGTTGTTGTTTCAGAAGAACATGGGTGGGTTTTTGTTGGGATTTATGATGGGTTTAATGGCCCTGACGCACCTGATTATCTTCTCTCCAATCTCTACTCTGCTGTACATAAGGAGCTCAAGGGACTGCTATGGGAAGATAAGTTTGAATCTCCTCTCAATCAAACCATAGATTCTAATTCAGATGAACCCGTTTCAATTCAGACCCATGAGTTGATTCGGCCTGCGACAAGCAGTAGAAACATTGATCCCTGTTCTCAGTGTGTAAATACAGAGAATTACCCATTTGAAAGTGATCGGAATTGGAATTCGAAGAAGGTTCATGGAAAGAATTCGAAGAACAGGTTTAAAGGGGCAGCGAAGAAATGGGAGGAGAATCAGAGGCGGTGGAAGTGTGAATGGGATAGGGAGCGATTGGAGCTCGAGCGGAGATTGAAGGAGCAGATGAGTGGGTCGCAGGGTTCCGATCGAGTGGTTAACCATTCGGATGTTTTGAAGGCTCTGTCTCAGGCATTGAAGAAGACAGAGGAGGCCTATTTGGAAATTGCAGACAAGTTGGTTGTGGAAAACCCTGAATTGGCTTTGATGGGTTCCTGTGTTTTGGTTATGTTGATGAAGGGTGATGATGTTTATCTGATGAATGTGGGTGATAGCAGGGCAGTTTTGGCTCAGAAGGCGGATCCTGACCTTTGGGGATCGCTTGGAAAAGGTCATCAGGACTTGGAGAGGATCAACGAGGAGACATTACATGATCTTGAATCGTCCGATGTTGATCAACCTGATGAACTAAGTTTGACGACTATTCAACTCACTTTGGATCACAGCACTAGTGTAGAAGAGGTAACTGGCAACACTCAAATCAGTTCAATTAGAAAAGCTCCTCATCCTTACCTTCAAACAATTTCATTTTTGCTGTGATGATATGTACCCGATTGCATGTGCGAAATCAGAAACTGAAACAGGGGTGATACTTGATACTGTTTTTCTGCGTTTTCTTATCCAAATTAATGACCATGCTGATTGCTGATATTGATTTGAAGTGGAAAAATTGAAAGAACAGCATCTTACCTGATGCAGTTTTGATTTCGACTATGCCCCAATTGTATATTCAATTATTCATTGTGATGTATTCAAATTGATTGTGATACGGGGTACATCAAAATGCACCATTGAATGTACTGTTTTACATCCTTTGTTATCATAGAGAGATTCATATGCCTATATGGGATCTTACTAGCATAGCATAACATCTTGTTATTTGGATATCAGGAAGTGAGGAGAATCAAGAATGAGCATCAGGATGATGCTTGTGCCATTGTAAATGATCGTGTTAAAGGCTCATTGAAGGTCACAAGAGCTTTTGGTGCTGGGTTCCTCAAACAGGTATATGCATTGATTCAGTGGTCTTGGCTTCCAAGCTTGCATGGATATATTTATCGGGAAGAATATGCATGGATATATTTACTGCCTTTGACTTTGAGTGTCTATCATGGGATTGTGCCTACAAAGAAGTGCTCTTCATTGATAAACGCTTAGAGTAATTTATGGTTTCTCTCTCAGATGGCTTATACTCTTTATCGGCAATGATCCAGCCATCTAGGCCTTCTTGTACATGGAAGATGTCAATTGGTTAGGTATATATGTTTGGGAGAAACCCTTGCACAGCCTACCAAACCTTGCATGTGGGTGTTACCACTGGTGATCCTAACTACTTGTATGATGGACTCAATTGAAAATTGTCAACAAAATTTCCCAATTGAGTGATCCTTTAGTCACGTTTTGCCTTCATTGAATGTGGAGCATTTTTCTGTAATTTTTCTCTTGCATGTTACTTATCAAAACATGGTATTGTCTGATAGAGCAGAGATTAGAGCATGATCCATACCATGTTGATCTCTAAAAATTGGGTTTACATGTGCGTTGTATTTGTGTGTGTGTGTGTGTGTGTGTGTGTGTGAGAGAGAGAGAGAGAGAGAGAGAGAGCTGCTTGTTTTGTTAAGTGTTGGTATAACACGAGTGCCAAAATATTGTAAATCTTGTGTTTATGCTCAAGTGGTAATGCAATAAGCAAATCAGTATCAATTGAGAATATTATAAATTTTTTAATCATTAACAGAATATTACCAGTTTATCTCTGATCATTGGTACTGCGATCAGAGCCATTTTCATATAGTAAAGATACCAAGTTGGATATTGGGATAACATGCTTGATTACAGGCTTCAATTTCAGACAATTGTAATGACCCTGTTTCATTTTCTGCAGCCTAAATGGAATGATGCACTTTTAGAGATGTTCAGAATCGACTATGTTGGATCCTCTCCATACATCACATGCACACCATCTCTGTTTTACCACAGACTTGGTCCAAAGGATAGATTTTTGATACTGTCGTCTGATGGGCTTTATCAATATTTCACCAATGAAGAAGCGGTTGCCCAAGTTGAACTGTTTATCACATCATCACCAGATGGAGATCCCGCACAACATCTCATTGAAGAAGTCCTTTTCCGTGCAGCAAAGAAAGCAGGTGAGAACAAAATGCTAATTGTGGGGAAAACAGAGAAAAAAAAAATCTTAAAATGTCTCACTGTGGAAACATCCACTCTTTTATCTTATCATTTATTTTGCACCACGAACTCATTTAGGGCCAAAAGTTCACTTGGTGGCCCTTTCATGGACTAAAAGTTCCCCAAAGTTTTGTTCTGTTGGGCGTTGGATGGATGAACGTAGCTATCTGGTTCTTCCTCATTAAATGTGAATTGCTGACTGTAACTGTACATTTGCAAGCTATCAGTGGGTAGCTAGAATTATAAAATACAGGTGTTACTAGGTCATGGTCCATCACCACCACCAGATGAATGACCAAACTGCCAGAAGGTGGAACTTACATAAACCATCGTTCTAAAATAAATTGTTATTTCAATTGAGCAACACGTACTACTACATTGTGAGTGTAGCATGACAAACGCTTTACTTATTTTTTCAGGCATGGATTTTCATGAATTGCTTGAAATACCACATGGGGACCGGAGGCGATACCATGATGATGTTTCCATCATTGTTATTTCTTTGGAGGGAAGGATTTGGAGATCGTGTGTGTAAATAGAGCTTCAGATTTGTGAAAGTAAAATAGAGATCCACACAAAAGCCGGGCCTTTTCCGTTTTTTCTCCAGTTGCCTTTGTACTATAACAGATGATCTCTGGGAGAAAACATAGTGCCCATGTATCAGGTGATGAGGACTACTGTAAAGGTGCAAAAAGCTGCTTCAAGTTGATTTTAAACTATCATTTTGAAAATGTATTTTTCTAATAAATGGTTCTCTTTTGAAGGGTTCCATGATGCAATTTAGTTACTGTAAAAGCGACCCATTGGTCCCCCCTTCCCCCATATTTTGTAAGTCATGCTGAGGACCATATGGTCCCAATCCCCCCATTCTTCCATTGAGTTCCTTAATTATCAACGCCTTCCCAAATTTTGATAGAACCCTGTGAATGTGTTTCTACCCATTTTAGTTTAATATGTGAAGCGGAGTGCGCATTATTTTTTTAGGTGTTGTGATGAATATAACCCTTGTTACTTTCTTTCGACATTTCTTCAATCCAATTCTTGGATTGGAAAGTGAGCAACTTTCACTTAATTTGATACTACGAAGACTAACTTCTTTATATCCAAGGTGTAAGTACATTATGCATCAGCTATTGAGAAAGTGTAATGTGATGGAATCACTCCTTCAATAAAGTATGTGCTGGACATACCAAAACTTAAGTGTCTTTTAGCATATTAACTTTCACAGATTGTTACCTGGTCTTCTGCAAGTGCTGACTGCTGACATTGAATTGCTTGGAGAAGTGGCGAAATAGTATCCCAACTAATGAGATTCCATTTCCACCTGCTCCAACATTGAAGAGTGGATGGCCATGCACTGACGTCATGCCATTACTCTATCAAAAAAATCTTATTTGAGAGTGCTCTGTCTCAACATTTACACATGCATTCAATTCTGATTTAATAAAGAATTGATGCAGTTGGTGATGGTTTGGGTAGTAGTGACTTGATATTGATTGTTTAGGACTTGACCTTGGTGGGTGGTTGCTTCTGATGGAAACAGTAAGGATAGCTATTTGTTTATTTATGAAATTGAATCTTTGATGATATTATTTTGTAAACAGTTTGGCAAACCATGGTCCATGGAAGATTCAAGCAACAGAAAGTGGAAATGGTAACTGGAAATCCATTCGGTTCTTTTCTGGATGGCAATTAACTTGAATATTTTGGAAAATGAAACTTTACCATGCTTTTTCGGCATTGGGCGCTGCGTGGAAACTGTTAAAACATGATAGATATTATTATCCTGCTTTTACAGCTCAAAATCAGTTTTAGAGGTTAGTGCTGGTAATGATTTGGGGCTGCAAAGGAAGGAAAACAGTATCCCAACTATGTAGTTTTTTATTTTAAAACCACCTCAAATGCATAGAGGAATGGATAACCATTCTTTTTGCCAAAATATTCATGCTGGTTATGATTTCGGATGTCCCAAATGTATCATCTCTGCTCACGATATACCCGTCCTTTAAAAATTCCACACTACCCAGATTACTTCTACTAGTTGTTGAATGTGATAGAATGAACATAGCAGTTCTCATTGTTGGGTTAACTGACTGACTTGTTTTGAAGAAATGCACATATTCTGAAAACAATTTTCCCTGTAAGAAGAGCAAATACTTTCTCATGCTGTAAGCTGGATATGGGCCGTACCCTTTCTTCTTATAGGATCTTGACTTTTAACTCCTGTTTCCTTCACCGCACTGTGGGATTGTGGCTGCAAATAATTTAGCTGAATCGTGGGTCTGGATACTAGATATCAAGACTAGAAGGGAGTATTACTTACCTTTGGCACTGCATTGACATGCATACCTTTATCATCAGATGATGAACACACCCCAAATGGTAAGGTTTTATGTGCCAGGCTGCCTGCCATCGGCTAGGAAGAATGTTCCACCGTTTTTTTGGTTTTGTCATCATCGAAAACCTTTCGCAATGGATTCAGACCAATCACTAATTTTCTGCTTTCAAAGCCATCCCATCCGTTCTACTAATGTAAACACTTGCAACTGTCAAAATACCAATCCAAATACCTGCTCCAAAGTACATAAATTGATAAAATACACCCCTACTTTGCTGCAAGGAAACGAGTTTCTATATGTTGAGCCTTTGTTAGATTGAATGTGATTTTTCATTGCTTAGGTATCTTCTGACAATTTCACACTATATAGTCTGATTTAAGGCACAGACTAGTCGCGGTATCTTCAGATTTTACAATGAGAAACAACGAACTGAAGCACATTTATCTTTTACTTCACAACGTTCCTGGAGTTTAAGTCTGCTACAGTGCATAAAAAACTAAAAAGTAGCAATTGGATTGAATTTGCAATGCAAAGATATATGCCTACATGAGCTCCAACTACATCAAGATGAGTCCATTTGTAATATTACTGACAACCAGGTTCTTGTCATAGTTCATATCATACGATTATGATTTCATTCACGAACATACATATATTCTTAGGAGATAACTCCTATATGAACTTATGCTGTATTGGTCCTTATGACATAATTTTTTTTTATTTCATTGAAATTCAGATATAGAATTAGACTTGAGAGCCACAGCAATGAAGTTCCCCTTCGGAATAGTTTTTTTTTTTTTTTCCATTTTCTACCTTTTAAGGGTTAATTGCCTGCTGAATAAGGAATTGCCTTCTTATGAAATGGTCAAGTTAGAGGAAGTCATCACTTCAATTTAATTTGTTGAGGTCTTCTCATGACTTCAACATAGTTTGTTAAGCAATAGTGGCTGCTATACATAATGGAATCACGGGGTCTTATTCAAGGAATCCACCCACCCCTTGACAGTAAGCTATCAGTACATGGGTGATAGTCAAAAGAGCAATGGATTTGAACTTATATCCCTCACATGTGTGGTATAAATAAACATAAAAACAAACCTCAGTCATTCTTGGATTATTTTTGGCTTTTTAGGTTCCTAAAATGACCACCTCTTGCCTAACTTTTTGACCAGCAGATCTACCAGTGCCACCCAACTCGTAAAGTTCTTCCAGAATGAAACAGTTTGAGAAATGATCAGGCCTTGCCAGTGCCTATTAGCTGACTTAAAATATCAGACAAACATTATTAATTACTGTTCTATATTTTAAACTTTGATGGACTACTTGGAATGGGTAGGGCCAGAGCTCTCTCATTGAAGCTCCATTGACGCCAGGCAAGATGTTTTTTATTGAGGTTGTGCACAATTATTACTTGCTGGTTCATTAAAACAACTCCTTCCAATAAGAATCAAGTTAAGAGATAAATAATCAATTGACCCAGTGATGCATCAACGTGACTTTGAATTAACACATTGATGAAGTTCTTCAGTTTGTGGTGTGGAAATTGAATATGCTATGCTGTGGTCCATTGATGCTTCTGTTAATGGCTCTGATCAAGACTTAAGAGAGTGATGACAAACAGCTTTGTGGTGTGGAAAATGAGACTGCTACATAATTACCACGACGGGTCAAGATTCATCGTTGGTCAGAACTTTGGTGTTTTGTTTTCAACTTACCTGTAACTATGATTACCTGTAATTGGACAAACAACTGTAATGTAAGTGTAATTCAGGCCATCCAAACCCGTGAACCTTCATTTACATGTAAACCAAGTTACATGCATTCGTATTACAAAGTTACCAATGGCCAATGGACCCTTGAGAAATGAACCATTGTAATGTTGTCTGAAAGTATGGTCAGGGCAACGCTGTGAGCATTGAAGAATTTCTGTATATGCATTTGACCATCTCGTGAAAGACGACCAAGTTCTGTGAGGAAATCTCCATTTATGGATCATGTTTCAGTTTTAAGAAAGAAGTAACTCACTGAGAAACAGTGTCATTTTAAACAAGAGGTTTTTATCGCGGCCATTACAAGAGTCAGCATTGAGGGAGAATGTTAAGGATCACTTCCAAGCTGCAATTAATAGCTAGAAATTTTCAACTGGCAAGTTGATCCACACAGTTACATTTCAGATGTGATAGAAGGAACTTGCTATCACATCTAAAGTAACTAAAGCTATATTGGATTGAAAAATACAAGCCGCTTTAGATCTGATAATCTTTGTTTAAGAAGTTTGAATTAGAATTCTGAATAAATTTGAATTACTGGTTTCAATTAGTTTTTAATTAGGATTATATTTAGATAGGGTCTATTTTATCTCATAATCTCTTGTATAAGACGTGACGATTGTTTGTGAAATAAGCACATTGAATTCTAATAACATGTATGCAGTCTCTCAAAATTTCTGTTGTATATGCCTTTCTTTCTATGCAGTTTAAAATTGGCACAATTGCTTGATTGTGTGTATGGTTTATCTTAAAAAATGTAAAAGGTAAAATAACATCTCAATTATTATTATTTTTTTAAAAAAGTAACATTTCAATGAAATAACAGTTCAAAATTAAACTACACAGTTCACATGGTTCAACTAAGGGTCTGCGCGAGTGGTTTTGGTTGAATCACACTGCAACAAGTGCAGTTCAAGCTAAACCTACATTGTTTTTTCCTTAAGAAAAGTAAAATTAAGGAATAATTTTTTTGAAATAATCTGACCCAGGAAGAAGAGATAGGGCTTCAATGTTGTTGATGACTTGGGTTGAAATAATTCAACAAAATAACAAGGAGTTTATAACTAAAAAAGTGTAAATAGCAAACCCAATTGAATTATCAATCTTGATTCAAGACCAATGACCACCATTGTCAAGAGGATCTTCATCAAAAGCCTCCATGGATGATTCAGCTGAGACTGGAGTAAAAAATGACAGCTTCCTTTATAATCTCAACTGCACTTACTGGACTATCTGGGCTGAAGCATATGGATAAGAGTGTGACAATTGAACAATACTTGATGAGAGAGTAACAAGATATAACCAAGGTAGCAAATAGACTAATTGGGCTGAAGTATAAGCACAACCCATTTGGTTATCGGGCCTAATATGCAAATCGAAATGCAACCTACTGGCCTGTTAGTCAGCGATGGACGTCCTAATTGGAAAAATTAGCTCTTCTATGTTAAATGTGTCATGCTGTGTTGGTTCAGTCTGGTCTCTAGGGATATTTAGGCCCAGCAAAAATTAGGCACAAAGCACAGTTCTAAATTTCCTTGAAAGTCAGTAAAACTCAGTCAAGTTACTCGGATCCTTAGAAAAACTGATGAATTGGTGAGAAAATTGGTCCTAATGAGTTTTGGCCTGACTCTGGTTCACTCAATGTAAATGACACCCAAATTCAAGAATGCTTTGTTTAATAGACCAAAGTGCTGTCAAAGTTGGGGAGATTTTGTAAAGTTAATTATGTTTTATTTTTGTATTAAATTCAGAATGAACTTTGACTCGGTCGAGCTCACCGAGTCACTTTGACTCGGTCGAGCTCACCGAGTCAGGAATCCGTTCATCCCGCTATCTAACTGAGCCAAGCAGCGTTTCCAAATTTCCTAGTCTGGCATTTGTGCTGGGTCGGGGCAGGCCCAGCCCAGCCCAGCCCGGCAGCTGTGTTACCCTGGGTCAAAGCATGGTACTCACTTGTGTCTATAAGATTATAATATAATGAATGAATTGGTAGCTTTGGCCTATCTTACTTTGACTTTTAAGTCAATTTATTAACTATTCTTTGTTACTATTTTTTAATACCATAAGCTACATAAGGTTGGATAAAATAATGATATAAGCCCTGTAAACTACATAAAGATATGGTTTTCACCAAATCCCCACCTCCCACTAATTTTCAAACTGCAACATCAGCTCTTAATTAAAGCAACCTTTTCTGTCCTATGTAATAGCAATCTGTCCCTACATAGCCTTTCTTTTCCAGATTCTCTGTGACCATATACATGGTCCAAAAGGCAACATTAATTAAACCATCCAGCTCCAAATTGATCTCTGAAAAGTCTTTTTCTTCTCCGGGTGCATAGTGCATTTGTCACTCAATTGGTAAGTGGATTAGGTCCAAATTAGAGTGGGTTAGGTTGCATTGATCACCACTATGGTTCTTTCTAAATCACATTTAACTCTCTAATGATTATTTTTTAATCAATTCTACACTCTTGCTGTGTGTCTCTTAGCTACATTGCTATTCTATTGGAATCAATCATGGTCATGCCAGCATTTTGGTCCTGCTCCCAATTCAATGCTAAACAAGTCTCTTTCAAATTGATTGACCACTTTCATAAAAGATAAAATTGACAAGCTGTAGCTGGTCCATTATTCCTTTCCTACGATTGACTCTGTAGCAGGCTGAGAATCTTTGCCAAATTTATCCCATCCTTTTCTATTTCATGTGACTATAGTGCAATCTATCCCAAGACTTTGCCCAAGATAGACTCAAATCACAAAACAAAATTCATATAACTAACCTTAACTAGTTGAGACACTCTTACCAAAAAAAAAAAAAAACCATTAGTTGAGACAAGATTTTAATGATGATGATTACCATGATGAATTTCATAAACCAAGGGTGGCAAATCATTTCTTATGAGAGTGAAGAGATTTTTAAGGTGGTTGTTGATCTCCGCCTTTGATCCTGGTTTGCTAATCCTTTCAACATAAGTGCAATTCTTACAAATCTATAAAATTCAATATAAACTAAGCAGACAGGTCTATAATTGTTATGATGATTTTTTTTTTAATTTGGTACCCCAACCAGGCCGGGGGCTGTAATCTGTTCATCTTTTTAAGGCTTTTTTTAATAGTGACCTAAGACACCCAAGGTTAATGCCTACTAGCCATCCGAAAGATATATATTACAAAAGGCCATGAAGCTGAAGTCCAAAGCATGTGCTCCTAGGCCTGGATCCACATCTAAAAAATTGGAAATGTCTTAACTAATGCAGACATCATCGGCTTACATCAACATTTAAAAAATTGGAAATGTCTCTACCAATGCAAACATTACATTCTAGTATATTGGATTAGCTCTCCTAAGTAGTAGTTTATTTCCATAGTTTGTTTAAGTGTGATACATTTAACTTTTGATATTCTTGTAGACCATGGGTGTTTTATAGGCATGCATACATCCATCACACATGACATAAGAGTAGTGAAGGATAAAAAATGGGGATCTACAAGAGACCTTAAAATACCCACTTTGACATGAAATATGCTTTCCTCCCTAGGTGCAATCCTCTGTCGAGTAAAAAATTTATTTTTATATGTTGATTAATCCAAAGTGTATATTAATTGAAGTGGACTTTGGACCTTAATCTATTCAATAGGGAGATGGGGCCTACATAAATCCATCCCCATGAAAACTCATGTGGAATATTAAACATTGGAGTTTCACTATAAACATGTAGCATTGATTAGATCTAGCTGATGACTTCCCATTTATCAACTAGGTTAGCAATGTTAATTCAAAAGTTAAAATGGTCAATTTAAACACTGCTTTTTATCCGATTAGACTCAGATTAGGTGGGCAGGTTAGAAAATAATCTATTAGGCTTAGGTCAAATTGGGTTGAGATTATAAACCCAGTCCATTCATTAATCAAGTCAGAACTTCAAACCTTAGTTCCAACTTGGAATAAAATGAATCAACCCGAAGTTTGAATCTCCAGATCATGTTCAACTCAGCCTGGCGGGTCTGGTCAAAAATTGCCAGCCTTACATTTGGAATAAATTAAATCCGTCACTGATTTGTTCAATCGTTTTGAACTTGGGTCAAACTAGAAAGACCCTGACTGGTAGAGGGACAATGTAGCAAGTAGACATGGAGTATCCAAGGGTGAAGAATGTTTAAAATTGTGGTGTGTAAATATAGATAGTATTATAGTATGTACTATGTAGTACAAGTAGAGCTTTTATTGAGCAGAGGAAACCCCATGTGAGCCTCGTTATGGTGGACTATTGGACCCTAATGCTTGTCATTTTCAAGGCAAGGTTCCAAAATCTAAATCCAACTCAAAAGAGCACCTAATCTTTTATTTGGGATCTTCATATCCTTATCTAGTCACTGGATCAAATCAATATTTTGTACATGTCAATGCACACATTTTCTAGTTAGGTGATGCAAAAGGAGAAATGACCCTTGAAGAATCTTTGGTTTCCTAATTAAAAAGAAGAGATTAGTATACACATTCAGACAAATAGAGAGAGAGAGAGAGATTACCCACAGTGAAGCAGGTCTAGCACTTTAAATGGGTGAAGGCCCCCACCCCATAAGACATTAATTTGTGTTTCATGAATCCACCGACCTAGGATAGTTTGTTGGCTGTGGGCCTTCTGGCATGAATAAAAGATTGGACAGTTGGGTTTTTTTTTCATTTTTTATGTTTTGGCCGTTGAGACTTATTAATGTTAGTCTTCACAAAAATGAAAAAATGAATTTCCCCCTCTGAGGATGGATTTCTGTATTAATATTTCCTTTAAAACAAGTAAAATGCACTGTTTTTGGGCTTTTTATTTTGTGATGGAAAGAAAATTAAAATTTAATGGAGATTAGGACTCGTTTGTGCAATGAGTCATTCAGCGCTTGTCAGAATTGTGTTTCTACATAAAAGAGAAATCTTGTTAGTTGTATCCCTTTTTCTCACTTACGAAATCAAAATCCTCTTTTACCAAGGAACTTTATTTCCTTTTTTTTTATTTTTGTAAACAAAATTTGTCACACCAAACAACAAAATGATGGACCGAATGAAAAGTTAAAAGAATTTTTCTCAATATCATGAAATCCTTTCACTGTACAAATGCACCATTAAAAGGGGATTTTCCATTTTGCATAAGTATTATACAAATGATCCCAACCTTAACTCAGCCTATTTATAAATTATTATGTTGGAAATGCCAACCCAAATCCTGAATTCTCAAACTGGGTTGGCGGGCTGAAGAAAAATGAGTTGGTGCTCTAGATCGAATTTGGGCTGGGTTGGCATGTCAAGTAGCATGTATGGACTCACTCACCTCAGGACCAAACCAAACTTTTGAGAAAATTTCTCAAAATTTAAAATTACTGGATAGAGTTTGGGTCAGGTTGCCAGGTCAAGCTTGAATTTCCACCTCTAATGCGCTTGTTCTCTTGTCCTTCATATTGCAACAAAATAAAAAAGAAGAAAATTGGGCTTAATTGCAAAGTTATGTGCTTTGGACTGATAGTTTCCCGAGTTGGTTATATGGGAAGATTAGTCTTATGCAGTTGATCAATAAAATTGGGGGACATTCATGCGCATCCATCCCTCACCCTATGGTGAGGGACACTTATGTGGCTTTCCCTTTTTGCATATAAACATTCTTTTTCTGCATATAACCATATATGACTTTTCCTTTTTTGCACTTGAATATTTCCAATTATGCAAGTGTCTCTCACCTTACGGTGAGGGATGGATGCTCATGAATATTCTCCAATAAAAATACACTTTTTTAACTGAACGAAACCTATTTTATTTATGTAGAATCCACCTTGGTATGATTGAGCTTACTGATCACACAAGCACCTCTATATAGAATTAGTCCAAATTTTACTTTAATTGGTGTGAGTATGGAAATCGAGGTGTTGCTCCAACCTCGTCGCTCACCCAAATGACTATGAATTGACCCTAGTATCCACTAACTCCTTGCATGCATTAGTTCTTACTTACCACGTATGTGGGTTCTCTCTTCTCATATGTGTGAGTTCGACTCCTGATATATACTGCTTCTCCTTATATGCGTGCGCTTCTCTCCGGTCTTAACCCTTAGCTGAGGAAAAAAAAAAGTATGAGTGTGAAACCATTGCATAAATCTTATGCACAATCAATTTAATGGTGCCCGGTACTCTTTGTCAAGGAGACAATTTCATATCAATGAGTGGATGAGAGCGGATTTATCATATAAAGATAAACCCCACATAAGATTATCAAAGTTTTTTTAGAGCTGTCAGCACTTTAATGACATTATCAGGGGGACATTTATCACCTAAATAATGAAAAAAATATGGTTCACTAGTTGGGCTTTTTTCTTTTTAGTCTTAGGTAAAATCTTGTTGTGGTTTCCACATGTAGGAAGTAGGAACCGTCCGATCCAGCGTTCTTTTTCACTTTCCATGGAAAATTACTTCCTGAAGAGGCAAAGAAAAGAGCACTGGAAAAATACAAGGAAAGCAAGACAAAATGTTAGGCAGGGTCGTTGGCTTCTAATTTCATGGAAAATGTACCTGAATTTCCTTGATCGTACCTCTTTCCTGACAAATTCAACGACGCCCGGCCCACGGGAAAACGGGAAAAGAAGTTGCATGGAAATCTCCTCCTACTTTCCACGGAAAAGGGAGGGGAAAAAGACAAATCATCAGCCCCTATCACTCTTAGCTGATGTTTTCTGGGAAAATGATCCATCCATGATGCCTGCTGTCAGTGCGGTGCTGACGGTAGCTAGAATCTTAATTATCTTGTGTGGGCCCCACCTTAAAGTGACGGGTCTGGCCTTTTCACGTGGGACGGCCCCATTCAAACCATCTCAAAAACTGCCAGATGGATATAATTGTGTTTAATTAAAACACGATCATATTTCACCATGTCTATGGTTTTAGATAAGCCTGTATGTGCAAGGTGGGAAGTATTGGTGTGTTTTCATAAATGTGTTTTTTTTTTAACCCAGCTTTGGGGGCAGGGAACCAAGCCCTCTGGTGAGGGAAGAAGACTTCGGGTGAGGTAGGTATGATTCTCGGATGAGGGAAGGTGCATGTCCAAATTCAAATTCAGGACAGGTAGGTAAGAACTCACAACTCATATCGCTTGACTGTATGATATTGCATATCAAATAGTGCGAGTTTGCGAATTTTTAACTCATGTGAAATAGCGCAAAAGTTTTCTTGTTGTTGGGTTGACAAGGGAATATATCAATTCGATACTGCATAGTTTATAATCTTATGCGATATTGCCCTGTCAATGGTCTATTAAAATCGCACGAGTACTTTTGGAGAATCTTTAAAGCTTTGTTTTGGAGACGAGGTTATTAATGACTAAAAATTACCATACAACCAAAACCCCCTTTATGTGGGAATCGAGGGCTGGCCTTGTAGATAAGGTGCCTTATCCGATAGTTCCCACCAAATTTCAAACCCTAATGGGAGGCCTTTACTTCGTTTGTCTTAACCATTGGGCCAAAAAAAAAATTTATTTTTTCCGATTTAGTTAGTGGTTTAAATCTCTATGTTTGTCTAAGTCCAACGTTTAGTTGTGTTTTTAACCATAAAAGAGTTTTTTTTTTTTTCATTCTTTCTTTCTTGGGTGAATAACGATAAGAGAGTTGAAATTTAAAAGTGTGAATATGTGTTTGTAAAGCAGCATTGATTAGGAGTATGTTTTTCATGTGATCTTGACTTGCTACCATCCATCATCTATCTACTGAAGTGGACTGCGGATTTGGTGGAGAGATTCCAAATCAAAGTGCTAGAACCATGCTACATGCCTACCATCACATCATAACGCACACCACCCACATCAAATCCTAACAGATGAAGGGCCCTGATCATCAAAAAGGCTGGCCCATCTGCAGTTGAAGCTCCATGCCCCCAAATGAAATAGTTGATCTCCCAAGTCCCTAACTACTAAACTGCGCACTAAAACTGTGCCCCTTTTTATTTTATGTTTTTGAGCCCCTTTTTGTTTATATACATTGATGTAGTGAGATTCTCTCGAGGACTTCTTGCTCAAATCTCACCTACTGTTTTTTTATGTTTGTTTCTAAATTCTCACTCGACAACAAAGAGTCATCAAAGTCAACACCAACTTAGAGTAACTTTAAGCGAGGAAAAATCAAATGGAAGCCTTATAAATTTTTATAATGGTTCTTCAAGTTTGTTGCATATTGAATGGGGTTTTCTTAAAGACCCTTTATCTTTGCCGTATTTATGAAAAAACTCTCACCTTGCATCCTTGAATAACATTTCTTGAGTTCTATCATTTCCTACTATTATTTGATGAAGTAAAAGACAAAAAAAAAAAGCCCTTTTAATCAAATTGAAAATCTAGACTAGATCAACCCTTGTGCCTAATTTAAGTCCCAACTTATCCAATTTGTCTTAAGTCCCAATCCTCCCAATTAGGCAAAAGAATTAGACTGACACAAGTTTTAAGTACTTAGGTCGACCTGAACACAAGAGTTCGTTTTTTTTTTCTTTTCTCTTTTTAAGATGAGTGGTCAATTTGTAGAAAAAAGGCACTACCACACATAGTTAGGAAACGTAAAACTCAAAAGGCTTGTTTGTTTGCTTAAAACACGTAAAAATTGAATTTATAAAAACTCATGTCATAAGTAGGGGTGAAAACTGGGTGGTGCCCGGCTGGTCCAGCTGTGTTGGCCTGTGAAAATCACGCCTCTCCGTGCCCAGGTTGGTTGGGGGCAGGCTCATCACGGCCCACGACACGACTTAGGTACCAAGATGGGCCGGGTCGTGCTGCCTACGGGCAGGCTTATATGCCTCTCCTAATTCTTTTTATTTTTTTTTTTTAACTTTTTATATAAATAGAATGAGACTTTATGGACTTTTAGGGCTCTCAACTTGAAAAAAAGCTCAAACTATTAGAATAAATGCACAAACATAAAGTTTTATTTATATAAAACTTAAAAGCCCAGCACGACACATGACCGCCTGGCGTATCACGACCCATGTTGCTGGCCATACCAAGCCACAAACAGAAAATTTTCGTGCTGGGTCGTGCCGTGCCTGGGCGGCCTGACCCAGTTTTCACCTCTAGCCATAAGTAGTTAAAAATGAAGACCAAAGATAACTATACAAAAATGACCATAAAATCTCCAATACAATTGAATCAAGAAAAGATGATAAATGAATACCTAATCATTACTCTAGTAAATCAAATATAATGAAAGTAAGATCGCATCTACGTCACTACCCCACTCACTTCATTTCATTAACACTTTGTCTCATAGTCCTTTGATGGAGCTCATTTGATTATGAATTTGTATGTTTTCAATTCCTGTATAGTCTAATGAAAATATATAGGCACTTAAAGGGTACTTTGTTTAACAACTCTACTAATAGAGTCAAGTGAAATAAAACCCCAATTTTTTTTAAAAAAAAGTCACATAAAAATTACTTTAATTCAAAATTCCTGCATATTTTTCAAAAAAAGTAAAAAAAAAACATCATTTCTCTACTAAAAAATAAAAAAACTCACCATTTCTGTATAAAAAATAAAAAAAAATTATATATAAAATAATTAAAAATAAAATACCATTATAACTCACTTATATTTTATTATTTCTTCAAAATAATCTTTACTTCACTATATTATACTAACAATGGCTTTTTTACGGTAAGACCGTAGAGAGGTTTTAAGAAATTTGAAAAGTCCAGGGGCCTTTTTGAATTAAGGAAAAGTTTTAGGTGGTCTTACAAAATCCCCTCTTTATTTATAAAGAAAACCCATTTCTGAATCTTAACCACCAATCCAAACTATAGTTTTCCAACCAGTAATGGAGCTTCTCCGACCAACACCTCCTCCCCAACCCGCCGGAAACTACTTCGGCGAGCCGTCTCTGGCCAATTTCAGACACGGGTTTGATTGGGGAAATCAAATGGCAGCGACCCATATGCCAGAAATTGCAGAGGAGGCTACAGAGAGAGTGCACGTGGCGGTTGGCAAATCGGTGGAGAGAAGTGTTGGGTTGCTTTATTGGACTTTCAGTCACTTTGGTGTCCGGGAAATTGCTCTGGTTCATGTTCATCAGCCTTCTCCCACGATTCCTACCCTCTGTGAGTTCTCTTGAGATTGTGATTTTTTTTTCTCAAATGGGCCGCTTTCTCTGAGTTTTTCTGAGATCTTCCCCAAAATGGGTTCTGTTTTTACTTGAAGATTCTCGCAATATAACCTCTGTTGTTCTTTTCTTTTTAGTTTCTGATACTAAAGTTTTGATCTTTTGCAGGTTTTCTATTATAGTTTCTCCTTATTCTTGTAATCTTTTATCTTGTTTGTGGGGCTGATTCTTCTATCCATTTTTAGTTTGTTTGGCAAAAAGTTTCTAATTCTCTTAAACGGCTCAGTGTCTTTTCTCGTTTCATCATCAGCATCATCTTCTTCTTCTTCTTTTATATAAATAATCTATGAAAATCCTTACCTCTGTTTCTAAAATCTCTTAAATGCCTCATTGTCTTTTCTTTTCTTATTATTATTTTTTTTTTATAAACTATCTATTAGAATATCCTTTCCCTATCAGAATATCCTTTCCCCATTTTTCCCTGGCTTGGGTCATTCTATAATAGTAGGATGAGATTTACTTATTTTGGCTTTTCTCCATGTGAAGGCCTTTTATTTATTTTTTCTTTTTTCAGTTATTGTAAATTCTCATATATTTTGCTTATGGGGTAATTTTTCTTGTATTTTGTTAGGCTTACAAAATTTATCCTCTTAAGTTGTTCTGATTTTACCCTTTTCATATTTTTATTATGGATATTCTGTTGTGCTTCTTGTTTTTCATTTTCTATTATTATTAACAAACTTTTAGTTGTAAGATAAGGCAGAAAAATGTTACTTTTTCAACACCGGGCGGTTGATTGTTCTGAGTTTTCTTTCTTCAATTTATTTGTACCCTTATTTTCTATAAATATCACATTGTTTAATATGCTTAATAGCAACTCATTCTCAGTTATTTTCCATCTTGTTTCATCATCTCTCTGCTATGGTTATATATATGGTGACCGGAATTATTAATTTTGGCAGTAGGAAAACTTCCGGCAAGTCAAGCGAATGAGGAAATGGTGTCTGCCCATCGAAGAGAGGAGATGGAGCAAACAAAGAAAATTCTGTTTAATTACCTGAGCATTTGCTACAGAGCTAAGGTTGTTGTCTGTAAGGATTTTTTATGGAATAATTTTTGCGAAGCATCTATTTTTTATTTTTTTTATTATAGGCTTAATCAGCTCCATCATTTACTGATTTTTTTTCCAAGTGAACAACTGCTTGATTTTGGCAATCAATGAATTTTACTCAATGTCATGATATTTCATTTAACCAACTTTTTTTTTCTTCTCATGGTTCAAGCTCAGGGTGTTGTTAGTATCTTCTACTTATAAGAAATTAATCAACAATGTATCGATAATTGGTTAATCATCTTTCAATTTTTTTGCAGTTCCCTTCTTTTGAACTTGTGTGTTATGCAAATACATCTGTGTTAATAGTTTACAGATGTGTCAGATCTCATTGTACTAGAATAATGCCCAGAGACTAGAAAGAGCATTGTGAAAGCAGATATTTAGGATTGTGAAGATAACTGAGCTATCAAACTCAGAAGTCTTACAATTAAAACTATGGGATAGAGCATTAAAGCAATTTTTAAGATAACTCTTAACATATTCTAGAATTAATTTCTGGTTTTTCCTGTGTAATGTTACTCTAATCTGCAACCTCATGGCTGCGACAAACTGCGCTGGCTTTATGCCAGGTGTATCATACTAGAAGCAATTTTTCTACTGAGGAAGGCTCATGGAAAAGTTTGTAGAGATGAAACATTTATGATTTAGAAAAACTTACAACAGGGAACTAAAGCAGTTAGTTGGTACTTGGCAGACATTAAAGAGAAAGATGCATCCACAATAATTATTTTGTGATGCAGTCTGGGACTAGCTTTCCTAGTCAGATCACAACACAAAGCAAGAAAACACATTCTTTTTCTTGTTCATCTCTCTCTCTCTCTCCCCCCCACCCTGTCTGTTTTGGTTTGTAGGGGGTGGGGGTGGCGGGGTTGGGGTGTTGTATAAACTTCAGATTGGCTTCTACTGGCCATATCAATTACCACCCACATTCAACAGAAGAAAAAAAAATGTTGTTGATTATTATTTCAATGATAAGCTATAATGCAAAGATATGGCTAGGACACGCCATAGATACGGTAGGGACACGGATTTTACACATAAAAAGTGAAGTATCGGATACGATATGACACAATATGTTGCCACTTTTGAAGTATCCTTGCATCATAGATGATAAGGGATATGGCAACATGGTTTGAATTTCATGGTAACTACTATTGATTGATATCTTGATCCACTTACATTTTATCGCTTTCTTTTTACTAGTGCGGTTGCCAGGATGTGATTGTTAATATCAGGTCCTGATTGCGCAACAGCTAGAAAATACATTTGGTATATTAAGTGACTCAAAAAGCTTTGATTACGTAGCTGGTGGTATGATAGTTACCATTCAAATAAAAAAAGAAGGTTGGTGGTGATATGCAAATTGAAAAATGTTACTCTAATTAATTCACAACACACCCACCTAGGAGTTGGTGGAGTGGCATAAGGCGTGGGTTTCCTCCACGCATCTTGTGTCCGAGACTGCCCCAAATTTGCCCAGTATGTCTTTGTGTGGGTTTGGCGGGCGCCTCCCGGGAGATCAGTACCGTTGGGTCAAAGACCTCAGGGATACCCACGTCATAAAATAAAATAAAATAAATAAATCACAACACATGCTGCATGCCATTCTAGTTGATCCAAACTATGGGTTTCATTACAATCATTTATAGATTAAAAGCTACAATAATTATCCTTATTTGATTTCGTCTATAGTGGTTCACCAATTGGATGGGTAAGATTGTCCAGTCTATATTTCTTTTAATTATATTCTATCCAAAATGTAGCACATGGTTTGGATGATCCTGATGCACATATGCATGTCATGTACAAGGTGGATGAGTTGACTTAATGTTAAGCTTGGTGGAAGACATACATAGGTGCTGCATTTGTATGCTCTGGCAACATGTCCATCTGATATTAATGGCTTAAACCATTCACTTACGAACTTGTAATATGTTCTATTAGTTATAGAAAACATAAAATGGAAACTAATACATTTGGCAGTCGGTGTATGCATCTCTATTCAGTTCTTAAACTGTTATATAATCCATGGTGTTTTATTTTTGGTAGTAGCACTAGCATCAACTGATTGAAGCCTCTTTACAGGTAAAAGCAAGTATAGTTTTGATCGAAAATGGACAAGTTCAGAAAGGAATTGTAGATCTTGTAAGCAGATTCCATATAAGGAAGCTTGTTATGGGAGCAGCACCGGATACGTAAGTGCTTATCCGTGAACCAACATTTCCGAATTTTGATTTTAATTGTCAAAGTGTGGACTAATTGAACTTAGTAACCAAGTGCACATATCCCTCAGATACTTAGAATATCCTGTGACCTTTTGATATATAACAAATACCTAAGGGCCCATTTGGCATCGCTCTCTTGTTGTTCCCAATTTTTTACTCAGATCCGGTTGTGTTGAGATCTGGTTGTGCCAAGACTATACTCTCCAGAACTTATTTGGCAACAATATATTAAATTGTTTTGTTGAGAATATGCTGTACAGAACTTGTTTGGTAACATTATAAAAGTTTGGTTCCAACAAATGGAAGCAAGAGAATTATAGGGTGTACAATGTGGGACCCACCTTTTATTATTTGTGGCACTATATTATTATCGTATATGGGACCCACCTTTTATTATTTGTGGCACTATATTATTATCGTATATGGGACCCACTTGTAAAATTATAACGTGGTACCACCTTTAAAATTAGAACATGGGGTTCATATTCATAGGATTTACAATATGGGCCCACTTTTTAGGAATTATAATGTGGGGCCATCTTTTGTGAATTTAAATATGGGACCTACCTTTAGAAATTACAACATCATACACCTTTAGAAATTAGAATATGGACCCACATTCATAGGATTTACAATATGGGTCTACCTTTTGTGATCATGACCATGTGACCCACATTTAGGAATAACAAAGTGGAGACACATTTTTTGTGATTGTGGACACAGGACATGACCCACCTTTAGAAATCACAATGTGGCGCCCACCTTTAGAAATTAGAATGTTGGGGGCACATTCATAGGGTTTACAATATGGGCCCACTTTTATAGAAAATATAATGTGGGGCCATCTTTTGATTGATTGTGAATACATGACCCACTTTTAAAAATTACAAGTGGTACCCACCTTTAGAACTTAGAACATGGGGTCATATTCATAGGATTCACAATGTGGGCTTGCATTCATAGGATACAATGTGGCTCCACCACTTGCGATTGTGACCATATATGACCGGCCTTTAAGAATTATAAAGTGGGGCCAACTCTTTCTTTTGTGATTGTAGACACGGGACCCACATTTAGAAATTACAACATGATGCCCACGTTTAAAAATTAGAACATAGGGCCTTATAATGTTGTCCCACCATTATAGGAATTATAATATGGGCCCATCTTTTGTAATTGTGACCATGTGGCCCACCTTTAGGAATTACAAAGTGGGGCCACCTTCTTTGGGATTGTGAACATGGGGCCTACCTGTAGGATAAGCGAGAGGATTTGAAATCTTTAAATGGCCTCTTTAAAAGGCAACAGATAAGAGATAAGTAGTTGTTTCTTAAAAAAAATAATATTTTTTTGTTCCAACTTTCTTATGCTAGTGGGTTAAGATTTTGGAGTTCCTTCCAGTGAGAACAATATTGGGAACAATCATTTACACTAACCAAACATGCTTTTCATAGCTTTATCTTGTGGGAACATGGGAACATCTGAATGGCACAATGCCAAACACCCTAAGCTACTAAATATGAGAATTGACAACTTCGCTCCCTGGTTTTGTGGGCATTCTGCTTTCTATGAAATAAAAGACTCTGAAATCCATGGTTGTTCGTTTTAATAAGTGCCCAGAACCAATGCCTCTTTGGCATGTGCTTCACTTCCAGAAGAGCGTGGAACATGCAGAGATAGCAGTGGGCTAATACTCATTAGACTCACTGGTATGGGGCAGGGGCAGAGAGAGGAGGGAAAAAAGGAAGGGGGGGTGGGATGTTAAAATTTCAGAAAACCCCTTAGATTTTGAGCAAACTATATTCGGTTTTTTCCCCCCCACCCAAAAGGAAATTTTCCTGGGTCCACCCCGATAGACTCGCTTTACGAGTGGGGCTAATAATTGTTGCAAGCAGTCTCAATAGTTTGCTCAAGGTGGTTCTTGATCTCTTTCTTTTCATTTTTCCTATTATTTTTCAGGGATTGGTTGGGCAAACATACTAATATTCAGGCTCATTAAAAATTTAAATCCATTTATCGTGCTGCAAGAGCCTTAACTTCGATAATCATAGACAGTTTGGGGATGCTTCAATGGTAAAAATTCAAATCCTGAGGCAAGGCCCAGGAATAAGGCTCGGTCCCTGCTTAAAATAGGTCTGGTTTAGGCAATGTTGTAAAGCACTATGTGGAGGCTCCACATATTTTTAATGGAATATACCAACAGCAGGTAATTAAAATGAACTGAAAGCACAAATTTCTGTCAGAGCTTGGTTTGGTTATTTAATTCTATGTGAGAAGATGCAGTCTTTAGAAAATTATGGGGCTGTACCTTTCATTATTTACAGGAAGTGTTAGTTCTGATGGGAAGTCCCACATCCCACATCACCTTAGTAGTAGGCTGGACATGTCTTAATATACCTGTATGGCCTTCCACCCATCAGCTTAAGCTTTTGGGTTGGTACATGGTTTATTACATGGTATTAGAGCAGGTTCAGATCCCGTTGTTCTTGTGTAGCCCACGTGGCCGTCGTTCTTGTGTAGCCCACGTGATAGGCCCGTCCATGAAATTTGTTGGGCCTGCACGTGAGGGGGAGTGTTGGGAAGTCCCACATCTCACATCACCTTAGTAATGGGCTTGACATGTCTTAATATACCCATATGGGCCTTCCACCCATCAGCTTAAGCTTTTGGGTTGGTACATGGTTTATTACAAGTTCTAAAATGTACATAATATAAGGAAATACGAATCATTCCTTTTTGAAAAGTATAGAGTTTCATGTAATATAAGTCACAATTGAGTCGTCTTTGGTGCTGGTTTCATGGTATTGGTCTATTTATCTGGAGAGAAAAAAAAAGTTGAGCATTCAATACTAGGAAAGAGAATCTTTGGTAAAATATATTTAATGGACCATTGTTCTGAAAAGGTTTTTTTTTTTTTTTTGGTTTGTGAGGGGTGGGGGGGAGAGCGAGAGGGGTATATATCTCCTTAAGATCTTTGGAGGAGTGTTGCAGGATTTATTCCCTTTCCTTGATTTTCTTTCAATCATGTACTACTGTCTTTCAAGGCTGTTCTTATTGCTTTTTTTTTTTTTTTTTTGATTTAATGAATCAGTTACCATTTGGGGAAACAAAAGCTGCAACAAGAGCTACTCTTATGTTGGTTAATATGAATGCATTGCTGCCTTTGACAAATAAAATATTTACATCGAAATGCATGGAACTAGAAGCTTCTAGAAATTATAAAATTTATACGGCCTGATGTTTAGATAGAACTGAACAAAATGTCTGGAAGTGCAGTTCCGGGTCTGTGAAGTGTGGGAAGCAGAATGTATCCAACATGGGTACCTTTTCCATTTAAAATGTGCAAGATATGGACAAGAGCTTTGATGGTGATCTGAATAGATTGGAATGGAGAAACGAAATTTCATGTAGTTGACCCAAACAGAATTGGTACAAGGCTTTGGTGAATGGTGATGATGATGATGTTGATGGACAAGAGCTTGTAGCACAGTTGGAGGGTGCTCAGTGTCACAACCAGTAACCACAAAGGTTGCATGTTCGAGTCATGTTATCATTCAAAAAGAAAAAAAAAGGGAGAAAGGAAGAAAGAAAAAGATTCAAATTTTCTTTAGGAAGGGACTTCTTGATATCAAATGTTCCAGCAGTTTACATAACCCAAGAAATTTCCTTATGAAACATTCATGTCCTCACTAATGACTATACTAGTCAGTCTATTTTACTTTTAATTTTCACTTCAATGAATCATTCTATTTCTTTTATTATAGTTGCCACTTATGTTTCATAGATGTACTGCATGATTATTTTCTGCCAGTAGACATTTCTGATGGTTGCAATACAGTTGTATGAAGGTAAAGAGGAGCTCCACTAAGGCAAGCTATACTTCTAAGAATGCCCCATTATTCTGTGAGATCTGGTTTGTCAACAAAGGAAAACATGTTTGGACGAGGGAGGCTTCTGAAGGCACAAGCTCTCTACCACCCACTCTTTGCTTACCCGAAACTGCACATACAGAAAGATATAGGTCTAAATCATCTCACTCTTGCAGCAGTGAAACTGACTCTAATCTGGATAATCTTAGATCCAGTTCTTCCTCCACCAGTAGGTTTTCTAGTGCTAGAAATAGTCTCGTGACTGAACCTGACGAAAGAGAAGCGAAGATAACCCCAACAGAATCCAACTTTACTGATACAATTAATCCTCATAATTCACGGAGCTCAGCTTGT
The DNA here is from genome assembly GCA_012931725.1 of Litsea cubeba. NCBI lineage: Eukaryota > Viridiplantae > Streptophyta > Magnoliopsida > Laurales > Lauraceae > Litsea > Litsea cubeba. The sequence continues at coordinate 48,900,344 of CM022945.1, read as the reverse complement.
TCAACCAAATCAGCATCTGCCCTCTCTTCGCCAACTGAAAGAAAGGTTTCAGCAGAATTCAATTCAAAAGTGGAGGTAATGATTATCTTCAGTTTGCCTTCTTTTTTGCTTCGGTAATACTCATGCACCCACATAGACTATACACACGTCCTTAACCAATGGGTTGGCAGCCAGAATCGATCCTGTGTCGCTCTTGTGGTAAGAGAGATGCCTTGCCACTGAATCATCAATGGGTTGGAAATTGTTATCTGTTTCGTGATTGATAATGATAGTCATTAATATGATTTTTCCATGGAGGAAATATTGAATGTTTTATCAAACAATTTGCTATGGCCTACAAATTGTATATTGGTAATCACATGACATTTCTTTTGATGGGTCCTATCATGGATAAGGGATTCCTCAAAAACCTTTGTTATTTTGAATGATGCTTAGTGCCAATTTTGCCCTCATTAAATGTTGATCATTGGCTGTAATTTCATATCCACAAAGTATGGATCTATTTGCTTTAGGTTACATATTAGGGCATAGGCTATCCAACGACGAACCCACACACACACAAAAACCAAGATATCTCCTGTATTATTTATTATTTCAGTTGATCATATATCACTATTTCTCTTGTTGATCATTTATTAACCTACAGATTCTCTTTCAGGAAAAACAGGATCTGGATATCTTGTATAAGATTCTGATTGAAGCCAAAAAAGATGCTGACAAGTCGAAGGAAGAAGCCCATGCAGAGCTGCTAAAGTGTAAGAAATTGGAAGCTGAAGCTACAGAAACCATCAACAGGGTAGGCTTGCATTTGATTATGTTATTGTAAATATCCTGCTACTTTTCCTATGTTTAAATAATGTTTTGACAAAGGAGGCAACTAGGTCATCCAAAATAAATAAGGTAGAGATGATACAGGGTCTTGATTCCTGAGGATATGCCACATTTTCTTTTGTGTTTTAAGTAGAAGAGGAGGAGAGAGACAGGGTAAAGGTCTTATCACACCATCAAGTTACATTTTCCGACAATGTCAGCATTTTCCATTAGTTCAGTTAACATACTGTTGGCGAAGGGGCTTTCTTGAAAAACACATAGTTACAATTTACATATGGCTAACTGTCATTCTCCCTCTCACTTATAAACATACAAAGGAAAAAAGAAAGACTAGTACTTGTAAGGATATTCCCCACAGGTGAAATTATCAGTGGCATGTAGCATAATAAAATGTGTTAGTTGCATTCCATTCAATATAAAAGCACTAGAGTTTGCTAAGCTTACGCAAATTTTTTAAACATTGATATCAATCATGAAAATGGTTTGCATTTTCCAAGTTCTCCCATTCGACGATTCATTGTATCACCTCTTTCCTTATTCCATTAGTTCAGTTAACATACTGTTGTCGAAGGGGCTTTCTTGAAAAAAAAGTAGTTACAATTTACATATGACTAACTCTCATTCTCCCTCTCACTTATAAACGTACAAAGGAAAAAAGAAAGACTAGTACTTGTAAGGATATTCCCCACAGGTAAAATTATCAGTGGCATGTAGCATAATAAAATGTGTTAGTTGCATTCCATTCAACATACAAGCACTAGAGTTTGCTAAGCTTACGCAAAGTTTTTAAACATTGATATCAATCATGAAAATGGTTTGCAGTTTCCAAGTTCTCCCATTCGTCCGTTCATTGTATCACCTCTTTCCTTATTCCAGATTAAAGCTTCTGAAGTTGCCTGTGCACATGAATTGGAACTCAGAAAAGTAGTTGAAGAAGAGCTGAGAACTACTAAGCTCGAGCATGAAAAGCTCTCAGAACAAAGAGACGAAGCCATGAGAGAGTTAGAAAAGACCATGAGAAACCTAGCGATCCTTGATGGTCACGCCCGAGAAGCCACCCGTCGTCGGGATGAAGCTACTGGAGAGTTGAAGCTCATCCAAGCATCTATAATGGCTCTTCGGCAAGAAAAGAAGAAGATACGTCGGCAGAAGGAGGAAGCTGTGCGCCAACTTGAAAGATGGAGAACTCGCACTCGCGGGAAAGCACGAAACTGCGACTTGTTTGATGGGTTTTTTGACAACTCATCTGAATTCATGGCATTTTCTCTGTCTGATTTGGATACTGCAACATGTGACTTCTCGGAGAGCTTTAAGATTGGGCAGGGGAGCCATGGATGTGTTTATAAGGGAGAGATGTTGGATACAACTGTTGCTATAAAGAAGTTACATCCACATAACATGCAAGGCAGATCAGAGTTTCAGCAAGAGGTCTCTCTCTCTCTCTCTCTCTCTCTCTCTCTCTGTGTGTGTGTGTGTGTGTGCGCGCGCGTGGAATCATTGCATTTTCATATCTACTTATAGGTGCATTTGGATGCAACTCCACAATATATTTGGGACCAAATAAAAGTGGAATCAATTGAAATTGTGAAGGGTTTGGAGTTCTAATCCCATCAGTGAAAGAACCCCAAAGTTTATTTTTGTAACCTTCGACCAATACAGTATTTGAGTTTTGTCCATATTGCTTACACAAGATTTTTATGGTTTTGGTAAAATCTTGGACCTCCTCCATCAGTGAACACTTTGTTGGAAACCCAAGGTGAAAACTCCGGAGTCCTGGGCCCAATCATATACACTGAAAGCCTGGAACTCTCACTCTGAAGCTCTGACTACATTACAACATGTATCTGGTTTTGGGCCTTTGCAATTCATCACCTGTTGTCTATTTTCAGCCATTGCTCCATAGCATTATGCTGTGCTGTCACAGTTTCTGGTCATATATAGGTGCAAAGGTGGGGTATCTTTTCTCAGGTACTAATAAGTACTGAAAAACAGTTGAAACTTCAGCTGTGGTTAACAATGTTTTGTTCTAGATACTTAGATACAAGATACTAGCACATGCTTAGGTTAGTAATATTAACGTGATACAACATATGGTTTGATGGTGGTACTTGTCTATCAGACACTATGCCCATGTCTTAGCATATTGTATTACGCTTGGGGTTGTAATATCAACATGATGCGTTATATGACACGAGTGTTTCTTGTGTACCAGATACTTTGGCCATTACTTATTGTATCATGATTCTCTTATTCCTGAACTCTCTAGTTTTTTCATGGTAACTGTGCGGATGGATAATCATATTCAAATGAGTCTTGAATTTTGAGAAATAACTATTTTTTCCCTCCCATGCGCAAAATCTAAATATGCCATAACTGGTTTCAGTCAGTCTGCATGTAACATATCCAAGTTTTTGCATTGAGGAAACTCTCTTTTGATTGTACAAAGAGCACCCATGACACAACTTAGGCCATTTGAGCTTTCACCGAGTTGGCCAAAATACAATTTGTTTGACCTAAAAACCTGTCATTCCTGCAGTATGACTAAAATGACTCTTGTTTCCATGCTTTTACATGTGCAGGTTCAAGTCCTCAGCAACCTCCGGCATCCTCATCTCGTGACCTTATTTGGTGCATGCCTTGAGGCCTGGTCTCTTGTGTCTGAGTACATGCCAAATGGTAGCCTCCAACAGTGTCTTCTCCGTAAAACCAGTGCTCCTCCTTTGACATGGAAGACTCGCATCCGTATTGCGGCTGAGATCGCCGGTGCTCTTCTCTTTTTGCACTCATCCAAACCTGAAAAGATCATCCATGGTGATCTCAAACCCGAGAATATCCTTCTTGATTCTGAGTACAAGTGTAAAATCAGTGACTTTGGAATTTCTCGGCTCTTACCAGAGGATACATTACGTTGCCCTTCTTTCCGCCGCAGCACAGAGCCAAAGGGTGCATTTCCTTACACAGATCCAGAGTTCCAGAGGACTGGAGATCTGACACCCAAGTCAGATGTCTACTCATTTGGTATCATTGTTCTACAGTTGCTAACTGGGAGGTCCCCGGTGGGATTGGTATCTGACGTGCGTCGGGCAATGTCAACTGGGAAGTTGTCATCAGTTTGGGACCCATCAGCTGGAGAGTGGCCAATATTGGTGGCAAGGCGTTTGGCAGAGATTGGAATACAATGCAGCGAGACGATTAGTCGGGATCGTCCAGAGCTGATGCCTGCAATGGTGAGGGAATTGGAGAGGTTACATGTTGTAGAAGAGCGACCAGTACCATCTTTCTTCCTGTGCCCCATCCTTCAGGTAAGTGATAAGACTGATTGCTTTCTGCTGTTTGAGATACAAGTTAATCCTTGATTCAGTAATGGAAGCTTCTGATGGAACCCACCATTGTGTGATAGGTTATACTCTAATATTTCCCTTCTCCATACCCTTCGGCTTTAGCTATCTGACTGTCATCCACCAATCCCTGCATATTTAGGAAAGATCAGACAATTGTGATAACCTCTTTTCTGGTGGACATTGTGGCCTGCAATATAACAGTTTGGTCATGAAAAATGGGTTCTACATGTACAGTTATATTATGCCGAGCAGATGGTTCTATTGAACATTGGACATTCTCTGTTCATTAGAAAAACAAATTTAAAAACAAGTCATTATTCAAAGAGGTAGTGAAATCAACTTGGTCGGTCCGCTTCTTACGATAGCTTGATTTTTTGGTTGATGATAAGGTTGAGTTGGAATGTTAATCGATCTGGCAGCGATAATGTTCATCCATAGCGAAGATTTGATTTTGCATTCTATGTTGGATTATAATGAAGTCCAAGGTATCACTTTCCGCAAAGCTAATCTCATCTAATGGCCTTTGCAGGAAATAATGCACGACCCTCAGGTGGCGGCAGATGGATTTACCTATGAAGGTGAGGCCTTGCGTGGATGGTTAGAAAATGGGCGTGAGACTTCTCCCATGACCAATTTGAAGTTGAGTCACTTGAATCTTACACCAAACCACGCGCTCCGGTTTGCTATTCAAGACTGGCTTTGCCAACCCTAATGGTACTTCGATCGAATTCATATATGTACTTACATGTATATATCAGGGCACATGATATGTATCTACTAATTATGTGATATCTTGTGTATATATGTGTATGAATACATGTATGCAAGCATGCAGTAATGACCACTTGATACCACATGCTTAGATCTGAAATTTAACCTCAATGTTGTTGTAAGTCTGCCCTGTAATATCTAGTCAATGTATGTCCTGTGCCCTTATTTTATTTATCATTTATTTTTAATTATGGATGTGGAGTTCTTTGTAGTCTGAATGGGTTAAGACTTAAGAAGGCTTCAGATGGTTTGCTGAATGAGAGTCTGTTAGAATTTAGATGGATATGAATAAAAAAGGGTGGTGCCCATCATGCTTGCCCTATCAGAGGTAGTGGATTTTTGGCTGTCTTCTAGGGGTCTGGACTCTGAACTGTAGATTGTCCATTTTTTTCTTTCTTTCTTTTTTATTTTTTGGCAAATTCATGGTTTCATGAATCTTTAAAAGTGTGGGTTTAGGGCCAAAACTTTTTGCTACTTCAGAGGCTGTCATTTTGATATTACAGCCTCTAAAGTCCATCTAGTAGATTTACCCCTCAGGAACTCATCATTATTTGCTATTATTTCTCTTCCAACAAATATGAAGTTTGAGGAGGCCCATATGTTGAGATTTTAATGTAATACTGATTTTGCATTTTCGTAATGATTTAAATATTAGCACGTTCATGCAAGAAATTTTAGGAATTCAAAACAATTTTAAAATATTCCTATGGTTACTCTAGATCATCATCATCATCATCTACTATATAATCAATTAGTTCCTAGCAACTCAGATGGGAAACTCAACAAATATACAAAAATTAATAGTTTATCAGTAGAATTATAGAATCTGCTAGGTGAATCTGAATTTAATTTAGAAATCTAAGGTTCAGATGCCAGAGATATTAAAATCCAATTAAATTCTGCCGTCCAATTAAACCCTAAAGGGTTCGAATGGGGGGAGATCTTTCACAACACTATGCATAGGGGGTTGTTTGTTTGCACCCGATTACATATGTAATCGGAGAACATGTGTAATGGTTACACATTAGCACGTTTGTAATCCATAATAAATTTTTATCCACTGTCTCCTGCTAGATAAATTTTTATCCACTGTCTCCTGCTAGATAAAATGCATCATGGTGGGTCCCACAAGACAAGAGCCTGTTGCACTATTGGAAGGTGCGTGCTACCCTCTGGGTCAGTTTTATATAAACTCCTTATGATTTGTGAAATTCGTCTGCAGTTGCCTGCCTTTTGTAATTAATTCCAAAAAAATCCCCCTGTAAATTGTTGTTTGTGATGATGTGAGCAGCGTGAGTTGAAAGCAGCCCAGGTACTGTTATCCTCTTCAGTGGGGCATACTTATTCAAATTGGAGTCGTTCAAAATAAATATCCACCTCTTATATGAACTTTGGCCAATTGACTCTTATAGAAGTTGGGCCCACCATCAGATGTATCATATTCTAACACATGTATAAAATATTATAGAAAATTTATATTATATATTAATCAATCTGATGGTGGATCCAACTATTTTTGGGAGTTAAAATTGGGGAGAGCCTATAAAGAAGGAAACCCTTTTATTTTGAATGGTTTTCATATCTTTACAAGGAAGATGGGTTCAAGACCCATAAGGTATAAAAACATTGACCAATCTGCGTGGCAAAAGTGGCGAGTTGGGTCAAGGGTTGGCTGATGGCAAATCAACCCCCAGTTGCATGTGGAAAGTTCTGAACCCAAACCGAATTTGGATGAAAGCTTAACATGCCTCCTGACCCACAAAATACAAACCCTTAACAAATTTATGTGCACCATGACACATTGTATATACTTGGATGTTTAGGTCGAATCATGCACGTGTGACCAAGACATGCATTAGCCCAGCCCAATTCCATGTGGGTTTCAATTTTAAAATCCAGTCTGAGGCCATCCCTAACCTGAACAAGAGTATTTTGAATTTCACTTTTGGTCTAGTCGGTTTGGTCAGGTCCACGTTGCACCCATAAGGGCTGCTAATCTGCAGCATTTGTTGAACGAGGGCTTGTTCCTTGTACTTATTGTATTCTGGAACTTTTTTGCGTTTAGTTGGATTTTGGAACTTGAAAAATCTTATCTATCTAATGAGTCAAACATTGTGTCATTTTCTGGGTGGGTAGTTGTTATATTCATGTGACTGACCCTTTTTTTTGTGGCTTTTAGTTCATGCTTTCCGGATCATCCCAAGACAAATGTCGTTTCAATTTTCAAAGAAGACTATAAAAACAAAATTAATGCGTGCTAGCAAATAACAGTCCACGTAGGACGAACATAGAATTCTTTCTAGGTGCATGGGACTCGTTCTTGGGCCCATTTGAGATGTACTTTTTGGCACTTGGGCTGGACTCACGCCTGATTTTGTGGCACATAGTAATAAACTATAAGACTATAACTGACTTTTAGGCATTTGGGCTCGACTCTTGCACTTTTCAATCTTTTTAATTATTCACTCAACATTCACCAATAGAGTTTATTACCCTTCTTTTGGATTTCCCCACCTTACCTCTCATGTATAAGTTCCGGGGTGTTTGGAAATCATATATTTTTAAAGATTTTACTATATCATCTCATAGTTTAGAATATAATCTAAAAAAAAAAAAAAAGGCGTTTGGATAACTTACAAGGTATCCTACAATATCTTACTTTCTTGCAAAAGTCTTTATATTAAAATATTCAAGTATATGTGGTATAAAACAATCTTTCGTTAAAAAAACTATCCAGAGTTTTTGCAAACACGAGTGGAAGTTTTTAAGCAAATACTAGTACTACTATGGTGGCCCACCACAATTTTTAACATCGATCGTTTTTATAGGAGTCCTACTTTGACTCTTTATTAGATCGGCCCTTCTATGTTTATAAATTTTTTATGGGTTCTATAGCCATGTTATAATTACATAGTTCCCTTGTTGATTATTAATATTAGTTGGGTCCTACAAATATTGCATTAGGCAACTTCCATTATGATTACCAACATTAGGTGAGTCCCATACTACCAACACTAGGTGGGTCTCATATTCATTATTAATATTAGATTGTGTGATTGTAATTGTTAGTTTACCATTATTAAATGAGCATCATTGTTTAGTGGCTCCCTAGTGATTATTATAATTAGCTTTGTTAATATGACTATGAACATCAAATGGGTCCCACATTGATTTTTCATATTTGGATTCCTCAATGATGTCTAATACTTGATAAGGTCCTCTGTTATAATCACCATTAGATATATTATATTGTGGTTTCCAACATGCGGACCCACATTCACTAAACAACATTGCTCGTAGCTTTTAACATTTAGTCCAATAATTTTTTATTTAGATGGGCTCTACCTTGGTTACAATGTTAAATCACTCTCGTGTGAGTACTAATTAGTGGGTTACTTTGGGGTATCATCTATTGAGAATTTTAAAAATTACCAAATACTTTATAAGTAAATCAAAATTTGTAGAAATTGCCAAACACCATAAGTGGCACGTACAATATTATAATATGGCACTATTTTATTATATGATAACGATTTAAGTTTGGTGATATTATATTCTGCAGTTATCCAAACACCCCCTGAAGAACTAGCCATTGGCATCAAGAATTATATCATACTTCTTGAATGATGAATGATTCAAGGGCCAATATTAGTCAGGTTAATTAAAGGGAAGAGAGAGGTCTTTAAAATTATTATTTTTAGTTAAGGTTGGTTTTAAAATGATAAGGGTCAAAGGGTTTTTCAAGTCCTCAGGGTTCTAGAAAAAATAAATTAAATTCCTTTAAACTATATATGCTGTAGTCCTTCATTTTCAAGTCTTGATTTGAAGTGTTCTACATGCTCTTTCCGCGAATGAGAAGTTGAGACCACTAGTTGCTCATTTGGCCTTTTCTATTGAAAATAACATGATAGAGGTAAAAGGTTGTCCATTTCCCAGCCCAGCCAGTCTTGTTATCAGGCTAGTTTGTCCTGTTTGCCTGGCTTCCTTGGCTGTTTTTTTTTTTAATCCTTTTGGTTTTGCCTGGGCTGTGTTTGAGTGTTTCTGTTGGGGTTGTCCTGTTTGGCTTTCTTTTATCTTTTCTTTGTTTTGGTTGTATGCTTGCTGTTGTTTTTGTTGTTTGTTTTTAAAGATAAGCTCGTTTGGTAAAGGCATTTGGATCGTTTAAATGAAAATGACATCACCAGGTTCTAGCTTAAAGTCGTTGAAGAAGGTTTGACCAGCAATCGAGATGGTAATTTTGATCATTCTAAGATAAGGGAGAGGCTATTGATAATCTTGACACGTGATCATTTTAAGAATAGGGGAGACTATTGATAATTTTCACACTTATATTTATGGGATATGAAAATGAGTTTCTCGTAATGAAAGGGTTCATATGTAATTATTTCTTTTATAAAAATATTACATATGTAAAACACATTGTTATATTTGTTTGGAAGAACCATTTTCACATGAGTTGATGAGTACAACCAATGATTTGAGATGGGTCTAAATTTATTAGATGTTTTTTCTTTCTACAAAACTCTCAAAATCTATAAAGATTTAAATATGAAATTAAATTTCTTGATACTTACAATTGATATGAGTAGAACTTGGGGAACACAAAAATGTATAAGATCAGATCCATAGGTTGGAACTTTTTAGATGGTTTTCACAAATATCTCAAAATCTAAGAAGATCTAAGATAGAAAACTTAACATCTTAGGGTTAATTTGTCCAATAAATAAGATGGAAGGCTTGGATTGCCAATTGGGGCCCATATAAGTGCAAAGAAAAAAAAAGGTGAATGGAGTTTGACCCCTCAACATGTGCGAAACAGAAGCTCTGTTTCATGTGTACCAAGCCCTTTTTTTCCCTCACTTAAGTATGTTGTTGTTTACCATATCCTAAGTATATATATGAGATGTTGAAAATGACCTCATTTACACACTATTTTCACACTTCATTTATACATCTGATGCTTAAATAAGTGCAAATAAATGTAACCGTGCGTAAATGTTATGCATGCAGGCATCATTTACATATGTAAATGAGTGCAAACAAATGACCCCTTAATCCTTGTTTGTTTGTATAGAATACACATGAATTAAATACATAGGATATATGGTCAAATAAGCCATATCAAAAGGATTATTAAAGTGGTGAGGGTGATGGTGAAGGATATGAGGTTAGGGGCGAAGAATATAAGATACCAATATGGATGGGTCCTTCACTATGAATTACTAGGGTGATGGCGAGGTACTCATTTCCCATTTTTCCTTGATTCCATTTCAAGAAAGGCTATTAATTTGATGTTTGGATTCACGTCTAATCTTCATTTTCAACCACTTGGCTTGACTGTGCAAACAGATAGACCATTGAATTCTTTATAAAGGATCTTTATCCTTACATTTTCCTCATTAGAAAAAAAAAAAAACAAAACAAAACATGTAATAGCAGAGTTAATGATGTCCACTTGCCCTAGAGGACTTTGAAATTGGTCCATTTGATAAAAACAAAAAGGGCCATTCTAATGCTGTCAAGGCCATGAGAAGACTCTCTTTTGACTATTTGAACATGTATAGCAGGTATGCAAAACCCTTTTGTTCATATATGGTAGGGCTTGCAAACTTTAAAAACTTGTTAAATATCTTGTTTTCCAAAATTTTACTCGAAAAAGCCTGCCAAAGCAGTACAGGATCTAGATCCATTTTACAAATATAGGAAGCAAGAGAAGGTAAATGAAAGAGGAAGTAGCTGAAAATTAAAATAGCGACCACCATTTATTCATGTCATATTTATTACAAGTACAGCAATACAACTTCAAACAAGGTGCCTTTATTTAGCATGCATCAAGCACCACATATACCACGTACTGTTTAAGATTTAAGACCCACCATACTTGGCCTTGTAGTCAGTCCAAAGCTGGTCCACAGTTTTCCCCAGAAGCTCTACAAAAAAGTTGCTACTATAACCAGTCCTCAACTTGTTATTGAGGTCTGCTACAAACCCATCTCTGAGACTGTTACAGTAGTCCAAAAATTGGGCCGTTACATCATACCCTTGGTCCCACCGATCTCCCTGGCCTGGCTTGACCCAGTGCGACGGAGCATACCCCGCCTTCAGCCTCACATAATCGGCGATCCCTTCGATCAATCCTCCCGGTACGGACTGGCCATTCCCATTCCACTGCCATACATGCACCATCTCATGGTAGAGGACCCCGGTGATCTCCTTCCTCACATCGCCGGAGTACCCAGCGATGTAGCCGGCGCTCACATGTATCTCATTGTTGCTAGTGTAAGCAACACCATCCATGGTCTCGATGATGGTTGTCACCTTGTCGACGCTCTTCCTATCGGCCTCGCCTTGCTTGAAGGTTTGCCAAATGAAGGATGAGGCAGTTTGGAGTATCTGCATGGTGTAAGGGATGCCGATCTCGTTTTGGAATCGGGTTCCGCCGGGTGTTCCAGCTGCGTTGTTGGTCACGCTGTATTCGACGGCTTGGATTGGCCGGAAGGCGGCCATGGCCATGAGGGAGAGGATGAAGAGAGGAGCCATTGGTCTTTGATTTTGAGGTGTTGTGAATAAGTGGATTTGCTAGATAGTATATATAGAGGAAGGGAGGTCGGCAACTTGCAAATGATGTCCCACAAGTAAACTTCATTTGGTCAAACTATTTTAAGGGAAATTGATAGGTAACTGTGTGAATGTTGTAGTATTATGAAATAAAAACCCACTCTATTTAGTTTTTACATATGAGGACCTGTGCCTTCTAGCAGTATGGGTAGCAAATGGGTCTGCTCAGGTAAAAATGGGTTGGGTTTACTATAGGGCTGTCGGTGGTCGGTCTTGGTCGGTTTTCAGTCACCTCTGCACCCGGGCCAAATGTTCGGTTTTTTTGATATAGATAACCGAAAACCGACCACTGTATTTAGTGCAAGTGGGAAAACCGAACATTCGGTTTGGTCGGTTTCCGGTCGGTTTTTGGTTTTGGTCGGGGTCCTAATTTGAATGGGTCATACCTTATTTTGTATTGATCTAATTGGCCATTGGGCCTTTAATTTCATTAAATAAGTTAAGTGTCCAATCTAATTTAGTAACTTACACACAAATAAAACAGGCCCAACAGCAATTAACAATAAATACAGGCCCAGCAGCTAGCTAGTGGTATTTAAAAAATGCAGATGCTCAACAGTTCAAGTCACTAAGTTAGTGCAGTCTCCAGCTGCTTAGCAATTCGATCGGTTCGGTTTTAACCGAACGGTTTTTTAGTTTATAAAAAAACCGACCGTCGTGTAATTTTTAGGTGAAACAAATAACCGATTGGTCGGTTTTCTTTTAAAAAAAAATATAGAACCGCCCAAATGGTCGGTTCGGCCGGGCGGTTCGGTTATTTCGGTCAATTTTCACAGCTCTAGTTTACTATGTGGTTCGCCCAACCGGACCTACATAACCTGCATAAAATCCTTAACTTAGAACTCTTAGATTTTGTTAAAATAACTCAAATCAAAATACTAAATAACGATTTTGTCTCTGAGATAACTTCTATTATTGTCATGGATCTTTTACCATAGTTTATTCTAATTAGGTTAAACTCATCAGTCAATAATAAACTTTGACAATTTGACTTAGTCAACTGACATTTTGTCCTAAACTGACATTTTGTCCTTTCTCCATGGTTTCTATTGGGAATTCACTTAAAATGGTCTGAATTTTTTTTTTCAGTTTTTCTCCATTTACAATGAGTTAAGGTGGCTGGTCAATATTGCGAAAAGATTGTATAGATGGCTGTATTTAAACTTCAATAATGGGGGGGATCTTTCTGAAATAATTGAAAATCAGGTGGCTATATGTAAATTCTCCCAAGTGGTCGGACTTTGAAAAGTATTACAAGGAAATTTCCATTTTTCTTTGCTTTGGTTCCGGTCAAGCATTATTTATATGATCGATATAAGGACTGGTAGAAAATTTAGACGCTCCAAATGCCAACATAGTCAACGGTCGAGTATTGTTGACAGCTCCCTATCACACACATGTCCGAGGATCGAGCTATGGATATTGTAATACCATTCTTGACGAGTAAACCAATTTGAAAAAATTAGCGAGAGGTCCCTTAATATTTACATTTAAGGCCTCTAATACATATGGTTTTCGGTTAAGGCCTTTAGTTCATGCGCTTAGACTTATTTCAAGGAGAGGTCCCTAAGAATGTCAGATCATACATTGATATGACTAATTTGCCATTCTAATCCTCTGAAGTTATGTCACGCATTTAATCCCTAATTTTAAGCTCCTAAACATGATATTTAATGACTGATTTGCCCCTTTAAACGTAGCAAGCTGTCTCGTGGTTTTTATTTCCTAGTTTTAGATCACGTTTTGAAATTCAAATGGGAGAGAATAGATCAAGTTTCAAAATTAAATGGAAGGGAACGATTACAGGCCTCCTACACCAAAGTATGATTCGCTTGCAGAAGCTTTCATGAGTTTTCTTTGCAATCATCAAATAGCAATAATGCCATTCATATCATACGCATCTTGGTGGAGAGGCCCAAGATCTGATCATCAGCTTATTTTTTTTCAACTGATCTTTGCCCCACCTCATTGTTGAGGAGTTTCTGTTCATTTGCCCCACAAGACATATGAAAAGAATTGCACAAAGACATTTCAGAATTGTATTGAACTAATCTTTGCCCCACACAAGATCAGTATTGACTCATTTTTAATGGGTTCGTTCTAGTCGTGCACGAGAGTTTCTGTGATCTTCTGTGGCTTTCTTTCTCACGTGGCTAATATATCTCCTTCATTTTGTTGTATTATGAGTTTCTTTGAAAATATCTATAAATTTATCTAAATTTTTTCCAAAAGAGTTTGTTTCATACTCAGATAAACTTATCTGAACTTCTGATAAAACTCAGACAAATTTATCTTAGTTTGGAACAAATTTATTTGAATTTGGAATAAATTTATCTCTGAGTTTTAAAAGGGTCTTTATTATGAGTGACTCAGATTTTCAAGATGTGATGCCAACTATGGAGTTCCACTCCTCTCATTTGTTGTGAGACAATGAAGGATCTAAAAATAACTTTTGTGATTCTATCGTTAATGAAAATAAAAGTCATTATTTTAATCTAGAAGTCACAGGATACCTTTCAGGCATAGAATAATCTGCAAGCTTGTGGACCGAAATTCAAACCATATAAATCTTGCAACAAATTTTCTCCGGTTGTGATCCAGTCGCGAACGAGTCAAATTGAGGTTGCTAAAACTTGTGGAAGATGCCAAGCTTTTCCTAGTCACCCGGTTTTACAACTAAGTCAACTGTTATCTGGGTTGTGACATCATTCTGGAACTCAATCTTGGAACCACTATTTGCTTTGCTGCCTATCAGATGCTTTTCTAACTCTTGCTGAATTAGTTCCTCTGTGGTTTGCATTTTGCAGGGTCATTGCCTATCCATGTGCAGATATTGCTTATTGAATTTCATGTCAAACTACGCTGATCAGCAGCCTCTCTCTTGAAGTGGATGGCTTCACGGTTAAAGGCATTCAAAAATGGTAAAGAGGAAAACTCTCATCTTTGATTTGTTGATTATCACAACCTTCTCAGGTAGGCCTCCAATATAGATGGCTAGAGCCTTTGTACGTGTTCCAGTGAGGCTAAGTTAAAAAGGCCTGAAAGGACGGCCACGGGCCAACCACGGTTAAGAATTAACAAAAAACCACATTTAAAAGCCATGTCTTTTTTTTTTTTTTTTGTTAAAGAAAATTTAAAAAAATTACACTTGTTTCATACTAGTAATAATGAATTAAACAATCATTCCGAAACATCAACCCAAACATGTGTATAATAATAATAATAAAGCATCTATTATCAAGTCAAACATTTATATAGGAATCAACCATCCATCAACTCAAACATCTACATATGTTTTATTTCTTTGATGTATTGCTCCTTATTATATCATTAGATTTGAATTATATGGTTATATCGTAATAGGCAGAAATTAGATTTTTACAATAATGTACATGCTCTATCAAATGAAAATAAATTTAACCATGAGGGGTAGCTCAGTGGGCTTAGGACCACGGTTTGCACCCGGAGGTTGTGGGTTCGAAACTGCACTACCACACTAGGGCCACATGATAATTTTACCCGGCTTTCTCTCTTGGCCCGTAGGGATTATTCTAACCAAAGGGCTGGGAACCCTACGTTATAAAAAATAAATAAATTAATTCACACATTTCAATTAAAGAACTTCTATTGGCATAGCATTTTTGTCTCTCCGCATCGTACAAAAAAAATAAATTATTTTCATAAACTACCCCTCCTCCCTCTCCCTCTCTTCCCCCCCCCCCCCCCTCCTCCCTTTCCCTCTCTTCCCCCACCCCACCCTACCCTCTCTGGCGGGGAGGGATCCCCGACTGGCCTCCCTCCCCCCTCCTCTATTTTCTCTCCCTTTATCCCTTCCTCTTCTTCTCTCTCCTTGCCGCCCCTCCACCCCCCAGCCGCCCGGGGGGGGGGGGGGGGGGGGGGGGGTCGGGCAACAGGGTTTCCGCCTGTTGCCGCCCGATCGCCCTCCGCGTTGGTAGCTGGGAGGGAGAGGAAGAGGGGAGGAGAGAGAAGAACATGAAGGGAGAGAAACTAGAGGAGGGGGAGGGAGGGAGACAGAGAGAGAGGAGAGGGGCGAGGGAGGCCTGCCAGCCGGGGCTGCCGGCAGGGGATACCTCCCCGCCGGAGACTCGGAGGGTGGGGCGGGTTGGAGTGGAGGGAGGGAGAGGATGAGGGAAGAGGGTGGAGGGAGAGAGGGAAAGGGAGGAGGGGTAGTTTAGGAAAAAAATTTATTTTTGTCTTTTAGTGCACTGGGGAAAGTAAAAAATTGGGTGCCAACACACTACAAGAAACTGCACTTTTGGCGACGAAAATTTTTTGTCGCCTAGACGTCGGTAAAACATCGTCAGCAAAACCTTTTCTCGACGAAATTGTTTTTCGTCGGCAAAAATTATATTTTTACCGACGATTATTTAACTTTTACCGACGTTTTTTTCCGTTGGCAAATGAATTTAATTTTTATTTTTATTTTTCTTGTTTACTTTTGCCGACGTTTTTGTTTCGTCGGCGAAAATAATTTCAATTTTTCTATTTTTTATTTTTTATTTTGCCGACGTTTTTATTTCGTCGCCAAAAGTATTTTAATTTTTTTTATTTTTTTTTAATTTTTGCCGACGTTTCTATTTCGTTGCCAAAATTATTTTAATTATTTTAAATTTCTTTTTAATTTTTGCCAACGTTTCTATTTCGTCGCCAAAAGTATTTTAATTTTTTTTATTTTTCTTTTTAATTTTTGCCGACGTTTTGTATTTCGTCGCCAAAAGTATTTTAATTTTTTTTATTTTTCTTTTTAATTTTTGCCGACGTTTTGTATTTCGTCTCCAAAAGTATTTTAATTTTTTTATTTTTCTTTTTAATTTTTGCCGACGTTTTTATTTCGTCGCCAAAAGTATTTTAATTTTTTTTATTTTTCTTTTTAATTTTTTCCGACGTTTTTATTTCGTCGCAAAAAGTATTTTAATTTTTTTTATTTTTCTTTTTAATTTTTGCCGACGTTTCTATTTCGTTGCCAAAATTATTTTAATTATTTTAAATTTCTTTTTAATTTTTGCCGACGTTTCTATTTCGTCGCCAAAAGTATTTTAATTTTTTTATTTTTCTTTTTAATTTTTGCCGACGTTTCTATTTCGTCGCCAAAAGTATTTTAATTTTTTTAAATTTCTGTTTGAATTTTTGCCGACGTTTCTATTTCGTCGCAAAAAGTATTTCAATTTTTTTAAATTTCTTTTTCATTTTTGCCGACGTTTTCGTTTCGTCGCCAAAAGCATTTTAAATTCTTTTATTTTAATTATTACTTTTGACGACGTTTTTAAAAACGTCGGTAAAGGTCCTTTTTTGTAATAAAATATTTATTTTTACATTAATATTCTGTAAACCCTGTAAAACTGTTTATACACCTGTATCAAAAAATAAACCTGTTCATACACCTATTTTCAACATAATAAAATGCAATGAAACAAAAGTTACTAAGACAAGGCTTAGGTTCGAAAACGGCCCACAGGGCGTACGGAACAGGAAAAGGCTCCGAAAAAATTGAAAACCGACACGAACACCTCGCTCGAGGCAAAATTAACTTGCAGGAACTGACGGCTCGTAAATCGGACTCCCGGATGATGAATTAACCCTTAAAACGTTGGATTTTTAACACTTAGGTTCAGTTTGGCATCTCTACTTTTCTCTTCTTATTGGCTTAAAACTGATGGAATCCGGTTTTAGCATGTTTGGATGAAGCTTCTACTGTGTCCATTTCAAATGACACTAAGACAAGCATTTGTGATCCAAACCGTTGATCATGTTAGGGGGGCTAAAAACGGCTATGATACCAAAAGTCAACCATTTCATCATTATAGATTGTGATGTATTGATGAAAACGTACAGACCATTAGATCATCATTTATGGAATTTTGTACGCCCTATTTTCGCAATCCAAATTTTTAGTCCTCTTGAAAAGGTCATTTATAGTTATAGGTCCCAACCCCAAATGTTGATTCAATATGGATCATGAAATATATTTGAAATAAATATCAATCGTTGGATTAATGCATGGTTACTACAGTGCATTCACGAGTTAAGACATGCAGTCCGTTTTTTTCTACATTTCCGAACAATCTAGATCTCTAATGCAAGATATGGACCATAGACCCCCTTTATATGGCAAGTAACGTTTACTTGATCAAATTCCAACGATTGATCCTTCATGTATTGTGAGATATTGACAAAAAGGACCAAAGGGTTAATGGTTCAATTTTAATTTTTGTGGGCCACTTTTTCTCGATTTAAACCAAAAATCCTCTTTAGGAGGTCAACAATGATTATCTGGTCAAATCTTATCGCTTGATTCATTATGTATATAATTATTTTATTTTCATCGGTAAAATGAATATAAAAATAAATAAAAATTAATAAACAGATCTACCGACGTTTAATTTCGTCGGTAAAAGTAAAAAATAAAACTTTAAAAAGATATTTACCGACGTGTTTATTTTTGTTGGTAACATGATCGTAAAAATAAATGAAAATTAATAAACATATTTACCGACGATTAATTTCGTCGGTAAAGGTAAAAAATAAAAATTTAAAAAGATATTTACCGACGTTTTTATTTTTGTCGGTACAATTAATATAAAAATAAATAAAAATTAATAAACATATTTACCGATGTTTGTATTTTCGCATGTAAAATTAATATAAAAATAAATAAATATTCATAAAGATATTTACCGAAGTTTAATTTAGTCGGTAAAATTAAAAAAGAAAATTAAAAGCATATTTACCGACGTTTTATTTCGTCGGTTAAATTTAAAAAATAAATTATTTTTTTAAAATTTAAGAATGGCCTTTGCCGACGTTTTGTTAAAAAACGTCGGTAAAGGTTCAACTTTTGGCCACGTTTTTTAGAAACGTCGGTAAAAGTCTGTACTTTTGCCGACGTTGTGAAAAACGTCGGTAAAGGATGCACTTTTGGCCACGCTTTTTACGAAACGTCGGTAAAAGTCATTACTTTTGCCGACGTTTTGAAAAACGTCAGTAAAGGGTGTACCTTTAGCCACGTGTTTCATAAAACGACGGCAAAAGTCTACCCTTTGCCGACGTTTTTACTTTCGTCGGCAAAGGTGTACCCTTTATCGATGAATTTTAAAAAACATGGCTAAAAAACGTGGCTAAAAGTGCAACTTGTTGTAGTGACATAAGCACTCTTTCAATTACCCTGGTAGGGCTTTGTCATGTCGAGTTAAATACCAAGGGGATATCCTCGATCGTTTGCAACGAAGAAAAAATCTCCGATCTAGAAATGGGAATATATGCACCAGATAATGAGGGACAAAGAAGTGAAGGACATACATAAAAGAGGATTTTACCTAAAAAAGGACCCTAGTTGGCCACCGGAAGAGATACCCATAGTATACATGCAACGAAACCGGTATTCCCACCAGAAAATATATATTCTTTTGCTTATTTTCTACAAGCGACGACGTCGTCACTTATAATCGAGAGTTAGTATCGACGTCGTCGCTAATGTTCTATATATATTTATATTAACACTTCTTTACATTAGATTCTGTGAAGCAACGATGTCGTATATATTAAAGCACATTGTCTTTCACTAGCTTCTGTGAAGCAACGACGTTGTCATATTAAAAGCACATTGTCTTTCACTAGCTTCTGTGAAGCAACAGCGTCGTCATATATTAAAGCACATTTTCTAGCACTAGCTTTTGTGCAGCAACGACGTCGTCAGATATTAGTGCACACTTCATTCCACTATCTTCTGTGAGGCAACGACGTCGTCACTAACCATTGCAATCGAAAGAAATGATATGTGTATTGGTTTGATGTGCGAGCGTACTACAAGAAATGGACATACAAGCTTCGTTTCTTTCCATAAAAAAATCACATAACTTGGCAGCACTAAAAAACTCATATTAAAACATTCAATAATCCACCACAAGGCAACATTCAATAATCCATAACAAGCGGACGTTAACGTCACAAAATTTAACAATTCCCTTTTGGCAGTATTACAAGTGTTATAACAACAATTTTTTTTCATAAAAAAATAGGAGATGAGTTGGGTACAATCATCCTTTTTAAAGCGCTACAAGATCCTAACCAAGCTGCATTTCTAATCCGAAAAGGCCCTCAACGACATGGACCATTCAATTGTAGCACCATCGATCGGTAGCCCGTATATATAGGCAACGTTTTCAAGAGTGACGGTCGCCTCACCTGATGGGAAGTGGAAGGTGTTCGTTTCAGGACGCCATCTTTCTACCAAGGCCGTAATGAGGGCATGATCTATCCTAATATGTTCTATTTCTGCCAAATTATGCAACCCCGATTGCCTGACGTAGTCCTTTTGGGTTTCATTTAACACCCATGATTCTTTGTCCGGGTTCATTGGTATGCATCTAAAAGTGTCAAATTCCTGCCTGACATTTTCAAGCGATTACATACAAGAAAAGGTAAACTCAATAATATATGTATAGATGAAAGGGTGGCTAAGAATATACATTTCCCTGGTTTATAGCTTTCTGAAATATGAATGGCTTGATCGTATAGAAGCCTATTTCCTACTCCCTTACTTCCAACCATCTGCATAAACAAATAGAGATAGAGATGTAAACCTAACTAGATAGAGATGTAAACCTAAATACTAAGGAAAATAAAAGAAGTGAATTAGAATCATAGCATTATTTATAAATTTAAATTAAATGGTTGGAACTAATTGAATGCAACATTTCCCAAACACTTTTGTGTGGCTTCATTCAATTCACATGAATAGGTATTAAAGTTAGTTCAAATACTCTTATCTGAATCACAAAGAGTTTGGTGATGCTCTTTAGTGCTTCTCACTTTCTTTAGTGCTTCCCACGACTATGGCGAACACCATGCAATGCCACATCTAGCCATGAAATGACTCCAAAAACTTGTTGCAACCTCACAATGAAGAAAGAGATGGTTAAGTACTGTCTCCTCCTTCATCTGACACATCACGCAAGTATCGGAGATATTTATTGCTGTCAACCCTCTTCTTCTATGATTATCTGTCATAGAAACCTTTTCAACAATTGTTAACCAACAGAAGGCCTCTACCCTAGGTGCATGGAACCAAATCCACCCAAACAAGAGCAGAGGCGGCTCTAAAAGGTTGGGTCCCTTCCAAGGCCAAGTAGAAAGCTTCGATGAAAATTCTCCATATATGGAAGATTTCCATATCCGAGAATCCTTTTCCAAGTAGAGTTATTTTGTTCCCAAGTAGAATTTTTTCTTCTCATCCTCCGTAATGGATCCATCTAGCTAGGCATCCCAAAAGACTTTGTCGGGTGATAAAGTGTCGAAGAGAGAAAGCTCATCCGGTATAATTCTTTCCAGTAGACTTAACTTGGATAGTCTCATTCTTGTCCATGATTAAAAGGAACAGGTACTGTAGCAAAAGATGCAGAAAAACATGATTTTCTGAATGAAAAAAAATAGTGGCTAGGTGACCCGTTTTTCTGCTACAGGAATGCAGTTTTCTCCCTAATGAAAAGAGAAAATCTGAATCTAACTTTAAGATAGTATGGATGATAAAATTGCTCAACTTGTCATAGAATGTGAGCCAGATGTGACCCTTGATAGAAAAAATCAACGGAGTTGATGAAAACTGTCTGAAAGTTATTGAAACAGAAGATGGGACTGAAAATGACCTTTTTGCGCTCAATAAATCCAGAAAAAATGGTGGAAAATCCTTGATTAATCAGACGACCAGATTTGTAAAGTTTCGTCCAGATCTAATCACCAGAGATAGGGCCCACTTGATGAACATGCCGTCATAGAGCTGCTGCAGAAGGGTCGACCGACACAGATGAGAGATTGCAGTGACAGAGCAATTTCTGAGCGAGATCTTGATGAATTATGGGTTGACTACCCAGTCGAGAAGGGGGGAAATGGAAGGACTGAGTGATGGGTTGATTCAATGCAAAAATCATGTATAGTGCATGAATATTAACCATTTTAAGATGTGAAGTAAATGAAAAGAAGATGAAGAAATTAGGGCTGTCGGTGGTCGGTCTTGGTCGGTTTTCAGTCACCTCTGCACCCGGGCCAAATGTTCGGTTTTTTGGATATAGATAACTGAAAACCAACCACTGTATTTAGTGCAAGTGGGAAAACTGAATATTCGATTTGGTCGGTTTCCGGTCGGTTTTCGGTTTTGGGCTGGGTCCTAATTTGAATGGGTCAAGCCTCGTTTTGTATTGACCATTGGGCCTTTAATTTCATTAAATAAGTTAAGTGTCCAATCTAATTTAGTAACTTACATATAAATAAAACAGGCCCAACAGCAATTAATAATAAGTACAGGCCCAGCAACTAGCTAGTAGTACTTAAAAAATGCAGATGCACAACAGTTCAAGTCACTGAGTTAGTGCAGTCTCTAGCTGCTTAACAATTCGGTCGGTTCGGTTTTAACTGAACGGTTTTTTAGTTTATAAAAAAACCGACCGTCGTGTAATTTTTAGGTGAAACAAATAACCGATTGGTCGGTTTTCTTTAAAAATATATATATAGAATCGCCCAAATGGTCGGTTCGGCCGGGCGGTTCGGTTATTTCGGTCAATTTTCACAGCCCTAGAAGAAACCCCAGTAAATCATCTTTTTCGTAATACAGAAAAAGAAAAGCGAAAAGAAGAATACCTCCGCCTGATAAACCACTGAAAATCTTGATGCTACAATCCAATAGGAAGGAAAACGAACTTTGAGACCACCTTAACTACTTTTTGAGGAAGAAGGAAATGGAAACCGCCAGGGGAAAATGGAGAAAGCAATGGGAGGAAGAAGGGGACAATGGGGAAGTGTGGTTTCGGGGTACTTTTATGGGGTTGAATGGTGCAACGATGTCGTCACTTGTTTCGATCATTAATAATAAAAAAAAACGAACTTCCGTGCCATATTTACTAGTGGCCCATTTTTTGTTTAGTGGCCATCTTGTGTCCTTTTTTAGGTAAAATCCTCTACATAAAATGAAGTCTATAAGAAATAAGATGCATCTAAATATATATATTATTTGCCTTTCTTCTTGAAAAGGCAATACAGTTTGTTTCGTTTCTTCATTAATTTCTTTCTTGCATTATGAAGACTTTATTTAGCAACAGTATATATTGAGATATTTCTATAATGCTCAAGTTAGTTATTGTTTCAATTTTCAAACTGAATTATTGAAATATTTTTTCCTTTATTCATTCATTTTTAGTCCTCCTTTTCCCTTCCTCCATTTTTATGGGCTTAGTCGGGCCGGGGTAAAGAATATCAAGGCCCCTGGCCTAACTTCTAAAAGATAGGAACCAGCCTGGCCGAATTATAGCGGGCATGGTCGGGTTGGGCTTGGGTCGGACTGGTCCACGAGCACCCTTAATTATACATAATGTAAATATTTATGTTGCAAAGATTGCCAGCTATGTATTTGCCTTTGAAAATATTGTCCTGTTTTCCTTTTTGCTTGTAAGCATAGGCACCTTTTGGTAGTATTTGTGTTTTTGCATGTTCTTTCTCTAATAATGCAATTGAGATCCTTTAAAGCTATCACCATTGGAATTGCACAATAATGCTTAACTTTTTTTTTGTAACCCATCTAAGGGGGCTAGGACCCAAGAGAGCCGCACACACACGTGAAGATAGCCCGTATAAGAGAGAAGAAGGCCCACGCTAGTGGGAAAGAAGCCCGCACAAACATGAAGAAGGCCCATACAAGTAAGAAGAAGCGACGTACCTAAGATTCAAACCTTGGACAGCCATGTAATAATTACCACCACTTACCAGTGAGGTAAGTGGCCTTTCTCACAATAAGGCTTACCTATTGAGAAGCTAAGCCATTAAAAATGAACGCTCTCCTCTTACATGATATCTAGCCAAATTTTACTATAATAGGAGTGTATCATATAAGATTGAGTTTATACGAAACAGTTAAAATAACATAAAAAAAGTTTCATTTGTTTTATACATCATCCACGATATGCCCAATCTTACGGTGGGAAACAACCTTTATCGAGTAAAACTTGGCTTCATCCCTGGAAAGAGAAGGGTGTTTTCATTGAGAGATTTAAATTCTCAACACATGGCCTTTCTTTGGAGTTCCATGCACTTGTCTCACAAGCACATCTCATGAGTGTGAGTCTTTAGGATACAGATTCCTCATAATATGACCCATCTTAGGCGAGCCCAAATTAAGAACTCTCTCATCTTATTGTCGTAAATCCACCATTTCAATGGGCTCATCATTGAAATTCAACCCACTCAAAATCATCTTTATATCTTTTTTACTTTAAAGAAAAATAAAAAATGCCATACCAATTATAATAACGCTCACCATTAGATTGATCCTGTCTAAAGCACATAATTTGACCTTTTGTTTTTCTTGTTAAAATCATAAATCTTAGAGATGGGGGGAATCCCACGGTGGGAGATATTTAGACTATAGGAGGGAGTGATTTTTGAGTGGTGTGATTTTGTAGCCCGATCAGAGCCGAGGCATATCTTGGACTAGCTTGACTTTAAAAACACAGACCTGTATCCAGCCCAAGTATGCCACAAGTGTCTAGCCCGAGCCGATCCATTAGTCAATCGGGCCGGGCTAAGCTGGGCTTCTTATCAATTGTTCGAGCTTTCTAGCTAAAGCGGGCTTGGACAAGTCAATCACTAAATTAGAAGCACTCCTTATTTGAACTAGGCCTACTTGGGCTTTGTGCTTTTTCTTCCACTTAATCAGGCCCGACCCATGAGCACCCCTAAGCCCAATGGTAAAAATAAAATGGTTTGCACTTGGGCATTTCTGTACATGTATTTTGTAAATGGGCAAAAGTTTGGTCTGACTCTAATCCTATCAAGTGAATATCTGCTCCACTAGTTTTCTTATTCAAAAAAGCGAATTCATATTATGTGAAATTGTCACCTGGACGAATCCCCTGCACAAGGACGATGCCAGGATTCTCAATCTAGCTGTCCACAATTAAGAC
Organism: Litsea cubeba; assembly: GCA_012931725.1. Lineage (NCBI taxonomy): Eukaryota > Viridiplantae > Streptophyta > Magnoliopsida > Laurales > Lauraceae > Litsea > Litsea cubeba. Next base: position 48,875,818 of record CM022945.1, on the reverse strand, counting down.
CATGGGGGCATTGTGCATACTAGCTAGGTAGGCACAAGATGACTTTGAGGCTGAACCATCTGATAAAAACCAATAGCTCTTATTGAATCCTCTCAAGTGGCCGATCAAAGGCCATGAAAGGACTCTTATTATTATGATTGTTTGTTTTGTTCACCTGAATTTTTTTATATAGGAAGTATATAAACCCCTGTTATAGCTGGAAGGGCTAGCATACCATAAAATTAACCCCTGCCAAATGTCTTGTTTTTTGAAATTTCACATAAAAATATTCAATTTACAAGAAAGGAAGATAGAGGTCAATGCAAGAAAGAAAACTCTACTAAACTTTCTTTTCATTATTCTCTTCCATAGTAGTGCCACTTTCTGCAGATTCAATTTATTGATAAGCTTTTTATTTTTCAAACTACGTACCACAGTTTGAACCTAGGTCTTGGGGCCAAATGAGGCTTGCCCCATCACTTGTTCAAATACTGGCCGGGTTGGCAGACTCTAAACCTCACATACAAAGGAAGTAGTTGAAAATTGAAATGGTGACCACCTTTTCAGTCATAACTATTACACCAACAATACAACTACAAGCAAGCAAGTTGTCTCTATTTAGCATGCATCATCCACAATTAAGACCCACCATACTTAGCCTTGTAGTCCTTCCAAAGCTGGTCTACAGTCTTCCCAAGAAGCTCAACAAACAAGTTGCTACTATAACCAGTCCTCATCCTCCCATTGAGTTCTGCAACAAACCCATCTTTGAGACTGTTGCAGTAGTCCAAGAAGTAGGCCGTGACCTCATACCCTTGGTCCCACCTATCTCCCTGCCCCGCCTTCTTCCAGTGGGATGGAGCATACCCCGCCTTCAGCCTCACAAAATCGGCGATCCCTTCGATCAGTCCCCCCGGCGTCTGGCCATTCCCATTCCACTGCCATATGTGCACCATCTCATGGTACAGGACTCCGGTGATCTCCGTCTTCACGTTACCGGAGTAGCCTGCGATGTAGTTGGCGCTCACATGTATCTCATTGTTGATGGCGTAAGCGACACCATCCATGCTTTCTATGATCGCTGTCACCTTGTCGATTCTCTTTCTGTCGGCACCGCCTTGCTTGAAGGTTTGCCAAATGAAGGATGAAGCAGATTGTAGGGTCTTCTTGGTGTAAGGGATTCCAATCTCGTTCTCGAATCGAGTTCCGCCGGCTGTTCCAAGTGCGGTGTTGGTGACATTGTATTCTACCGCATGGATTCGCCGTGAGGCGGCCATGGCGATGAGGGAGTGGAGGAAGAGGATGAAGAGAGTAGCCATTGTTCTTGGTCTTTGGTGTGGATGAGTAGGGTTGCTAGTTAGTATATATACAGGGAGTGGGGACGGCAACATGCAAATGATGTGCCCCACACGCTTTCTTGGTCAAACTATTTCATATGAAGTTGATATATAATTATCTTGATTTTACAATATTTATAAACAACCGCCTTTAGTTTTTATATAATTTAAGATCTTGGATAAATAAACGTCACGTGGCCGACTCCAACATAGTTAGGATAAAACTTTGATGATGATGATAATGATATTTCTACTAACAATATTAGTCAACCAAATTGATTAGCGGCGAAAACCATTTTCTCCCCATCATCTAGACTAAACTCAACTAATATTTTCTATAAAAAAAAGGGAATTACCTTTACTTCACACCGGATCATAGTTAAATTGGTATATGACTTTTGTTAAATTATCTCATATCAAAATATCAATAACTAGAATTATCATATATCCTTTACTTATTTTAAGGTTAAGCTTAATTAATCAAGAAGAAAGTTTAGAGATTGATGTTAATTAAGTGACATTTTATCCCTTTTTCATGGGTTTTAATGAAGATCTACTCTGAGCACTCCAAGGTTTTCTTAGTTTTTCGTCTTTGACCACCGGTCAAGGCGGCAAGCCAATATTGCAGAGAGATTAAAAAATGAAGGTAGTTCCTTGAAGATTAAAGAAAGTGCAAGTGGGATAATGAAGTCCTTCACAAATAGTTCATAACCCCAGCTTCAAGACCTTTAATGATGAGATTCCAGTGGCTGCTTATGGAAGATATCTCATGGAATGCACAGATAATGGGGCTTTTCATATAGTTCCAACTCTAAATCGTGCGGTAATTAGGAACCCTTAGGGCCTAGGGCCCATGGGCAAGGGCAGACCCAGGTACATGGGTCTGGGGTTGAAACCCCCAATCATACTTGAAAAAAGGTAAAAAGATTTAATAAATTCCTGCATATTCTAAAAATTTATGTATTTTTTTTATATTTACCTTTTTCTCCAATATTCCTTTTATATAAAGCCGCCAAAATTGAATTTTCTAAGTCCGCCCTTGCCCAGAGATCCTACCTTCTATCACTTCCGGTAGCAGGGCCTTTCCTTTTCCTTTTTGGTTTTGTTTCATGCTGTTATCCTTTTAAGCAAAACATAACAAAAAAACAAAAAAAAAAAAAAAAAGGAAAGAAAATGCAAGTGGCTGTATATAGATCTTTCCTCATTTATAGTGGACTTAGAAAAGTCTTACAAGGACATGGCCGTTTTTCTTGACTTTGACTCAGTGGATGGGGGCCTCTGGTCAAGCACTACATTAGTTAATATTAATTGCATCTCCCTCATGTGACTCACATTCAACTAATCTAGAGTCTAGAATCTAGAATCTAGATCCTCACGTGACACCATAAGTGGGCCCACATTCGAAAGCCGAGCCACTAAAAATAAACATTTTCACCTTTTTTTTTTTTAAATATCATAATAATTAATATTTATTTCATTATATTGATCACATGTAAAATATATAATTTAACTACGTCTTCTTTTAATCAATTAGATTAATCCCTCATGTGACAGCAGGCATATTTTCATAATAATAACACAATATGGGACAATAATTTTAAGTAATTTAAATTTTAGAGGTAGACTCAGATTGATCACTACCTATATAATTGTTACCAGCACAAAATTAGTGTTTTATGTCGACACTAGTTTGAATCTAAGGCGACACTCAGAAGATGGTAATTAAATGGAAACCCCACTACCGTGACTACCCCCATTAATTTGGATTCTGGCCTAATAATTTTAGGTGGGCTTCTGGCCTAATAATTTTAGGATGAACTTTTCTGGGTTTATAGTGATAACAAGTCTAAGTTCAGCTAGATCCATAGACTAATGCCACTTTACCTGAGTATATAACACTTATCAGGTATAATATAAATGGGAAACTGATCTTGCGATGAACAATTGATGGTGGGTTGCGCGTGATGAACTCACTTGGGCCCTCCTGTGGCCATGACGGTCATTTGAGAGGTGAGGGATGGAAAGGTCTCAAAGAGACCTATGGGTTTGCAAAATGTCAACCTCATTAATCATCCTAATCCCTTGATTTACAGCCCTCAAATTTAGCAATTTTCCGAGACAACTTTTTTGAGATTTCGATCCAACAATGAGTAATGGTAGAAAAAGTGTCAAATTTGAGCTGTGCATTTTAACCACCACATGGGGCCCTTCCACTACGTGATGTTGAGCTGAATACCCACTGTTGAGTTGAATTTCACAAAAAATATAAGGCCTCAAAACATAATTTAATTGAAATGATATTTATCCAAAATTATCATCGCCGTGCATCCAAATGATATTTGAGTTTTGCCTCCTCAGGCACGTGACCTTTATATATATATATATATATATGAAAAATATTCAAGTGCATCCATCCCTCACTATTTTTGGTGAGGGACACCCCCCTTTGGAAAGTGTCCAAGTACAAAAAGGGGAGTCCTATGTACTTGACACTCCCCTTTTTGTACTTACACTTTCCAAAGGGGGGGGGGTGTAGGGAGAGGCTCTCCTCAACTCAGCTGGAGGCATGTGAATCATGCGTGTAGCAGCTTGACTGAATGACGAAATGAAAATTGGCCCCCCGCGCTCTGCATATTCATTTTCCCCCCTTTCATTTGTATCTTCCATCTTCGTTCCTCTCCTTTCATTTCTCTCTCCCTGCGATCTCTCTCTCCCATCTCGATGAGGCTCTCTCTCTCTCCCATATCCTTCTCGCTGCTATTTCTCTCTCCCATCTCTACGAGGCTCTCTCTCTCTCCCATCTCCATCTCGCTGCTATCTCTCTCTCTCTCTCCCTCTCTCCCCATCTCCAAATTCCCTGCTCGCGCCATCTCCATACTTCATGATTAGGGGTATTTGAAGAAGGGAGATGGCGCGAGCAGGGGATTTTGGAGATGGGAAGAGAGGGAGACAGAGAGATCGGAGTCGACGAGATGGGAGAGAGAAATCAAGATTGTTAGAATCTTGATTTTGTGTTCCATATGTGCAGGGTGTGCCTGGTCAGTGATTGTTAGAATTAAGATGATCGTCTAATGTGTCTTGTTGAGCATCAGAGGCCTGGATGTATTAGATTCGGAGAAGTGGAGAACTGCTTATGTGTTTGAAGTGATTGTCAATTGCCATCTTGTTTGCAATTGCTAGCTGTAATGTGTAACCATCCAATAGGTGTGTTTGAAGGTGTTTTCTATGAACTTGAGCAGTTTTTGTTGTGGATACAGTTTCATATTAGTAAAAAAGAATTTGTGATGCTTGTTTAATGGTCATGTTGGGTGTGAAAGTGCGGTTGTCATACAAATGTGTTGTCCACCAAATATGTAATTTTGTGTGTTCTTTCCAGATGTGTTTGAGCTTGATGTTTGTCTAAGGGTTCAGTACAAAAAGGAAAGTAAACTCCAAAGGGCGATTTTCAGGTTCTCAGGTCACCTGTGCAGTAAGACTCGATACATAATGAGCAGTTCCCAAGCATTAGATTCCATTAAGATGTATTCCAATTTGCTACTCCCTCAACAGTGTAGCTTCCCCACAAAGAAAAAAAAAGTGCTTAATGATTCAATTTGAGCAAGATTGGTGTGCTAGCATGTCAAATAATCTTCTTCATCTGATGATGAAATGTGTGAAATTGCTGAGCGGAGATGGCTTTAATCTGTTGGTGAATATCAATTTGATCTGGGTGATTTTTGGAACAGGTGGTACTCATGGAAGGTGGCACTACAAGTTTTAGTTGACTCGTCTGAATATTGTATACTGTCATTTCTTTGGGTGCAATTGCAGTTCAAGAGGGTCCAGGTGGGGGTGTCAAAAGTTGGCTCTAGGACGTCTGGACTTTGGCTGTAGAAAATTCTCAGCCAAAGTACCTCCTGGGGTCCCGTGAAGGAGGAAGGGTGGTAATGTAAAATGGATCTTGTTTACAGGGGTTGGATCTAAAGACTTCAGGTTGTAGGGAACACTCTTTCTCTGTATGCAAAGTGGCCCACCAGAGGGACCCACAGTCTAAAGACTTCAGGTTGTAGCTGGTACCCAGCAGATGTAGGTCCTATCCTTCCCCCAGCGCCTATGCCAGCTATTCAGCTATAGATAATTTTGTCCATTGTCATTTGTCGTAGAGCATCTCACTCTTTAGACTATAATGAGGGATGTCTTCTGTACTTTTGCATTTAAATTGATTATCGAGACGTCCCATTCAACGTCATATCCTGTCTATTTTATTTTTAAATCCAAGTAATGAGTATGACAACAGGCCAAAAACTCAGGCTGCTTATGGGACTTTCAACTCGGATCCTGCCATTTCTTCCCATGCCACAAGTTACCGGTTTACCCACAATCCGAACCTGATTGCCTGTGACCCGGTAACCCGATAATTCAATTTTACTTAACAGGATTATCGGACCAGGTCTAGAGGTCTTAAAAAATACCGAGTCGGGTCAGACTCGATCCGATAACCCGGAACCCGACCCGATGTGCACCCCTACATAATACAATTGAACCTATCAAAACCTTTTACTATATCTATAGAGAAATCTTTGTTAGACCAAAATCTCTGCAAACACCACATTTAAAATTCTCCACATAACAACTTTCACACCATAGTTTCAAATACATAAAATATTAGTTAAGGGACGAGTCATTATATAAGAGGTTAATTCCAATCGAAAACTAGAAAAAAAACAAGACGAAAAAACAAAATTTACAATTCCTAGGTCCTTCATTTTGAGTGTTTTCCACTCCACACTCCACAAATATATAGCAAAGAGCATAACAACTCTAAATACATAGACACGGCTATTTTTGCGTTATTTCTGCATATGTTGAATTTCCATGCTTTCTCGTAGGAGTCGAATTTTTCGTCTCATCTCTTCAAATACCGTTTTGACTTCTTTCTTTTAACGTCAATTTGTCCTCGTCTTGAATTTGAGTTGGGTGTATACTCTATTGCAATTTTATCCATCCAAATGAGCAGACCACAACCTCTTCCCCCTATAAACAAATTCATCGCAAGGCGAAAATAATATTAGAGAAAAATATTAATTTAATGCATGGAATTTGAATGTATAGAAACTTACATTTAAATCTGGACATTTTCAAAACTTACATGTATAGAAACATTTCCATCAATTACAGAGTTAACAAAGTGCTCATGAAATTTTCAAATAAAGTGCACATGAAGCAAAAATGAGACTAATAAATCAATTCAAACACATCTCAACAAAAAAGTAATCATTTAATCAAAAACTAAGACAAACACAGTAACTATGGAAACAGAACTGGATTCTTCAAGTACTAGTTGGAGTATTATTTTTCACTAAAGAAGTTATCTCATGATTTTTCTTAAAAAAAATCCAAATTATATAATGAAATGTTCACTACTTATCTTAAAAGTAAGTTTTCTACATTACTTTTTTTTTTAATGTTTTTTTTTAGTTTTGCATATCGGTTTAACTTAAATTATTTTGTATGTTATGCTTTGGATTTTTCCAGAAGTTGAGGATAAATTATGTGTGTGTGTATGACAATTTGAAGAATCACAAATCAAATAAGTTTTCTTATGCTATATTTTACGACGAGGGTGAACAAAGGCTATATGGTATGTATATATGTGTGTGTGTGTGCGCGCATGTGTGACAATTTGAAGAATCACAAATCAAATAAGTTTTCTTATTCTACATTTTACGACGAGGGTGAACAAAGGCTATATGGTATGGAGGTGTTGGCTAATTAGATTATTAGGGTGGATCATGCATCTCATATATATTTTTTTGGGATTTTAAATTTATAATAAGAAAGGAAAAAACTTAATATTCTCATGTAATGTCAAAGGATATCCTATCTTTCTAGTTTTCAAAAGAGAAAACAAAATATTGATCATTGAAGACTAACGGTGTGTATCCAAACTTGTGATACTACTATACTGTCGTTTGAAATGGGTTTCCAAAATAGCTTTTGCATTATTCTCGACTTCCCTTGATTTTTTATTGACATGGGTGTCCAGACATTAAATCCCGGTGCGATGCATAGGTTAATTATTGATTTTTTATTGACATGGGTGTCATACATTTTCTGATTTTTTTTTTCTGTTGAATTTATGGCTTGATTTTCATATATTTAATGACATGTGTCTGATTGTTTTCTGTGCTTGATTCCTTGCATATTATTTAAAACAATATGCAAAAAATTGACTTGACCTTTGTGATCATCAAATATGGAAAACTTCCACAATTTTTTTTTAAGGTTTCATAACAAATATGTGTAAACTGCATAATAAGTCAAACATTTTACTCTATAATACAGATAATAAATGCATTTATATTTTTTTAATAATTATTATTCCACATTTAGGTTTTTACAAGCTAAACATTCTCACATGCATGATGCATTCATTTGTCTGTGTACTCATATGACAAGTTCTTTACTTTCATGTTAATTGGATCACTTTTAATGCATGTGGAGCATGAGCACATTGGAAATACAAAAAAAAAAAAGTATTTTATTTTCAAATTGACGTTGAATAAATTGGAGCATCATTCAAGGATAGGCAAGGAAAGACATCATTTAAGGATATGTAGGGAAAGACATCCAAGTCTGCTTCTATTTCACTTTATATTCACATGAGGATAAATTATGTTGTTTTATTGTTTAAAATCTGATAAATTATGTTGTTTTACCGTTCAATATTTGATTGTTTCTACATCTTATGAAATACAACCAGCACAATTGTAAGTTACATGGATTTGTTGAATTATGCCATTAGAGCCAAATTCTTACATATTGTAATGTTCATATGAAAAAGTTTTCATGGGCCCTTAAATTGGGGTAGGCCATTTCACTCCAATCTTGACTGATAGTCTTAATATAAATTAATGGTATATTGTTAATTTATTATTAATGGTAATTAATAATTTAATTTTAAGGAAATTTAACCAGTACATCGCACGGGACTTAATGCTAGGCTGAATATCAAGTTTGGCTTGCTGTCTCTTGAGCTAAGCTCAAGCAAGGTTCAACCCTAGGGATGGTGACAGATCGGGTTAAATGGAGAGGGGTTGGATGTGATTTTGTAGGGATTAAGGATATGAGCTTATAAACCATTACCTCAGTATGGTTTTGATGCATGTTCACTTTTTGGATGCCTAGATAATTGGTGCGCCCGGTTTACAACTAATTAATTTACATAATCACTACCACCTCGAATTAGATTTGAAATCATAAATATGTCACCAGGTGTGTTTGGTATGAGGCAAGGCGGGTGTGACCGTGTGAGTCGGGGGAGGGTTCGATTTATAGTCACACCTATACCAAACCTGGCCCATTGATTCAACTCAGGCTAGCTTGTGAGGAGGTTCAATTGGGGCCTGAGTCTCAACCTAGTTTTATGTGCATGGGTCATAAATATATATTTGATACAGAATGTGAAGTTTGGAAGAATATTTCATAATCTTATTATCAATTGAAATTTATTAAAAGAAACAATTAAAGTGGGTTATGCTGATAATTATATTAAAACCTGATAAAATAAATTTAAACTCGTGGTTTGGACAATATCCAATCTAGGCCAGCTATGTTGCCATTGAAATGGGTTTGGACAATATCCAATCTATGTCCTGGGTCTAAAAATATATAAATACCCAAGAGCAAAGACTCTTAAATGAAAATTAACACTTAACACGTTTTTTTTTTTTAACTTATCAAAAGATAAAATACCTCCCCTCAAACGATTTTTGCCCAGCATTCCCACGAGATTAACCTGTGCATCCATCGCACAAGGTTTTCTGCTAGTCTATTCTGAAAGATGCTAATATATATCAACTGTAATCTTCTAAATTTTAGGAAAGAGGAAGTTATGACTCTAAAAATGCTTTCTTTTAAGAGACGAGCATAATTAGTACTTTAATAAAGTTTTCCTAATGCTATCAGAATTCTTATGCCTAGTTGCTAAAAGATTTTTTTTTTCTTTTAAATGGGATCTGATGTCTTATAATGGACCCCACAATGTGACCTACTCCAATAAAAGCTATGGAAATATTTGGACACTGATGATGTGGACATAGCCAGGACCCTAAGATATAGGATATTAAAATAATAATAAAAATAATCATCATTATTGTATTATTAAGGGAGGAATTTGTCCTATGAAAACGTCAACGTCAGCATGGGGATGTCCTAATGTGATGCTCAAGACGTGGGGCCAAAAAGTGATTCAGCTCCCTGCATCCATGTGCAACTTCACAGAATCACCCTTAATGGGAAAAGGTTACTTGCATGCATGTTCAGGAAACATAACAGCAGCTTTTGATTAAGGTAAGTCTTGTACAAGAAACTCACCAAAAATAAATAAAAAAGAGGTCTGTCTTTTAAAACAAGAATCCAAAAGAGAGTAAGGAGTGAAAAATACCTCAAAATAGGTGTGTGATGATAACGACCGCATAACGGAAAACATGGGTTCTGTTCATGGATCGGTACACGGAGTTAGTCCATGTAAATTTTTTATAAAAAAAAAAAAAATCCAACAGCAGTTGGTCAGTGGGCCATGCTTTCTATCTAATTGGATTGAACGGCAGAGATGAAACAATCTAGTGACCAATGACAATGTGGGGTCACCTAAAAGGTGTAGCCGTGTAGGGCAATGGAGCATGAGAACAGTGACGTGTCCTTGTCCATACCATATGCATAAGGACTCTGCAAATTCGCGATTAATATTCCACTCATGTACTGATGGCTCATGCCTCAATGTCTTGGAATAAGTGTGACGGCATAGGGATGTAGGGTGGGTTCAATTAACAAATAGGGTGGGTGCATTATAACGACCCTATGAAAATCTGTTTTTTTGTCATTGGCTCCAGTTGGCTGAGGAAAGAATAGGGAAAAGTTCCCAGCCCAAAAAACACTCTTGATATCTGAATTTGGTGTTGCGGTAGCCGCACCCAAAGACGTTGAAGCAAATGAGGTTGAGGTGAGTTTTTCAAAAGAAGGCATACCTTGAAGAACCTGACATGTAGAAGAGTTCATATTGGCAATGTTGACCTACGGAACCGATTCCACGCCCCTTGCACAGGGGTTATTGCAGGTAAAAACCCAGAGTGGTACTGAAGTTGACCAAAAAATTAGCCCACGCCAGTCAAGAACCAATTTTTGGAGATGTATAGGTGTTGCTTGCGGGAAGCTTTCTATGTTGGGTAGCATTGAAACCACGCGAGGCTACTACTTGTGTCCATCTCGAAAAGTTGGTTATTAACGGCATGGGCTAATATTTTGGGCAACTCAGTCCCACTCTGGGTTTCTTGGAAAATTTCAACGTAAAAGTTAGATGTTTTCTCCACCCAACTTCGGTGTACTATTTTCAACCTCAATGCATATCCACGGACAATAAAGAAGAGAAGATAACAACTTTAATAAGAAAACACGCTGAAATGCTTGGGGCAACCCCTTTATAAGGTCGTTGCCTATTTATTTTATTTTTTTATTTTTATTTTTGGCAAGGATGGCGTTTTTTATCACAAAAAATACGTTAGGTGGGTGGTGTCTTTTATCATTTTCAACAGGTTGTTGGTACATGCTTATGTACCACCCACAAGGCATTGCCATTTGCCAGCCACATCTGCATGGCCATTTCCATGCATCTAGGTGGGTTTCAAAGGAACTCACAAAGGCATACAATATATGCGCACCCCATTGTTTGGATTTTACATATGAGATTCATCTTCATTGATTCATCAAATTCAGCCGGATTGATTTTATGATTGGCACATTTCATAAATTTTATTTATAAGAAATTTACATTTATTTGAATTTTCTAATATTCTAATTTATATCCTCAAAAGAATAAAAAAATAATTAATAATCCACAAGTATGAGAACACATTGGCGCTGATAACAATCGATGTACAAAATAGATGTGTACAAAATTAACCGCGACCCGACCCGACCCGGTAACCCGCCCCGACCCGTGGGTCAATGGGTGGGTCACTCCACCCAGAATTTATGTGCCCGACCCGTGACCGTTGGTACGGGTAACGGGTCTCACGGGTCGGATTACCGGGTGACCCGTGAACTGTTTTTTTTTCATATAGATGACCAAGGATAAAAATCCAAGAGGGATGCCCACTTGTCAGGATGTGGTACGTTTTAATTTCTCGTAGATATAGTTCACCAACCAATTTCTAAATATTTGAGTTATTATATTGGTCTCATGTCTATGAACTCAAGGCTCATGTATACTATAATATATTTAGTGCGAGGAACATTTATTTTATTCCTATCAACAAATTAAGGATCTCACATGGAAAACACGGTACGTTTTGAAACCTTATTACATCTATTTGACATCAGTTTATTTAGATTTGCTGAATCTTGAATATCTTGTTGATTGTATTTAATCATTTAATTGGTGACCACTGAATAAATGGTCAAGATGAGAGTGATTAGTAGTTGAAATTGGATGTCGGTTTCGGGTCAAACTGCACCTATTTTTTTTTGTACACCTCTACCCATGGTACAAAAGAATGCCAGCAAACAACCGCAACCACTTTTTACTTTTACATCTAATCACTTTTAGTTCTCTAACAATTATCTGAAAGTTGTTTTCATAAACAATTTGGTCTTCTACATGAAAAAAAAAAAAAAAAAAACGACCTGAACCTAACCCGTGACCCGACTGACCCGTGACGCAAACGGGTCGGGTTCGGGTGGGTTTTCACCCACAAAAAATTGGTCGGGTCGGGTCGGGTTTGACCCAAAACCCGCGGGTTTCAACCCGTGAACACCCCTAGTACAAAGTAATGCACGAAATTATAAATAACAGAATTTACAGCCGATTCAACCTACAAAAATTAAAAGTTTACTCTAAAATGTGGGAAATGACAGAATCTGTGAGGGAATGGGGACGAATCTATTGTGCATAATTCGGTTCAATTTTCAAGCATGCTTAATTAGGCATGGACACAGGCCCATTTTGGAACTTAATACATCTTTTAGGGGACCAGTAATTTAAGTCTGAATTGAGCCTGTGCTGAGAACCTACTTTTGGACTGAATTCTGAAATTTGGATCTGTTTTGGGCATTGAATTGGAACTTGGTATGACCAGTTCTTTGGGCCTTGTCGCTATTATATTTTTAATATCAAATATGATCTAACATAAGGCTCTGTCATTTAAATCACATAGTGTGACTGTGGATAGCACACTAGCCTCCCACAGGTCCCTCCAGAGTTTGAACCCTGGAGTGGTAGCCTTCCTTACCATATCCTAGCCACTAGGCCACCAAGCAAAAAAAAAAAAAAGACTGTCATTATGGCTCCTTTTGGACCAGATTTAAGATTTAATTTCTTTTGGCCAATTGAAAGTGCTTTATGTGGAAAAGATGCTGGCTCGCTCATAGCTTGTGTGATTTTTTGACCCAAACAGCCATACTTTGGCTGAATTTATTTGGTCACCATATTGGACCAGTTAGTTGGGCCATGACAGACTTAAAATCTCATCCTCATCTAGTATTTCATGGGCCTGTAGTCGATTTTATATTGAGGTTCTGATTGGCACCCAGACTTGAACCAGTCTATAAATATATATGTATATATATTTATAGCAAGGCTCTCCTAAGCTTAAGCTTATGATAAGATTTCGTAAGCTAACGCTTCTTGGGCCCATTCTTGGTCCATCCAGATGGACCAAACACACAACCCCCTTAAATTGCACATGCCCACCAACTTTTGGTTAAATCCAAATTTACTAGACCGTTGGATCGACTATGTACCAATCTGAATGCACTGTTGACCATTAAGCTTTTGGTGCCAAGATGGAGATGATAGAAATCACGGTTGAGGCTGATTTTTTACAGGAAGGAAGGTCTCAGGGAGTCATTGAAATCCTCCACCCCCATCCCCAAGTGGGCCCCACCACGTAATTGAGCTTACTTCAGCTTACCTTATCCTAAGCTTTAGCTTAGGAGAGCTAGATATATATATATTTTTGGGACCTGCACAAAATGAACACATGCCCGAAATTTAGAGCTTATATAGATCTTCTACGATCTTAAGCTTTCTGGGCGCGCATGATTTAAAAGTGTTTGCTGTAGTCATATATTGTTGAAGAATAGGCTAAGCAATCTATGACTCCCTCTCGGTTTATAATTTTGGATCCAATCTGAGTCAGTTTTTGGACCTACTATTTGGGCTTATTAAAGGCCAACTCTCGATCTGCACCCATTCTCAATTAGATATAAGGGATTTTGACCATATGTTTGCTTTTAGAATTATATATGGCCTTTGGGTTGTTAATTTTTAAAAAATTCCCTAGAGGTGTGCTGTAATTGTTGTATATATAAAAAAAATAACCGAAATACCCCTCTTTATTGAATATTGCAATATGATCGCCCTTTTCCATTCCCTTTTCTGCTTTGCCTCTTCACGTTGTTTTCACCTCCTCTAAGTTGACTCTATCACCACTATTGCAGGTAAGGTTTATCTTTTGCTTTTTTTCTTCTTAAATCTTCCTACTCCTTATTTGTTAATCTTGTAAGATGATGAATCTTTTATGATTGTTTGGGCTTGGGTGTGATTTGTGTGTTGGTTGAAAAGTAAGACAAACGATGGGGAGGGATATCTGCCGGGATGAGATTTGCATGGTGAGAATGATTGAAAGGGATGTCTGGTCGATCTTGATGAACTTTGTGAAGATGATAAAGGCTGATGGTGATTGGGTTTGATGATTGGAAGATGGAGAAGTTTGGGTTTTATTGGTGTTTGGCAGAGAGACTGGTTATGAAAAGTAGATTCGTGTGTTGGTGAAGTGTATGTGATGGGAGTGAGAAAAAAAGGGTGGTGGGGATAAGAGATAAAGGAGAATAGTGGAGACGGTGGTTGCTGGTGTTAGTTGTGGTTTTGCATGAGGGTTGGACGTTGTTTGGTTCAAAGGATTAGTGGTTGCTGGTGTTAGTTGTGGTTTTGCATAAGGGCTGGATGTTGTTTGGTTCAAATGATGTTGGAGGTCAGGAGTGGTTCACATGTGTTACCGCCGCATTCCAAGAGACAAGCTGGTCGACCAAAGAAAAATAGGATTCAAACAGAGGGCAGACAACGGAGGTGAGTTAGGTGCTCCAATTGCCAAGAAGTCGGTCACAATCGACAAAGATGTAAAAATCCACCTGCTAGAAATTAAACCAGTTTATTGATCAACTGAATACATATTATACAATTTTATATATTTTGACACACTTCAATGCCATTGGCATATGAGCTCCTTTTATGCATTAGTAATAGGTGATCTGGAATTTCTAAATAAATTTCTCTTCTATTACAATTAGTTTAAGGTGCAAATATGTTTGTTAAATAACGGAATTTACGATGGGGCCCAAACAATTACTTGAGCAAATAACAGGAATTCACAAGGGGCCCACCCAAATGACAGATTCTAAGATATGGAGCCTACTATTAGAAGGAAACTACAGTAGGGCCCACCCTCTAATGGAATCCTAGTGGGACTGCCAAAACAATACAAAATAGGTAATCAGTGGATTGGCCTCACTATGATTGGATGAGTGTTAGTTCCCATCATTGGGTGTTGAGAAGAAAATAAGCTACAAATATTAAGAGTATCGTTGAACCTCCCAGATGAGTGGACTCCTTTTTTTTTTTTTTAATCTTCTAGATGGTCACATGAAGGTCCTCAATTGGTGAGTGGATTGCATGTCATGGACATCAAATACATGTAACGTCCATGCTCTTTGAAATGAGTACAACTAATTTAAAAAAAATTTTGATTTCTTATAGTTTGTAAATGCTACTGTAGAGTTAAAATATATTTGGAGAGAAATTTTGCTTAATACATTGTAGAGAGATTTTTTTTTTTAAAGATAAAAAAGGACTTAACTTATAAATACACATTAGACCCACGGTAGTTTGACCATGGCCTTGAGTGATAGTGGCCCATGAACAACAATAAAATATAGATGAAGAGTGCAAGTAGTAATTATTCTTAAGGCTGATCCATAATGCAATATCCTACAATGAGGGGCATTTATGTCATTTTTCTTACATTAGGCAAGCAAAACACATCTCTAGGGAATTTTTTATGGGGCATTCTGTAAGACCCCGACCCGAGAGACCTCGTTTAGAGTTGATAAAGTTGTGTTTTAGTTTTAAGTGTGTTTAGTGGTTTTTGGATTAGTTGGGGATTAGAATAGCTTTTCTAATAGTTTTGGGGAATTTGGAGAGCCTTTTCATTTCACTACAACAACTTGCACTTTTAGCCACGTTTTTTAGCCACGTTTTCTAATTTCGTCGGCAAAAGTTATCCTTTTATCGACGTTTTTCTAATTTCGTCGCTAAAATTACATTTTTACCGACGTTTAAAATTTCGTCGGTAAAACTGTACTTTTACCAACGTTTTCTAAAAAAACGTCGGTAAAAATTACAATTTTACCGACGTTTTTTTAGAAAATCGTCGGTAAAAGTTTCTTCAAATATTGTCATAATTTAAAAAATTATCTATTTACCGACGAAAATAAAAACGTCGGTAAAATATTAATTGTTTTTATTTTAATTATTTACCGACGTTTTTTTTTCGTCGGTAAAGTTTTTTCTATTTTTTATTTTACTTTTGTCTTTTATGTTACCGACGAAATATAAAACGTCGGTATAATATTATTTATTTTTATTTTAATTATTTACCGACGAAATAAAAACGTCGGTAATTATTTTTCTATCTTTTATTTTACTTTTGTCTTTTATTTTACTGACGAAAAATAAAACGTCGGTAAAATATTATTTATTTTTATTTTAATTATTTACCGACGCAACCAAAACGTCGGTAAATATTTTTCCATTTTTTATTTTACTTTTGTGTATTATTTTACCGACGAAATATAAAACGTCGGTAAAATATTATTTATTTTTAATTTTGATTATTTACCGACGAATAAAAACGTCGGTAAATGTTTTTTCCATTTTTTATTTTACTTTTTTCGATTTTTTTTTACCCACGAAATACAAAACGTCGGTAAAATATTTTTATTTTTATTTTAATTATTTACCGACGAAAAAAAAACGTCGGTAAAGTTTTTTCTATTTTTTATTTTACTTTTGTCTTTTATGTTACCGACGAAAAATAAAACGTCGGTAAAATATTCTTTATTTTTATTTTAATTATTTACCGACGAAACAAAAACGTCGGTGAATATTTTTCCATTTTTTATTTACTTTTGTCTATTATTTCAGCGACGAAAAATAAAACGTCGGTAAAATATTATTGATTTGTTATTTAAATTATTTACCGACGAAGAAAAATGTCGGTAAATGTTTTTTCTATTTTTTATTTTACTGTTGTCAATTATTTTACCGACGAAAAATAAAACGTCGGTAACATATTTTTTGTTTTTATTTTAATTATTTACCGTCGAAAAAAAACGTCGGTAAATTCCTTGTCCATTTTTATTTTACTTTTGTCTATTATTTTACCGACGAAAAATAAAATGTCGTTAAAATATAATTGTATTTTATTTTAATTATTTACCGACGAAAAAAAAAACGTCGGTAAATGATTTTTCCATTTTTTATTTTACTTTTGTCGATTATTTGACCGATGAAAAATAAAACTTCGGTACAATATTATTTCTTTTTATCTTAATTATTTTCCAACGAAAGAAAACGTCGGTAAATGTGTTTTCATTTTTTATTTTACTGTTTCGATTTATTTTACCGACGAAAATGTAAACGTTGGTAAAATATTTTTTTACTTTTATTTTAATTATTTACCGACAAAAAATTAAGGGGTCCAAATGTATACAAATCTATATCCCCAAGGCCAAAACCATTCCCTTTCCCATCTCTTTGATCTCTCTCTCTATCCCTTGTGTTTTATTCATTGTTAAATAACTGTTATATGGGTACCAACTGCCTATCTCATATATTTACCACACATAAATGCACATCCTGCACCCATTCCTGTTCATGTTCCTCTTTTCCATCCTCTGATTGCGACCTGTATAATTAGGGGTGTACATCGGGTCGGGTCCCGGGTTATCGGGCTGGGTTTCACCCGACCCGGTTATGTTATGCACACTGGGAACCCGACCGAATACCCGGTAAGCTCTATCCAGGTTTGCCGGGTTACTGGGTAACCCGGTTACTTTTTTTTTTTTTTTAACGCCATAAATCATTTGACCAGTGCAATTATTTACTCATGTGATTTGTGGAATGCACTAATTAAATGCACAGTTTAGATCGACAGAACAAACTGAACGAATGGGGTTTAATTAGATCAACGATATGGACACTCCACCTGTGAGGGTGCGATTTGTGCACCATGCACCCAGATCACTAATTATTTTATTCATTTAGTATTTCACTAATCAAATTCATATAGTATTGTACAGCTCTAATTACATAACTCACACACACCAACTTTTAATCCTTTACAGGATGCTTCCCACCATCTCTGGCTTTCCTTTTTCTTCCTCAAAACCCCTCCATCTCATCTCTGGCAGTGGCTCAGTCTCTGCAATATAAAGCTCATTTCGGACATCCAAAACAACCGATTCCTCTTGAAAAGAACACTTGCCATTTCCTATGTCTGCAGTTTGCACTGCTTCCGTTTCTTGTCTGTCTTGATGTACTCCTGGGGGGTCTTTTTCTTTCTTTGTAGAGTGGAGAAACATCTTTTTGTTTCCTTTGCTTCTTAGACTTTTGGGGTTAGAGAGACTCAAAAGGTTTTTTAGCAAGAGCTTGTCAGTCTTGCCTTGCTTGAGGTCTTGACAGAACCAGACCGCATACCAGAGGGGACCACAAAAACGGACCTGTCCAGATTGGATTTATGGTTTTAGTGGTCCAAATTCGGTCCGGTCCAGACCGGACTTGAAAAACCGGTTATATCCGGATTGACCGGACCGGACCGGATTTGGACTACTAAAATTCTAAAACCATTAAACCATCGTTACTTCGAAAATCTCCATCACCATCTCCTCAACATATCCATATCGATCTAGGGTTTTGAACTCGCAAAGCATAAATCCTCTTTTCTCGCTTGATTCGGAGAACATTTCTCGATCTCGAACGCCGTTTCCAGTGTTTCTAAAACATCTCTTTCATCGATCCCTTGAAAAAAAAAATGCAGAGGTAATTTTTTTAAACTGATAATCTCATGAATGCCGATTCCAACTCGATGGTAGGGCTTGGCGTTTTCCCCCTAATCTGGGAGAGTTTTGAGTAGGCGAATGGAGAATCGATGTGCTGTTTCTATGTGGTTGTGTTGTCTATTTCGAAGATTAGTAGCATATTGGTTGTTTGTTTATTTTCGTTATGATTCTGTTCATTTTTTGTTGTTTTATGGTTGTTTGGTGAAGTGTTGAAGGCAGGGTCTGCAACTCTGCATCATCTCTTATAAAATTTATTGTCAGGTGACTGGGGTGCTTTGAGATTGTTCGATAGTGAAGACCCCTTGTTGTTCACCCATCTGGGGTGGGACCCACATAAGATTGGTGTCATTGATGCTGCCCGAACGGGAAAATGAGGGGTCAACAAATTGCAGAATGCATATCTGAATAACAAGTATGAATTACGAGATGCATAGCTGAAAGAAATCGATGCCCCTAATTATAAATCAACCATTTATAATTGGTTGAAAAATTTAAACCGGTCTGGACCGGTTTAAGTGGTCCAACCGGACCGTTTTGGACTGGACCAGACCGGATAGGACCACGTTCAAGTGGTCTGGTCCGGTCCTTCATTTTTGGCCGGACCGGAAATCCGATGCTTCCAGGAACCCACGGCGGGCCGTTTGTTTGAAGAATTCGAAACCTCATTATGATGAGTACCGGGTTGAGATGTGCGATGCCATGTCGACTAATGATGAATCCAAGAACATAGTAACCAAGCGAATCTACAAGAAATATAAGCAGGTAACTTCAGAAGATGCATCATCGATCTCCTCGGTTTTCCGGTGATGCCTCCCATGTCATGCAGTTGTATTTGTCAAAAGCGGAAAGATGCAGTGCTACATTGCCCAACTTAGGCAACCCTAATTCTTTTTTTTTATATAATTATAAGTTCCTGTGTGATAATCCAAACCATTGTTTTTTTTAGGATCGTTTGTCGTCGCGGTGGTGCCGATCCTCCGCGTCGCGACTGCTTCTATGCTTGTGATCTCGATTTCGATCGTGCTGGAGATCGAGGTCTTTGTGATGGTCTCTTTCTCGATCTCGTTCGTCTCTGTACTTTCTGCTCGATGTCTTTAAACCCCATTCTGGATGACTCATTCACAAGATAACATATTCGAACCCATCTATGCTCCAAACCCACTTCAACAAATCCAAACAAGAAACCACAGATTGCAAAATAGCATTCAAAGATTTCGATGTCAACAGAAAAAGGAATCATTGCAGAAGTAGAAGAAATCCCAAAAACCCTAAGCAGAGAAAGTTGAGAGGTATCTTGAGATGGTGAGAGTGAGCGGAGAGATGCAAATTGGTGACTTGAGGCAGATATCATCAACCAGCCAACGATGGTACTTAGTTTCTTCCTGGGTTATCAGGTCACCCGAAACCCGAATGCGATAACTCGGTAACCCGGTGACCCGGGAACCCGATAACCCGGGAACCCGATAACCCGGTTTTACTTAACAGGGTTATCGGACCGGGTTCAGATTTCTTAAAAATACCGGGTCGGGTCAAACCCGGTCCGATAACCCGGAACCCGACCCGATGTGCACCCCTACTCGGCGGGCCGTTTACGAACCTAATGGTTGGAAAATCCTATGCTTCCCTTATAATTTTATAACCGGGAGTCCTTGCGAACCGTCAATTCCGTCAAGTTACCTTACCCTTGAGAAAAGTGCTCTCGCAAGTTTTCACATTTTTTCAGGGGCCGTTTTCCGTTTCGGACCCCCAGCGGGCTGAAGTGTTAGAAAATCCTGTCCGATTTTTATTTTACGTCAGTAAAACTATCAGATACTCTTATCGACGAATTATATGACGTTGGTAAAATGAACATTTACTGATGTTATTTGTAAAACGTTGGGGTAATGTTTAATTTAATTTTTAGAAAAATTAAAAATCATAGTCCTTTAACGATGAAAAATTATCTACCGACGAAAATTAGCGTCGGTTGGTAGAGGATTTGAGAGGTTTTCAAATAATAAAAATAAAATAATTTTTCTCGACAAAAAAATATATTTGTGATGAAAAAAAAAATGTGGAAATATTCCCCCTCTATTTTCCCTCTCCCGCCAACAGAATCCCCCTTTTCCCCCTTTTCTCTCTTTCCCTCGTCTTTCTCTCACTCTCTGCGCTCTCACTCTCGTCCCCTCTCTGCTATCTCACTCTCGCCCCCTCTCTGCTATCTTCTATTTCTCTCTCTCTCTCTCTCTCGATCGGGCGATCTCTCTCTCTCTCTCTCTCTCTCTCTCGATCGGGCGACCTCTGCTACCCGCTCTCTCTCTCTCTCTCTCTCTCTCGATCGGTCGAGATCTGTGGGCCGCTCTCCATCTCGCTCTTTCTCTCTGCTCGATCTCTGTTCTCTCTCACTCTCTCGCACGCTCTCTCGATCTGCTCTCTCTCTCTCGGTTGAGATCGCTCTCTCGATCTGCTCTCTCTCTCTGTTCTCTCTCTCTGTTTCTCACTCTCTCGCTCTTTCTCTCTCTCTCTCTCTCTCGATCGGTCGAGATCGGTGGGCCGCTCTCCATCTCGCTCTCTCTCTCTCTCTCTCGATCGGTCGAGATCGGTGGGCCGCTCTCCATCTCGCTCTTTCTCTCTGCTCTCTCTCTGTTCTCTCTCACTCTCTCGCTCGCTCTCTCGATCTGCTCTCTCTCTGTTCTCTCTCACTCTCTCGCTCGCTCTCTCGATCTGCTCTCTCTCTCTGTTTCTCTCTCTCGGTTGAGATCGCTCTCTCGATCTGCTCTCTCTCTCTCTCTGTTCTCTCTCACTCTCTCGATCTGCTCTCTCTCTCTGTTCTCTCTCACTCTCTCCATCTCGCTCTCTCTCTCTGCTCTCTCTCTGTTCTCTCTCACTCTCTTGATCTGCTCTCTCTCTGTTCTCTCTCATTCTCTGCTCTCTCTCTCTCTCTGTTCTCTCTCACTCTCTCGATCTGCTCTCTCTCTCTCTGTTCTCTCTCACTCTCTCCATCTCGCTCTCTCTCTCTGCTCTCTCTCTGTTCTCTCTCACTCTCTTGATCTGCTCTCTCTCTGTTCTCTCTCACTCTCTGCTCTCTCTCTCTGTTCTCTCTCACTCTCTCTCTCTGTTCTCTCTCACTCTCTCCACCTCGCTCTCTCTCTCTGTTCTCTCTCACTCTCTCCATCTCGCTCTCTCTCTCTGCTCTCTCTGTTCTCTCTCACTCTCTCGATCTGCTCTCTCTCTGTTCTCTCTCACTCTCTCGCTCGCTCTCTCGATCTGCTCTCTCTCTGTTTCTCTCTCTCGGTTGCTCCCTCACTCTCTGCCCGACAACGACCGTCGCTCGAAGTGAAACCGGGACTCTCGCCGCTGTCCCTGCTCGGTTAGAGAATCTGCCATTGCATCTCTCCCCACTCTGCAGGTAATGTCTCATTCTCATCTCTTCTCTCTTCATCCCTATCTGTAGGTAAAGCTGATTAAGGACATGCATGGGTGTGTGTGAGTTCAAGTCTGGCGAGTCCAACCTGTGTCTCCCTCACAATTCCTCGCCAAGAAGGTTGTACAGCTAACCCAGCATTTGAAGTGGTGGGTTTCAATACAGGGAGGATATCATGGTGCAGGGAGAATGGAAGGGACGGATATTTTGAAGAATCCCATCTATGGCAAACTGTTTGTGAGAATTTTGCCCTTCTAACCCAAGAGCTCTTCTCTTCCTCCATGCCCAGATTCCAAATCAGCTACCAGACAAAAGATCAAAGCATATATATACCTTCAAACCAGAATCAAAAAAGAAGAAAGGAAATGACCCTTTCCCTTTCCATCATTCTAAAATCATCTCAAATCCATCAAAAACATTACCAATTCCACCACCCCCACCAATACATTGATCCAAACCCTTACTTTCAAATCAACCTTTACTGGATTAGGCCCCTTACAAAAAAAAAAAAAAACCTCAATTCAAATAACAGATGGCTATGGTTTCAAAGCCAAATCCAACCTCTACAAAACCTTATCTTTCAACCCCAAATTACAATCAGATTGTGACATCCACCCATAAGCTTTGTACCCCAAATCCCACCTTCACCAGAGCCCTACAAATCCACAACACAAACTCAATATTACATTAAAAAAAGAAAAAAAAACAAAAGCAAAGAGAGAAAAAGAGAAAATCATGATTGGTTGGGAAAATAATGCCCCAGATTAGTCTTTAGTGCATGACGAAGTTGCAGCGTTGATTTCCTCTCTCCATTTGCATTTCTAGGGCTTGGGGTTTTGTGGGTGTTAGATTTGCATGAATTCTCAGGTAAGTTGATGCTCGAATCTGTCCATCTAAAAGTGTGATCAAGGTATGTATATAATGTATTTGAAGCTTTGATTTTGAAATTGTCGTTAGATTGGACCGAATGGAGTTAGGGCTTAGAACACCATTGATGAACCTTGAGATCAAGAAATCTGACCTAATACTGTAATTGATCAAAGGATTTTGTTTTCGATTAAGGTTTGCTAGAAGAATAAGATTCAGTTGAAGTATACTATTTTATAACTATTATTCTACAACCTGAGATTGAATGTATACTATTTTATGCAATTGAACCCCCTCGCCATGTATACAATAAACCCCAGACAGATTATGAAAAACTTGTCCGAAAATCATGCCCATTGATTGGCAGTTGGGAAATCCAAATGTTGAATGTAATGGACTCAAAGATGCTCCTACAATCCTATCCATTCATCATACAGGTTTGGATCATAGATGGAAGCATGGGATCCTCATCCTAATCTGAAAAGAATAAAAGGCAAACCCAAAGCAATAATCACGTGATTAGCATTAAGCTACCTTTCTCTTCTCAGCGTTGAAAGAATACCTCTTGCCTTGCTGTTTTGTTGTCGGATGAAGACATAAAAAAAAAAAAAAACATTGTATTCTAAAGCCATTAGCTTTAAAGTAAACATATGGATTGCTTCTATTGGCTGTGTTATCTTCTTTAATAACGACCTTCATATTTGCTTATTGCTTGCAGTCTGGTCATGCTTTGCGTGGGTGTTTTTATAATGGCAGTTGAAAGGTGGACTAAGCAGATGAATGTCTTTCTATAATGTTTTAACTCATAGCCCAAGGTATCCTTGCATCCAAATGACTGAGATTTACATGCTAGCCTACAGTTCAAGGTAACCAGCTGAGTTATATATACTAACGTTTGTAGAACTTATTATTAAAGGATGGAAGCGCGGGATAGGACTCGATAACTCACTCTCTCTCTCTCTCTCTATATATATATATATATATAAGTATTTGTGGGTAGGAGTGAGTCCACGATGTTACCTAAAACAACAACAACAACAAAAAAAAAAAAGCATAGAAATTTACCAAAAAAAAAAAAAAGGGTGAGGGCTGACAGCATGGTGGAGAAGCAACTTCCTCTTCACACAGAACTAACCAAAAATCAATCCCCCCACCCATTATATATTGTAGGAGCTCCTTCCTTGGTTAAGGACTACGGTAGTGTATGTGTGTGCGCCAAAGCCCGTTAGTATTTACTAGAAGGGAAGGAGAGAAAAAAAGTCCACTTCTTTTCTTTTTGTTAATCTCTTTTTACTACTTTGGTAACGTGTGTGTGCAAGCCGGTGAGTATTTACCCAAGGAAAAAAGTAAATAATTTTTTTTATCATCCCCTGTTGTAGCTCTATTTTTGGTTAAAAAAGGCTTCGGTAGCAAGTGTGTGCAAACCCGTGAGTATTTCACTAGAGAAATAAAAGTGTACTTCATTTTAGTTTCTTTCTTCTTCTTCTTCTTTTTTTTTTTTATGTTTTTCGTCGTATCTTATTTTAATGAAATGCAACCAGACTCCAATGCAGCATCGTTCTATGCATTACAGCCCATGAGAAGGATCTTCTTCATAAAGAATGAAGGTCATCTTGCAAGGTCATCGCATAAAGAATGCATCTTGCAAGTTGAATGCAGACTTGAAGCACTTTCAGAGTTCCCATCGGTTGCTGTTGACTGGAACACCTCTCCAGGTGAATGGAAATATTCTTCTAATGCTATTGTTTGCTGTGTCTGCTGTTATAGCATTCATTGACTGTGATAATTGTGTTATATATATGTACATCTATACATATGTGTGGAAATGTGGTTGTATGTTTAAATGTGTATCAATATCCATCTATACGTACGTGAATATCTATGAAAAGATTAATAGTGTTGACCTTGCCGCAAATTGTGATAATTTGAAGCAATTCCATTTAGGGGACCCACTTTTCAAGAAGGTAAGCCATTGAAGTCAGTAAAACCTTTACTGTGATCGCTGTTAGGCTTGAATATTTCTAGAGTGATCAATCATTAATGGAATGAAGTTAATCAATATAAAAAGTGAACTGGTTGATTTCAGTTGTGAATAAATTCTGATTCAGGAGATCTTTGGGCACATCACTATGCATGGGATTTGGTTTTCATCGAACAGTCTCTCCACAATAAGTGTTCCCATATAATATATGTTACTGCATGAGGATGAACATAGGATCTTCATATCGACCTTGCAAACGAGTTCTGGGACTTGACTCTCTCAAGTCTCAAGTCTTCACCACAAAGATCCCATTATCTCCTATTCAAAGAGGGGCTATAAAAGCTGCTATGTTTCTCAATCCATTTATAAGTACCTTCTACATGTGACATATATAAACTCTCACCCAAGTCTGTGAGGCTGTAATTAGAGATCTAGTGGGCCATCAACCCACCAAATTAATGTATTTCATACTTGCCTTCCTCTTTCAAAGCATTTTTTAGATGCAGAAGATCATTGGTTGCCTTCCAACAATTTTGATAATCCAGCTGGCTTAAGCTTTGTTTATATGATGTGATAGACTCAACATTTCAGATCTCCCTCTCCTGCCATATTTACTGGAGCCATATAAGAAAATTAGATCATCTAGTGTACTTTCTCCTTATTGTGAGCAGAGCACTGGGGCTCATACACACACATTGATCTCTATCTCTAGTGCCCACCCACGTGCACCTGATGTGCCATTACTCAAGTTGCTTTTGCATCTTTTATTGCAACTATTCCTTCTGTGGTTTTTCTAACTCTTTCAGCTTACTTAGGGATTCAAACGGCTTGAGTCCCGGCCGGGACTGGGTATTAACTGGACCAGGAACCATCTTTAAAATGGACTCGGCTCCGAACCTGTTGCATGGTTCAGGGTCCGGTTCTGGCTCAAGTCTGGATTTCATAGCGGTGAATATGCATGTCTAATTGTCTATACTGCACTGTAGAACAGGTTTTCTCCTACATTTCTTCACATACACACCCAAACTCAACAATCAAACTTCCACTTGCAAAACTGCCAAATCCACTTCAATGGCAGAAATAACATCAGAAATCAGAAAAAAGAAGAGAGCTAGAATCAAAAGGGCATAGTCCTCCACATAAATCCATGCTTCAACTAGCCACAGTCCTCCACTTCTAGGGCTTTTGCATCACCGTAGTCCACACCAGATTCACTCCGCTCGAGGGTAGAGGGACTTGTAGGAACCGACGGTTCGCAAATAGGGCTCCCGGTTAGAGAATTACGACCGAAACACACGATTTTCCAACACTTGGGCTCGAAAACAGCCCGCCGGGGGTCCGGAACGGGAAATGACAGTGGGAAAATTCCGAAAACCGGCACAAGCACTTCGCTCGAGGGTAGAGTGACTTGTAGGAACCGACGGTTCGCAAATAGGGCTCCCGGTTAGAGAATTACGGCCGAAACACACGATTTTCCAGCACTTAGGCTCGAAAACGGCCCGCCGGGGGTCCGGAACGGGAAATGGCAGCGGGAAAATTCCGAAACCGGCACGAGCACTTCGCTCGAGGGTAGAGTGACTTGTAGGAACCGACGGTTCGCAAATAGGGCTCCCGGTTAGAGAATTACGGCCGAAACACACGATTTTCCAGCACTTAGGCTCGAAAACGGCCCGCCGGGGGTCCGGAATGGGAAACGACCGCGGGAAAATTCCGAAACCGGCACGAGCACTTCGCTCGAGGGTAGAGTGACTTGTAGGAACCGACGGTTCGCAAATAGGGGTCCCGGTTAGAGAATTACGATCGAAACACACGATTTTCCAACACTTTTGCTCGAAAACGGACCGCCGGGGGTCCGGAACGGGAAACGGCAGCGGGAAAATTTCAAAACCGGCACGAGCACTTCGCTCGAGGGTAGAGTGACTTGTAGGAACCGACGGTTCGTAAATAGGGCTCCCGGTTAGAGAATTACGACCGAAACACACGATTTTCCAACACTTAGGCTCGAAAACGGGCCGCCGGGGGTCCGGAATGGGAAACGACCGCGGGAAAATTCCGAAACCGGCACGAGCATTTCGCTCGAGGGTAGAGTGACTTGTAGGAACCGACGGTTCGCATATAGGGGTCCCGGTTAGAGAATTACGATCGAAACACACGATTTTCCAACACTTTGGCTCGAAAACGGACCGCCGGGGGTCCGGAACGGGAAACGGCAGCGGGGAAAATTTCGAAACCGGCACGAGCACTTCGCTCGAGGGTAGAGTGACTTGTAGGAACCGACGGTTCGCAAATAAGGGTCCCGGTTAGAAAATTACGATCGAAACACACGATTTTCCAACACTTTGGCTCGAAAATGGACCGCCGGGGGTCCAGAACGGGAAACGGCCGCGGGAAAATTTCAAAACTGGCACGAGTACTTCGCTCGAGGGTAGAGTGACTTGTAGGAACAGACGGTTCGCAAATAGGGGTCCCGGTTAGAGAATTACGACCGAAACACACGATTTTCCAGCACTTAGGCTCGAAAACGGCCCGCCGGGGGTCCGGAACGGGAAATGCCAGCGGGAAAATTCCGAAACCGGCACGAGCACTTCGCTCGAGGGTAGAGTGACTTGTAGGAACTGACGGTTCGCAAATAGGGCTCCCGGTTAGAGAATTACGACCGAAAAACACGATTTTCCAACACTTAGGCTCGAAAACGGCCCGCCGGCGGTCCGGAACGGGAAACGGCAGCGGGAAAATTCCGAAACCGGCACGAGCACTTCGCTTGAGGGTAGAGGGACTTGTAGGAACCGACTGACTTGTAGGAACCAGCGGTTCGCAAATAGGGCTCCCGGTTAGAGAATTACGACCGAAACACACGATTTTCCAGCACTTAGGCTCGAAAACGGCCCGCCGGGGGTCCGGAACGGGAAACGGCCGCGGGAAAATTTCGAAACCGGCACGAGCACTTCGTTCGAGGGTAGAGTGACTTGTAGGAACCGACGGTTCGCAAATAGGGCTCCCGGTTAGAGAATTACGGCCGAAACACACGATTTTCCAGCACTTAGGCTCGAAAACGGCCCGCCGGGGGTCCGGAACGGGAAATGGCAGCGGGAAAATTCCGAAACCGGCATGAGCACTTCGCTCGAGGGTAGAGTGACTTGTAGGAACCGACGGTTCGCAAATAGGGCTCCCGGTTAGAGAATTACGGCCGAAACACACGATTTTCCAGCACTTAGGCTCGAAAACGGCCCGCCGGGGGTCCGGAATGGGAAATGACCGCGGGAAAATTCTGAAACCGGCACGAGCACTTCGCTCGAGGGTAGAGTGACTTGTAGGAACCGACGGTTCGCAAATAGGGGTCCCGGTTAGAGAATTACGATCGAAACACACGATTTTCCAACACTTTTGCTCGAAAACGGACCGCCGGGGGTCCGGAACGGGAAACGGCAGCGGGAAAATTTCAAAACCGGCACGAGCACTTCGCTCGAGGGTAGAGTGACTTGTAGGAACCGACGGTTCGTAAATAGGGCTCCCGGTTAGAGAATTACGACCGAAACACACGATTTTCCAACACTTAGGCTCGAAAACGGCCCGCCGGGGGTCCGGAATGGGAAACGACCGCGGGAAAATTCCGAAACCGGCACGAGCATTTCGCTCGAGGGTAGAGTGACTTGTAGGAACCGACGGTTCGCATATAGGGGTCCCGGTTAGAGAATTACGATCGAAACACACGATTTTCCAACACTTTGGCTCGAAAACGGACCGCCGGGGGTCCGGAACGGGAAACGGCAGCGGGAAAATTTCGAAACCGGCACGAGCACTTCGCTCGAGGGTAGAGTGACTTGTAGGAACCGACGGTTCGCAAATAAGGGTCCCGGTTAGAAAATTACGATCGAAACACACGATTTTCCAACACTTTGGCTCGAAAATGGACCGCCGGGGGTCCGGAACGGGAAACGGCCGCGGGAAAATTTCGAAACCGGCACGAGCACTTCGATCGAGGGTAGAGTGACTTGTAGGAACAGACGGTTCGCAAATAGGGGTCCCGGTTAGAGAATTACGGCTGAAACACACGAT
The DNA here is from genome assembly GCA_012931725.1 of Litsea cubeba. Classification (NCBI taxonomy): domain Eukaryota; kingdom Viridiplantae; phylum Streptophyta; class Magnoliopsida; order Laurales; family Lauraceae; genus Litsea; species Litsea cubeba. The sequence continues at coordinate 48,847,041 of CM022945.1, read as the reverse complement.
TTTCCAACACATAGTCTATAAAAAGGCCCGCCGGGGGTCCGGAACGGGAAACAGCCACGGGAAAATTCCGAAACCGGCATGAGTACTTCGCTCGAGGGTAGAGTGACTTATAGGAACTGACGGTTTACAAATAGGATTCACGGTTAGAGAATTACGACTAAAAACGTTTAATTTGGACACTTTGTCTCGAAATTAGGCCGTCATAGGTCGAAAACGGGAAACAACCATCGAACTGCCCATAAATTAGCATATGTACCTTGTTCAATGCCTAACTAACTTATTGGAATTGACGGTTAGTGAATCGGACTTCTGTTTAATAAGTGAGACGCAAAAGCCGTCTGATTATCAACATTTTGGTTGGAAAAAAGTTCGAAGAATAACTTAGGAAAAGTTATATATATACATGTTTATTTTTAATTTATAATTTAATTCATTATAAAGATTTTAATGTTGTTTTTCTCATTGCAGGTTGATGAACGCGTTGGGGTCGGTTGCAGAATTGTTGGACTTCTTTTCGCTTTATTTGTATATATATCAATGTATATTGGACATTGTTATGGGACTGTATAATTATTGATTGTTATATTTGTTTAATAAGATGAGTGATTTAATGAAAAATGGAGATGGTTGTCTGTTCATTTAGTAACTTTTATTTTATTGCATATTTTATGTTGAATATAGGTAGAAGAACAGGTTTATTTTTGATACAGGTGTATAAACAGGTTTACAGGAAAATAATAATGAAAAACTATTTTTATTATTAAAAAATAATACCTTTACCGACGTTTTATTTCGTCGGCAAAATAAAAATAGAAATTAAAAAAAATGAAATTAGTTTTGCCGACGAAACAAAAACGTCGGCGAAAATAAAAAAGAAAAATAAAAAAATTAAAGTTCTTTTTCCGACGAAACATAAACGTCGGCAAAATAAAAAATAAAAAATGAAAAAACTGGAATTATTTTTTCCGACGAATAAAAAGCGTCGGCAAAAAAAAAGACAAATTAAAAAATTAAAATTTTTTTTGCCGACGAAAAAAAAAGCGTCGGCAAATAAAAAATTAAAAATTTTAAAAAAATGAAATTATTGTTGCCGACGAATAAAAAGCGTCGGGAAAAAAAAAAGAAAAATTAAAAAAAAATGAAATTAGTTTTACCGACGAATAAAAAACGTCGGCAAAATGAAAAAGAAAAATAAAAAAAAATAAAATTCTTTTGTCAACGAAAAAAAACGTCGGCAGAAGTCAAATAATCGTCGGTAAAAAGTTAATTTTTTCCGACGAAAAATAATTTCGTCGAGAAAAGGTTATGCTGACGGAGTCTTACCGACGAAAAGATGACTTTTGGCGACGAAAATTTTCGTCGCCAAAAGTGCAGATTCTTGTAGTGTTTGTGGGACCCTTTGGGGGTTCTTGTTACGAATTGTGCGAGATTGGGGGTTTACCGATGATTTCTAAGAATCGTGTTTTTAACCCCATTGGACTTATCTTCTTAATCCCTGCAACTTTCATGTTGACATCGTTTTCATTTGAAGACCTTAAACCCGATTTTTCCCTAATTGAGGGCAAAATGGTCTTTTTACCCAAAATCTGGACACCGATTTCAATGTCACCAAAATGTGCATAATATATACTTTTTGGAAATTAGAAATTTTGCCGATCAACTTCGTCTTCTTCGTCGAATTCATTTGAAGCCCCGAAAACCATGTTTTGAGCCCGAGAAGTCTTTTAAGTTGTGGGCCCCACTCCCACTTACTATATATAGAAAGCTTCTTCTTCTTTTTCCCATTTCTGGCAAAAACCCTAGAAGAGAAGAGAAATCCCAGCCCTAAGGGTTTTCCCTTACCTTTTCTTGCCTCTTCATCTTCAATCCCTCACTAAACTAGTGCTAATGGAGAATTAGTTGCTATAATCTTCTTCCTCATCTCAAGGCCTTCATCTTGACACCATTTTTGAAGAAAACCGCCCACCCCAAAACTTACTTTGGACAACACCTGGCTTTTTGAAGAACTTCCTTGTAAGTGATCTTCGTATAAGTTTTATAATCTTGTTTGTTTAGCCCTAGGGTAGCTCTATTTCAATTATTGGAAGATTCCGTTTTGTTTTAATTGGATTTTGATAATCTAGGGTTTGGATTTGGGGGTTTTGTGTATAGGTGTTTGATTGTGGGCTTAAGAGGTGATTAGAGCTCAAATTGATTTGCATTGGACCCAAGGCAAGTGGATGAAATGATTTTCATGTGTTTTATCATGTTTTCTGCAAAGATCGTGATTTGTCTTCATTGATGGTTTTATTGATTTATCATGTTTGATGGTTTAGTCTTATTGATTTTGAATGATGAATTGATGAGATAATGAGGTCAAGGAATAGCCCAATTAATTGTGAAGATATGTATGGAAGAAGGGGAAAGAAAGGAAATGGATTGGAGTTGGACAAGGGAAGGATTCAGCCAAATGGGTTGAGATTCGCTACAGGACCGATCGATCGCCCATCAGGTCCGATCGATCGGACTGTAAATAACTGAGAGGGTTCTCAGGACCGATCGATCGCCCATCAAGTCCGATCGATCGGACTGTAAATAACTGAGAGGGTTCTCAGGACCGATCGATCGCCCATAAGGTCCGATCGATCGGACTGTAAATAACTGGAAGCAAATTCGGGACCGATCGATCGGCCAAGGAGCCCGATCGATCGGACTGAAATGAGATGAACGGTGAAATAAGAGAAGTGTGGGACTAATTTCCAGATTCATTCCAAGCCCATACTCAAGTCCAATTCAGCTCTATCCCTTATCTTCTTATTTGAAGGCATTGAACCTATAATGATGCATTAGATCCCATGGATGAATTGGGTAAATTGCAAAGGGTTGTAGTGGAGAGGTATTATTCGGAGCCCCATTGTTATTTAGGGACTCGTAAGGCATTGCATGAAGTCCGGAAGAAGGGGAAACTCATCATGAAGATCCTATGAGATTTTCTAGATTGACCAATGTGTATAAGGACCCGGAATGTCCCTAACTCTTAAAGAGTACCAAAATTTCATCACAACCGACATACGGGACCCTATTCACACTGATTCAATCCTAGAAACCCCTTTATTAGCCTGTAAAGGTATGGAAAACTATTTGTATTTAATTTTCAACCAAACTTCTATTTTTGGGATTTCAACCCATATGATATGACTAGATTGTCCAAGAGTACTAGAAGAGATGTGCTTAGCTTTTGCTAACCGGTATATGTCAACTTGAGGGGAATGTGTATTTTGTACATCTTGGCACCCCGTTTCTTACTGTGCATGTGATTTGATTTATCGTATGTGACCTATGAGTCGGCACCACTGAGCTTGGACGACCTCGTCGGTTTGATCTACCGACTTGGGGTTCCTTCCCCTCCTGATAGTCAGCTGCAGTCTGGAATGTGCAGAGTTTTTACCCGGTTCGCTACCGTGGTCCCGCAGAGTATATATATGTATATTATAGTATTTATCATTGTTCCTCCTCACCTCGTGTGACTGAGGTCAATGATCCTGTTAGGGTATGCGCTCTCTTCACTTCGGTGAGAGAGGATATAGCTTTGTGTGGGTTGCCATCTTGACAGTTCCTTATCCTTGGTACCTCTACTGTTTTATATCGTTCATGTTGTTATTTAACAAATGATGCATTATCTCTTATGAAATCCTTTATTTATACGCAGGTTTTCGTAACCCTTGCATAGTATCATTGTTTTATTACTGTTATACCTTTTCACCCACCTGCCAGACCGTCGTGTCTGATCCATTTATTTTGGTACTCAGGTCCCGAGCTTATTGCCATTGAGGAGGAGCCGGAGGAGGCGGTCGGTGAACCGCAACGAGTGATTGAGTGGCAAGCCGATGATGTCATGTAGACATTCGGCCTTGCCTTGAGAACGATACACTTTGGGAACTTGATATCTTTGTTTTAGGTTTCATTTGGTTATACGGTCTTTGTTGACCGTTAATTTGGGGACATTAATCGACTGATATTTTGTAAATATACTTAACTTTACTTTGGGGAAAATATGCTTGATCATTGCTCATCCCGATATCTTGTCATGTTAACCATAAATCAGTCTTGTTTATGGATTTGAATTGTATTTGTATGGTTTGCTACACGCTTCCGCAATCTTGAGAATATGTTTGATATGGTTATATGTGAGATGAGGTATAAAGATAATCCTCACCGCGGAACCCTGTGGGAAATCACGTGCACGGATAAATATTCTTTTAATTCCGTGTGCGTTTTAGCCAAAGAGATGCACGTGGCGCGGCATCACCCAACACCGTCCCGATTCCCGGACCCGGATCCTCCTCTTTCGGTCCGGTGTCGCGACAGGACTGGTATCAGAGCGGGACATATTTCAGGCAATTAAAAGAAACTAGAAATCTTAAGTACGTGGCGAGGATTCGTTAGATAGAACCGTGTGAGCAATGTGTGACCACCCTGTACTTGATTTATATGTGCTAACAATTTGTTTTGTAGCGTTATGCCACCTCGCAAAAGAACTGCAAACAGTAATCACGTTGCCAGTAACAGTGAAAATACAGAGCCTATTGGAGAGGAACCACAAGATAACAACATGCAGAACCAATTCCAATAGATGATGCAGGCTATGATAGACCAACAACGCCAGGGCAATGAGAATCAGGCTAGGCTCCAAGCACAAGCATATGAGACGCAGACCAGATTGCAAGAACAGATGCTTAAGAAAGACGAGGATCATGCTAGGGAGATAGCTCAAATGCAGGCACAGTTGTTGGGGATATTGGAGAGGAGACCGGAACCAATCCCAGTTGCACCGCCTGGTCCGGTGAATATTAGAGGGAATGATCCTAATGTGTTGTTTGAACGGTTTAGGAAGAGAGGACCGAAAGAATTTTTGGGGACTGAGGATCCAATGGCAGCAGATGATTGGCTTGAACACACCGAAAACATATTTGAGATATTCATATGTACCGGTCTAGAACGTGTACAGCTTGCAGCTTCTATGCTTGTGGGTTTAGCAGATATTTGGTGGAAGACCGTAAGGGCAGAATACAGGACAATGGCTGATGCAGAAGCTTGGGCTAGCTTCAAGAGACAGTTTGGAGAGAAATATGTACCTACACATGTCAAGAGGCAAAAAGCAGTAGAATTTGAGCAACTTGTGCAAGGAAACATGACAGTCCTCGAATACCTCACCAAATTTGAGAGACTGTCAAGGTATGCACCGGAATTAGTAGACACAGAGGAGAAGAAGATAACCAAGTTCCTTGAGGGACTTCACCCGATTATTGAGAGGGATGCTACCGGGGTTGTACCACCCGTTACCTTTGAAGAAGCTGTCAAAAGAGCATACAAATTTGAGAACTTCCACAACAAGATCATCAAGAACCAAGGAAAGGGTCAAGGCCAACAGCAGAATTATCAACAAAGGAACAATCAGAACAAGAGGCCAAGACAAGAGCAGAATACACAAAATCAAGGAGTTTGTATCCATTGTGGAAAATTTCATGGGAATGCCCAGTGCCGTACTATCACGGGGGCATGTTTTAGATGTGGTTCATTGGACCACCAGATGAGGGATTGCCCAAGGCCAGATAGACAGAATAGACAGCAGCAGGGAGTACAGCGTCAGGCACCACCTCAGAATGCGTTAGTGGTCCAGAATCAAGCAAGGCCACTACAACAACAGGCACCTCAGCAACAGTTTAGGCCACAGCAACAACAACAACAACAGGCCCGTCAGCAAGGGCAAAATCAGAACCAGAATCAGCATCCTCAGAATCAGAACAGGAATGTACAACAAGGCAGGCAACAGCAAGGACCAAACAGGCCACCACAGAGGGCACAACTCTATGCTGTCAATAGAGCTGATGCAGAGGCTGAAGGCAATGTAGTGGAAGGTACACTTCTCGTCTGTGGTTTTGATGCTAAGGTTTTATTTGACCCTGGCTCTACTCACTCATTCATATCTCCAAAATTTGCTAAGTTGATCGATATGTATGCTAGAGAGTTGAGTTTCATTCTGACTGTGACTACCCCTTTAGGTAAGGAAGTTGTTTGTAGAACTTTTTACCCTAGTTGTCCAGTCATGATAGGAGAAGTAGTATTACCGGCGGATCTCATTTTATTAGAGATGCAGGATTTTGATGTCATCTTAGGGATGGATTGGTTAGCAGGATACCATGCTACTATGGATTGTTTCCATAAAACCCTAACTTTTAAGTTAGAGGAGACCCAAGCAGGGGTGTTGTTTCAGGGGGAGAGGAGTAATTCTGGTGCAGGATTTATTTCAGCATTGAAGGCTGATAGACTTCTAAGAAGTGGTTGTGAGGGTTATTTGGCGTTTATCACGGAGGATAAACGGTCCCAAGGGGTGGAGGAGATCCCAATTGTTTGTGAGTTTCCGGATGTTTTCCCGGAGGAGATACCAGGATTGCCACCCATTAGAGAGATAGACTTCACTATTGAGTTGTTACCGGGGACTGCTCCGATATCTATCGCGCCTTGCAGAATGACCCCGGCAGAATTGGGAGAGTTGAATATGCAATTGCAAGAACTTTTAGACAAAGGTTTTGTGAGACCTAGTGTGTCACCGTGGGGAGCACCAGTTTTATTTGTGAAGAAGAAGGATGGTTCCATGAGAATGTGTATTGACTATAGAAGATTGAACCAAGTGACCATAAAAAACAAATATCCATTGCCAAGGATAGATGAATTGTTTGATCAGTTGCAAGGAGCTGCTTACTTTTCGAAGATTGATTTGAGGTCAGGCTACCATCAGTTGAGAGTTAGAGACTCAGATGTACCAAAAACAGCATTTCGTACAAGATATGGACACTATGAGTTTCTAGTGATGCCATTTGGTTTGACTAATGCACCGGCAGTTTTCATGGCATTGATGAACAAAATATTTGCGGAGTATTTGGATCAGTTTACAGTGGTGTTTATTGATGACATTTTGGTGTAATCCAAGACCAAAGAAGAGCACGAAGAACATTTGAAGATAGCACTCCAGCTTTTGAGGGAGAATCAGTTGTTTGCAAAACTTAGTAAGTGTGAATTTTGGTTGGACCAAGTCACATTTTTGGGTCATATCATCTCCAAGGAAGGATTATCAGTGGACCCGTCCAAGATTGAGGCAGTCATGAATTGGGATAGACCGAAGAACGCATCAGAGATCAGAAGTTTCTTTGGATTGGCAGGATATTATCGGAGGTTTGTGCAAGGGTTTTCGTCGATTGCGTCACCGCTGACGAAGTTGACAAGGGAGAATGCACCATATGTTTGGACGGATAAGTGTGAGGCTAGTTTCCAAGAGCTGAAGAAGAGATTGACTACAGCTCCAGTCCTCACTTTGCCATCTGGGAGCGGCGGTTTTACCATTTTTACCGATGCTTCCAATGTTGGACTTGGATGCGTGCTAATGCAAGATGGGAAGGTAGTTGCATATGGGTCACGGCAGTTGAAAGATCATGAGAAGAACTATGCAACACATGATATCGAATTGGCCGCAGTTGTTTTAGCTTTGAAGATGTGGAGACACTACCTCTATGGAGAGAAGTTTGAGGTTCACTCCGATCACCGTAGTCTACAGTACTTGTTTTCTCAGAAGGAGTTGAACATGAGGCAGAGGAGATGGATGGAATATATTAAAGACTATGATTTTCCAATCAAGTATCACCCGGGGAAAGCGAATGTAGTCGCAGATGCCTTGAGCAGAAAGTCAGTGAGCATGGCTAGTCTTCGTGGAACTTATGTGGTACAGCAGTTAGAAGAGTTGAGTGTAGATTTTCATCCACTAAGAGAGGGTGTCATGTTAGCAAACATGTCAGTGTCAGAGCCTTCGTTCATTCAGAAGATCAAAGAGAATCAGTTACAAGACCCAGAGTTGGTTAAGATTTCAGAACATATAGCAGATCGCCCGGATTTTCGTGTAGTAGATGGAGTTTTGTATTACCGAGACCGTCTGTGTGTGCCTAACTTGGAGGACTTGAGGAATGATATCATGTCTGAGGCCCATGATACCAAGTATTCCATACACCCGGGCAGTACGAAGATGTACCAGAATTTGAAGGGCAGATTTTGGTGGAATAACATGAAGAGAGAGATAGCAGCTTTCGTCTCTCGTTGTATGACATGTCAATTGATCAAGGCAGAACACCAGAAGCCTCCAGGGTTACTACGACCATTAGAGATTCCGGAATGGAAATGGGAGCACATTACCATGGATTTCATATCGGGTTTACCGAAGACTAGTAAGGGCAATGATGCTATTTGGGTCATAGTGGACCGTCTCACCAAGTCAGCTCACTTCCTACCGATGAAGACTGGAAAGAAGATGCATATGTTACCTTTGGCACAGTTGTTTGTTACAGAAATTGTCAGTCGTCATGGACAGCCAGTTTCCATCACATCCGATAGAGACAGCAGATTTGTCTCAAGATTTTGGAAGACATTGCATGAGTCTATGGGTACGAAGTTACAGTTCAGCACAGCCTATCACCCACAGACTGATGGTCAGTCAGAGAGGACAATTCAGACACTTGAGGATATGCTTCGAGCTTGTGTGTTAGATTTCAAGACTCAGTGGGATGAAGCCTTACCGTTGTGTGAGTTCGCTTACAACAACAGTTTCCACTCGAGTATCGGTATGGCACCTTTTGAGGCTTTGTATGGCAGAAGGTGTAGAACACCTGTTTGTTGGGAAGAAGTTGGTACTCGCAGTTTCCATGGACCGACCATTGTTAGTGAGACAAGCGACAAGGTCAAGTTGATCCAAGAACGTCTGAAAGTGGCTCAGAGTAGACAGAAGAGTTATGCAGACTCTCACAGAAGGGATTTACAATTTAAAGAAGGAGATAAGGTTTTCTTGAAAGTGTCACCCACTCGTGGAACCTTGAGGTTTGGACAGAAGGGCAAATTGTCTAGGAGGTACATTGGACCATATGACATTGTGAGTAGGATTGGTGATGTGGCTTATAGGTTAGCCTTACCACCCGAACTCTCCGGCGTACACAATGTTTTCCATGTGTCTATGTTGAAGAAGTACGTTCCCGACAGACTACACATACTCCGTTATGAGCCATTAGAAATCCGAGAAGATGCGACCTATGTTGAGAAGCCTAAGCAGATCATTGACACCAAGGAACAAGAATTGAGGACTCGGACTATTCAGTGGGTCAAGGTACTTTGGGAGGATCATGGACCAGAAGAAGCAACTTGGGAATTACGGGATCAGGTTCAGAAGAAGTACCCACATCTTCTACCGGAGGTGAGTTTTAATTTCCATTTGGATGACCAAATGTCCTAAGGGGTGGAGGATGTAAGACCCCGACCCGAGAGACATCGTTTAGAGTTGATTAAGTTGTGTTTTAGTTTTAAGTGTGTTTAGTGGTTTTTGGATTAGTTGGGGATTAGAATAGCTTTTCTAATAGCTTTGGGGAATTTGGAGAGCCTTTTTATTTGTGGGACCCTTTGGGGGTTCTTGTTACGAATTGTGCGAGATTGGGGGTTTACCGATGATTTCCAGGAATCGTGTTTTTAACCCCATTGGACTTATCTTGTTAATCCCTACAACTTTCATAGTGACATCGTTTTCATTTGAAGACCTTAAACCCGATTTTCACTAATTGAGGGCAAAATGGTCTTTTTACCCAAAATCTGGACACCGATTTCAATGTCACCAAAATGTGCAAAATATATACTTTTTGGAAACTAGAAATTTTGCCGATCAACTTCGTCTTCTTCGTCGAATTCATTTGAAGCCCCGAAAACCATGTTTTGAGCCCGAGAAGTCTTTTAAGTTGTGGGCCCCACTCCCACTTACTATATATAGAAAGCTTCTTCTTCTTTTTTCCATTTCTGGCAAAAACCCTAGAAGAGAAGAGAAATCCCAGCCCTAAGGGTTTTCCCTTACCTTTTCTTGCCTCTTCATCTTCAATCCCCCACTAAACTAGTGCTAATGGAGAATTAGTTGCTATAATCTTCTTCCTCATCTCAAGGCCTTCATCTTGACACCATTTTTGAAGAAAACCGCCCACCCCAAAACTTACTTTGGACAACACCTGGCTTTTTGAAGAACTTCCTTGTAAGTGATCTTCGTATAAGTTTTATAATCTTGTTTGTTTAGCCCTAGGGTAGCTCTATTTCAATTATTGGAAGATTCCGTTTTGTTTTAATTGGATTTTGATAATCTAGGGTTTGGATTTGGGGGTTTTGTGTATAGGTGTTTGATTGTGGGCTTAAGAAGTGATTAGAGCTCAAATTGATTTGCATTGGACCCAAGGCAAGTGGATGAAATGATTTTCATGTGTTTTATCATGTTTTCTGCAAAGATCGTGATTTGTCTTCATTGATGGTTTTATTGATTTATCATGTTTGATGGTTTAGTCTTATTGATTTTGAATGATGAATTGATGAGATATGAGGTCAAGGAATAGCCCAATTAATTGTGAAGATATGTATGGAAGAAGGGGAAAGAAAGGAAATGGATTGGAGTTGGACAAGGAAAGGATTCAACCAAATGGGTTGAGATTCGCTACAGGACCGATCGATCGCCCATCAGGTCCGATCGATCGGACTGTAAATAACTGAGAGGGTTCTCAGGACCGATCGATCGCCCATAAGGTCCGATCGATCGGACTGTAAATAATTGGAAGCAAATTCGGGACCGATCGATCGGCCAAGGAGCCCGATCGATCGGACTGAAATGAGATGAACGGTGAAATAAGAGAAGTGTGGGACTAATTTCCAGATTCATTCCAAGCCCATACTCAAGTCCAATTCAGCTCTATCCCTTATCTTCTTATTTGAAGGCATTGAACCTATAATGATGCATTAGATCCCATGGATGAATTGGGTAAATTGTAAAGGGTTGTAGTGGAGAGGTATTATTCGGAGCCCCATTGTTATTTAGGGACTCGTAAGGCATTGCATGAAGTCCGGAAGAAGGGGAAACTCATCATGAAGATCCTATGAGATTTTCTAGATTGACCAATGTGTATAAGGACCCGGAATGTCCCTAACTCTTAAAGAGTATCAAAATTTCATCACAACCGACATACGGGACCCTATTCACACTGATTCAATCCTAGAAACCCCTTTATTAGCCTGTAAAGGTATGGAAAACTATTTGTATTTAAATTTCAACCAAACTTCTATTTTTGGGATTTCAACCCATATGATATGACTAGACTGTCCAAGAGTACTAGAAGAGATGTGCTTAGCTTTTGCTAACCGGTATATGTCAACTTGAGGGGAATGTGTATTTTGTGCATCTTGGCACCCCGTTTCTTACTGTGCATGTGATTTGATTTATCGTATGTGACCTATGAGTCGGCACCACTGAGCTTGGACGACCTCGTCGGTTTGATCTACCGACTTGGGGTTCCTTCCCCTCCTGATAGTCAGCTGCAGTCTGGAATGTGCAGAGTTTTTACCCGGTTCGCTACCGTGGTCCCGCAGAGTATATATATATGTATATTATAGTATTTATCATTGTTCCTCCTCACCTCGTGTGACTGAGGTCAATGATCCTGTTAGGGTATGCGCTCTCTTCACTTCGGTGAGAGAGGATATAGCTTTGTGTGGGTTGCCATCTTGACAGTTCCTTATCCTTGGTACCTCTACTGTTTTATATCGTTCATGTTGTTATTTAACAAATGATGCATTATCTCTTATGAAATCTATTATTTATACGCAGGTTTTCGTAACCCTTGCATAGTATCATTGTTTTATTACTGTTATACCTTTTCACCCACCTGCCAGACCGTCGTGTCTGATCCATTTATTTTGGTATTCAGGTCCCGAGCTTATTGCCATTGAGGAGGAGCCGGAGGAGGCGGTCGGTGAACCGCAACGAGTGATTGAGTGGCAAGCCGATGATGTCATGTAGACATTCGGCCTTGCCTTGAGAACGATACACTTTGGGAACTTGATATCTTTGTTTTAGGTTTCATTTGGTTATACGGTCTTTGTTGACCGTTAATTTGGGGACATTAATCGACTGATATTTTGTAAATATACTTAACTTTACTTTGGGGAAAATATGCTTGATCATTGCTCATCCCGATATCTTGTCATGTTAACCATAAATCAGTCTTGTTTATGGATTTGAATTGTATTTGTATGGTTTGCTACACGCTTCCGCAATCTTGAGAATATGTTTGATATGGTTATATGTGAGATGAGGTGTAAAGATAATCCTCACCGCGGAACCCTGTGGGAAATCACGTGCACGGATAAATATTCTTTTAATTCCGTGTGCGTTTTAGCCAAAGAGATGCACGTGGCGCGGCATCACCCAACACCGTCCCGATTCCCGGACCCGGATCCTCCCCTTTCGGTCCGGGGTCGCGACACATTCGGCGACGGGTCCCTGAACATGTCACTTTATTGCTTCAGGTCCACAAAAAAAAGTCATGCAGCCAAAGGTCCCTCTCACACTTATTCACACTTAAAATGTCCAAGTTGCCCTTTCTTTAAATAATATTAAAAAATACAAACCTTTCCGGCGCGTCTCAAGGTGTGATGAGGAAAACAGAAAAAAAGAGACCTGATGTCTTTTTTACTTTTCCTGTGGTAATGTCGCATGCATCCCGAGAGATAAAAGTACTTGCCAAAACCGAATAGAAAAAGGTGCTGGGCTTCTCTTTCTTTCGCTGGAAACAAAAGAAAACTAATGGAAAACGGTGCGCGCCAAAACCGAGGCGGCTCAAAGAAGGAAGTCGTCTTCTTCCTCTCAACTTCGGTTTGCAGAGAAAAACGAAGAAGCTGGGTCCGTCCAAACCGTCTTCTTCCTCTCGACTTCAACGATCCAAACCGTCGAAACGCACTATACTTTGCTCTGATACCATTAACACAAATACATTTCAAAACACGCAAATAGATTTCAAAACACACAAATAGATTTGCCAAAAAACTCATATAAATTTAAAAAAAAAAAACTCAGATGAATTTGTCAAAAAACATAGTTAACTTTGACAAAAACACAGATAAATTTGACAAAAACACAGATAACTTTGACAAAAACTCAAGATAATTTTCACTAAAATGCAGATAAATTTCAAAAAAATTCAGATAAATTTTATAAAAACAAAGATAAATTTGACAAAAACACAGATAACTTTGACAAAAACTCAGATAAATTTCACCAAAACGCAGATAAATTTCAAAGAAACTCAGATAAATTTTACAAAAACACAGATAAATTTCACAAAAACACAGATAAACACGGGCCCCGCTGCCTTAATTTCTTCTCCGGTAACATCAACAGTAATGGTGGATTCCGGTCATCATGTTAGTAAATGCTACTAGACTTCTGGGCTGAGCGGGTCAGACCTGACCTGGAACCTACCTGAAACCAAAACTGGCCTGGATTAAGGCATTTCTTCTTCTTCCTCACCTCTGTTCCTAGACAGAGCCTGAGTTCTTCCTTCCTGGCCTCTATTCAGGCAATTGCAAAGGTTTCCTGTTAGGGGATGCTGCATACACCATGATTGAATGGTCCCGGACCTTTTCTGTTTGCAGTTTTCCACCCATATCAATGATCTGGTGCTCTTTCCTTGGATTTTTTTGCTGCAATAAACCTCTCAGAATTCAGATAAATTTATCAAAGATTCAGATAAATTTGCAAACATCAACCTCCGGCAATAGGAATAGTTAAAAGTCAAAAAGGCATGTGTTGATCTGTCACTATCTAATCTCTCTCATCCCGATGGTAACCCACGTTACCATCATGCTCTCTCTCACGTCCCCTCACATCATCATTCTCTCTCACCTATTCTCATACACGTCATCATCTCCTTATCTCTTCCTCACTCCAAATATATTATCTATTCCTCACTTCAAACAGAACCGAGTTCTGTAATGGAGTTCGGCATCAACAAGAGACTGGGACCCCCTCAGGTCGTAGTCCCACCGATCACAATCCCAAGATCCGCCCATACCATCAAGGTCGCCCACCCATGTACGGCCCGATGTCCAGACCAGATCCACGATCCAAACACCCCCTGGGTCCCACATGTGCATGTTGCCCAAACAAAAACTCCCAACCTGCAACTACGCCCCAGGTTCTTAGAACCAATAGATGGTGGCTTATATGGGACTCATTCCTCACGGGTCCACCACTTCTAAGGTCGTCGTGGGTCCTCCTCTGGATCCACGGATCAGATCTACCATCGGGGCCCACCTGGGTCCCATGTGCGGTTGTCTCATTCTTCCTCCCAACAGCTGCAGCACGTTGAAGGGGTAATTTAGTCCATAAAAATGAGAACGTGTGCAACTAGGGACTTAAGGCTGTAAAAAGTCTAGCTGATTGGACCATAAGCCTTAAAAAGTTTTTCCTTGGACTGGAGGCTGGTTACATTCAATTATAGGGACCTTTCGCTAATTTTACCATTTTTTAAAACTTGACAAGTTGGAGGGCATATTTAATTTAATTTTAAAGGCAAGTGTACAGTCAAAATCCCTAGATATAAAGACCCAAAATTGGAGATATCTTAGGCCTGATCTGAATCATATTGAAAAGAAAAAAAAAAAAGGAGTTCGTTATGTCTTAAGCCAGTGCATTTTATTGCTCACACTGTAGGATAGAATTTAGGCCTGAAAGGTGTCCGGATTAGGCCTTATTTGGAGCCTATTTTTGAACTTAATATACAGTGCATAGAATATATATATATATATATATGGGGCAACTCTTCTAAGCTCAAGTTTAGGATAAGATAAGCTTAATTGTATGGTGGGGCCCACATGGGGATGGGGATGAGGGATTTCAAGGACTCCCTATGACCCTCATCACTGCAAAAAATTAGCTTCAATTGTGATTTCTATAATCTCTATTTAGGCTCCAAAAATTTAAAAGTCAATAGTTCATTCGGATTTGTACACAGTGATCCAACGGTCGAGTAAATTAAGATCTAAAGGTGGACATCTGCCTGCCAAAAGAACGACATCAGGGTTGTTAAAAAAAAGCCCCGCCCATTTCGTTTTTCATTCCCGCTGAAACCCGTGAGCAAGAAGTCTCCAACCCGAAATCTGGATCGTGAGCAAGAATGTGGAGTATACTTCTTTGTAGAGCGAAGATGACTACAATAGGGCCATGATCATCTATCTTCTCCTGGTAAGTGAAGACTGAACAGAGTTTGGATGTGTGCACTGCAACCCGAGATGGTGCAACCCGAGACGACCTCCTCTTCTCAGGAATCTGAGTCTTCTTGTTCTGGCGAATTGCAATAACTGACTGTAAGCGAAGACCAGAGTTCCAAGATCCACACCCTATCTCCTTCTCCTCCATTTGGCAACCAGATGACCCCAAAGCTTGCTGTCCGTCTCTTCTGCTATGCACTCCTTCCCCCTCCCTCTCTCGTTCTGCTGTGTTTTTTCTTCCTTCTTCTACCAGCATGTTCAATGCCCCATTATGTGTATTTTTCTTTTTTCTTTTTTTCTGTTTACAGTGCTTTTGTGGTAGATTTGTTTGATTTGAGTCTTTGGGTTTGGGATTTTCGGGTTTATGATGGGGATTTGAGTATTTGGGGTAGTGATTTGAGTGTTTGATCTCCTCTCCTCATGTATTTACATGGATTAGTGATGGCGCTGTGGTTAATATCAATGTCCAAAGACACAGTGGTGCCATTGATTAGCATTAAAGAAAGATGCATCTTAGACTCTGATATGGGCTCTCATTTGGAATTGGAATCAGAATAGTTAAGACTCCCAATTTAGCTGGCTTGCCCCATGCATCAGCTTGCAAGCAGAAGTCTGCATCATTTAACACCAGTACTTTGTTGAGCGTAACACCAGGCTTCTGGTTGGGCACAACACAGCTTCACTGGCTCATTGAATGATTTCACACGAAACAAAGGCAGCCTGTTGCTGAGTGGAAAAGTTTTGTTGATTACTGGTCCCAACTAATCACTTCTCTAAAGAGCTTACAAATAATGAGTTCCTTATCCTCAATTAGTTTATAGATTGTGGTTAATGATAGAAAGAAGTGTCCGAATCCCAAA
The DNA here is from genome assembly GCA_012931725.1 of Litsea cubeba. Classification (NCBI taxonomy): domain Eukaryota; kingdom Viridiplantae; phylum Streptophyta; class Magnoliopsida; order Laurales; family Lauraceae; genus Litsea; species Litsea cubeba. The sequence goes on along the minus strand of CM022945.1, from coordinate 48,831,040 downwards.
CTTAAGTAAATTCGCAAATAGGAAAAAACGAAAAAGTCAGCATCTCATATCTCTACAGCAAATCTCAGATGCAGAAAAAGTTAATTGTATAAGAACAGAGATAGTTGAAGCTTTCCAATCTTTTCTCCAATTCTTTTCTTTTAAAAAATCACCAGTCCTAACCTTTTCAACTTTTATAAAGTATAACAGATGGATGACTAAGATCTTTTCTTGGATGTGACTATATGACAGATGTTCTGATAAACAAAGAAGAGTCTATTCATTAGAAAATGCAAAAAACCTCTTCCATTTTTCTTCTGTTATTTCCACTAATCCTAGCTACAAGATTAACGTTCATTAACAGTCTACTTGAACTGGCCCCACACAGCACGACTTGTATGAGATTATGTTACCAATATGACATGTTTATTTGTATTATAATACATTGTAATTATATATGTAGGACTTGTATTATAAGTGGTTAAAAATGAAGAAATTAAATAGAATTAGTTAATTTCGATTAATTTTTCAGAAAATAAAAAATTATTTTATATTCATTATTAATTTCTAATGTTACAATTTCTATGTATTTTAATACAAACAAACGAGTGCAAAATAAAATAACTTAATTCCGAGTTAGTAAATGTAGCAATTGTTGCTGACTTGAAAGTGGTGCTCCCATCCTTCACATTCCTGTTTCCCCGGTGATTATGGTGCTGTTCCTGCCATCACCAACAAACATGAGATTAATCTTCTTCTTGGGCACCTCCACGTTCTCTCTATAAACCCCAGCTTTTATCCTAATCACATATCTCTTACTACTCTGGGTCGGCTCCGTCTCCACTGCTTCCGACACCATCTTATAATTCCCACTCCCGTCAGCGGCCACCACCACATTCGGTGTGACTGTGGGAATGAGTCCCGGTTGGTCATGGCTGCTGCACTCAGAAGGATTGATCGGTTAATTGGAGACATAAACCCGACCTCCATAAGGTATTCATAGTTGAAACCAACAGAGATTGGTGGGCTAATTTTTTGGGCCAACAGAGATTGGTGGGCTAATTTTTTGGGCAACTTCAGTCCCACTCTCTTGCAAAATTTCAACGTCAACATCAAAACACACCATCACTGTCTTTTTGTGGATGGAATGCTTGATGCAACCCCTTTATATAATGTGGTGGCGAGTTTTTTTTATTTTTGGGCACAGATGGCGTTTTCTACCTACAAAAAATAAGTTATAGGTGGGTGGTGCGGGTTGTTGGTACATGCTTATGTACCACCCACAAGGCACTGCCATTTGCCAGCGACATCAGCATGGCCATTTCCATGCATCTAGGTGGACTTCAAAGGAACTCACAAAGGCATACAATATATGCGCACCCCATTGTTTGGATTTTACATATGAGATTCATCTTCATTGATTCATCAAATTCAGCCGGATTGATTTTATGATTGCCACATTTTGTGAATTCTATTTATAAGAAATTTACATTTATTTGGATTTTCTAATATTCTAATTTATATCCTCAAAAGAATAAAAAAATAATATTTAATAATCCACAAGTATGAGAACACACTGGCGCTGATAACATTCGATGTACAAAGTAATGCAAGAAATTATAAGTAACAGAATTTACAGCCGATTCAACCTACAAAAATTAAAAGTTTACTCTAAAATGTGGGAAATGACAGAATCTGTGAGGGAATGGGGACGAATCTATTGTGCATAATTAATTAGGTTCAATTTTCTAGCCTGCTTAATTAGGCCTGGACACAGGCCCATTTTGGAACCGTCTTAATACAACTTTGAGGCTTGCTATTGGATAATTTTAATTTAGCAACATAAGTTCTGGACCAGTAATTTAAGTCTGAATTGAGCCTGTGCTGGGAACCTACTTTTGGACTGTATTCTGAAATTTGGATCTGTTTTGGGCATTGAAATGGAACTTGGAAAAATGCCAAGAGAAAATTTAGTTTATGCTATGAGCTTGATCACCTAAATATATATATATATATGATAAATCATTATTTTCTGTAGGTCACTATTTTAGTAAAAATTGTTATATTCAATATTTTCTTTGGCTTTCTGTTTTTTTAAGGGGGTGTTTGGAAATAATATATTTCTACAGATTTTGTTGTATTATCGCTTAATTTAGAATATAATCTACACATCCAAAAAGTATGTGTTTGGATACCTTAGAATGTATCCTACAATATCTCACTATCTTAAAAAAAAAAAAAAAAATTTTAAAAAAAAATTAATATTAAAATATTCAAGTATATGATGTATAAAATAATTTTTCATTAATAAAACTACTGCATTTTTTGCAAACATGAGTGAAAGTTCATGAGCAAATATAATATGGTGGCCCACTACAATTTCTAACATTGGTGGTTCCACTATGATTTTTAACATTGATGGTTTTTATTAGAGTCCTGCTATGACTCTCAATATTAGATGAGCCTTTCAATGTTGATAAATTTTATGTAGGTCCTATAACTTATCATAATTACATAGTTCCCTTGTTGATTATTAATATTAAGTGGATCTTGCAAATATTAAATTAGGTGTAGTTCCCTTGTTAATTATTAATATTAAGTGGGTCTTACAAATATTAAATTAGGTGTAGTTCCCTTGTTGATTATTAATATTAAGTGGGTCTTGCAAATATTAAATTAGGTGCCTTCTACCGTGATTACTAACAAGACGTGCGTCTTTCCGTGGTCAGGATAAGCAGTATTATTTATTCAAATTCTTTATAAGGCTAGAAATTGCTCATCATTGCATCTATGTACTATAATAATAACCATAGTAGTAATATACAAACAATCAACAATATTAACCAAACAATAAGGGGTGCAGTTGCTGTGCTGATTGTGAAGACATCCAAAGTTCCAAACATAATTCAATGCCAACCAAAATTTCTCAAAAAAGCCGAAAAGGAAGGGGTAAAAAAAAAAAAAAGATGAATGAATTTCATTAAATAAAATTAACTCAATATGTATCATTTAATCTGTTTTTAACCTGAATGACTGTTTTCACAAGGACATAAAATATTTGAATATAATCTAAATAAAACCCAAAAAAAAAAATGTATGCAAATTTAGGAAAAAAAAAAAAGTCCCAACCACGAACTACATCAAAATTCTTTGAGTGGACTAACCGGCTCCATTACAGGGTGGGGCAGCGGGTGAATGGGTGATCCATATTGGCGGTGAGTAGCTATGACTAGCGCGGTTTAAAAGTCCGGTGGACAGTCTTGTCTTTCATGTTGAAAATGCCAAAGTCTATACAACCAGAATGGTATTCCTAATAGATAACTTTCCAATCGAATGTCAGTGAAATATTCGATTCCCTTGGAATCCTGGGAATTGGCTCACCATGATGAGCATAGAAGAATTTCTGCCTGGGAAAATTACCCAATCTTAGCTAATAAACCTGAAAACCTATAGTTCTAGGACTAGGACTAAGTTTGAACTCTGTCAGAGATTTTTTGACCGTCCTAAGAAAAGGCTCCCACTTGTAGAGTCCCCCACCAAAGTTTCAAATGAGTCATCTAGTATCGATTCAGTTGGGAGTTTTTATGTATGGATTGGTGGTATTGGTGCGCAGAACTCCTACTCTTCCATTCCACGCAACAACATAGAATTGTCCCTCCTGATAGTATCACGTTGTAGGGGTGTTTATCGGGTCGAACCCGTGGGTTTCGGGTCGAACCCGACCCGACCCGACCACATTTTATGTGTGTGAAAATCCATCCAAATCCGGTTAATTTGGGTCACGGGTTAGTCGGATCACAGGTCAGCTGGTTACGGGTCGGATTCGGGTAAAAAAGAAATAGTAAAAAAATTATAAATATGGCTCGTATTAGAATATGGACAGAACATTACCGCGAGGCCTAGACCCAACTGGACCCATTGTCGGGTCAAAAAAGTAGCCGGCCTAATTCGAATTTCTGAAATGGGGGTCCCTAACCCGGACCAGGACCCTGACATAAATTCAAGGTAAAGGGGTAAGAGTCTTTCCCCATATCTAAATCCAAGTTAAAGATCTGGTCCTGGATCTTGGCCCCAATAAAAGATCTTGACCTGGTCCCAAATTGAGACCCTAACTCTTAAAAACACATTCATAATAAACTTAATATGGTTAATATATACACATATAATATGTAATGGTGAAGTTTGGGTATTTGGGCCATCAGGTGTGAAACCTATGGATCTGGGTCTGACCCAGTTAATGTGTTGGACACTTGGACTCACTAAATTAAGAATAATTCCAAATCTGATTCGAAATTGTTACTATAGCCCAAGTGCCCTTGATTTAACATTAGTATGGACAAGTGCCCTTCCTATTTGTATGTAAAAAAAATGGAAGACGCTCACGAGATCTTCTGTTGATGTGTGGTCCATTGAATACTGGAGTTGACGGACCCTCTTATATGGAAGAAGATATAATACATGTCCTGAAGCATTAGGACCACATTTATAATTCAACTCTAGCCACACCTAGCTAAATGACCGATATGGCTTAATCTCATATAGTTTTGGTCTTGGCTACGCTGTTCATGAGCTAGGCTAGCCCAGCCAACAGGGGGTGGGTTTCAGATGTTTGAGCTTTAGTTTTTTAAGTTGTTTATACATGATGCTATTAAATGTAAATCAGTTGCTGAATCGAGATAATTGGCTGGATTCAATTTAATTTTGAAAATTGATTGGTAGAATGCATTTACATCCCAATAGGATTCATTTTATGTGTGACACTCTAAATGTCCAAGAAATAAAAAAAAACTACAATTTAATTATTATTTTTATTTTATTACCGGATTCACGGGTCACCGGGTAACCCTACCCGTGAGACCCGTTAACCGTTAAAGAAGACCATCGGGTCGGGTCGGGTCGAGCACCGAAAATATGCTACCATGACCCACACATTGACCTACAGGTCGGGTCATGGTTAATTTTGTACACCTCTATCACGTTGCCATAGCATTCATTATTATCTACTACTCGAGTCCAGACCTCATCTCCTATTGTGCAAAGGGTGTTGATATTCGCACCCCTCTTTTTAATATGTGCACCACAGTTTGTCGACATCAAAGGGGAATGGGTCTCCCATGCAGCGTCGCTGCACCTGCCCCCCAATGTTTATCATCCACGTCAGCCTGTTTTTAGGATTTCAAATGACTCTTTATAACCTCATTAAATCCATTCTTTCTCAATTAAGTATACATATTTCCAATAATACCCTTCATTATATCTTTCATAACCCACTCTCACATATATTATATCTAATCATTCCATTTCGAGTGGTCCCCATCAAATTGATGTACTTTATTTTTTATTTTTTAATTACTCTCTAACAATGAACCTAATTTTGAAAAATAAGAAAAAATCAATTTTACATATTAATATTTTACAATCTATTTTTAATATTCAAGAAATTTATCTTCTAGTTTTTATGAAAAGATTTTTTTTTTGAAGGATGAATCAAATGATTAGTATATGTTGCATATTTTATTTTTCTTACTCTAATCTAGTGTTAAGAAGCATGATTAAGTAGCCAGTTGAGGGTACTCTGATTGGACTTTTTATTGGTAAAAAGTTATATTTCATTAAAGTATTATAATCCATTAGTTTTTAAACCCTTTGATTGGATGGTTATTATTTTCCATTAGTTTTTAAACCCTTCGAACCTGGCCTAGTCCTTTCAATTAAACACATGACCGGATGATGGATGGAAAGAGTTCATCCATCGTTTGATGTATGCTTCATTGGTTGAAACGAATTATGAAATATATTTTAGTATTCATTACAACTTCTCCTCATTCCATTTGATGGACGAAGTTTGAACTGCAGTTTTTTTTAAATAAAATAAAATAAAAAATAAAAAAACTGTAACCGAACAGGTTCGGTTCGGTTTGGAAAAGTAGACTGCTGAAGGACTGCTGACGGACTAAAATCTAGCTCAAGTCTAATTAGACTAAAAAAGCCAGACCCAAATGACATGTGCTAAAGTCTAGCTCAAGACTGCTGAAGGACTGACTTGCCTGGCCCAAGACTGAGCATAAGCCTGGGTGGTATCCTTTTTGGCACTTTACTAATACAATAAAAGTCAAGTAAAGCATTTATTTTTCAGACAAGATGTCACATCAAATGCACTTTATTCAAACCTCCCCCGTCTTTTAAAAAAGAAAGTAAAAAAACAACTACCTTTATCCACTAAAATCCAAAAAAAACTTCACTTTTTCATACAAAAAGTCAAAAAAATCTCATGATAACAAACAACTAAAAATAAAATACCATCATAACCTACTTATATTTTATTCTTTCTTCAAAATCATCATTACTTCACTTGACTCTATTAGTAGAGTTACCAAACTGACCTACACAATAATAACAAGGACGAGCTCACTCAGATTGCCTAATGGCCTAGAAAACAGAAGGGTCGAAGTTGAGCCCATTTAGTTAGGCCCAAAAACAGTGCACGAGCCTGAGTGAAGTATGGACGTACCTGCTTGGTAAGCAGTAAGGCGTAAATGTAGGGGTGCACGGCGGGCAGCTTGGGCGGTTATTGGGCGGTTTAGGCGGTTTTGTTTTATGGCGGTTTGTAAAAAATAGAAACCGTAACTGCCCAAAGTATAGGCGGTTTGGGCGGTTTTTTTAGCGGGCAACTTGGGCGGCATGTTGGGCGGTTTGGTATTTGTACATATCTCTCTCTTTTTTTATTTCTAATAGAATGTAACTAAAGTTTCAAAGTACTTAACATAAATAATAAAAATTAAATATGATTTTTAATAAAAGTCAATAATTAGTAATAAAAGTAATTTTCAACTAATTATATCAATATAAAATTAAAGTCCAAAGGCATCACCAAAATTAAAAAATACAACCACTTATATAATCTAACGTCCAAAAGTAAAAAATCTAACAAAGAAACATCTAAATTTGAAAATTTAATGTCTAAATTTCAATAAATAAACCTCCAAATTTCAAAATTCAATGTACAAATGCTAAAAGAAATTCAAAATCTAAACTTCAAGTTCGTAAAGATAGATATATAATTTGAAGCAATCCTGCAACAACCCAAAAAAAAAATCATAGTTAGAATAATAATTGATAAAAGATAATAAACATCAATGTTTAGTTTAGTGATAAAATTGTAAGGTCGTCAAACTTTCATACAATATAATCTAGACTTGTATTGGATTGCACTAGGATTTGGAGTAGAAGTGTTATCCATAAAGAATAGATGAAGAGGTTTTTTTTTTTTTTTTTTTTTTAATAATGAGCTGGCGGGGCGGTTTGAAACCGCCCACTCAAATGTCAAACCGTAACCGACCGCTCATTAGTACGGATTGAAACCGCCCCGCCCGCCTAAAGGCGGTTTTGACGTATATCCACTTGTAGCGGGGCGGGGCGGGCGGGTTACGGTTATTTTTGTGCAGCCCTACGTAAATGTGTCATGCACACTGGGCCAACTCATGCAAGAGTGAATTCAGGCCTTTTCATTATTGGGCTAGAAGACCCGGTGCAGCCCAATGGCCTAAAACTGAGAGTTTCAGTCCAAACTGATTTGTTCCTACTGGGCCGGGGCTGGTATGACGCCCTGTTTGCACCTATCTATTAGGACACCTAGTCAGGTCATACTTTAGTTTTGAAAGCTACTGAGCCCAAGTCAATCTGGAAACTGAGCTGAGTCTAGACACAGTCTATTAGTAGAAAATCAGTTTAAATCTACAGATATAAGAGATAAAAATTTAATTAACTTGTAATAGCTTTTCTTAAATTTTGCCTCTGTCTCACCCACATCTATTAGGGATAGTATGAGTAGGGGATGGTATATAAGACTGGTTTGGAACGGGGACGGGTTGGGGTAAACCCAAGCCTGTCCCGTCTCAACTTTATCTCATCCAAACCCAACCCATTCTATAAAAGGTCATTGGTACATGATACTAAACCCGCTGCATTTGGGTTGGGGTCAAGTCAAATTTAGAGCTTAAATTTTTTAAAGGGGAGCTCTATAGGCACCACGAAATTTACTCTTCCCACCGCGAAAAAAATATTTCCTAACACTACAAGGAGATGCACTTTTAGCCACGTTTTTTAGCCACGTTTTTAAAATTCGTCGGTAAAGGGTACACTTTTGCCGACGTTTTTAAAATTCGTCGATAAAGGGTACACTTTTGCCGACGTTTTCAAAATTCGTCGGTAAAGGGTATACTTTTGCCGACGTTTTTAAAAACGTCGGCAAAAGTACAGACTTTTACCGACGTTTTTAAAAAACGTGGCCAAAAGTATACCCTTTACCGACGTTTTTTAGTAAAACGTCGGCAAAGGCGATTCTTAAATTAAAAAAAAAATGGTTTATTTTTTAAATTTTACCGACGAAATAAAACGTCGATAAATATGCTTTTAATTTTCTTTTTTAATTTTACCGACGAAATTAAACTTCGGTAAATATGTTTATGAATATTTATTTATTTTTATATTAATTTTACATACGAAAATACAAACGTCGGTAAATTTGTTTATTAATTTTTATATTAATTGTATCAACGAAAATAAAAACGTCGTTAAATATCTTTTTAAAATTTTATTTTTTACCTTTAGCAACGAAATTAAACGTCGGTAAATATGTTTATTAATTTTTATTTATTTTTACGATCATGTTACCAACGAAAATAAACACGTCGGTAAATATCTTTTTAAATTTTTATTTTTTACTTTTACCGACAAAATTAAACATCGGTACATCTGTTTATTATTTTTTATTTATTTTTATATTCATTTTATCGACAAAAACAAAATAATTATATATTCCATGATGAATCAAGCGATAAGATTTGACCAAATAATCATTGTTGACCTCCTAAAGAGGATTTTAGGTTTAGATCGGGAAAAAGTGGCCTACAAAAATTAAAATTGAACCATTAACCATTTGGTCATTTTTGTCAATATCTCACAAGATATGAAGGATCAATCGTTGGAATTTGATCCAGTAAATGTTACTTGCCATATAAAGGGGGTCTATGGTCCATATCTTGCATTAGAGATCCAGATTGTTCGAAAATATAGAAAAAACAGACTGCATGTCTCAACTCGTGAATGCACTGTAGTAACCTTGCATTAATCCAACGATTGATATTTATTTCAAATATATTTCATGATCCATATTGAATCAACATTTGGGGTTGGGACCTATAACTATAAATGACCTTTTGAAGAGGACTAAAAATTTGGATTGCGAAAACAGGACGTACAAAATTCCATAAATGATGATCAAATGGTCTGTACGTTTTCATCAATACATCACAATCTATAATGATCCAATGGTTGACTTTTGGTATCATAGCCGTTTGTTTGAGAAATGGGAGCCTCATTATGATGAGTACCGTGCTGAGATGTGCAATGCCATGTCGATTAATGATGAATCCAAGAACATAGTAAACCAAGCGAATCTACAAGAAATATAAGCAGGTAACTCCAGAAGATGCATCATCTCCTCAGTTTTTAGGTGTACCTCCCATGTCATCTGTTTTTAAATTCTAAATGAAATATATGAAAGGAAAGAAACCGACTCTCAAACAATTCAATCTGAATTTGGTTAAATATAGGACAGAGTTTTGGTCCACACGTGACTGTGAAGCTTGTACATTTGCCCTACTTCTTTTATTTTAAATAAACATCGAATTTGAAGTCGTATGATGAACTTAAATTCTACCATTATATTTCTATCTCCGAAGTTGAAGTCGTATGATGAACTTAAATTCTACCATTATAATTTTATCTCCGAAGGTGGTGCAAGGTTAGTGCAGTGGCTATGCAAGCCGGGTGGTAATGGCAGTGTAGTGGGTGGTTGTGATGGAGAGTAAAAGAGTAGGAGAAAGAGAATGGAAAGAAAAGAATGGAGAAGGAGATGAAAATTAGAGTCGAAAAATTTATCACCGATGTTTAATATAAAACATCAGCAAAGGTTGGTAGTCATTTTTACTTGTTTTCAATTAAAAAAATAAAAAAATTTTATTGACGAAAAATCTATTTTTTGAGACGAAAATAATCGTCGGTAAGTTTTTACCAAATTTTTTCCCTCTCCCGCCATCGAAACCTCTCTTTTTATTATTAACATCATTTTTAAGGAAAATAAATATCAAAGACTATTACTGACGAATTATATTATCAACAAATTTTATGACGTTAGTAAACCCCTCCCTCTTCGTGCCCTTCGCACACATCGCGCATCATTTTCCCTCTCCTCTCTCTTTCTTCTCTATTCTCTCTCTCTCGTTCCCATCTCTCTGTCTCCCTCCCTTCCTCTCTTGTTCTTCCTCCCATGTCTCCCCTCGCCTCCGCACCTCCACCTGGAAAATCTTTTAGTGACTATAAGTTCCCTAATCGGGAGCCATTTTTATGAACCATCAGTTCCGTCAATTTACTTGTCCCTGATCGAAGTGCTCGCGTCGATTTTCAATTTTTAACTAGGGGAGGTTGCTCGTTTTGGACCCCCGATTAGACGTTATCGAGCCTAAGTGTTTGAAAATCTTTTTTATTTTTTATTTTATCTCGGTAAAACTATCAGAGACTATTATCGACTGATTATACGACGTTGGTAAAATGAACGATTAGCGGCGTTTTTTGTAAAACATCTGTAATGTTGAACTCTATTTCTAGGAAAATTAGAAGTCTGAGTCCTTTACCTATAATTTATCTTTGTCGTCAGAAATTAGAGTCAGAAAATTTATTACCGACATTTAAAGGTTTTTATATTTTTTTCACTTAATTTGAAAAAAAGATCTAAAATAATTTTTACCAATGAAAAATTATTTTACAACAAAAATAGAGATAAAATTCGGCCACCACAGTTTTTTTCCCCTCTCCCGCCAAATGTCCTCTTTTCCCCTTTTTTTCCCTTTTTTCTTCTCTCTTTCTTCCCCTGCTACTAACTACTGTTCTGCTGTCTCTCTCGCTGCACTCGGTCTCTCTCCCGTTTCTCGGCCTTCTCGCTCGACATCAAGATGTTCTCGGTCTCTCTCCCATTTCTCTCTCTCTCTCTCTCTCACTCGGTCTCTCTCTCTTGCAATCTCAGTCTCTCACTCTCGATCTCTCAGATCTGTCCTCTCTCACTCACGGTCTCTTTTTCACTCTCTCTCTCCTCTCCTAACCTCCTGTCCTCTCCTCTCTCTTGCTCTCCCCGTCTCTCTCACTCACTCTCTCTCACTCAACTCGCGCTCCTCCCTCTCTCACTCTCTCCTCTCTCCCTCTATTCCCTCTGTCCCTCGTCTCCTCTCTCTTTCACTCCTCTCTCTCTCTCTCTCGTCTCACTCACTCTCTCACTCGGTCTCTCTCTCTCTCTTCCCTCTTCCCTCTGTTCCTCCTCACTCCTTTCTCTCTTTTCTCTCCTCTCTCACTGTCTCTCTCTCACTCTCTCCTCTTCTCGGTCTCTCTCTCTCCTCTCCTCTCTCTCTTCTTCTCTCCCTCTCATCGCCCTCTCACTCTCGGTCTCTCTCTCTTTCCCTCTGTTTCCTCTCTCTGTCTCTTTCTCGCCTCTCTCGCTCTCTCTCTCTTTTCCCTCTCTCCTCGTCTCTCGCTCTCTTTTTCCCTCGGTTCCCTCTGTCTCCCGCTCTCTCTCTCTCTCTCTCTCACTCTCTCACTCTATCACTCTCTCCAGACCGGTTAGGGACGATCACAGCAACATCGGTAAAGGATCACAGCAGCAACAGGCAATCGACGATCGCAGCAGCAGCCCAGGGACGGCCGGTTAATCTTCATCTTCACAGGTACACCCCTCCCTTCCCCCTATCCTCTCTTTCTATTCCGTTCTCTCTCTTCTTCCTTTTTTCTAGCATTGATGAAAAGGTCAATAATTTCATGTGTATGAAAATGGCAGTTGTTTGTTGAAATTCCCAAAAGGATTTTTATGTGTTGGATGTTCTACAGGCTTGACAGACTGTTCCTCCCACTCATCCATCCACTATGAGTGTTAAGTGAATCCCTCTATGCAGCCAGCGCCATATTATGATTTGTGTAGATTACTTGAGATAATTTTTTGCCTCTCACTAATTATATTGTCTGCTTAACTAAAAACAGTAATGCATTGATAAAAGTTAAATCATCTTAATACTAGTATGCAACATGCATAGGTTACTATCTGTAATCTTTAGTTGAGGCTGCAATTCCCTGAATTCTTCATGATTTCATCCATTACACTCACCATGGAAAACTACATTGGCCTTGACTCGGAATCAGAACCTTCTTAAAAAACACACTCAATAATCAGTTTAATCCCAATAACCCAACTGGAGAAAAATAGCCACTGACACCAACCCATTCCTACCATGGTGAAAAAGACAACGTTTGATCCAAATCATAATCAACAAAATCCAGTCAATAAAAAGACATTCAATTAATAGCTTGTGAATTTTTAATTGATCACCCTAGCCTATGTACTCACAGATTATGTTTTGTTACCCTTGTACCCAAAAAAAAAACAAGGAAAGCTAGAAAGATACTCCATTTCTCATGCCATGTACCTTCAGTATATAATCTGTAACTACATTGGCCTCTTTCCCTTGTAATGCTGCTGCCTGTGGATACAGAATAAATGTAAAAATAAACCTCCAATGAGAATGGGGTGTTGTTCATAATACTCACATAGAGGGTGTTTTCATAAATAATTAATACTTATAGACATTGCACACTTTAAACAGAATTGAATGGAACTCAAGTATAAAAGGGGACCAATATCCGCATCAATGATTCAGATTCTGAGAAACAGTCGGTCACCTTCATGAAGATATCGATGTCGGGGTCTGGCATAATTTTCGCTTCCTTCTCTCTCCTTGACATCTTTGCCAGCATTTCTGTTGAATTTTGCGAGGAAAAAACACAAAAAGAAAGGAGTAGTGAAGCAGTAATACTACAAATTTATAAATGAAAGAGGTTTCAGTGATTGCAATCGCAATTGGTGCATAAAGAAGCTCGTTATACTTGAGCATTTGTGAAACGAAACATGGGAGAAAAGTTTGAGAATTCTTGCAATCCCAAAACATGCATATAATAGCTCAATATCTAATTGCTATTTACTTGTGATTTGGTCAGATATGGACAGGAGTTGGATATTACGTTATCAGAACCGATTTGATGCGGAGTACATAGATGGGGTGATCTCATTTATTGATTTTGCAAAGTCGAATTCGGGGGGTGCGGTGTTGATTAGGTGCCCATGTAATGATTGCTGTAACCATCTGATGCAGGACTATGATACAGTGAGAAAGCATTTGCACATTCACGGAATGATGGTCTCATACATGCAGTGGATATATCACGGGGAACCCATAGTTCAACCCGATGATTCGGATGAGAGCGAGGCTGAAACAGAAGATAATCATGATGAATATGATGAGTTGCTAGAGGACCATCGTAGGGGAACCTATTTGGATGAAGATACTCAAGAGAGGGATGATGTGCATGATTTTGAAAATTTGTTGAAGGCTTCTCAGCGTGGCCTGTACCCAGGATGCAAAACTTCGGATACTTTGTTATCGTTTATCATCAAGATATTGCATGTGAAGGTAGAAAGTGGGTGCAGCAATAAGTCATTCGACAAGGTTTTGCAAATTTTTAAGGACTTTTTACCTGAAGGTCATGTGGTGCCAGCATCGGTTTATGAGGCGAAGAAATTATTGCGTGAATTGGGCATGGGATACAAGAACATAGATGCTTGCAAACACAATTGTGTGCTATATTGGAAGGAGAATGCTCAATTGGATAAATGTCCAGAATGCGAAGAGCCTAGGTACAAGGTCAATGATGGCAAGCGAAAGAAGATCCCTCATAAGGTGCTCCGTTACTTCCCATTATTACCGAGGTTACGCAGATTGTATATGTCAAGTAAGACAGCCACGGAGATGAGATGGCATAGTGATAAGCGGGTTGATGATGGGATAGCGCGGCATCCGGCTGATTCAGTGGAGTGGAAAGAATTTGATATGAAATTTCCAGAGTTTGCCCAAGAGACACGTAATGTGAGACTGGGGTTAGCCACCGATGGATTCAATCCTTTCGGTAACATGAGCACCTCGTATAGCATGTGGCCTGTCATACTTGTGCCTTATAATTTGCCACCATGGATGTGCATGAAGGAGCCATTCTTGATGATGTCATTACTCATTCCAGGACCAAACTCACCGGGAAATGATATCGATGTATATCTGAGGCCCTTGGTTGATGAGTTGAAGGAGTTGTGGGATCATGGTGTAGCTACTTATGATGCCTCCACTAAGGAAATCTTTCAAATGCATGCTGCTGTGATGTGGACAATAAATGACTTTCCTGCATATGGTAACTTGTCTGGTTGGAGCACAAAGGGTTATAACGCTTGCCCCTCATGTAACGACAGCTCGTTAGGGGTGAAGTTGAAAGATAAGATTGGTTACATTGGCCATCGTAAATACTTGGAACTAAACCACCAATGGCGTAGAAGCAAGGCCTTCAACGGTCAGCCTGAGCGTGAAAAGAATTCTTTGGATCTACCAGGGCAAAAGGTACTGGACCAGCTTGAAGAGATAGTGCCGGTCAAGTTTGGCAAGAATAACAAAAGACCGCGTGACTATGGAGAACTGAATTGGACAAAGAAAAGCATCCTATTTGAATGGCCTTATTGGAAGTGCAAAAAACTCCGACACAACCTTGATCCTATGCACATTGAGAAGAACGTATGTGTAGCTTTGGTTGGAACAATTTTAAATATAAAGGGCAAAAACAAGGACACCGAGAAAGCACGTAAGGATTTGAAAAATATGGGCATCAGACCTGAGTTGCATCTAGTGGAGAGAGGTGATGGATCAAGCTTGAAGCCGCATGCCTCTTACACTCTCCAGCCAAAACATAGAGATGGATTTTATGAATTCTTGAAGTCCATCAAATACCCAGACGGTTATGCGGCGAACCTCTCGAGGTGTGTAACCTCGAAAAATGATAAATTAGCTGGTTTGAAGAGCCATGATTGCCATGTCCTTATCCAACGCATCCTTCCTATTGGCATGCGCGGCTTTTTGAATAAGGACATATGTACAACATTGTTTGAGTTAGGCAGCTTTTTCCAAGACCTCTGCTCGAAAACACAGAGACAAGATGATTTGAAAAAATTGGAGGAGCGGATAGTTTTAATATTGTGCAAGCTCGAGAGGATCTTTCCTCCTGCTTTCTTTGATGTGATGGTCCATTTATCGGTTCACTTGCCACGTGAGGCCATGCTAGGTGGACCTGTGCAATATCGGTGGATGTACCCGATTGAAAGGTAATAGCTGGTGACCATTGATTAATTATTTATGTATTATTGCTTTTGCCTTGCATTGGAAATCATGGGTCTTATCATTGGTTGTTTAAAGGTTTCTGAAGACCCTAAAAGGGTACGTTCGCAACCGAGCTCGGCCTGAAGGTTCGATCGCAGAGGCTTACATTGTCAAAGAGTGTCTCACTTTTTGCTCAATGTATTTAAGGCAGACTGATCGAGTAGAGCGTTATGATGATGGTGGCGAACGTGGTCCGGGGTTGTCGGTCTTCACACAAACTGTCCGTCCCCTCGGAATGATGCCAAGGGCACATGATCCTTCTCAAAAAGATCGTGACATGGCTCATTGGTTTGTGTTGAATAATTGCCCCGAGGTGTTGCCATATCTTCAGTATGTGCTTCAATCTAGCCATATTTATGCATTGCTTTTTTGACTCCTTTATTCATTATCTATATTTACTTATATAGTAAAAAAAACCTTGAGTAGGGAACACAAGAATTTAGTTCAGGAACAAAGAATTGGAGACGTCGGGCAGATACAATGAAGAGAATTTGCAAAATGGTTCAAACAACGTGTAAGACATAAACTTTGGATCATTATAATTGTTACATGTTATTGGATTTATTTTTGAATATTCATATATCCAATACATCTGACGTAATTTGCCTATGTAGATGAATCAATTGCGAACTCTAGGTTCACCGGAAGCGTCTGATGAGATGTGGTCATTAGCAAATGGCCCTATGTCCCAAGTGAATCTCTATCAGGGTTGTGATTGCAATGGCGTCCGATACCACACTAAAGATCGTGAGAGATGTCGTAGGAGCCAGAGCAGTGGTTTGGTCGTTGAAGGGGAATACGAAAGGGAGAAACATGATTACTATGGCTACATTTGTAAAGTATGGGAATTGTCCTATCTGCACGGGGGTAAGGTGGTCCTATTTGAATGTGAATGGTACAACACTAGTACCAAGCACAAGATAAACATTGAAGACCATGTTACAAGCATTGATATCACTGGTCGTTGGTGTACGGATGATCCATTTGTCCTACCAGGTCAGGTAGCGCAAGTCTTCTACGTCAATGACACAAGCAGAGGAAAAAATTGGAGAGTCGTAGAACGGGTCAAGCCACGTGGATTGTGGGATGTACCCGCTAAGCGGGATGACGACAACGAAGATTGTGATGCGCCTAATGATGCATTTCAGCAGGACGAATCATCATTTGTTGTCCCAGTCCTCGTCGATGGTACTAGTGTCCAACTCTCTATGGATGATATAGATCCTGAGATCATTCTCAATGATGAGTCTGCAGACAAGGATGGCCAAGACGAGGATGAAACACTGGCGGAGTACGAAGATGAAGAAGAAAGTGATGTTCATAGTGAGAAAGATGAAGATATAGAATATGACATGTAGTGTTTGTTTCAAGTTTTACACATGTAATTATTAAGTAAATTAATAAAGATCTTCTCTTATATAATGACATTGTATTCAATTTCATTTTCTCTTGTGATATGTTCAAATATTGATAATTTCTTTTTTACATTTCACATTTTAATCCTGTTTATATAATTTATAGTTGCAAAAGATGCCAAACAAAAGGAAAAAATGGGTCAAACCAGGAGAGTTGTCCCGTCAATTGCAAGCTTCCAATTATTTATCAAAGAGAACAAAAACAATTAAGCAGAATGCAGAAAAACTTGCATCTCTAGGTATCCAGCGAACCGCATGTGCTATATTTGGTTCGACTAATAATGGGACAAACGAGAAGGGAAAAAGGAATGTCATTGACAATGATAAGGATGAGGACTATATTCCCACGGCAGATGATGATGTAGAAGATGATGCATCTTCTTCTCAATTGGAAGAGGTAATCTTTATGTGAACGTCATGACATGTATTTTAAAATTATTATTTTTGATGTTGACACTCATGCTAGAATGATTTATTTTTACATTTAAAGTCAGTTGCATTCACTTTACTAATAATATTGATCTTTGCTATTAATTATTTATGTTCCTTGTCACTTTGCTTTATTCCAGGTTGCAGTAATGCCTCGGGAAAGCAGGGTCAAACGTGATCGGACTGTTGCAGCTACGCTCAGTTCAGCTGGTGCAGACAGCACACATGGGGCCATACCGACCACAGGATCCTTACAGACCCAGCCGTTGACCATACCGCCCTTACCGACTCAGCCTCGTATCACACATCCCTTACCGACCCCTCCTCAGCCGTCCCAGCTGCCGCTGAGTCCTCAGACAGCTGGTAGCAGCGTAGGTGAGAATATTATGACCCTTTAATGATTCACTTCAATTTAATGATTTGTGTTCGCTAACTCATTTGCCGTTGTCATCTTAACAGCATCAGGCCCACCCTCTTTGCAACCGACCCGCGTAAGGGGTGTGACGCGGGGGAAGAATGCATCGAGGCTTAGAAGAGCACTGGGTCATAGCATCCCAGTTCAGATCCCGACATCCAGCCATAGGCCAGAGGGGGAACATGCCCCTTTACTGGTTAACCATCTTGGGTTAGCCATTAGAGCTGTTGCCCCAGTAAAGTCCCATGGCTGGAAGAAGCTTGATAGTGGGATCAAGCTTGGTGTTATTGCTGCAGTTAAGGTAAACTGAAACAAGAAATATCTATCCAAATTATGCTAGTTGTGATCCTCATTACAATATCTGATTATATTTTGTTATTACTAATCTTTATATGGCTCTCCCCTAATGCAGCAATATTTTGACATCGGGGACTACGAGGGTGACATGCAGATCAAGGCGGACATTGACCGCCAATGTGGTACTTTGTATAAAAGTTGGAAATATGAGCTGCATAGTCACTACCTCGGATTGTTGGAGCAGGGGGTTCCACAACCCCAGGACCACCCAGCACCAGGTTGTGATGCAAATGATTGGCGAGTTATGATCTCACAATGCTGGGAATCACCAGCTTGGAAGGTACCATTGCATGTTATCTACACTCAATTTACTATATTCCATCGTAATTCTATTAGTAATGTTTTTATAAACGATTGCTATTGTATTATTTTTTTTCTTTGTAGGCAAAGTCTGCAAAGGCTAAAGAGAGTCGAGCCAAGTTGCCATATAATCATACTAGTGGCTCGAGGTCATTTGCATCTAGGATGTCTATGGTGGTACTAATTATATTCATATGACGAAACTGCAATGACTTTATTAATTTATCAATAAATATCTAGATTAATATCTTATACAAAGCTGTTTCAAATAACAGATGGCGAAGAATGCCGGTCAAGCGCCGCCAATTACTCAGTGCTTCCGCGACACCCACTACAGAGAAAAGAGCAAAGAGTGGGTAAACGAGGTGGCTCAGCAAAGACATGTACGTTGGCTAAAATAAAATAATAATCGACAAATAATGCCATATAAGCATTCTAAATCCCTTATTGATTTAAATGGCAGGATGCCTTGGTGCAGAGGATTGAGGAGCAGTCGCAGCCCTCTGTCATAACTCCAATGAGTGAGGAGGAGATTGCTGTTGATGTGCTTGGGAAGAGGTCTGGATACTTAAAAGGATATGGCATATTTACGGGATCCTCTCCATCCTCCACACAGTCTCGGGCATCACAGTCTGAGCTGATCACATTGCGGGAGCAAGTAGCTGAGCAGGCTAGGTTGCAGGCTGAGCAGGCTAGGATGCATGCTGAGATGCAGGCTGAGAATGCTAGGAGGCAGGCTGAGCAGGACAAGAGGTATGGAGCACTTGAGGCCCTCGTTCAACGGTTGGCATCTGCAGCAGGGATGGATCCGACCGGCTTATTGGATATCACGAGAGGGACATCTTCGGCTGGTGATAGCACGGCTATTGGAGATCATGATGCGACGCTGGGTGTTGGGGGTGCTCATCTACGCCCATAGGTAAAACAAATCCTCCTGACTGTATTTGTGATTCCTTTATTAATGTCATTTCCTTATAGGGCAATCCCACAATTGAAGTACCTGTGAGGCCCACCTGATAAGTGGGCATACAAGAGTTTTGGGTCAGGGAGTCTACTTGGTGGGTCCCACTGAATAATCATCACATTGGCATCATGCCCTTGACTAGGTCCAATACAAGTACAAATAGTAGAACTATATAAAAACTGTGGCAAACATGCAAAAAGAAAAAAAAATAACACACAATAATATAGAATAGAGAAATCCATAAGCTTTGATACATGTCATGTGAGCAAAGTTTGCACTTTGGGGGCATTCTTCTATGTTCTAACTAAAACAACCAATGAATTACGACTAGCCTGAATATGGCTCAGGAGAGTCATGATGCTAGAATGAAGTGATCTTTGAGCAAGATAAATTTTGGGATCACAACGTGAGGAAGAAGGGTACATGCAACAGAGAATATCACTCTTTAGCTGAGTGATATCCATATTCAGGCCAGCTGCAATTCAGGGGTGTAGATTTGATCAAACAATCTACCTTAATAAGAAGGCTGCTCCAAAATGAGACTTTTCTCACCTGTCTGTATATGAGCACTTTTTACTACTTAAAACTATGATGAAGATAACAGGCAAGTTGACCACCTAACATGCATTATGGTGAGCATACACTACCTCTGGCTTCCCAAAGAGATTCTTCCTGAAGTTAAATGTACTCGGGCTTACTTGACTGTTTGTATCTGAACTACGATATGGAATTAGCTGTCAGAAATCAAAACAATAACTTTCTTACTGAATTTAAAATTCAGTACCATGTTATATTCTGCTGTTTATTTATCTGCAGGCTGCAATATATTATCCACATTATCAGAATTAACACATTGTATATATTTTATGACAAAGGGAGTTGTTTTTAATCTTAACCAATGGTTATGCACCATTATGTTCAGGCCTTGAGTATGTATATATTATAGGGCCATGGGTAAGAGACGAAGACCTTTGATATAAAACCCCACGGTAGTGGATAGTCCATGCCAAAAAGATAAAGCAGGTTAGATGAGCCTTACATTCTCATGTTTTGCTTTTTAAGGCCATAGACTGAAAGGTTAGGGTTTTCTTCTTCCATAGTGATAAGTTTGGATATGATCGATGTTGGGATAAGGCTTTGTTGATGATCCATCATAGTGATTCCAATAAGATCAATGTTTCCAGATCATTGAACCATGTGCCACAAATTCAAAGGGAAAGGATACTGCATACATCTGATGGTTCAGTGTATTATTCCTCTGTAAGTAATGGGATATGACAAATATCCATTTCTTTTGTGTAAATCTATTAATCATAAGAATTGCAGCATAAATTGTGGAGTAAAATCAAGTAGCAAGGCTCTTAAGCAGGGTGTCAGACTGTACATCTTGCAAGAGTAGTGCGCACCAGGACACGAGCCAGGAGGCCTCTCTTCTGACACCCTGGCTATTAAAGTTGGAAAGTTTTGTAGTACTCTCTGGATATTTGTTCTCTGTCTTCTATTTTTCTTGTTTTGTTTTAAGATTTGTTGTTCCTTTCATTGGGTTTTCTCCATTTGTCTTGGTTTTTCTGTATTGGGTTTGTGCTATGATTGGTTGAAAGGAAGGGTGTTGCAATAATGTTACAGCACGTAGCTCAGAGCTGGATTGAATGCTTTCATGTTTAGATGATTAGTGGAAACTAGCATGGAATCTGAAAAAGTTTCTGTTGGCAAGATGCGTCAACTGGGGCTCATTTCTGTTTCGATGGAAATGTGGTTTGTACCATATCAGGAACCTGTTTCTTTGAAAGATAGGAATAGCTTGTCATAACAATGGCTATTGGGTTCTCTGTGTGAAGTGTAAAAATGGTTTTAAAAGAACTAGATATTTCATGACATCTGAAATCATTGTGCGAATTAGTAGCTTACGTTCCTCTGTTCTAACCTGGTTTGAGAATTTTTGTAATAGTTTTTAGTATTTGAATACATACTCTTTTGATTCCTGTACCTACAACCTATATTGACAACGTGCTTGTCATCTCTGTTTCAAATTTAGGTGTGATCATGAATAGATGTGCTTTAAAATCCAACTAGCCATATGCCATATATCATATGGGCTGTTCTCAAATTCATGTACTGCGACCCTTCAATTCCATACACCAAATCCCATATCATATACTCTCATGCATGATGTCTTACAATTTTGTATTGTGCTCAACTGCAGAAATGGTGAGAAGTCATGGATGGCAACTACCAGCTCACCCATTTCAGGTTTGCTTTTTTGTTCATTAGCCAATGTCAGTTTTTTCAGAAAAGATTGAAACTTTTTTGGTATAAAATAAAAGGTTGTAACTTGAAGGAGTATCATGGCCTATTAGCTGACAGACCTGTTTCATTGAGCAACCATTTCCCCATCCAGACATGTTTCATTCATCATGTCTTGTTGGCCGACAGATTTCAGTCATTGGCAGCGCCCAAAATGCTATGTTGGGTGTATCTGTTACCTTCAAAAAGCGCATCAGCTGATTTACGTCAAATGCTATGTGAAACTTATTCTAAATGGATTCAAAGAAGCTGCTATGGGTGAATTAAAGCCACTAATAAGGGGCTATTTTTTATTTTTTTTTCACTATATTTCTTTTTTGTTAAAAATTCATAAAGTACATGAATTCTTTTGGGGTTTATGTTATATCTGTTTTGAGAGCACTTGTGAACTCCAAAAAATGTAAGAATAGGGGGCTTGGATATGCATCATTTGGGTTTTAAAAAGATACCTCGGGCACAACGGGCGAGGGTAGACAGACCTGTAGGAACTGACGGTTCTCAAATAGGGCTCCCGGTTAGAGAATTACGACCGAAACATGATAATTTCCAACACTTAGGCTCGAAAATGGCCCGTCGGGGGTCCGGAAAGGAAAACGTTTGCGGGAAATTTCCGAAACCGGTACGAGCACTTCGCTCGAGGGCAGAGTGACTTGTAGGAGCCGACGGTTCTCAAATAGGGCTCCCGGTTAGAGAATTACGACCGAAACACGCTAATTTCCAACACTTAGGCTCGAAAACGGCCCGCCGGGGGTCCGGAACGGGAAACGGCCGTGGGAAAATTCCGAAACCGGCACGGGCACTTCGCTCGAGGGTAGACAGACCTGTAGGAACTGACGGTTCTCAAATAGGGCTCCCGGTTAGAGAATTACGACCGAAACACGCTAATTTCCAACACTTAGGCTCGAAAACGGCCCGCCGGGGGTCCGGAACGGGAAACGGCCGCGGGAAAATTCCGAAACCAGCACGAGCACTTCGCTCGAGGGCAGAGTGACTTGTAGGAGCCGACGGTTCTCAAATAGGGCTCCCGGTTAGAGAATTACGACCGAAACACGCTAATTTCCAACACTTAGGCTCGAAAACAGCCCGCCGGGGGTCCGGAACGGAAAACGGCCGCGGGAAAATTCCGAAACCGGCACGGGCACTTCGCTCGAGGGTAGACAGACCTGTAGGAACTGACGGTTCTCAAATAGGGCTCTCGGTTAGAGAATTACGACCGAAACACGCTAAATTCCAACACTTAGGCTCGAAAACGGACCGCCGGAGGTCCGAAACGGAAAACGGCCGTGGGAAAATTCCGAAACCGGCACGAGCACTTCGCTCGAGGGTAGACAGACCTGTAGGAACTGACGGTTCTCAAATAGGGCTCCCGGTTAGAGAATTACGACCGAAACACGCTAATTTCCAACACTTAGGCTCGAAAACGGCCCGCCGGGGGTCCGGAACGGGAAACGGCCGCGGGAAAATTCCGAGACCGGCACGAGCACTTCGCTCGAGGGTAGAGTAACTTGTAGGAACTGACGGTTCTCAAATAGGGCTCCCGGTTAGAGAATTACGACCGAAACACGCTAATTTCCAACGCTTAGGCTCGAAAACGGCCCGCCGGGGGTCCGGAACGGGAAACGGCCGCGGGAAAATTCCGAAACCGGCACGGGCACTTCGCTCGAGGGTAGACAGACCTGTAGGAACTGACGGTTCTCAAATAGGGCTCCCGGTTAGAGAATTACGACCGAAACACGCTAATTTCCAACACTTAGGCTCGAAAACGGCCCGCCGGGGGTCCGGAACGGGAAACGGGCGCGGGAAAATTCCGAAACTGGCACGAGCACTTCGCTCGAGGGCAGAGTGACTTGTAGGAGCTGACGGTTCTCAAATAGGGCTCCCGGTTAGAGAATTACGACCGAAACACGCTAATTTCCAACACTTAGGCTCGAAAACGGCCCGCCGGGGGTCCGGAACGGGAAACGGCCGCGGGAAAATTCCGAAACCGGCACGAGCACTTCGCTCGAGGGTAGAGTAACTTGTAGGAACTGACGGTTCTCAAATAGGGCTCCCGGTTAGAGAATTACGACCGAAACACGCTAATTTCCAACACTTAGGCTCGAAAACGGCCCGCCGGGGGTCCGGAACGGGAAACGGCCGCGGGAAAATTCCGAAACCGGCACGGGCACTTCGCTCGAGGGTAGACAGACCTGTAGGAACTGACGGTTCTCAAATAGGGCTCCCGGTTAGAGAATTACGACCGAAACACGCTAATTTCCAACACTTAGGCTCGAAAACGGCCCGCCGGGGGTCCGGAACGGGAAACGGGCGCGGGAAAATTCCGAAACCGGCACGAGCACTTCGCTCGAGGGCAGAGTGACTTGTAGGAGCCGACGGTTCTCAAATAGGGCTCCCGGTTAGAGAATTACGACCGAAACACGCTAATTTCCAACACTTAGGATCGAAAACGGCCCGCCGGGGGTCCGGAACGGGAAACGGCCGCGGGAAAATTCCAAAACCGGCACGGGCACTTCGCTCGAGGGTAGACAGACCTGTAGGAACTGACGGTTCTCAAATAGGGCTCTCGGTTAGAGAATTACGACCGAAACACGCTAATTTCCAACACTTAGGCTCGAAAACGGCCCGCCGGGGGTCCGGAACGGGAAACGGCCGCGGGAAAATTCCGAAACCGGCACGGGCACTTCGCTCGAGGGTAGACAGACCTGTAGGAACTGACGGTTCTCAAATAGGGCTCTCGGTTAGAGAATTACGACCGAAACACGCTAATTTCCAACACTTAGGCTCGAAAACGGCCCGCCGGGGGTCCGGAACGGGAAACGGCCGCGGGAAAATTCCGAAACCGGCACGAGCACTTCGCTCGAGGGTAGAGTAACTTGTAGGAACTGACGGTTCTCAAATAGGGCTCCCGGTTAGAGAATTACGACCGAAACACGCTAATTTCCAACACTTAGGCTCGAAAACGGCCCGCCGGGGGTCCGGAACGGGAAACGGCCGCTGGAAAATTCCGAAACCGGCACGGGCACTTCGCTCGAGGGTAGACAGACCTGTAGGAACTGACGGTTCTCAAATAGGGCTCCCGATTAGAGAATTACGACCGAAACACGCTAATTTCCAACACTTAGGCTCGAAAACGGCCCGCCGGGGGTCCGGAATGGGAAACGGCCGCGGGAAAATTCCGAAACCGGCACGAGCACTTCGTTCGAGGGCAGAGTGACTTGTAGGAGCCGACGGTTCTCAAATAGAGCTCCCGGTTAGAGAATTACGACCGAAACACGCTAATTTCCAACACTTAGGCTCGAAAACGGCCCGCCGGGGGTCCGGAACGGGAAACGGGCGCGGGAAAATTCCGAAACCGGCACGGGCACTTCGCTCGAGGGTAGACAGACCTGTAGTAACTGACGGTTCTCAAATAGGGCTCTCGGTTAGAGAATTACGACCGAAACACGCTAATTTCCAACACTTAGGCTCGAAAACGGTCCGCCGGGGGTCCGAAACGGGAAACGGCCGCGGAAAAATTCCGAAACCGGCACGAGCCTACGATTACATCAGTTGGGAAAATGGCCCAAATATATTTTTAGCCTTCCAACTAACACCACATTTAAAGTTTCAGCCCAACACAAATGAGAATGCCATTGAGGCCTTAATGCAGACCCAGTTGCTTCCTCATTTCAGCATGTACTTCAGTTTAAGTGCACGCTCATTGTATGGTCCGCATCAGCTTCAGGTTGGGCACATTCAGGCCCTTGCATGGACCATTCCAGATGTAGGGCTCTGTAAATCATCTAGAGTAGGAACTGGAAAATCCATCTCTTCTAATGAATTTCATCTACAAGCAACTATTTCATTCCTGACCATCTATTTGAATGGGGCCTTTACGTTAAGAACATCTGTGTTTAAGACACCACTAGTTGCATTCAAAGAAATCAGATGCTAGCTGGATTGGATTTTGCATCACCCATCCCAATTGTAATTGCAGCAACCTTATAGGTCTAGTGTAGTGTCAGTGAATGCAGCCTAACATGTACAGCTTTCCCACATTTACATGGGTAACAGGTTGAAACATGCAGAATTTCTGCTAGTTCTGATAGTCTCAAACTTCTAGGCATAAACTTTAAACATATGCATATGACAAAGGCAGAGCCTGACGAGTGCCAAATTCAGATAGTCTAATAAATCAAACAGAAGAACAATTTCTCTCCGCTAGACATGAACACTGCAGATCATTTAATTCCAAACATCAAAGCACATCTGGATGCAGAAGTTTCCATTCCTTGAACGTTCTAGTGACCATACTTCTGAAATTCCCATTCGCTATTGTCTACACATATTGCAAGAATGATGTTTTTATCTCAGTGATGATAGTTCGATATGTTATGAAACTAGCCTATGGCCTGGCTGTTCTCTCTCCTTGAGTATTCTTGGAAATTCATGTCCATCAGACTAGCACTTTATTATTTACTCTGCCCTTAAAATGGTCTACATGCCTAAATCTTGGGTGGGGCCCTCAGTGTTCCATACAAGATCTAGATGAGACCTGTAGTACACTGGGCATTTTAGTGAAGCCTAGTAGCTCTAGAAAACTGAATGGTGAGATTGTGGATGATTCATTTATAAAAACTTATCTGCATCAGGCAATACTAGACATGACTATCCATTGGCATCTTAGCGTTCATTCAATGGATGGTTTGCATTCATTTAATGGATGGCTGGATATGGATGTTTACGACATCCAATAAAGATGATTTTCCATGACACATCCTTGAATTTATATATATACATGTTTATGTTTCATTTATAACTTAATTCATTGCAAAGAGTTTAATGTTGTTTCCGTCATTGCAGATTGATGGACGCTTTGGGGTCGGTTGCAGACTTCTGGGGGTGTTGGACTTTTTTTCGGTTTATTTGTATATTGGACTTTTATATTAGACTGTATCATTAATGATTGTAATATTTCTATAATGAGACGAATGATTTAGTGAAAAATGGAGATGGTTGTTTGTTTATTTAGTAACTTTTGTTTCATTGTATTTTATTATGTTGAATATAGGTGTATGAATAGGTTTATTTTTTTATACAGGTGTATAAACAGGTTTACAGGTTTTACTGGAAAATATTAATTTAAAAACAAATATATTATTTTAAAAAAAAAAGGACCTTTGCCGACGTTTTTAAAACGTCGGCAAAAGTAATATTTAAAATTAAATAATTTTAAAATGATTTTGCCGACGAAATAAGAACGTCGGGAAAAATAAAAAAGAAAAATTTTAAAAAATAAAATGATTTTTGGCGACGAAAGAAAAACGTCGGCAAAAAGTAAAAAGAAAAAATTAATCTACTTTTTGCGACGAAAAAAAACGTCGGGAATAATTAAAAATAAATCTTAAAAAAATGAAAAAATATTTGGCGACGAAATGAAAACGTCGGCAAAAAATAAAAAAATTTAAACATACTTTTGGCGACGAAATGAGAACGTCGGCAAAAATTAAAAAGAAAAAAAAATTAAAATATTTTGGCGACGGAAAAAAAACGTCGGCAAAAGAAAAATAAAAATTAAAAAAAAATGAAATTATTTTTGCCGACGAAATAAAAACGTCGGCAATATAAAAAATAAAAATTTAAAAAAAATGAAATTATTTTTGCCGACGAAATATAAACGTCGGCAATATATAAAATAAAAAATAAAAAAATTGAAATTATTTTGGCCGACGAAATAAAAACGTCGGCAAAAGTAAAAATTAAAAATAAAAAAAATTTAAATTATTTTGCCAACGAAAAAAAACGTCGGTAAAATTAAGATAATCGTCGGTAAAAATTTAATTTTTGCCGACAAAAAATAGTTTCGTCGATAAAATGTTTTGCTGACGGAGTTTTACCGACTTCTAGGCGACGAAAAAAATTTCGTCGGTAAAGACTTTTACCGACGAAATGTTAACTTTTGGCGAGGAAAATTTTCGTCACAAAAAGTGCATCTCCTTGTAGTGTAAACTACCCCTCCTCCTTTCTCCCTCCTCCTCCTCCCTCATCTTCCCTTCCTCTCCCACCCTCCCACCCTCCCCCCTCCCTCATCCCCCCCCCCCCCCAGTCTCCGACGGGGAGGGAGCCCCGGCCGCCCCGGCCGGTTGGCCTCCCTCCCCCTCTTTCTTCCTCTCCCCCTCTTCTTCCCTCTCTCCCTCCCTCTCCTTCCCTCCCCTACTCTTCTTCCCCATCCCCTCTCCCCCTCTTCTTCCCTCTCTCCCTCCCTCTCTTTCCCTCCCCTACTCTTCTTCCCCATCCCCCCCCCCCCCCCCCAGTCGTAGGCGGGGAGGGAGATCGGGCTGCAGCAGACTCTTCCCCCGTTTATATGCCTCCTCTCGGCTCCTCCAAACAAGAGGAAACTGTGTAAAAAAAAAAAATTTTCTTCTTTACAGAATCCCAAACTGAAAATTATATTCTAAAGTCATTTTGCATCCACAAAATATATTTGAAGGTGAGAACATGGGTGAATGGAAGAAGATTAATCAGCTATGACCTATTTCATCTAAGAAAACATAACATCAAATCACGGTCTATTACAGGATGGGTCACAAACCGGTCGTATGACTTTGCCTTATATTAATTGTTCAACTGTGAATCAAAGCACCCAGATCATCAATCATTCTCATCTTCGTATTCATGGCAAAGGTCTCTGAAATCGAACTGATTTGATGATCGTAGCCCCCCATTAATTTTATAGGCGTGTTCCTTGCTTTAACATTTCACCATAATTTTCATTTCTTTTAAGAGGAAAGGACAAGAACCAACTTAGAAAAACTAGAACGTTGGAGATCTTGAGAGCCTTTTGACAGAAAAGATTCATTCACTGGCCGGGGCTTCCGCCGCTGGCTGCCGGCCGGGTTTCCCTCCCCGCCGGCGACTGGGGGTGGGTGCAGATAAGGGAAGAGGGTGGGAGAGGGAGGGAGGGAGGAAGGAGGAAGGAGGAGGAGGGAGAAGGAGGAAGGGAAGAGAGGGAGGAGGGTTAGTTTAGGAAAAAAAATTTTATCTTCTACCGCGGTGAGGAGAGAAAAATTCGTGGTGCCAATAGCACCACTCTTTTTTTAAATATATAGATGCATGAGAATGAGTGTAGTAGAGATCAAACACATCAATTTTCTTTCCACATGCCTTGTTAAGGCCCGGCACCACTTATACCACATGAGTTTTGTTTATATCTCTAGTAATAAATAAATATAAATAATATTCAGGGTGGGACAAGTATGGAATTAGTATGACCTGACAAGGGTTGCAAACAGAACGGATCCAGGTCGGAACTATACTGGACTCGGACCCGTTTATAAATAATGATTCCAGTTCCGGGTCCGATTTTGACTTGGAACCTATTTTGTTGGTTCCAGACCCGGTTCCGATAGGAAAACCTGAATCCAGTTCCAGAACTACATCTACCTAGTGGACTGGAATTTAGTTCCAAAATCGGTTCTAATTCCTCTTCATTTTTTATTTTTTCTTAAAATAAGCATATTACTCAACTTATAAAGGTGCATCAAGTATACTATCTCCAGTATTATACAAAAAATGTAAAAAATAGAGTTAATTTTGAAGTATAGATTGCACTATCAAAGACTCATATATCAGGTTCCGGGTCCATGAGTTGGAACCTATATGGACCCAGAACCGGACCCGTTTATGAATCGGAACCTAAATTAGATTCCAGACCTGATTTTTTACGGGCGGAACTTCTGGGTAATCGGAGAATCGGATACCCGTTTGCAACCCAGTTGACCCAAACTGCTCCATTTCCATCCGTACTCCATAGAGGTGTTTTTGGGCCATGTCATGCCAGGCCAAGAAATATCGATGCCATTGCGAGGAACCATGCCGACTTGACCTATAAAATTAATCCACAGTTAAGTATGAGTGATTGACACGTGATCAGTTAGCTAAAAGTTACATGTTCATCAGCCTTTTATTTTCGGTGGAAATACATTATCAGGGCTTAATGTTTAACATAGGGTCAAGCCCATTTTCTAAAACTATAGTCCAAATTCAGCCCAAACAGGATTATGCTAAGCATGGCTTGGACTGGCCAGGCCTGACCCACTTTCAACCACATTTTGCATTAATAAATGATGGATTAACCAATTTCTCGGTCTAAGGTGCAGCTATTTATGAAAACAGAGATTGATCAAGTGCATTTAATCTGGACCTCTCTCTGTCTGTGAGAGTATGAGACTGTGACGCATCCGTCATCCTTTGTCTTTGTAGGGAAGGCATAAAGAAAAGCTCATACAAACCAACGGCGCAGAAACAATCTGAGGTTAATTCAATGGGCCATGGCCCACTGCACAAGGCCCACCAACGACCAGACTCGCTTTCAACTCACCTTCTCTGTTTTTTTTTACCCTCTTGCACTACCATCATAGGTCTTCATGGGCCAGGTTCCCACATGCCCGGCCCGAATCGGGGCTGCTGTCAGTACAACATTAGGTTGGAAATTAACAATCTGGGGCCGGACAAGATTCTGTCCAGCGAATCCCGCAACAATGAATTATGTAACGAACTCAAGAATGATTAATGAACTATGTAAAAAATGCAAGGACCCATAGCCACAGGTTAGCCCATGGTCTGTACTTCAGGAACCGCTCGGTTGTAACTTGAGTAACAAAGGTTCGAGCCAGAGCCTGACCCAGATTTCACTCTGGCCTCAAAATCAAAAGAGCACAGCCCAGATCACAATTTCACTTGCCCTGATATGAGAAGGCACTTCTTCCAAGCTGGGCCGCTCAAGTTTCACCCACAAGACTGTACATACTAAGAAGGTTGACCCTAATCCAACTCGTTTAAATGCAGGTTAAGTTTTCCCGACCTGTGACTTTGTTTCCATTGTGGGTCATATCTCAAGGGTTAAAAAAAACTGCTCATCATCTCTTATTCATGTCATAAGCACTACAACTAGAAGTAGAAGTTGTTTTATTCAATACAAAATGCAAATTATACCCTGTGAAGTGTGAAACACAGATAAATGCTCTTTTAAGAGCCATAATTGGCCTTGTAGTCAGCCCAAAGCTGGTCTACTGTCTTCCCAAGAAGCTCCATGAAGAAGTCATTGCTATAACCATTCCTCATTTTCCCATTGAGATCTGCTACAAACCCATCTTTAAGACTGTTACAGTAGTCCAAGAATCGCGCGGTTACACTGTATCCTTCATCCCAATTTTTTCCTCCACCTGGTTTCACCCAGTTCGGATCCGGGTACCCGGACTTCAACCTCACAAAATCTGCTATCCCTTCGATCAATCCACTTGGCGTCTGTTGATTGCCGAACCATTGCCAAACGTGTGCCATCTCATGGTAGAGGACCCCAGTGACCATGTCCTTCAAATCGCCTGTGGAACCAGCGATGGAATCTGCACTGTAATTGATTTTATTGCCAAGGGTCACAGCCACAGCATTTCCTTCCATGGTTTTAACATTCATGACCACCTGGTCGAAGTTCTTCCGGTCCCCTTCGCCTTGCCGGAATGTCTGCCAAATGAATGTGGAAGCATCCTCCATGATCTGCTTGGTGAAGTCGGCACCGACTTCGTTGTTGAATCGGTCTCCGCCGGTTGTTCCGACCGCTTCATTGGTGACGATGTATTCGACGGCATGGATCGGTCCTAGTGTGGCAGTGGCTACAAGGGAGAAGATGCAGAGGAGCAAGGGACCCATTTTAATCTTTGGTTTGTGGTGCAGGTGTTGAAGAATCAACAGGTTCATGTGTGTTACTATATGCAGAAGCTTGCATTGCTGGAAAGTAGAAATGCAATTGCCGCGCGCACACGGCAAGAAGCTTCCCTGGGGAAAAGTTGATCGTTGAAAAGTCTTACAAAGACTTGACCTTGACCTTGACTGTTACACCCCGAATCCGTTTTATTTTGATTATTCCTAATTAATTATGTTTTTATAAATTAATTGTGCTTAGATACTAAGTAAGCTATTTTAGTGTAAATTATGTCTTGTTCTAGCACATTAGTTAGACCTTGAGTCTTGGGTAGGTAGTATGACTAATGACTAGCTCTATTAAGTAGAGTCGGGGACTTTTTCTTAAATTCAGATTTTCTTATTTTGCATCGTATACACATCATCTTGGCGTCATCGCATGTATCCCGTCGTGCACGTCATCTTTCATATTGATCATTCTCTCATTCGACTTCAAATTAATCAAGTAGGCTTACATTTGACTCATTATGAAAATACTAAAGACTAGTGGACTTCTTAGTAAAATGGATTCATTTCAGCCGAACCATTTCTTTAGCTGAGAGAGTGGAGTACTTCTTCTTCCTATTTTCCTTTCCATTCTCTCTTCTTTCTTCTCCATTTGGCGAAGGGATTCATTACTTGTGGAATTGGAGGCAAGGATTAGAATCTTCTTCATCTCCTTCACCCTTCTCTCATCTTGTGACAAGAACCCATTTCCCCTACAACTTCCATTTTCGGATTTCTTGCTATAGGTAAGAACCCAATCTTGTTATTCACGTTTTTTAGTGGAAAAGGAGTCAAGAGACTCCTAATTAATCATGCATGCATATTTATTAGCATCGTTTCATGATTTTCCTTGCTTAGGATTTGTTATTGGGGATTTTGGTACTTTGAACCAAGGAAAGGGCAATAGGCCGGGGTGTGTAAAGCTTGAATCCAAGGCAAGTATAAACTTTAATCTTTTATACATGTGTAGTATGTCATTGATTCCAATTTCAGATTCAAATACTCTTGTGGCTTGTAGCCTCTTTAATCTTAGATGAAACCTATAATGTAAATGGGATCTTTTTATGGCTTTCTTGAAGTGGGATGGGTTGCATGAGATTACATGTGTAAATGAGAGTAAAAAGATTCAGGTTTACAGATTTTTGAAAATGGAGAAGTTTTGGAAACATATGAAATAGAATGAGCTTCAAAACAAAATGTCCTTAAACCCACCATTTCTCATGCCCAACGATCTGTGCAGTCATTGAGATGAAAGAATCTCTCTCTCTCATTTCTTCTTTTTCATTTCTCTATTCTTTCTTCTCAATCCATCCAAGAGAGGATTGCATGTGAGTTTGGGAGTGACATCTTGCTTCTCCACCTCTTACTACACCTTTTTATTTCCATTAAATTTACAAGGACTCTAAGCTCATATCTGATCTCATTAGAATTGGTCAATTGTGATACACATGACCGAATAGGTACATGTGGGTGGTTCCAATTACTTACAGTGATGTGGCTGTAGTTAAGTTTTAGCCAAGTTGTGGTAGTGGAGAGAACCACAAAATGGGGGAAAAGAACCACTGAACTGAACCAGAAATTCCAAAATTCCTGACCAAAGTTCTACCTACTGTAATCTAGGAGGGACCTTATAGGACCTCCCGTTGTAATACCCTTCACTACTATGGTGCACTAGAAATTACTTGATCATGTAGGACCTTTTGAGGCAAGGATTCTTATATGATTATTCGCCCTTTCATCGCTACACTATCATTATTTAGTTATGGTAATTCAATGTATCTTAAATATACAATGTAGCACCAATTAGAGGATAACAATACATTGAATTCTTTGATTTTTATAATATAATGGACAGTGATTGTAAACACAGAAATTAAGAATGGGGATGCAAGGATATATAAACTCATTTGTTTCATTCATAAAAAAGGAGTTACAAAATATAACATTCATTCCCTCATTTTACATGAAATAAAGATACATATAAAAAAAAATGGAGACATGGCTCAAAACTAGGAAATCATGCTTCAACTTTTGGTGAAGGCATGATCCTAGTCCTTAACGTGCTTTGAATCTTCTCTCCAGGAACAATCTTGCTATCTTGTCCCTATTTTCATAAAGCTTTTAAATAAAAGGGCTCTTATCTTTTTGTGTTTTCACCCATCTCTAGCATGAGGAGATACTGCTTTGGTAGGGAATATGATGTAGAGAAGTTGAGATGGGAGAGATGGAGTAAAAAAAAAGAACAGTCTTCTTACTTTTTCATCATTTCTCTTTCTTTTCTCTTTTCCTCTCTCTTCACAGTCGAACTCCTCTTTTTCCTCCAGTCCAACCCCCTCTTCCTTGTACCAGGTGGTGGTCTTTTATAGGTTTCTTGGAGCCATCTCCAAGGCAGTTGCCGCCCCCATGTTCTCCACTTTCCTGCCCATTTTAAAGAATGGGCTGAGATGCTACATGTTCTCTCCAAGTTACTAGACACCTTCTCTCCATTTCAAAGAATGGGCTGAGTGTATAGACACCTGTCATGTGGGTGAGTGAATGGCCATTTGAATGAGTAAAACTTCCCCACTCACGTCCTTTTAACTGTGTATTTGCAAAAGGCATGGCCTCCTTTACATTATTGATGACATGTAAATTAATTGATGATCGTGCCATCATATGATTGAGGGCCATATATTCATATTGGCCCATGTGTAATGGCCCACCCATAATCTCAGGGCAAAGGACTTGAACCCAATATTACATGGTCACAAAAATTGGTCTGGACTGGTCCCAACTTATTGCCACATGAATTTAAGAGAGTTTGATGGGTCATGGGAAATTAATTGAATAGAGATCCATTACTAGCCTTTGGATATAACAGGTGGCCAATTACTAACTTGGGAGTGAGCCCAATGGCTAAATGGATTTAAACATGTCAACACATAAGTGAGCCCATTGCATAGCTGGGTTTAGGCCCATCTAAATAGGTCCCGCAACAATGGGTCTTATGTCCTATAGATTGTCATTTTTAGCCTGGGTCAAACCTAGGCCATAAATTAGCTTTGGCTTAGACCAAGATTGGTCACATAGTTAGGCCAAAAATGGCCCTGCTCTACTCAATCAAAATTGGCCGTATGGACCAATTCATATGACTTAGACCGGAAATTTGCCACAAATTGACATTAATTTATAATGGCTCAGGCCAGAACTTGGTCATAAATTGGCATGGATTAATTCATATGGCTCAGGCCAGAAATTGGCTAGAGATTGGCATGGATGGCTCAAGACAGAAATTGGCCACAGATTGGCATGGATTAATTCGTATGTCTCAGGCCAGAAATTGACGTGAGCCTGACTCAACCAAAATTGATCATGTGGTTTAGGTCAGGCCTAGGCCAGAAATTAGCTTGGGCTTAGACCAAGATTGGTCACATACTTAGGCCAGAAATGACCCTCCTCTACTCAATCAAAATTGGCCGTCTAGACCAATTCATATGGCCCAGGCCAGAAATTGACCACAAATTGGCATTAGTTCATATGGCTCAGGCCATCATCAACAAAGGTTGGTCTTATGGCCTGGCTCAGAAATTGACTTGAGCCTGACTTAACCAAAATTGATCATGTGGTTTAGGCCCAAAAATTCGGCTTGGGCTTCATTGGACCTGGGATGATATGGTTATACAGGTTGGCTTGAACCTATATTAATCATCTTAATCTCCCTCGTGAATCCAAGAGATCTTGACGGGACCCACCAAATTCATCAGGGTATAACTCCATGCCATGTAGTGGTCGCCAATCATTGGCTTGGGGATGGGTCCGGTGGCTAAATTGATTTAGTCTCACTTGATCAAGATCATGCTAAGCATTGATGATGATGATGTGTGTATATATATATATATATATATTTATCTTCCAACAGTGATGAGAGGCGAATACTTAAATTAGCTTGGTTAGTAAATTTTCTTGATTCCTCAAATTTCAGTGCATGTACACCTTGTTTTAATATATTCATGACTTCATACACTAAATTAGTGTACATATACATAGACTGTATTTCATTTATTCTTAATTTATTTGTCATTCTATTGTTATCCGTATTATTATGTTGAGAAACTTGAGTAGAATTGTGAATGAACATGAATGTAAATGAATTGTATCGTATGAAACGATCAGTGTAGTCTACTCAAGTTCAGGTTGCTTATTGATTTGAATGAGTCGGTACTACTTAGCTTCGACCAGACGATACCCGACGGGGTTGACTCTTAGTTTAGATTTGTGAAAGTCATTGCGCAGTAGACAGTCTGGAGCACCAGAACTCCAAAACCCGGGTAGCCAGTTGAACCTTTGACCGGGTCACTGGTAACATTCCAAAACGCGTGCCCTCTTTGAGGGGATTTAGCTAATGTGGTTACCAACTAGTTTTACGACTTTCAAATATTATTGACTCTCCAAACATGAATTATATCTGAATGCACAATTGCCTAGTCTGCTTTATATGATCTCTTTTAATCTTCTGTCATTAATTCTGGAATTTGATACAACATGTGTAAATGGATTAATGCTTATACTCAGCTGAATTGTTGTATTCATTAGTTATTCTTTGGTGTTACAGGCGCAGATCCCACCCCTGGTCTTGAGGAGACCGCGGAGGGAGAGGAGGAGACCATTGAGGTACCTCCAGGCCTAGAGGAGTGGATAGCTGAGGGAGCTATTTAGTTTATGTCTTCTCTGAGAGGGTCACGACCCTTGCTTTTACAGATAAAATCTTTTGTTTAGTGAAACTAATCAATGTGGATATTACTTTTGGTATTGGTGTATATACATACTTTTGTATTATGAGGTGGAGTGTGTTTTTAAAACTCTACTTCTTTTAGTAATGAAATCATCTTTTGTATATGAACTTGAGTGTTTGGACAGCTCATGTCATGATACCATTATATGTTTTGATTAAATGCTTCCGCTGATAAATGTATATATATATATATATATAAATAGGTGTTAGTGAGCATGTCTCACGCGTGGAATGCTTGAAAATTATCATTCGTGACTCGCACTTGACCCGAAACAGTTGTGAGGTGCACGGGATTACGCGTGTCACACCTCGGGAATTACCCTTGGCCAAGTAAATTCGGGACTGGGATGTGACATTGATCGAGGTTTACAATCACATCTGCAGATGGCAGATGCTCTGATGGACAAACTTTTATTCTCTCTTTTGAAATGCAGGAGGTTCTTTTTTTTTTTTTTTTTTTTTTTTGCGTTTGGTTGGAGGTCCCTCAAGGTATGATTTTGTTGTAAATTTATCATTTCTTTAAATCATATCCCATGATTGGTGGGATATCCCATTAATAATGGTCAACTACTATTAATTGGTCACGATCAATGGAATCTCATTAATGAGATTTTTAAATAAATTCTAAAAA
This sequence comes from Litsea cubeba, assembly GCA_012931725.1. Taxonomy (NCBI): domain Eukaryota; kingdom Viridiplantae; phylum Streptophyta; class Magnoliopsida; order Laurales; family Lauraceae; genus Litsea; species Litsea cubeba. The sequence goes on along the minus strand of CM022945.1, from coordinate 48,794,402 downwards.
CACACAAATAAATTTCAAAATATCCCAAATAAATTTAAAAAAATAATAAATTAAAAAAATTGCAAAGGCCAAATAAATCTCAAAAGATCCAAATAAATCTCAACAAATGTAAATAAATTTTAAAAGATCCCACATAAATCTCAAAAGACTAAAATAAATTTCAAAATACGTAAATAAAATTAGAAAATGCAAATAAATTTGAAAAATACAAATAAATTCGAAAGAAAGGAAATTAATTTCAAAAAATACAATAATTTAAAAAAAACACAGTAAATTCCAAAACAACGCAGAGAAATTTAAAAAGAATCAAATCAATTTAAAAAGATCCAAATAAATTTCAAAAAATATAAATAAATTTTATAAGAAGAAAATCAATTTAAAAAGATGCAAGTAAATCTCAAAAGATCCAAATAAATTTTAAAAAATATAAATAAATTTTAAAAGAAGAAAATCAATTTAAAAAGATGCAAGTAAATTTCAAAAGATCCAAATAAATTTCTAAAAATATAAATAAATTTCAATTGATGAAAATCAATTTCAAAAGATCCAAATAAATTTCAAAAAATGTAAATAAATATAAAAAAATCAAATATATTTCAAAATACGTAAATAAAATTAAAAAATGCAAATAAATTTAAAAAAAATGAAAATGCATTTGTCAAAACTAAGATAAACCAATCTTTCAAATTTTAGAAAAATCCGCCAAAAACTCAAATAAATTTGTTAAAAACTTAGTTAGATCTGTCCAGAACTCAGATAAATTTGGTCCAGAACTCAGACAAATTAGCTAAAAATTCAGATAGATTTGTCCAGAACTCAGAAAAATTTGTTTCAGAACTTAGATAAATTTACACAAAACTCAAATAAATTTGGCAAAAAATGAAAAATGTAGATAAATTTGACAGAAACTCATATAAATTTGTTAAAAACTCTGATAAACTTGACAAAAACTTAGATAAATTTCACAAAACTTAGATAAAGTTCATAAAAACTCATATATATTTGTAAAAAATGATATAACAGCCCTGTTGTCTTCCTTCTCTAGCGGTGTTGCGATGGAGGAAGACAGCCTTGCTCCCTTGCTCCCTTACTATTTTCTCCGACGATGGCGCGACATCGGGGCGGCAGTAGTAGCGACGGATATGGGCTGTGGGCTGGGCTTCCATAGCATGTCAGGTCAGAACCGACCCGGACAAACCCAACCTAGCCTGGTCGAAGGTCGTCTGCTTCCTTCTGGTTTCTGTAACGAGAAACGGATAGCAGCAAACCTATTGCATTCTTCCTCGATTCTAGCGATGGCACGGCGCGGCGTCCGATGGCGATCCCCCTTCTCCGGCGACACGTAGGAACGGCAGTGGCACAAGAAATTTGGCGATGGCGCAGAAGATCGTCTTCTTCTTCATTTCATGTTCTGTAAGTCTGCAACAGAACTTGGGCAAGTAGGGGTGTTCAACGGGTCAAACCCGACCCGACCTGAAAAAGTTTATATGGGTGAAAACCCACCCGAACCTGACCCGTTTGGGTCACGGGTTGGCAGGTCACATGTCGGGTTCGGGTAAAAAAAAAATTGTAAAAAAAAATATGATTTTATTATAAAGGATACAAACAAATGAGTTTTTTTTCCCATCAATCTACACAAGTTGAAACTTCCAGGTTCACAGTAGTCCATATTCCATAATACAACTGTCAACAATAGTCCATATTCCATAAATAATACATACTTCTAGCACAACTCACAATAATATCAGTCATCAACTCACAACAACCTTCATTAGTCATCACTCATCACAATTCACAAATCACAACAATATCGGTCACATGTAAAGGAGGGGGTTTGCATCCATGGTGTGTAAAGTGAAGCATCCACAGGCCCTTAACTTTTAAGTAAGTTTAATCTTAAAAGCATGCAATGTAACAACAAACTGTACCTGTAAAGGGAAATTTTCTTATAGGAGTAATCTACTTATTGTTTCTTTGTGGTCCAGATTGTGAGGTCCACCTCCTAGATACATGAAAGTCTATCAATGGAGCTAGGGGATAGAAAGGTTTCTTCATAGATAAGAGATAGAAAAAAAGTCAGGCCCATCAAAATGCTTCTAACCTATTTATCAAAAGCCTCAAATTGTAATGGTCTTTTAACTGTAAATTCCTTTGAGATACAAGCCAACGGTGAGAAAAGTTTGTATCAAATTAGGTTTAGTCAGTGTGAAGGAGGCAGACCAATCAAAGGTGAGCCATAGAGTGGGCTACACACATAACTAGTTTGCTTTCTAATTATTAGGATTTAGAGACTAGTAGGTTATGATTTATATATGATTACTCTATCAAAATCCTCTTTTTCATGTGGGAGATCATATAGCCACACTTCCATGCCGCGACTCATGTTACCTCACCATTGTGACAGAAGTAATCTAGAATTATGGGCTCCACTTCGGGGTCTGATTATGGACCTAGTGCTTTTAAACCTCGCTTGTGCAACTGAATTATTTAAATAAGTTTAAAATTAAGCATAATAAAAATTCTTCTTTATGATGTATGTAATATGTGATTGTTATTTTATTCAGTCTAAATTGGTAGGTATAAAACATATAACATGCTTACCAAAAAATAAAAAATAATAAAATAATAAAAAAAAAGAATAAATGTTACCGGGTTCACGGGTCACCCGGTAACCCGACCTGTGAAACCCGTTAACCGGTACCAACGGTCACAGGTCGGGTAGGGTCGAGCACCTGAAATATGTTACCATGACCCACCCATTGACCCACGGGTCGGATAGGGTAACCGCGTCGGGTCGGGTCACGGTTAATTTTATACACCTCTATGGGCAAGGTTGCAGTGGTCTTCTTTTTCCTCTCCGGCAACGGCGTGTGGGCTAAGGAAGCAGCAGCGTTTGGCGAAAAAGGCAGGCTCTACAAATCAGAACCAAGCGGCCCTATGCGCAGCAATGGCGGTGCGGGGATTCTCCTTTTTAGGCGATGCACAGTGAACGGCGGGCGGCCCTATTCTCTGGCGAAGATCTACAATTCTGCAACCAGAATCGAACCCAGCCTCTTTTCTTCTGCAATTCCGATCCTCTCAGCAACTTCAAATTTCTGCCGAAATCCCATCAGTGTGGCCCACTCGAGATCGAAGAAAACCCGATCTCGTCCTCCGAAAAAAAATAGAGATTGGTCTCAACTGTTGAGATCCAATCCGTCGATGTCCATGTCCAAAAGAAGAAGAAGATGGAGAATGGAAGATTTAAGATTTTAAAATTTTATGCCTAATCAGACGTTGAAAGGGCAAATCAGTCATGAAAATGTATGAGGTGGCGTATTTAGGGACCTCTTTTCATGAGGTGGCGTATCTAGGGACCTCTCGCCGAAATATGTCCAAGCTGCATGGACTACAGGCCTTAGAAGAAAAGTTGATGGACTGGAGGCCTTACAAGACCTCTATAAGGGAACTTTCGCTAATTTACTCTTTTTTTTTAATTACCCAAGTGATATTGACCATATGATCCCTGAATAATTGGGTGGCAATGGGTTAGCCCAGGTTTGGTTTACCCTCGGTCCAAGTTTATTATCTTTGGAATTTTGTACCCATGGAGTTTCATTTCTGCAGCGTCCACGAAAAGTGGTGTTCAAAACTCTACCCCCTTCCGCCATAAACAAAGTGGTTTTCTACAACTCTAGGATTTCTCTCTTTCGCATGAGAAAAAAAAAAAATATATATATATATATATATTCTTTTTCTTTAAAGTTGAATGTTGGTTGCAAAAAAGCCCTAAAAAATATCCTCAATTCTAGCTTTAGGAAAAGCCACATTAGCTTATTGGGGCCCATTTGTGGATGTGTCCTTTCAAAAACACATATACTTTTGGTGTGATTAGAAAGAGTGAAAAGAAAATTAACTAAATTTTATGCGATTTTGCAGACGAGCATTTTCAATAGAGGAGTTGGAATGGGTTTTTCGCATGACACGGAAAACGTTGCCTGCCAGAATCAAATTTCTGCGACGTTGTACATAAAAGGAAAAAAAGACCCCATAGCACATGAGAAGGAGAGTGGAAATGGCAGGTTTCATGACATAAGTGAAAGTGAATTAGGACCTACCAGAGAGATAATAGAGGTGACTGAGAGGTCTGATTAGAGAGTGAGACTGAGAGGTGTCTCCCTGATAGATAGAACTTATGATATCATGAAGGATGAAGTAGAATCTCGCGGCCCTTTTGAGGTGCAGGATCCTTTACAAAATCCTCTGACGTAGCCACCTAGGATAAAGTTCAGAGAGAGATATTTACAAGGTTTTGAGTACTGAAATGGCATGCGTGTAAGATTTAATAAAAATGAAGGCATGTAAATCAAAACTAAGAAGATCCGAATGATGAGAATTCAAGTTTTAAAAATCAGACTTGGCCGGCAACTCTAGGCATAAGTTGAGTTGACTTGCCAAAAGTTTCATGGAACTCAGATGATTAAACTGCATTGCATCGCAGTGCCCAAAAGCCACAAAAGAATATAAAGGGATAAAGCCAAAACAATCTATTAAAAGAGACTTATAAATCCAGAGTGTTAAGATTACTATGTTTTAGTTATGAAGGAACTTATGTATGAATAGGTGTCCTAATTTGTCTTTCAGAATGAACACTCTTATCTGATTTTATAATGCTTGGCTTGTTTGTTTAAGAGAATTTCTTGCTAGAATATATGGGATATTGGGGTTTTTTGGATATGTTGATATACCTTGTCCTAAGCATTTCAAATGCCATGTTTCTTTTATCGGAATTCCAAATTTCAACAACCTAAAAAGGTTTTAAATGACCTTTTAGAATTCCAATCTCTTTTCATTTTGTTAGAATTTTCAATGCTCCACTCAACAGGAGGATTTCGGAATTCTACCTCGGGGGCAACTTTTGGACAATTTTAAATTCTCCAGAATTTTAGTAAAGAAACATGCTAGCTACATCTATTATAAAATAGAGCTTTGATGTTCTAAAATTAGTGCAAGAAAACAGAGTAGGTGTTAGGCCTTCTCCCGTGGGACTTGGCCGGGGAGCTGATTGTGACTGACCTGACTCATTGAGTATGAAGTTTCATCCAACTTGGTCCAATATTTAACTATGGATGACATAGATGTTGCATTGAAGCATTGGTCTAAAGTTTCTCTGAAAGGCCTTCTATATTAGTTAATTGGAAATGTTCTTGTTCCATGAATGAATCAAGAAACTCTCTACTGGATAATTGAACTTTTTATTTCCTAAATTCCCCAGTAGATAGTTGAAGATGAGTTGACATTCTCTCTTATTGGGTTGTAAATTTTTTATGAAACTTTTCTCAAGCATGGACTAAGAATTTTTTTTTTATATTTATTTGTTTTTTGGAAAATGGAGAGCAGCTGGATTCGTGAATATTTTCTAGTCACTAATATTTGTATGTTGATATCATGACAGAAGAAGTGGATGATGCCCAAATGATCAAACCTTCATTCATTGACCTTCTTTTTCCTGGACTGCTAAATGTTATTCTGGATAAAGAAAAAAAAAACTTAATAAATATTTTCTAAAGAGTTATAATCTTGAGATTGTTATACATGTTGTGTCCATGGTGGAGACCATTAAATGAACATCTGGATAACCAGTCCATGGCCTTGCATATGGAGGTGCAACCAAGTTAGAAATTGCTGTGGAGAAGGTTTGTATATTCACCCTCAACACTAACTACTTCTGAGAATCCTACCATTGAGAAGATTATTAGAGGATGATGTTTGAGTTGTTGACAGATGCTTTAATTAATGTTTTATGTTTCGATATTTTGTTTTTTTTGGCTTCTAATTGAATCATGATATTCTCTAGCCAAGCACACTACAATTCACAAGATTCAAGTATTTTGTTCTCCAATACAGTTACTATTCAATCTCCGTTGAAGAAACTTAGTGAAATCTGTGTAACAGGACAAGAACAACATGGACTTTTGGAGCATCAAAACCATTGATAAAAAGATCACTCATATAAACCGCAAAGATCTATCTGCAGACAGAGCGTCTACAAGACTTCGAAGTACCCGACATAGCTTAGTTCAATTTAATGTATTAGACCCAAACATACTCTACTAAACTAATTCTGCAAACAGCAAACCGTGAACATATTCACATGGTTTCATCTCTAATTCACTGAAAGTAGAGATGCAGCACTCTGATGTTCCAGATTGATGAATGGGTGATCTTCTTCTATCATGAACTCGATCCTTGGCTTGTCTTTTTGAGAACACAGAAGCGGGTCCGACTCTGGCGTGGGATCTTCTTCATGGAGTTCCTCCAATAGAAGTTTCTTTACAGGAATGGGATTCAATTCCCTTCCATTCCTAGAGCTCCCACCAGTATTGTTTTCTTTCAAAGGCTGCCTAACAAAATCAGTATTGTTTCTGTGTAGCTGACCTTGATCAGTATTTCCCTGTGGATTTGAGTTTTTCAATTGATTATCTGGTGCTGGATCAAAAAATGCCAGTTTAGTGTGTTCATTTCCATCAGTAGAATCTCCCTTTTTCAAGTATGGGAACTCATATTCCTGGGGGCTGTGATCAGCATAGTGAGAGTTGCACCTTCCCAACGAATTGGCTGGTGATTCTTTGGAATTCCCATCATTTGCTGAAGAAGATGATCGCTGCGAGAAGCTCCCAAATCCTTCGATACCACGAGTAAGCTTACGGGCCCGATGGCGCTCTTCTTTATATAGCTCTCCTTTCTCAAGCAGCTGCAATACCTTCTCAGATTTCTTTCTTACAGTTAGACCCCAGTTGAATCTGTATAAATTCATCCAAAATAGTCAGTAAAATTCTTAGAGAGCTGAAACACACAAAAATATGAGATTTGCCTCCTATTCATTGTATGAATGAAATTGTATTCAGATAGAGAGAATCAGTCCGCAAAATTCAAAAGCAAGAAATTCAGAATCACAAATCATACAGACCCTCTTTCATCAATGTACTGAAAGCTTTCTAGCTGTCTTATAACATCGGTATCGCTCTGGAATTCTGTTACAATGCTTTCTGGGCCATGTGTTAGAAGGTGTTCTAGCAGTATTAAAGCCTTGTATGATTCCCTCCAATACTTTCTATCATATCTTGCCAACCTGAAATACTAAGAAGAAATAAGAAAAAGCCTTGTAGAACCATAAATCCATGCATGAAGAGAAATCAATAGATCAAAAAAATGAGGAGCCGGATACCTTTTATGCAGAATCCCCACAATTCTGCAATAGTCATCGATTTCGAAAGCAGCCCGCGATATCAAACCCATGGTTCTTGTGTCAGGAGCCCATGGATTCCCATTTGTTGCTTCTTCTGTCAGTCTTCAGAGTCAAACCAATCACAAAAGCCCAATAGAAAATCAGTATCAAGATCAAAACCAAAGTCAATCAGATATGGGTGTATTTGTATCTAACCAAATGGCAGAGTGAATTGAATCTTCTACTGTTGGAGTGTTGGTGGCAGCTCAAAAACAACAAAAACCCATTTCAAAATCAAGATAAAAAATCAAAAGTGAATCGGACAGGGTGTCTTTTTATTGACCCAAATAGCAGAGTGAATTGAATATTCTACTATTGGTGCCATCTCAAAATCACAAAAACCCTGTTAAAAATCAAAACGAAAGTCAATCAGATATGGGTACGTTTGTAATGACCCAAATAGCAAAATCAATTGAATTTTCTATTATTGGTGGCAGCTCGAAACATCTAGCTATTATGCTATGATATTCAAACCAATTGCAATATCTCACCACACGCTCAATTGGTATCTTCAAGGATTACTGCTCAATATCAAAAGTCAAAGCCAAACCCAATTCCATATCTGCATATGTGTACATACCCAAATAGCTTTTGAATTAAATTCTCTACTGATGGTGGCAGCTCAAAACATCCACCTCAAATGCTAACATATCCAAACCAACTACGACTTGGGTATATCCTAACACACCCTTAATTAATCCAATCAAGAATCACAGCTCAAAATCAAAACCAATCCCAAATTTAATACAAATATGTTCGTATGTACCCAAATAGCTGTTGAATAAAATTCTATACTACTGGTGTTAGCTCAAAACATCCATCTACTATTCAAAAACATCCAAACCAACTTCAATTCAGGTACATCCAATCCAAGACTTACAGTTCTGTGGGCGTGACATCGGTGAGAGCCAACCGCGCGGTCTTTATCTTCTCTTTGAGAAAGAAGGAAGCTTGCTTCTTGAATTCATGGAGGAAAGGAGTGCCCATGTTGTTGTTTGGGATGATCGACATGCCTGTGATCTGATAAGAAGAGAATTTTCAATTGTGGGTTATGTTCTTCTTTTGAGATTGGGCGTAAGCAAGGACAAAACAGCGCAACTACTCCATTTATGCAACATATACCAACTGCTCTTGAAAGGGGTTGGTTTTAATATGTAAGGTGAAGACCCCATAGCTATAAGAGAGAGAAAGAGATGGGAGACATGAATATAATAAAAGGGAGAGAGAGAAGAGGTGAGGATATGAACGTGGAAATTCCAATGTAGTTTGGAAGGTCCTTTTCGTCTTCAAGCAGTGATGTTGGAAAGAGGGAGCAGAGTCAAGATCTGAAGGCTTCGACGGTGGTTTTGAATATTTGAATTGAATGGAAACAGGTAACGGATATTTTGTATTGAGTGTGAGAGAAGATGCCCGATATTTTAGTTTCTCGTGGTATTTTGAGTTATGGATAGATGGGAGAATTAAAATGGATGATGATGATGATTGTGGATTGTGTGGGACCACATGGTGCATTTTGAGGGCAGGTCATGGACCCACTTCTGGCTGGACCAATCAGAGTCCAAATCCATAAAACATGAGATTCTGAGTTTCTGATGGGTCATTGGGCTGGACTCAAATTTAGGGTGAATTCCCATCGTGTTTTTACTACTTACACCATCACCACCACCACAATCATCAAGGCGTAATCTTCAAATACGTTGGAGTTGGTAGTTGGCTATATAAATTTTATTTCTCAATTTCAAATAGTCTTTTCAGTAAAATTCTTAAAGAGGTTGCACTTCTTTGTATCTGATTTTAATAACTTTGGTCTATGTCATCTTTGACATATCCTTTTTATTAGAATCTCATCCACATGCCGATTTATGTTTAATACAAATGGAGCCCACCTACAATCAATCCAACCCACTCATACTTCGTTCTCAGGCATTCCCAATTGCCCAAATTTAACTACAATGGGATCTATATCCACTATTAGGTTGATAAAAGAAAAGAAAAAGAAAAAAAAACAGATACCCATATACACAAAATCCAGTAAATTCATAGGCCCATAAATCAAGGATTAAGATTGCCAATCTTTGATAATACAGCATGGAGATCCAGTAGTGGAAATATGGAGATCAGGTGGGTCCCATCATTTCTGTGAATGGGGTGGCCCTTTTATCCCCTAACTATATATGGTTAGAGCGTCTTGATCGTCCTAGATTTTTTGTTTGTCCACATCAACATGGGGCTTGTTAGGATGAGCGGCTCAGATCTATCCCCAGGTCGTTCATTTCAGATTGCAATAAATTAATGTTTTTGTCATTTCGAGCTTAGTAGTGATTCGTACCTCTCGTTAAAATATCATGAAATATGGCGAGATATCGTCGAATTGATATACCGACCGGCACGGAGCGTTTCGATGCCGCGTCCGAATCCCCGGCGAAATTACATGGGACTATGGGAGTTTGGACTTTGAAATGGATGCTTAAGCGTTCTTCACCTTCTTCCCCACGTTCTAAAAAAAAAAAAAAAAAGGTATACCACAATGGCATGTTTATGGGGCCATGGGCCTTAAGATGGGTTTGTGGTTGTTCATTTATTTAGAAGAAAAAAAATTCAGATCTATATGATGTTGTTGCTCTTTGACTAAAAAAGGAGAATTGATTCTATTTCCACCGTTTATTTTATGATTTTAGATTATATCGCTAACAAAGTCAAGTTAATATAATTTTAATTTTCTAATTAAAAAATTACATGCAACCATTGTATTTAGAACAACCCAACATATAACATGTTCTCTCTTGATAAACTGAAGAGAGCTTCTCAAAAAATGGCTAGAGAGGATTAGACTTTCTTAGTCCAAATCTTTTTATTAATTCCCCCTAGTAGAGATGGCAGGGGCTGAGGTCAATCCCATCATGCTCCAATTAGGGGTATGTTTGGTGGTAGATTTTAAGTCAGGGGCAAGTATAGAATTACCTACTTAGACCCAAATCAAGTTTAGGGTGGATTTGGGTCTTGAACTACCCCGCCACGCCTGCACTGTGTTTATAAATAGTTTAGGTATTTATTACTTAAAGTGTTATACACAAACTGACCAGAATATTTTCAGTCATATTACCCATTTGCGTGCTTTTAATTCTTTGTTTAATTATCAATTCAAATTGCAAAGTAGTCTACGAATAGTATAGAGTGCATCAAAGATAAATGAGGATATAGTTTATAGATCTATTAACATATAAAATGTACAAGTTAAGTAAATCATGGAATATAACCAAATTAAGAAAGATCAATGAGATATTTAAGATAAAAGTTGATACACCTAAGTTGAAGAAAAGTTAGGAGTACTAATACCAAATTGTAAACTTACCAAAATGTAAATTTTGGTAGGTGGAATTGAGATTGGGTTAGTCAATTTTATTTTATTTTATTTTTGGTAAAAGGGTTGGTCAGTTATTATAGTATAGAAATAATGTTTGATCAACTAGAGAAGATCAACCCAACCACTGTATACTGTTGATCACAACATCCGATGAGGAGAAAAGAGATCGACTAAGAGAGATCGATCCCATCCAATTCACTCCACACATTCCAAAGACAAAAGATAAACACCATGGTTGTAGTGCCAGAGGATGGAACTTATATCAATTGTAGCTTAGATCTTCAAGATGATCTCACTCTCTCTCCATAATCTCTTGAAGGAATGGGGATTGGGAACTTAAGTGTCGTTTTACACCCTTATTTGATGCCCTCATCCAAATCACTTACCAAGATAAGAGAGATTTGAGCCACTATGCTAATGATAGACAAGTGAATTTTGATTTTAAAACACTTTACACCAAACTCACAAAGCAAGAAAATGTGAGGACATCCTCTTTTTATATACATACATACATATACATACATACATATATATATATATATATAATTGGGAGCCATCTACACGTGGGCCTCATTTTAAATGCCAGCATCAGATGCTACAATGGAGATATACAAAATTGTTCAAATTACAAAATTATCAAAATGATGAGGTTTTTAGTACAAGAATTTTTAGAGAGATTGTACAAGAACTGATCAAACCTTTGTTTAAAAAAAAAAAAAAAAACAATATCAGTGCATGACAGGTACATCTATCATTGAGATATGAGACGTTTTACAAAGAAATGTTAACCAATACATGTGGTTGAGATACAAGTGATAATGAAACTATAGAAGAAAAGAATTTCATAGTTTAGACATGGACTGATAGGACTGATACATATTGCATTAGCTGACACCTACTGATTTGATACAAACAATTATTTAAGTTTATTAGCTGAAAATGAAATCACACCAATATTTAGGTATATAGATGCGTTCTGTTGTGACAACAATTTCTTTTTCTGGTCATAAAGACATTGCATCAAATCAGAAAGAAGAATTACAAGGAAAATGTTAATAGGACCCGACTAGCTAGCTTTGGAGTTCCCATAACCATTGCTTTGCTGAAGGCTGTGGCCACGATAGCAATTTCGTATGTAAGCCAATCTCACGTGACACGCACCGATCATTCACTTCTCGCACTCCTTGAGAAGCAATTTTTACATGCGAGACACGACTTTGGGAATCAGGCATGTATGTATTTTTCTTTAATTTAATGGGGACTCTTGATCATGCTTTAAAAAAAAAAAAGATATCATACTCGTGAAATAAATGTATAATATATGAAAAGGGGGACCTCTTGCTTGAGCCCTGATGCTCATGATAAGGTAAGCACTGTTTCTTATAAGGCCCCACCTGAAGATGGGAACAGACCAAGGGAGTCCCACCTAATTGTGTAGGGTGATGGAGGCGTGAATCATCAACCCAACCACTTGATCAACTACAAATAAGCATTCACTGTTCAAAATAAGCACACGCTCAATCCAACAGCCCGTTCTGTTTGGATGGGTACCAAATCCAGGATTGATGAATCTCAAAGGGAGTCCATATTTCATGATCAACTTGGATCTCCAGATGGACACTAGTAGGTATTTATGCACTTGATGCTTATCTTTTTTGAGCATCGGTGCTCACCCGAGGTTTTCTTCAATGAAAAAGGGAGCAAAATATGCCGTTGTTAGCTTTGGTGCTGCCAATATAAGCAAAATTGTGGTCTAATTGGCCCTTAAAAAAATTTAGATAGCTAGATCTTAAATAATGATACTAGTAAGCTGGGCTTGTCTGAGCTCTAACTGTCTAGCCCACACTGGCTGTGATTATGGTGGACTTTAAGAGCATGTTTGGTAACAGGCAAGGAATCCATAGATCTAATAATTCTTCACTACCACTGGAACAAGGATTCCTCACTGAAGATTTGTATAGTTAAGGATTTCACATTGATATTAGTATATATTAATACATATGGCTGAGAAAAATAGGGTTTAGTGTGTAAATCCACTTAAGTGAGGATTTTCAAATCTTATGAGTGGTGGTCGAATCAGAAAATCCTAACAAATGAAGATTTTTATTCGTCCAAATCTTCAAATATTTACAATTGTCAAACATGAATTTACCACAACTTTAGAGAAAAAAAAACTTTTCCCTTAAAATTTGGTTGTCAAACATGCCCTAATTATTTCTCCGATCATAAAATGGACTCCACAACTGGTCCTTCAGGTAGAAAATGGTGGATCCAATTTACAAACTCACTGTGAGGTTTGTCATTTGTAATTTGTCATCGATACCTGATAAACATGTAGGGTATCAGAACCGTTGCCTGGTGGGCCCCCACATGCAAGGGCCACATCCATCTCTTTTTCTCTCTGATTAATCCATCTGCCAATCATAGATCTATAGATGCAACATCATCAATTACCGTTGATAATGAAGCGAGACCCACCAAATCAGTGGTCAGAAAAGCCCCAAAGACAACCTTACAGAACCTTACTTGATATACGCCACGTTTAAGGGATCATATCCAATGAGAAAGCCAATCCAAAAGTCCATTCCACTTTTTTTATAATCGTCAACATCATATTACAAAATCAACCCACTAAAACTTGGATGTTACTACATCAGGTACAAAGCAAGTAGAGAAGAAAATGCCATCTGCCAGATTGTACAAAGAAGATGCTAAAGAAGGTCAATAAAACCATCTTATAGCAGTGGTGATGCAAGCAAACCTCCTTTTTTTTTTTTAATCTTGTTTCAGGAAGACTGAAACATCCACCGTCCACGCATCCTTGAATATGATAGTTGCTGAATTAGTCTTTGTGATGCTTTGAATGAAAGAAAAAAAAAGTAATTAAATTTCATCAAAATAAAAAATAAATCTAGGGACCGCCCGGTTGGGCCGGCCCAGCTGGGCTTTGGGTTTCTATCAGTTACTCTGCAGCCCCAAAAAAGGCCTAAGTTATTGATCCAGGCCCTACCCGAGGATGAAAATCTGAGGTCCAAAGCCATGAGCACCCCTAGAATTCCTCTCTTTGGAAGACTGTATCCTGTTCAATGTTGGTATCATGGGCTTGACTCTTGAGTAGTTGTAGCCGACCGCAACCTATTCTGGTGTCTCGGTGAGGTCCAATTAGCATTGATCAACGTGCACAGTGGGATTGGATTGAAGTTGAAAGGTTTTGCTGTAGTTTAGTTGAAGGTCTTGTTTGTTTGATAATGATAGGAATCAATTATCAGGTCAAATGTTTGTTGATTGTTGTACTCTTTATATGCCATTTGGCAGCACCCAGTTTCAACAAATCTTAAAATCACAATTTACAAAGATCATGAGAATTTGAACTCTTGTTGAAGTAGAATGACAATGTGATGAGAAAGAAGATAATGGGCAGATGGAGGAAGATATGGTCCCCTTTTGATGCAGGAAATTACTGTGAGTTTATACTTTTCAATATAAAATTGGTGATGGCAATGGGACTCAACTAGTATCACGACTGATCCATCTAGAGCCTGTTTCTTTGGACAGTTATGCAAGGCTGAGAAGTGGTTAGAAAATGAAAAACGAAGGTGAATATATAAAAGTGATCATTAATTTTTTTCGATTTTGATAGGAATACAAATACCTAGCCCTATGGATGCGTTTATGTAACATCATGATTTCTGTGGGAATATTGAAGAAACGTTTTTTAGTGAGGTATTTTTTTTAAGGAAAAGATGTGAAAAGTAACGCATTTTCTATAATTTTGAAAAAGTCATCCCAATTGGGTTGGTGGGGGCAGAGGGGGTTAGGGGGTTTGGTTGGAATGGGAAAAGAGAAGTTACTTAATTACTGGACATGACCAATGTTTGGGTTGATAAAATTCTGATCTCCATCCACATCTAAAATAATTACAGAAATTGGATATAAACCTAACAGAACCTCTAATGCGGTTTGGATCCATATCAGTTCTAAGATTTTTGGATTTGGGCTTGAATCCATACAAGTCCGATCTCAGGTTCTGGATTTGGACTCAAGTACGTAAAGCCCAGGTAGTTATACATATGGGATTACACCTTGACTGATCAAAATTGACAACCACCGACACACTCATGGTTGAGTGGTGTTGGCACCATAGTATCACTCACATGCTAAAAGATCGATTTTCGGGTCCCTAGTTCTCTAAAATTTGAAAAATCACACATGCCCAGTTCCCAACTTAGCAAAAACAAAACACTTAATAGTGGTCAAAATAAAGACGTGAAATGAATGGTCAAAATAAGAACTTCATATTTCATTTTTTAAATCATCTATGTCATAGCTCTAAATTTGACGACTAACATATAATAAGCCTCACTTTTTTTTAATTTTTTAATTTTTGTTAACATGGGAACCCGCCGACTCCCTTCAGTTAATCATTGGTAAGCCCACGGATACATAGAACCACCCATTAGCCCTATGTATCGGGTAAGGCCTTAAAGAAATTCGAAGGCAGGACCTCCAGGTTAAAACTGGACTTCCTAACCATACGAACATTTTAAGTGTGGGTATAATAAGCCTCATATCATGGATGGTTAGTCCCCAGGCTCCACGAAATTCGCCATTTTTCTTGTTTTAAATAGAATTTATGTAGGAGCTATGGTCCCATTAACCCTACCAATATGAAATTTCCATTTAGGGTCCCCCTTTGTTGAGCACCATTTCTTGTGGGTCCTACTTAGGGATGGGACCAGTAGGTGCGGGGCCTATACTGAGCAATGTATGATGACGAAGGCTCGAACCGTCATCTCAATCACTTGGTCAATGGTCGACTAGCTTTCACCATCCGAACAAGTACCCATTCGATCTAACGGTCCAATTTATGATTGAAACTAACATAAGGGGTCCCCGTTTAATAAACCACTCAGATGGATAATAATATGGACCCCCGCTAGGTATTTAAGCATGGTGTGCTCTCCTTATTGTGAGCATTGGTGCTCGGTGAAAGCTCCTCCTTTAATTTACAACTTAAATCCTTTCGATATTGATGCTCTCTAAAGTCATGCAATGAATTGTTAGAAGATAGTGGATAAAGCTTCTGTTTTCAAGTCACATTGGCCTAGTCTCCTCCTCTAAAGTATATGGTTAGAGAATCCTCAAGTTGAGGGAGTGAAACTCCATGGAGGGCATCACCTAATAAAAATTTGATCTTCTCAAAATAAGCACCCTCGTTGTAAATGAGATATCTTCAAATCTTACTTCAATAGGTGTTGGCCCCACCATTGACCTTGTAATCTATAACACGACTATTAAATATGATTTAATAATGTATAAGATTGTGTCAATCAAATGATGTTCAATCTTACATCGGGGCCGACTACTATCGGATTAAAGTTTGGAGAGATTAAAAATATATATATACGTAAGCAACTCAAATTTTCAAATGGTGGGCCCCACGAGTTCCATTCCATAACCTTGGGAATTTTAAGTCCTAATACTCAAGAGGATCCAAACTCACCAAGTACAACATGAATTTAGGATCTTTCCATGTAAAGAAATAGAAAATAAAGCCCAATAAATGGAAAGGATTATCGTCGCACGATTCTCATGCAAATCGCGCAAACGGGCTGTTTTGATGCATTTAAATTAGTGGGGCCCGCGTCTATCATTCTCAGTCCATCAGATGTCACATTTTTCTTTTAGTAATGTAGGGCCTAAAGGCCCTAAACTCGGGAATCAGTAAGTTGGCCCGTTGGTAAGGCCCTCTCCATCCTATCCCTCCCCCCGGATCGATCCCTGGTGGGAGATTTACCCTCCTCCCTTCTTGGCAAGTGAGAAAAAAAAAAAAAAAAACCGTAAACTCCCTTATTTGGTAAGTTACAGCAGACGCGGCCCACTAATTCTATGCACTTCCAAGAGGATTCGAATCCGTTGGTGAATGTGCTGTATCCAATTCGCCGGAAGACATTTCCAATTTAAGGGCAGATCTCCCCCTTCCCAAATCTACTCCGCGTTTTCTAATTTCCGCGCAAAAATAGAAACCCTAGAAACTTTAAAAACACCAACGTCTTCTTTCTCAGCTTTACCCACATTTCTATTTCCACCTGTTGCTTGTTTTACACCTCTCTCTCCCTCTCTCTCTCTCTCTCTAGACATGCTCGTACCTTTCTCGTCAACTAACAACATGGATGCTGAAACTCTCGGATGCCAATTTCTTCACAAATGTTTCATTACCGATCATATGCAAGAAAAGAAGCGTGAAAAGATGGAAGAAAGCTTTCAACCTAAAGCTTATCAAGAGCATGGAATTCATAAAAGAGAAGCCCAGAAATTCCAAGTCGAAGAAGACAATAATGGGTTTCGAACACCGCCCTCAATAAAGCACAGAATACCTGCAAACCGAAAGAGTCCACCTGCACCTTTGAAACCCAGACGAGTGTCAATGAAGAAGAAGAATCAGAGATGTGCGTGGATGTGTATCGCAAGAGATGGAATCAATGTTTAGACTAGTTTTTTGCATAACCCCCCCAATTACAGAATCAAGAAATCAAGAAAGGGTGATATCAGTTAAATTTTTTTGTTTTCATCTTTCTTCTTCTTCTTCCTCTATACTTGAGTTTGGTTTTTTTATTTGTCAAATATGTAATTACGTTTCGCTTTGCAACAATGGATATTATCGTGTTATGGTGTGGAATTCTTCGTGTTGAATTTAAATTCTTTGGTGCTGTTATTTTCTTCATACTTTCTGTTCTTGGGTTGAAATCTTTGTTGGGTTTGCTGAGGTAGAAAGACCCAACAAGATGCTCTTCTTTCCTTCTTCTTCTTCTTCCAAGAAAAAAGCTATTACAAATTAACATTATTATAGCCACCATCAGAATACACTTCATAGTAGATGTAACTGTGATTGAAGCCGAAATTTGTTTGATGATATGACAAAGTGGGGCATTGATTTTGAATAGTTAGGGAATTGCAAATGAGACCCACTGATGGACTATTCCTGATGGGCTCAAACTCAAAGCCAACTGAGAACAGAGAATCCGCCCCCGAGCCTTTCATGGCATCAGCATGGCATATTAGTAATGCATCATGTAAACTAATTAGATATTGTAAGAGTATGCTTTCAAATTAGAAAATAGTAAAAAGATATAGAAGTTTCACGGTTAATGATGAGGGTTTAACTTAAAAAAAGGTTCAGAGAAGTTACATTTATATATGCCTCTAAGAACATTCTTGAATCTAAATTTAGGTTGTTGAAATATTTTTCAATTTTATATTATGTTTGATTTCTAAGAAATTGTCCTAGTTTGAAGAGTTTTACCGGTTCACTAGTTGAATCACATAGTTTACACTGTTCAACAGAGAGTAACCTGCTTGGGGTTGATTCTAACTGCTAATACAGCAGTTTCAATACAACCACTTTTAGACATGCTTTAGCTCTACGCAGCTCTCAACAACTTTTTGGAAAAGAACATTTGGCAACCTTGTGAAGCCTAACAAACTTACCCAATGCAACAAGAGTTTATCACCTAATCATTTTTAGGGAAAAAATATAAGTCGGATGGGCATTACTTGCTGCCTTGGAAGGTTAAGAAGGAAGATTTAATTTCTACCATCCATCTGTGGAACAAGATTTCTTTGTGTTGCAAACGGCTCAAATAACAGAGTATATGGATCCAAAATTTTTTGCATATTTTTGTTGTGCCTTGGAAAGTGCACACTGAGCTGGGCTTTTGCGCTTTATCAAACAGGCTCAGGATTTGTTTGAGCAATGAGAAGATTTTGAGTTTTGCATATCTTTGTTTTCACTTAAATAAATCTTGGAGTCCTACCCTCATATAGGAAATCAAAATTCTCTCTATTTATTTATTTTTCCTTTAATGCAAGGAGAAAGTGTTGTACCTAATAATGAAACAATGGAATGTAAGGAAAATTAGAATAATTTTTCTCTCTATGGGAGACTCTCTCTTCCCACAAATGCAACCCAAAAATGCAAGTTAAGTACTGTGCTTATCCCACAACATATATCTCTTCAAGTTTCTCAATCGTCCAATAGGGCTCGGCCCTACCTTTTCAAAAAAAAAGAAAAAAAGAAAAAGGGCTCGCCCCTGATCCCTGATGGTGCTTAGACCATGTTTCTCAATTCGAACTCATGTTTTCACCAGGTCTTTTAACACTTTAACAGCCCTATAAGGCTTAGTTTGAATCTCTGGAACTTGGTTACCTTGCACTAACATTGCAAGTGAAAATAAAATAAATTGTGAGCTGTGGTCCAAATTGAAAATTATGACTCATGGGAGCAGCTCAAAACTATAAATTACTTCATTTAATGATCAAGAACTGCTAATTGTGATCCAATGATCTTAGTGACACTGAGTAGAATTCTGATTGGATTTGCATTGGGTTGCATTGAACATTTATTCAAGGAGCCTATGGACAAGGGACTTGGGCAGAGGACTGGTCCCCCATGATACTTTCTATTTAACTCATGTGGGACTCTACCAGAATTTGAGTAAATATAAAAAAGGAACAGGGTCCCACGGGTGATTTGAGCAAGTTGATCAATCAAAATGAGAGTTAAGACGCACTACCGCACAAGATACACTAGGTGTGGGTTCCCCTTATGAGGGAACTTCTAAACTTGGATTTTCTCCTTATGTGGGTAGATCCTGCTATGACATTTCATTTCAGGCTAGGGAAACACCTCTAAGGGAGGGTCCCATGATATATCGACTTCGGAATTTGCTGAAACGAGTTCATTTTGAATGATTTGAGATTTCATTAGGCGGATCTCACTATAAAGATCCATTCTTTTAACTCAGGATCTCTCAAATGATCCGAACTCTAACTAAACGCTCCAATCAAACAATCTTCCACCCTCAGCACTCAACTTATATAGATTACAAGTGCGGCTGCTTTGAGGCTCCCACACTCATCATTAACTTAAAACGAAATAATAAAGAAAAAAAAGGTAAAAGCTGATCAGTCTCCAAATCTCACTTTAAAAAGCTAGCTAGCGTTTAGGCTTGGTTACGTATAATAAAATGAGATATTTCAAAAAATCCATATGTACTGAAAAAGCTTAATAGATTTTTGGTGAGCCTAGACTTAGGACTTTTTTGCAAGCATTAATTTGAATTATCTAAAGATTTGGAGAATTCTAACTTTGGGCATTTTGCTTGCAAGCCTTCCAAGATTTTTTGTAGAGTATTTCAAGAACTCCAAAATATTATAATGAATAGAGGTGGGCTTATTTCTTCACTAAAATTCGAATTCTCGATGTTTAGGTTTTCGACATATGTTCCTAGCACTTTTGCAAATACCATATTTTTTGTCTAGCATCCAGAAATTTCATCCACACGAAAGAAATGTCCCAAATGACTTTTGGGAATTCATGAATTCCACCCTCATTATGTTTTGGTGGAATTTCTGAATGCTCCAAGTGCAAAAGAGCATCCAAAAATTTCACTATTTCTGAGAATTTAAGAATTTTCCAATACAAAAATTCCTTAAAATTCTAGAAATGAAACATTCTTGAAATTCTAGAAAAGGCTAAGTAACTGATCAGACGTCTGATGTCCTGAGCCCGAGGACCAGGTAGTAAAGCTTCTTCTTCCTCTAATAACACTCTCTTTAGTCTCTACTACTACTCTTACCCCCTTCCCTTGTCATTCAAATTCAAAAAACCCCGGGCCCCAACAAACCTTCCCTCTCTCTCAAACCCTAGCTTCTGAAATGGCGTCTTCTTCTGCATCTTCGATCCCTTTCTCTGCCGTCGATGACAGAGATCTCGACGACGCAGAGCTCTGGGCCGTCATCGACTCCGCCGCCGCTGCCTCCCATTCCTCTTCTCGATCTCGAAAGCCCCTCTCTTCCAAGCACAACACCCTCCAAAACTTCACTCCAAGCCCTAAGTTCTCCTCCAGAAACCCTAGAACTCGGTCTCCCGTAGAAGAATTTTCCATGAATCCGGCCGACGGCGAGGTCCTTCAGGAGCCGTGGATGCACCGGAGGCCGCAGAAAATGGGGAGGCTTTCCGATCCCGGCGTCGGAGACGACAATCGGATTGTCGTTGTCAGGCATCTGCCGCGCACGCCGCAGACGCTGCCTGTGTATTCGTCTCCGGAATCAATGGAGACGTCGCCGCCTTACGGAGGCTTGCGGTGCAGCGATGAGAAGGAGAACGCGAGGCACAGCTTGTCTGGACGGTTTCCTTCAGTGTCGTTGTTCAAGCAGTACCAGAATGCGGCAATGGCGGTAGTTTCTTCTTTCACGCTCTGTTTTTCTTTGGTTCTCGTTTTGAATGCTCTGTTTATTTGTTTGTTTGAATTTTGGTTGCATTTTGGGGATTCTGGATGTGGAAGGTAGATGAAATTGTTCTGTTTCTGGAATGAAAGTTGATAACTTGATATGTTGATATGGTTGTTCTTGCTGAGTGATTTAGGGTTATTAGAATCTAGATGTTGAAATGCATCTTACTTTGGTACTTGGTTTTTACCACCTCATCTTCTCTACTCTCAGATCCATTAAAACCTATACTACATACATTTATGTCTTTGATCTACTAATGCTCAACACTTCTACTCCAACGCCTTTCTCTAAGGTTTTAGCTGGTCATTTACTTGTTTTTCTAGATTTGCTAATAAAAAAAATTATGAATGTATTTTAATTCTTTTTTCTCTTAATTGAAGTTGGTTCTAATATTGCTATGATTATCATATATCAATACGTAGGACGTTCAGACGCAGACACACATTTTTGAGCAAGTTGAAGTATAAACAGAGAATTCGACCCACAGCAATGAGCAAGATGTGAAAAGACTTGGATATCAATTATTTGATATACATAGGGATATAAGTTCAGTATTGGAGTTATTTAAAATTAAAAATGTTCAAGAGCTTAAACTTTAAAGAGACATGTTACTTAAGTCTTAACTGGTAATGGTTGACAGTTGGGGATGTAATTGTCGCCCTATTTCCTGACATTGTGATAGGGTGTGCTATTTTAGGTCATCATTGTATTTGTAAGGTGTTGATACTAAACGCTAAGTAATAATTTAGGAAAATGGTTTAGCAGCTTCTAATCTTTCGTTGTGGTGTTATAAGCATAACAGTGGAGTGATTTTAAAATTAACAAAGTTCAAGAGTTTAAATGTTAAACAGAGTGACACTTAAGCCTTTTTTGTTAATAGTTGACAGTTGGGGATGCAACCGGTTGCCCTCTTTTTTGACACCATGGGATGGTTGCTGTTGTAATCTTTATGTTCCTTTGATGTTGATCCTTCATGTTAGAAATAGTTAAGGAAAATGGTTTAGTAGCTTTTCTTTCATTGTGATGTATGCTTCTTCTTCTTTCTTTCTTTTTTTTTTTCCTTGCAGGTCTGTACTTGGGTTATCTAATTTCTTCTTTCAAATCAATTTCTGTTTCATTTCTTTTAATCCAATTTCCATTTATTTCTATTGCTATCTTGAGTGAGTGTGACTTACTGACTTTATTCATCATTTGGTGATAGTAAGCAAGGATGAAAGGCCCACCGCCAAACCGCTACGAAGCGGGCGATACGTAGCGTAGCGGGGATACGTAGCGGTGTAGCAGTACGATTTGAAAAAATTGCCCAAAAAATCTGAAAAAATTCCAGAAAATCCAGAAAATTGTAAAATAAAGAATATGTGGTTCTTTTGCAAAAGTAAGTAAGAAAAGGGGGAGTAGCAGTGCCCTCAATATATGAAGTCCTGTATCGCTGTATAAATAGAAAATAATAGTAATGATTAGTTTTTTTACATGTATTCATGTTTCTTAGTCATATTAACTTAGAAAGTAATGAAAAGCTCATAACCAAACCAAACCAAGCCTTTTCCCACTAGGTGGGCATGGAAAGCTTATAAAAAAAAAAACTAGAATATGAAATAAAGGCATAAGACTTAAGAGTTAGGTCATTACTCATTAATGAACATTGAACAATTAAATATCAATACTTCAACATTCAAGGTTCAAATTCAATCAAGTGAATGAACTATGAAGTGATCAACAATCAACATTCAACATTCAACACCAATTTAGAATTGATAGAGTAAAGAGTTAGTGAAGGAAACAGGAATATAGTGAAGGAAACAGGAATACCTTAGTCACCAACACAATGAGGGTTCTTTATAAAACAATTTAATTAAGACCGGTTTGAAATCTAGTAGTAATAGGTAACTATATCTTTACTACTATACAATTTCAAACATAATTAAACAGGTTTAATATCTTATCTAGCAAGTTATGATAATAATAGACATCCAAGCACAAAAACGGAAAGACAACCAGTAAAAGAGTCTTAGCTATCATGGTCAAGTAGGATCCTTTCGTCTTCTTGATTGACACTTCTTTAAAACATGCGCTTTGCGGAGGGGGTCCGGGGGTATCCCCCGGTGGGGGTCGAGCTATTGGAGGTCGCCACGTTTTGTGGCGGTCGTAGTGTAGTGGCCGCAACGGTGCGATACCCGCTATTTTCTAAATAGCGTGGTGGTACCAGCCGCCACGGCCGATATAGTAGCGGCCAATATTTTTATCCATGATAGTAAGGTTTTGAACTTACTAATACCAGCAAGGTGTGTTAATATTCTATGTAGTTCACGAACATGTTCATTATATTAAATCTATGATATGCAAATAAAAGCTTATTTAGTTTATACTTCTTGATGACTTTTTTCAATTAATTTTGCCAAATGCATGGACAAAATATCCATTTTTCATTTGATTTTCATTGCATCTTTTCAGCCTATGTGGTAAACAGTGCTGTCATGCTGGTTATTTTGAGAATTTACTTTCTTTTCTGTAAGGAATTGATTATCTCTTTCTGGTGAATTTCTCGACATTCTGAACAGATTCTGGAGAAAACTGATTACACCATAATATCTGGGAATCCATTTATCAAGAAATCAGGTAATACTTTTTTTAACTGTTTGGAGTTCACTTCTCTCTAAATTGATTCCAACGCTGTAAATTTCTCATTTATTTCTTCAGGATGGAGGAAGATTTCTTTTTTCTTCAACCTCTCCTTTGAGATCAAAGACAAATCTATTGAATTTGATGATAACCGGAATGTTCTGCGTGCTGAATTTGTGGTTCGGGCATACATGCAGTATGTGCATTAGTTCTTGCAATTAACTTCACAAACAAATAATTTATCACTAGTTTTTTTCTTCATTTTTAATTATATTCTGTTCGCTTTGTATCAGAGGAGGTAGGTTCTCAGATGGTTGGGGTTCATGTGAACGTCGTGAGAAAAGGTTTTTGAAACCAAATCATGATATTCCCAGTACTGCAGAAACCAGAGCGAAGAATAAAGCATGCCAAGTAAGTCTGTCTTTACATTAAAATTACTTAACCACTCAAATCAAGCACAAGTTTAAACTGAAATGGGGTCCAAAATGAAATTGACAAATATGCTCCTTTGACAGTCAAAATAAAGATTTCTAATATAAGAAATTGGTTTGATAGAAATAATAAAGAGAAGAAAATAACGAGACAAAGGATAAAATTGAAATTGTAGTGGATCTAAGATGCTTTAAATTGTCCATCCATAGTGAAGCCATAAAGTAACTTTAAAAAAATAATCAAAAGAGCTCAATTAATGGCTTTTGTTATACTAGTGTCAAACTTCTAGGAAAATGTTTATTTAGTGACCCTACTGATAGATTAGTGACAGCACAATTTTCCCAATTAGGACTTCTTTAGCAATTGTTGGTTAGCGGGTGGCTGGCTGAAAACTTCATTATAAGAGAACACATGGTTCAAAAGGAAGTTAAATGGGTTTTGATAGATTTCGCGACATTCTTGCCAGTAAAAGCAGGGGAAAAAAGCAAAAGAAAGTGATGTTTTCCATACTCTTGCGTTGGGCCGGGCCGGCGGACTAAGTTGTCTTGTAACCTTGATATACACTGTCACACCATTCTATATCAGCTTAAGCTTTAGAGTAAGTGGTTGTCAACATGGTATCAGAGCGGGGGATTGAGTGTTCGAATCCCTGGGGCCGTTTTGCCTTCTATTCTTCCATGGAGGGTGTGATCCCCTTGCTAAGCCCCTGTCTTCTCCCATGGAGGGTGTAATTCCAAGCTTTCCAGCCTGATACAGACAGGCCTGCCAGGTCCAGTAGGACCCAGTTGCCTAATCAAGCCCAGTAGGCCCACTGAAGGTCTTGATGGAAGGAGTTGGGCTTGTTGTTCCGGCTGATCTATGTAGGGGCACTACTGACACCAAATGTGGTCCACAATCCTGAATTCCCGATCAGCGCTTTTAAAGTTTGAGCAGTGTTTTAGTTTGGTAGGTTTATTTCATTTTGAGTTCGTTTTGGAACTTGTTATACTGAGGGTACTGCTTTGGGAAGTTTCAGAATTTTTTGTTAATTAGGAGGTAGGGAAGACCAAAAGATTTTTCTTTAGAAAGTTTCAGAATTTTATATTAAATAGGAGATTGGAAAGAAGTAGGAATAGGGCAGTCATAATGGGTTTTGCTAACATAGGGCCAGTTAGCCAAGCGTAATTATTCTAATTTATTATTTTCGTAAAAGTTCAGGAAGTAGTTTTGGCGTGTACTCAACTACTTATAGTTCCCTTATTCAGCCTTGATTACTACAAAGGGATATATTTTTCTGGTTAATGTGATTTTTCCAGTTCTCTGCATTACTTGCTTAGTGGATTTCTTTCTCCACTACTACAGCAACTTATACGTTTGCGAAGAGAACAATTCTTGATCGGTACTTCCTGGCAAATTTATTTCTGCGGATGCTCCTGCATATGGGCATCCGTGTTGTCACTAATGGCAGCATGAATTCGGGGGGCTCCCCGGCCACACACTTTTTTCATAGACAAATCGGAATGTCTGCAGGTGGACGTTCCTGTGGGTGAGAATTTCACCATATGTTCTATCCTTTTCTCTTATTCTATTATATACCCTCTATCCAAGCCCTTTTGGGCTGATTTATTCAGAATCTCTTTGTAAGGTCTTTTCCCAATTTTTCCTAGAGGGTTGAGGTGAATCTTTTAACCTTCTTGAGAAACCTCTGTTCCCCTATGTTCTCTTAGCTTGAGGGAAGATTGAAGAAGGGGGTAAAGGTCACTTGGGGCTTAACAATTTGCACCAAGAGCCTGTTTGTTTCCATAGAATACAATATATAAGAGTTCATGGTCAAATGAGATCCACGGAAGGATTATTAACGAGGTGCGGGGAAAAGGTTATATAGTAAAGATGTAGATTGGCCTTGGCTTTCCTAGGATTTGAATTACTAGGGTGAAGACTGGATATTCATTTCCTATATTCCTTTAATTCAATTTCTATTGAAAGGTTAGTTATTTGATGGTCATCTTTGGATATTCACCACCTTTGAATCTTTATTTAAAAATATTAGAATTCATAGGAATTTAATTACATGAAGCACACATGCCCAAATTTATGCCCTTTTGGTTTGTATGTCTTTTACACATGATGTGAAAAATGCCATTTACTGTGCTCTGCACACATGCGCATGGCATCTCCTGACCGTGCGTGCATGGTGGGTCATACCATCCTGACGTGCCCGAAGCGTAGGAGAAGATTTTCCTGTGAAACACAATACTATGTTTGTTTGACAGTACCAATATCAGGGGAGTAAAGATTGTATGGTTCATATTACATATGTACGATCTTATATCTGAAAATCTATAAATATTTAAGACATGAAATTGAACTTTTTGGTGTTTTAATGGGTCACTAATCAATTTGCAAGGTTCGGATTAAAATTTTTGGGGTCGATAGGAGTTGTAAAAAAATTAAAAGTCGGCGATAGGGTTCAAAAGCACGACATGTCTGAGGTAGAACTTGTGCTGACGCCCTTCTAACCAAGAGGCATGCAATGATTTCACACCTTATGTGCGTAAATTTTCATACGAAAATGGTCTCATTACAAACCATTTTTTCACCTCATTTACAAACCCTTTTTTCACCTCATTTACAAACATCACATGCATAAATGAGCGTTAACAAACGTGATCATGCATAACTGTTTTGCATGTACATCATTTGCATGTGTAAGTGGAAGTAATCAACCCCTACCTACATAAGTAACTCCGCCTTTAAATATCCCAACATTTTCCTTATATGATAATGTCCCCCAAGAACAATATTTGTAACAAGGTTGAAGTTTGTAACTCCATCACTTGCTTGAAAAATTAAGGGATCACTCATGTAATAAACACTGGCAACATCTATCTCATTTGTATTTTCTGTGTTATACATAATCCACCCTCCTTTATCGCCTACACCAGATATCCTAATTATCAGTCATGCTTCTGCCAATACCTCTGTACTCCAACTAGGGCTCAATCCTAGCTACCTTCCCTCCTATTGCCTCCTAGCACCCGTTGCCATCTGTGATAGGCAGACAAATGACTCATTTTTATCTTAAACAGGAAATCTGATGCAAAAGCAATTGCATACACAGCAGCCATCTCAACAGTCGACACTCCAAACCCACTTGATCCCATCCATCCTTATTTTATCTTCTCTTTTTCTTCATATAGTACAACCTGATATGTGTGCACCTTTTGGTCATCTTCATTTATCGTTTCCTTAGTCAAAGTTGGACTTACGATGCATATCATTAGAAATTTTTACCCATGGAGACTCATGATTATGTCTAATAAATTAGGCTCATTGCCTTTCCTATGACAGAAGTGCATGTTTTCTCTTTATGCTCAGTGAAAAATTTAACATGTGCAGGACCTGCTTGGAATTGGGGAGTTCCGACCTGGTGCCAGCAATGCTCATAGATAGTTCAGGACATATGTTGTATTTTTAACATTCGATCCCTCCTCTTTGTAATTCCATATTGGCTACTTAAAAAAAGGAGAGAGAAAAGAAAATTGAAAAAAGAAAAGAAGATTCAGCAGAAACATTTGCCTGATCCCCAACCGTGAACACGATCGATGAACAGAAGAATCAGAAGGGGGGAAAAGAAGTTCCATTGGATCCTCTCCTGGGCCATGACATTACTTGTTTAAGCAGGGAGAGGCTACGGTACAGCATTTACTGTCATTTGAATATGTTGCCAAGGTCCTCCCGATTTACTTCCATGTATTGTTTTTCAAATATCTCAGGGCAAGGGTCCATCTCTTTTTTCTCCACTTTTTTCGTCCAGATGAATGTCAGATGCCTCTTTCTTTTCATACACTTGAAGATCACCAAATGCATTAATGCAGGGCTATAATATGCTTGGTCAATCGTTGTGGGTTTTTGAACAGTAGCAATTCATACATGATGACGTTCACTAGTGTGGACTTTTAACTTGGAGTCCAGATGCTCTCCAGCGTATGGGGAACAGGGCATGCTTGTGGTGCTAGTGGCGTTAACTATAGTGTGGAGTTTGTTGATTAGTCATTTGTGAGAAATCAGATCCGTTGGAACATTATTTTAGTCCGTTGAAAGGCCTATTAAATGGATTGAATGGAGCAGGACGGCAATGCATCTGACGGCCTTGTATTTTGGGGCCAACAATGCCATGTGTCTGCTTTTTGAAAGATGGCTAGTCTTTATAGGTTTAAGTATCAGTATTTGATGATAACTGTCGGAGAGTTTTATAGAAGGGCCCCTGTTTTTCAGACAACCTTAAAAAGAGGCTCCTATACAGGTCGACTGTTGGTCTAGAGAGGTTTCACTAGAAGGGCCCCTGTGTGGATGCTGAACTGAATCCGTTTGAATCCAGACTTATTTATGAATTGAAATCTAAAATTAGTTTCAAATTTAATATTTTACCAGTCAGAATTACATAATTAAAGAATCAGATGTCCGTTTATATCCCTAATCATTGCCCTCCTTTGCATCTACTATCATGAATGAGATGTGCGTAGTGCACTGAGCCATAATAAAATACATTGCACAGTTTAAAAGAAAATTTATTGTCACTTTCATTGACTCGGCCAGACTTGACTAGGTGCATGATAATTACTTGGAATGATAGCTCTCATAATATCAAGATCATCTCACAAAGTTTCTCAAACTAAAAATGCAAAAAAGATGGAATAAGAAATTGGAAAAATAGTTTTCTAGCAGCATCTTGTATTTATTTTGCATTTATGAATTACTTTATTTTACTTTCTGTGACATGTTGCTGCTAATATCTGCCTAAGAGAGTACTAAATTTAGAAATATCTAAACATCTTCTGAGACTAAATAATTTCTCTGGAAAGATGCTTGTGACATTGATGTTAACAAGTAGATGGCCAGATCTGTCTGGCTCCGAGATTTTAGGTTGGGTTGGGCCGACATTGATTGTGATGTGTTTCGTTGGTCTCATCCACATCTTGATAAAGTCACAAGTGTGGGCCATGGCCATCCCTGTTCCACTAACAGAACCGACATGTGTACTGTGTGTGGAGCTGGAGATTCCCTTGTGCTGTGAGCATGGTCTCTGTCATCTCACAACCCCTACTCCTACTGAGTGATTGGTGTCTTCTTTGCGTTAAACCAGTTGGGATCCACCGAGCGCCACCCACAAGCTTCCTTGTCAATGGGATGTGTGGATCATTCAAAATGATTGTTATGTTATCCTCTTCAGTAATAGTAATATATTATCAAATTTTATTTTAATAGGAGTTAGTCCTCTGTGGAAAATTGAGTATATATATGATCACATGATTAGTACAATTTCATGTATTATTAAACATGTCATGGGTTATTTGCTTAATCATATGGTTGTCTATAATCTGCTATTGCTGGCTGGTTTCAATCGTATCTCTCTATTTGGTGCAGGTGCAAATCATGTATTTCACCAATTCTTTGGGTAGGTATCTTGAAACATTGATATAATGATAGCTATGGGCTGATATTATACTACATTGGCTGATATTTAGAACCATATCGACTCGACTGTTTTTCCAACAAATAGACAACATTTCATGCATCTCCTTTGTCCATTTCCCACTCCTCAAGTCAATTTGGCCCTTAATGATAAGGTTCATGGATAGTTAAACTTGCCATGGATATCCAGTGTCGGTCCAATAGATCCTTTCATAGTCCTTCCAAAGATGGGTCTCAACATTGGCCCTAACTAGACATATCCTTTTTATTTTTTTTGGGTATCTCCTTGTAGGAGGGAGGTTAATTGGTTTGGTCGGATCTTTGATTTTTGGTAGAGCGAAAGGTTTTGTGGGAGGTTTGTCTTGTGAAAATCTGTGTTAGATGTTTGGAATGAACAGGACATACGACTATAAATAATGGAATGAGCTGCCAGCATCTTACAAAGTAGTGCAGGGTGCAACCATTGATGTAATAATATGTAAAATATATATTGGTGTCTAATATGTAAAATATTAATGTCTTTTTGTGGGGTTGTGATTGTTTAATATTTTTTTTTGCTTGTTATGAGCACTGGACATTGCAATAAACTGGTATGAGACATTAGGCCTGTTTGGCCACGTTTTTGTGTTTTTTCTAATTTTGTACTTAAATCAAGTTGTGTTGAGATCAGGTTATGTCGAAGCTATACTTTGCAGAACTTGTTTAGTAACATTATATTAAGTTACTAGGCTGAGAATATGTCGTACGAAATTTATTTAGTAACATCATAAAAGTTTTGCTTCAAGAAAGAGAAGCAAGAAAATCATAGGATTTACAACGAAAGACTCGATCACCTTTTATTGTTTGTGACACTCTATCATTGACATATATCGGACCCACCTGCAAAAATTAAAATGTCGTACCCACCTTTAAAAATCAGAACATGGGATCCATATTTATAGGATTTATAATGTGGACCCACCTTTATAGGAATTATAATGTGAGGTCACCTTTCTGTGAATGAAATATGGGACCCACCTTTAGAAATTAAAACATGGTGTATACCTTTAAATATTAGAATATATGGCCCACATTCATATGATTTACGAAGTGGGTCCACCTTTTCGATGTGGGTCTGCCTTTTTTTTATGATAACTTTGTAGCCCACATTTAGGAATTACAAAGTGGAGCCACATTTATTTTGTGATTGTAAACACATAACCCACCTTTAGAAATTACAATGTAGTGTCCATCTTTAGAAATTACAACATGGGTGCACATTCATAAGATTTACAATGTAGGCACACCTTTATAGAAATTAAATGTAGGGCCATCTTTTTAGTTGACCCTAAACGGGATCAACCTTTGAAATCAGAATATGGGCTACATTCATAGGATTTATAATGTGGCCCCGCCTTTTGTGATTGTAACCATATGAATCACATTTAAGAATGATAAAATGGGGTCACTTTTTTCGTAATTGTGGACTCGGGACCTACCTTTAGAAATTACAATGTGATGCCCACCTTTTAGAAATTAGAACGTGGGTCCCATATTCATAGGATTTATAATATAGTTTTACCATTATAGGAATTATAATATGGGCTCACCTATTGTGATTGTGATCATGTGGCTCACCTTTAGGAATTACAAAGTGGGGCCACTTTCTTTAAAATTGTGAAGATTAGCCTACCTTAAGGATAACTGAGAAGATTTGGAGTGTTTAAATGACCTTTTTTAAGAAGGCAATAGATAATAGGAAACAACTATGCTAATAAGTTGTTTCCTAATTTTTTTTTCATTCCAACTTTCTTTATGCCACCAGCACCAGGAGGTTAAGATTTTGAAATTCATTCTAGTGAGATTAAAACTCGAAACATTCATTTACACTTTCCAAACATGTTTTCTGCAACCTTAATTATCTCATTAAAACATAGAAACATCTAAAAGGCACAATATCATATGCGCCCTCGGTTCTGGTTAGAATTTCTTCGACTTTGTGTCTTCTATTTGATGTCTATTCCCAAATGAAATTTCACTTTAGCTATTTTATCCTTTTGGTCTTTCTTATATTTTATCCTTTTGGTCTTTCTTAACAGGGGCAATCAATTCTAAAGGGGACACTGTTTAGAGGACCTACAACACCTTTACATTGTAGGCGAGAGGTTCTAAGCAAAGGTCATGTAATGCAGCAATGTAGTTGTGCATTTTTATATCATTTTCTTGTCAGAAGGTGGC
The DNA here is from genome assembly GCA_012931725.1 of Litsea cubeba. NCBI lineage: Eukaryota > Viridiplantae > Streptophyta > Magnoliopsida > Laurales > Lauraceae > Litsea > Litsea cubeba. Next base: position 48,762,756 of record CM022945.1, on the reverse strand, counting down.
ATTGTTTTTAAAAAAACTTTTCATTTTTTACTCACATATGAGAGAGAGAGAGAGAGAGAGAGAGAGAGAGACTTACTTTGTAGTGGTCAGTATGTTTGTGGTCATGGCCTTTCTTGAGTAAAATCAGCAGAACTCATATAGCTAGCTGACTCTAAATTAGTGGGATAAGGCTTTGTTAACAATCATGGGAGGTTTTGAGATGGGGCTTGTGGAGTGAAAGGTTTGTTAGAGTGCTTAACAAGTTTTCCATTTACTGAGCACGTAATTGTATTTTTTCCGTCTCCATGCTTTTGCACCAGTCAAAAAGATAAAGTAAAAGTAAAAAAAAACTGTCCATACTATATATTTAATAAAAGATCTTGATTTGATGCACATGAAAGATTTAGAGGGTATGATGATCACCATTCAATGGAGAGACAAGCTCATTGATGGGCTATATACTTTAGCTCCTTTGTTATAATACAAACCAAAGTTCCAGACAACTGTATCAATAGACTTCTGGCACTTTTTGAAGAATTTTGAAGTCCAAGAAGAAGGGTTAGATTCAAAATAGTTCTATTTTCACTGATTTGTGCGCTAGCTATCTCTTCTCTTGATCTGCGCCAATAAAAAATAGCAGATTTCACCACTTGTGGAATCCACGCACAAGATGTGCATTGTTTATCATGGTTCAGTTGAAGGGTGGATAATGATCTTATCAACATTGAAACTGGTGATTGTCAATTAGTGGTGATAGTGTATGGGAGGGTTTAAACTGAATATAGGTGGGCCCTATTGTAACAAGAATAATTCTAACTTTTTCATGGGGAAATAAAAGCTTCTGCCTCTGAAAGGATGGTGGAGATTATTTTGGTCTTAGTGAAAAGGCTGTTGTATCCCTTGATATCCATTGTTACACCTCTCTTTATCAACTTTAGGTTTTTAGAGTAAGTAGCTGTCGGTTATTGACAAAATGCAAGTTAGAAAATCAGCCATTATTAAAATATTATCCCAAAGGGAATTCCCTGTTGCCTTTCATCCTATTTCCAGACTGAGGTTATTGCACAAACCACTGGTTGCAAGACCATCAGTCTATAAATGGAGTGACACTCATTCATTCATTGCCCTCTCTCTCTCTCTCACACACACACACACACATAACAAACACATCGGTATTATGCCTGCTTCAAAGCCCATTTACTATTCATGGTCTTCCAATCAACTGCTGGCTCTGTTCAACTTTTGACTTCGGACTAACTTTGGTTTCTTCCAGTACCTAATTCATGATCAGCCAAAGCAGTGCTAATTCAATGGCTCAACAGGTACTTTTTACTCCATAATATCACTGTATCTCTCAATGTATCTGTTTTTTCCTGTTTTGAGCTGCTTCAGGATATATTTCTTAAAGGTGGTTTGGTGCTTTCACTTGAATGGTTTTGTTCTTACATCCTTTGTTTTGGGGCATCTGGGATGTTTCTTTCTTTCTTTCTCCCTCTTATGGTAGAATCTTGTTTTCCCTTACTTTCTTGTTGGTTTCTGATGGCAGGAAGATGGTTGGCCCCTTGGTTTGCAGCCATTGAACACGAGAGTTGGGTTGGTCAGGAACAGAGACTTTTCTGGTTCCACCTCCTTCAGTACCTTCATCACTGGTTCTCCCAGTTCTTCTACTGTTTCTTCATCAGATTTAGATACAGAGGTTAGAGAAAAGGGAAAGCAAAACCCCATTGTTTCCTTCTAGTTTCTTTTATTAGTTTTATTTATTACCTTTTCTGCCTTTCTGGTAAGTTATTATTTTTTAGCCATCACAAAGAGTCAAAGACATGATAGGAGTGTTCCCTTTTGATTAAAGGACATAATCCGGTTGGTGCACTTCGTTGCATATTGCCATTCTGGACACGCCTGTTCATTTGGATCAGTCCACTTTCATGGGCCGATTATTGAAAATTATACTTAGGTTCTCTGTTCTCCAAACAATCAAGATAATGGTCCTTCAAATATTCAACATGTATAATTATTGGTTGGGTTGATTTTTTGAACATCTCCAATAAATAAATTAAAAAAATCCAAGGTGGGGACTTACAAATCAATGAATCATACTGGTTGTTGAACCCTTTTTATATAAAGCAATATAACTTTCCCTTTCAGAATATTAATCTGTTGGGTGTGATTCTCACTAGTTGGCAAATGAAATATAGATTGGCCCATGTCGTATCCATGGTGGGGCTTATCTACTAAGCGTAGATTAATTGGGGTTCACACTGGTTACAAGTGAGAGTTGTTATTATAGTCACTACAGCACTACTTCTTATTTTTCAAAAGAGTATTAATGCCCAAAACACTTTATAGTTCAGACCCAGCTGTATCTGCTTTGACATTCTTTTATTTTTTGCTTTTTCTTTCTTCTTCTAATGATGTTCTTGGACCTTTTTCTCTTTAATACCAACACAATTGACATTACTTTAGTCGATCCACAAGGTGCTTCATGATTGTTTGTACCTTTTTCTCTTGTTATTTAACAGCAATGAGCCATCAATTAATCATTATGCCGTGCTTCTAATGTTTTGGAACTTCTTTTCACCATACTATTGAACTGTAAACCAAATAAGCATGGGAATTGGAACCTTTTTTTATTTATTTATTTAAATGTCTAAAAAAAAAATGTAACGAGATTGAGCTAAAAAAATATATAATAACATTGAGAACTCACTCAGATCCATCTAACAGTTAAAATTGAGAGATCCAGTTCTGATGCAATAATGTTAGATGAACTCATAGTTTTTATGTGATCTTTCGGATAGGAGGCTACCTTTTTAAGTCATTGCATAAACAAAGAAATCAACAACTTTAGTCGTCTCAGTTAATCATTCAAGATAAGTGCCCTCACACCTCAAGTTTTTACACCTCAAATTTTATCATCTAAGTGATAAATTTAGTTTATCATAAGAAGATTTTTTTTAAGCTCTAGTAAACACCCATGCATGCATGAATGTACAGTACCCAAGTCCCCAACCAACAAAGTTATAACCAGGGATCAGTCCCTGGTGGTTTCTATGGAGATAGATGACTCACCACTGAGATGTCAGAGTACATGTTGGCACCAAATTTTTTTGTAATAAGTTGATTGAACTTGGACACAACACATACACTTTGTTCTATCTTGCAGCGATCCATCTAAAGAGTATATTCAAGTAAGTAAGTTGAATAAGAGCTCATCTCAGATTCGATCCAGATCTTATTTAGTATTAACCCTTGAATTATGTTGATTAGATCAAAGAAGATGTATTCTGTTATTGCTGTATTTAATCATGAAAAAAGAACTTCATCATGGGAGTATTCATGATTTAGCTATGATACAAATCATGGAAGTTGTTTCAGGGTCTTTGTGAATATCTTTGTAGATACTCAACATTAAGATACTTAGATACATATGTCATTTTGAGGATTAAGGTATCTGTTCATTAAGAAATTATTAGATGCACAATAGATATAACTTCTTAAAATGAGCTAATTTAGATCACCGAAGGCATTTATATCTATCACAAAGGATGGAGAATAGGGTCATTTCGTTTATGATGGATAGCAAATTTGTTATCAGTACTTAAAATGAAAAAAATGGTGTTGTAATTATGATATAATGTTGTCATGTATGCCTTATCACTACGAACAAACCATAACAGCGTGTTCTAATTTAGAGTGTGTTGAGGGTTTCATCTTCTTACAGTCTTTTGGTACCCCAAAGGAGAATGGCAAGGTTGTATCATTGGGATAAGAAAACTACTTTGAAGCAGGCTATTTTAAGCCCATAACAGAACCGAAAGTGAAGCTGACAGAATATATTTGAGAATTCATAGTTTGTATTGGATCCAAAGCAGCAACGACATGTTTTGACACATGGTAAGTGGAAATTTATATTATATTGTAGGACCTGAAGGTTGTGGCCTCCTTGTGAAGAGTGGTTTGTACTTATGGGAGTAAAGACTTAAGGAGTGCGCATAGGTTCTTGTCAGTAAAGTTTTCATCCTTCTGTTGGTGCTGTAAAGGCTACTATTTCAAAGTGTGGTTTATGTGCCTTCTTTTAAGAAATTTTTTTATTTGTTTCTAGGCTAGACTCATCTTTTTGACATTGTGAACAATTCATCTTGATTGATAATGATTTGATTGATTTTCGGATCAGGTCTGTGTATTTGATGACAAACAGATAAATTTGAATGGTTGTTACTAAATTAAAGAAGAAATGATAAATGAGAGATCAAATATGGTAGACATCAAGGTAGATGACCGGTGAGAATGTAAGAGAAATTTTCTATGCAAATTATAGTCTGAATCATGAAAATCTAAGGTTCCCCTGCTTGGCTAGCTATCCACTTCACTATTAACATCACAGAGCCTATAATGCTCAGATACGGCAGGGACACTCATTTTACGTATGTAAATTAAGTGTCAGGTACAATACGACATGGATACATTGCCCATTTGAGGTACCTGGATATCACAACACAAAGCACATGAGCATAAGTGTTCACATGCCAGCAGATGAGTTACTAGATGAGGCCCATTTAACCACGTATGAACTATCCTCTTCTATAATTACTGGAAAATATCTCCTTGCAACAGCTTCCTTGAGATAAATAGAAAGAACTCTAACCTCCGAGTGGGCAAGTAGGCAATCATAGAAATAGATGAAGAATCTCTGAAATGACCGCGTATGCTTGCTGGAATTGGATTTCCTCTCAAACTAACATCAAGTTCAATTTAGGAAGACCAATAGGGTGGGGGTTCTGAATATGGATAATTGCAGATATCTGAGAACCATCATTTGTCAGCACCTGCTCAATAAGCTGCTCGTGAGCACTTTGTCGCGTAACCACCTGATTGCGAACAACTAGGATAAAACATGAATTTTAAGATCTTAATTCTGAAAGCAACAGTTATTTCTGTAAAATCATATTGCTGTGAAAAACGATTATAGCCAAAGAATTCACCCTCTAGAAGTTCTATTTATATAACTATTTATCTGAATGATGTCATTCATGGAATACTCCTAATTGTTTCAACTATGGGATATCCATGTCACATAATAACAACGGATTTCATGGTAATCTAGGCCAAGTCCTGGTTGTTAAAGATCATATAATTGCTTTGATGACTGCCCCAATATTACTATTTCATTGCAATGTGGAACTAAACATATGATTTCCTTGGACACTCATAGTCACATGTTATTGATCAATACAAGCCCTAACATTTCATTAATTTTAATTTTAATTTTTTTTAAGTTAGTTTGTTAAAATGTGTCTTTGATTTGGATCTGGAAATTTATATTTTACTCGAACATGACTTTTTAAGCTAATCTGCTTTCGAATGCGGATTGAATATTGTAGGTTTTCTTCTTGTCAAATATAGCAAAAGTTAGTTCTGGATGTTGAGATATTTCTTCAGTGATCTAATCAAATCTTGTAATTTTAATATAGTGCTAAATAGTTTTGATATTAGCATTGTTTAAATACACTCCTGTCCATTGTAAGTTTTGGAGTATCAGATTAATTTTTATGCATGTACTGATTATCTTTAAATTGATCGACTGCAGTCTACTGGATCCTTTTTCCCTGATAAGAGCACTACACTAGGCAACCTCATCGGTGTCAGTACTGTTCTAGATCCCTCTGGAAGAACAGTAAGGGGCAGAAAACCTGAACCCTTTGACTGCAAGAAACAATACAGGTCCAGGACATGGTTCTGTCTGTGCACAAAAGCTTGTGCTAATGGAAACAGCCCCAACAATCCTCCATCCCTTGGCCATTTTCTTGAAGTTGAGAGAAGAGCTGCAAATGTCTACAGAAGGAATTACAATTCTGTCAGTTATGAACATCATGAATTTCCTGAAATCCAGTTCAGTCCCAACCAGAACTCATTGTTTACAGATGGCCAGATCGCCCCTCCGCAAGCAGGTGTTGATGGGACAGTAATTCAAACTCAGTTCTTTAGATCAGATGTTGAAGGAAGACCTGGTAGAGATCTAAACCATGCGAATGGAATTCCAATACTATTTTCATGCATGTGTGGCCAACCCACCAATTGAGGGAGGAAACCTGGTAGAGATCTAAACCATGCGAATGGAATTCCAATACTATTTTCATGCATGTGTGGCCAACCCACCAATTGAGGGAGGAAACTTGACCTCATTATCTCACTATTTTTCGGTGTTGAATTTCATGTGAAAGAAGTAATAAAAATGTGATTTTGATTGTTTTAGATTGGACAATTGATGGGACAACAATTCTATGTGGAGCTCAATTTTTGTCAAGATAGACGGCTAGATAAAAACAACTCCATGAATTGTGACTGGCTTGCTGAAGGTTGATCTTCACAAGACCTTTTGTCACATTCCATCCCCAGAAAATGAACTGATTTCAATCTGATGTTGGATATCACTCGATTCACTTGATATGCTCATGATGCACCATAAACTGGAGAATGATTTAATTTAATGATTTATCTTGACCAGATTCAATTGACCATACCATAATCATTGGTACTGTTGGAAAATGCTATCTATAAGGATAGAAACTTTTCATTTAAATGAATGCTGCTGTACCAAAAAATAGTTTTCATGGTCGTGCCGGTCAAGTTTATTATACTCTTGAATAAAGAATTAGAATGGCATGCAGTGCCACATTTTGAACTCATGCTGTCTAAAGATTCTGCCTTTGCCTCTCTCATTACTATAGGTAATAGTTTTCATGGTTGCGTGGGCCGCTCAAGTTTATTATACTCTTGAATGCAGAATTATAATAGCATGAGGTAATAGTTTTCATGGTTGCGTGGGCCGCTCAAGTTTATTATACTCTTGAATGCAGAATTATAATAGCATGCAGTGCCTTGCATGCTACATTTTGAACTCATGAAGCCTAAAGATTCTGCCTTTTCCCCTCTCATTACTATAGGTCATGGCTGTCTTGTGTAATTAGATAGCCTTCAGTAGATAGCTAGCTATGAAACACACAAATTATATATGGTTCTTGCATTTGACTTCTATGCAAATACTAGGAAAGATGCGGCAGAATGAGACGTCTCCATACCTGTTTCTAGAATCGGTTCTTGTATTTGTTATTTGTATCTAAAGATTATGGTAACTATCTTTGATAGCTATGATTATGACTCTAAAGATTGGTGTTTATTTATGTCTACACAAAATATGGGCCCCTTCTAAATGAAATCATGATTTTCTATCTCGCCTACTATAAGGGGAAAAAACCTGAGAAAAAAAATTGTATTCTTCATGAGTAAGGTAAAAGTAATTAGCGCCTTAGCCAATTGATATACGGGTTTAATGTGTTATACCCATAAAAATAGAACAAACAGAAACAAACCAGCCATGGTCCTATATCTCATCTTTCTAACATATGGTGACAGTGACACAAAACATGAAAGGTGGTGTTTTACCCAAATACACCAAGGGATCAAACCAATGAGATTTCCCACAAGTTCTCACTCAGTTGCACATATAGAAAATTGGAGGACTGCAACTCTTATTATTCTATTTCAGAAACTACATGCAATTTATAGACTCCTACAAAAGTAACTTCAAAGTAGTTAACTACCACCCATTGCATAAGAGTAGACTGAGTAGTAAAGATGCTTAACTACAATACTTAACAACTGAACATAAACTTATAGTAAATAACTCTAACACCAACTGACAAATAAATAAACTCAAGTAACATCCCTGTTTAGTGTCATAAAAAAGCTATAACTCCGTCAATTGTGCATGTGCAAGATGCACTAATTCTTGACTGGCAGAAGTGATCACGCGTGCGGGTGAACAAGATATGAGACTGGTAGTTTATGGGATTATGTGAAATTGACAGTCTGACTAAATTCCAGATGAAAAACTTTAGTTTCTTTAGTGTTAGTGCTTACTTGTAGTTAAAACTACAATATCAAAGGTGGTTGAGAAAATGACAGGTAAGCTGCTTGGAAGATATTTATGTGGACTGCCAATTTACAACTCAACATTTGCAAGGGTCTCAAATTTCTTTACTTAATGAAATATCTGTATGATGAACTGGCTTGCTCAACATTTAATTTATGTCTTTATCCTTATCATGGAATTTATTTAAAATCAGAAGGAGATAAGTCAAACGCGTGCAAGCAACCATAATCTACAATTAACTTTTCTTAAGGAATGACCTTTTATAAACTGAACTCTGGATATTAGCTAAAAATTGCACTTTTAAATGATCCAAAACAGTTGTAGCACAGTATTTTTTAGGCCTTGTTTGACATAGTAGTAGATTAACTCTCAGACTATGAGCTCCTGCAGGATATTCCTATCAGAGATTGGTTGATGTCTAATTATTTAGGAATGATTTCTTTATTGACTGGACTTGGGAGATAATGAACTCTCTAGAAAGAAGGAAATGGAAGATTGATACAAGGTCTATCTTCGATGTTAATATCCAGTAACTCTTGTTGGAGGAATTAGCGAGCTGCCCAAAATCAAATGATTATATTGCATAGAAGAGTAGAAAGAGTGAAGAGTCCCAAATAAATCTTTAAGTAAAAAGATGAAAAGGACAAAACAATGTCTATTTGGTAAAAGCAAGAAAGTATTTGAATATCTCATGTGCAAAAGAGAGCAGAGGAGTAGGATACTCTATTACAATTCTATGACTTCCCTTGACAAACTTCTATATTTGTCTCTACAAAGAGGATAAGGTCTTTCACTTAAACTAAAGCACCTATTTTTAGTAATTATTAAGTTTCCTATTCCTATTAAAAATAAAGCATTCATTAAACAACTCAATAAAATATAAGGAATCCTTATCTGATAATGATTTTAATAGAGGTTCCTTCCACCCTTAAACTGTCTTTTGGACAATGCAACTAGACCCTAAACTTGTAAAGCTCTTAAGCGGATGATTGGAAATAATGATTATGATTCATATAGCACTGCTGATGGTTAATTAACCAGTTTTTTCTTCTTCTTGTATAAATTCCAAGGTAGTAAAACCAGTTGCATCCTGTTCATGTTGATCAGAGTTCTGAAACTAGACTGTTTGGTTAGACCTTAGTCAATTGTGACACTGATACTGAAGCCAAAAGGGGTGTGGCCCAAATGACAGTTGAACATATGGATTGAAGATTTTACTTTACTGGTTTAGATGGATTGTCCTTTACTTGTTGGAATTTCCTCTTTTTTTTTTTTTTTTTTTTTAAACATCAGACAACGCATGGCAGCTGAACAGGCAGTTTTTATTCTTTTCCCTTGTTTACACTTGACCAATCCATGTCCATCTGAACCACTGTGGAGGGGGTAGTTGGATCCATAGAAGGGAGTTGTCACAATGAAAGGAAAATACAAGGTGGTCATCGGCACAACAGTATGTCGAATTTGTGCATGTGATGGGTGGGTGATCAGAAAGAACCAACCATTCATGAAGTAGGTCCCACCTTGAATAAGCCAAGTGGAAAAGTCTCTCTACAATTGGTAACAATTTGATCTAGTTACATATGAGAATGCCTATCACAATGGGGCTTGTTATAAGGATCATTTGTTGGGAGAAAAAAAGGCTCACTATGACCCATCTGCAGTGGGGCTTACCTCTTGAAACGGATCCAATCACCAAAACAAATGGCCCAACTTAAGGACCGATCCAATACAACCCGCAAAAGATCCAATACAAAATTTGTATTTGGTTCCAATAGCAATTTGGGTCCTGGTTCGAATCTATACAGGTCCAGATCGGAGGACCTGGACCCTAACTGTAGAAAACTATGAGGCATCTCCATTAGAGAGGCAATATGGGATAAAAGAAAAGATTGAGACTTTGTCAAGGTTAAGTTGGCACATTCCATTACCTAAAACTAGTAAAATTAAACCCCGTGCATAACCACGAAACCATCAAATACACAGATTGATATGAATTATTTTTAATAAATTTATAAATTAGTAAACTTGTGAGTCCTTTTTTTTATTGCTATTTTTATCTTTATATTTTTTTCCAAATGTTTTATTCTTTAGGTGAGGCATGAATTGATTAAAAAAGATCAAATGATCATAGACCTAACAAATTGACCTAATTATTTAAGTGAGACCAAGAGGAATGGGGTCCATCATCTCTATTCTAACCGTTCATAAAATCATATGATGCAGGCTGGGACCCATTAATTGATTGATAAAGATCAAATGATCATAGACCTCTCAAATTGACCAAACCTAACCTATTTAAGTGGGACCCCCAAGATGAAAGGTCCCCCATCTATATTCTAACCGTCCATAAAATGATATTATGCGGGATGGGATCCATGAATTGATTAAAAAAAAATCAAAGGATCAAATGATCGTAGACCTAACAAATTGACCAAATATTTTTAAGTGGGATCCAGATGAATAGGGTCCACCATCTTTATTCTAACCGTCCATAAAATCAAATGATGCGGGCCGGGACCCATGAGTTGATTGATAAAGAGCAATTGATCAAATGATCATAGACCTCTCAAATTGACCAAGCCTAACCTATTTAAGTGGGACCCCCAAGATGAATGGGGTCCACCATCTATATTCTAACCATCTATGAAACAATATGATGCGGGATGGACCCATAAATTGCTTGATAAAGATCAAATGATCATAGACCTCACAAATTGACCAAACCTAACCTATTTAAGTGGAACCCCTCAGATGAATGGGGTCCACCATCTCTACTCTAACCGTCCATAAAATCATATTATGCGGGATGAGACCCATGAATTGATTTAAAAAGATCAAAGGATTGTAGACCTAACAAATTGACCAAATATTTTTAAGTGGGACCTAGATGAATGGGTCCACCATCTTTATTCTAACCGTCCATAAAATCATATGATATGGGCCAGGACCCATGAATTGATTGATAAAGATCAAATGATCATAGACCTCATAAATTGACCAAACCTAATTTATTTAAGTGGGACCCCAAAGATGAATGGAGTCCACTATCTATATTCTAACCGTACATAAAACCATATGATGCGGGCTGGGACCCATGAATTGCTTGATAAAGGTCAAAGGATCAAATGATCATAGACCTCACAAATTGACCAAACCAAACCTATTTAAGTGGAACCCCCCCAGATGAATGGGGTCCACCATCTCTATTCTAACCGTCCATAAATCATATTATGCGGAATGGGACCCATGAGTTGATTAAGAAAGATCCAAATATTTTTAAGTGGGACCCAGATGAATGGGTCCACCATCTTTATTCTAACCGTCCATAAAATCAAATGATGCAGGCCGGGACCCATGAATTGATTGATAAAGATCAAATGATCAAATGATCATAGACCTCTCAAATTGACAAAACCTAACCTATTTAAGTGGGACCCCTAAGATGAATGAGTTCCACCATCTATATTCTAACTGTCCATGAAACAATATGATGCGGGCTAGGACCCATGAATTGCTTGATAAAGATTAAAGGATCAAATGATCATAGACCTCACAAATTGACCAAACCTAACCTATTTAAGTGGAACCCCCCAGATGAATGGGGTCCACCATCTTTATTTTAACCGCCCATAAAACCATATTATGCGGGATGGGACCCATGAATTGATTTAAAAAGATGAAAGGATCAAATGATTGTAGACCTAACAAATTGACCAAATATTTTTAAGTGAGACCCAGATGAATGGGGTCCACCATCTCTATTCTAACCGTCCATAAAATCACATGATGCGGGCCGGGACCCATGAATTGATTGATAAAAATCAAATGATCATAGACTTTATAAATTGACCAAACCTAATTTATTTAAGTGGGACCCCAAAGATGAATGGAGTCCACCATCTATATTCTAACCGTTCATAAAACCATATGATGCGGGCTGGGACCCATGAATTGCTTGATAAAGGTCAAAGGATGAAATGATCATAGACCTCACAAATTGACCAAACCGAACCTATTAAAGTGGAACCCCCCAGATGAATGGGGTCCACCATCTCTATTCTAACCGTCCATAAATCATATTATGTGGAATGGGACCCATGAATTGATTAAGAAAGATCAAAGGATCAAATGATCATAGACCTAACAAATTGACCAAATATTTTTAAGTGTGATCCAGATGAATGGGATCCACCATCTTTATTCTAACCATCCATAAAATCAAATGATGCGGGCCGGGACCCATGAATTGATTGATATAAATGCAGTACATCTGGTGTGTTGGCTTATATAGGGATCTCATGGAGAGATTTTAGGCTTTTGAGTGGAAGATGATTCTTCGTGGAGAGATTTTAGGTCTTTTGAGTGTGTAATAGATATAGAGATTTTAGGGATAAGGGCAACTCCGAAAATGACATTGCAAAAAGGCTTGAGGTTGCGCCACGTGTCTTTATGTGAGGAAGAGAGTACATCTCTTTAGTAATATAGATTCGTCATATGTGCCATGAACACACTTTGCCTACTTAAATGGACCCACAAATTTTTTTCTTTTTAATAAAGGAGAACTAGACCCACAAAGTTAGGTACCATTATCTACCTTAATTAATTAGAAGAATCTCAATTCAATCAAACCCTAATTAAAATTGAAGTTATATTAATGAAGAGAACTTTCTTCTCACAACATTTCATTGCTTTCAAAGACTTTATGACGAATTATTGGTGTCAAATACCTTTCTGGCTTATTGTATACATAGGCATATTATCATCCTCATATGCCACGTGGCAGCACAATGGTGGCAAAGGGAAAAGATCAAAATATGGAGTATGACTTGACCATGGGTTGCAGGGCCCAGTCTAAGGGTGAGTGAAGCAAGTTCCCACACAGCTCAATTATCAGAAACTGACGTTTGTCACATGAAAACCAACAGGCCTTTTGTACTGTATTTTACTGGACGATGTCCTCATACAGTGTATGAAGGCTTGGAAAAGGAGCCAGCACTGAGTCAACGGCCTGAGCAAGTGTACAGTAGTATCCCTGACCCAGGCACCATGCATGTGGGGCTGTTTGTTCCACAATCTCACACTTCAGATTATGGTTTCCAATGGATGAACTTAAACCTTTGAACAATTCTTTATGAATGAAAGGCTGGGCAAATCAGATGGTTAGGTTCTGATATATGGGAGATTGGTCCCATAACATATCAATGCGCTGGATGTATAGTACATACTGCCCACATGTATGTCCCTCAAGTAGGGAATAAGGTTTCTCAGCTAATTGTACACTTGCTGATTTCTTGGGGTATTGTTACACCATTTTCCTGGCTCTATGAAGGAAGAAAACTTAGCAGCAAACCCATAGAAGGGATTTTCCTTGAAAAGAGAACTCTTACGAAGTTTACACTGCAGATAGTAATGCTTCAGTCTAGGTGAACAAAATGACGTACTCCCCACATATATATCCTAAGACCCCAAACCAGCAAAGCTTACATGCAATACAAACTATTAACCAACAGTGCAGAAGGCCCACCTTATTTCATTCCTCAATTTGCTTTTAAATGCCAAAATCTACACAGCAAATGGAGCAACAAATTCATCTTAAGGGGCAGATCATAGAGTGCCACATGTCAGGGCTTGTCATTTGTCAACCAAATCACTGATATCATTGATTCGTCCGGACCCACGACCGCCAATCCTTCCAAATGATCCTATGGCTGATAAGCCCATGAAGCTGCTGCTTCCTTCGCTTAAATTCATTGACCTCCTTGACTTCCTTAGCTTTGAGGGGTTGTCTGTGATGTTATTCTTGATCTGGGCAACCACCAATTGGGCTATGCTGCTACGACAGAAGGGGCAGACTGGAGCGGTCAAGCAAGCGGTGGTAGGGTCGGGCTTGTTATGGCAGCATAGAGCTAATGTGCAGGGCGCACACATCTGATGACCGCAGGTTTGGACCTCAATGGTGCATACCAGGTCAAAGCAAATACAGCAGAGTTCGGTGTCGCTTGCCTGCAAAATATACCCTCAATGAATAAGAAAAAAAAACATGTTTTGAATTTCTAGCTACATGTATCGGCTTGCATAAAACAGTGCAGGAAAAGATAACTTTCTTTTTATTAGAATAATGAGAAAATGTTAGAAAACATTAATAACAAATCAGCCAATACTTGGAAAGCAAGCCCATGTCATGACTCATGTCACAGTATGGATAGTTCATTTTGGAAATCGAGAAGTAACTAAACCAGATCTACCCAAATTGTATCCAACAAAATGGCGTCAATTCCACTATAAAGTTGCACTTGGATGTACCCCGTACACTGTTAGTGCTTTGATTATTTTGGTAGCATGGATCACTATTCATTACACCTTGGATCCGGGTATATGTGCATATAAGAGTTAATTTAGAGATGCCTAGAAATTGAAACCACATACACCTTGGATTCGGGTATTTGCATATAACAGTTAATTTAGGGATGCCCATACACCTTAGATTCGGGTATGTGCATATAACAGTTAGTTTAGATGAGCCTAGAAATTGAAACCACATTGGGATGAATACTCTGTACCTACCATCCCAAGCCAATATGGGCTATTGGGGTTGTAATAATGACTTGAGGCAGGAAAAAAAAAAAGTTACTGATATCTATAGTCTATACTGCTCCAAATGTATGGCTCCCAAAATATTCAAACCACCATAAGTATAGGGTTCATACAAACAAGCCCTGAAAATCTGCGACTCCATTCAAGCATGTACATGAGTATGCAACAACCAGAATGGCCAAATCTAAGCAACTGAACCTTGGTTGGCTAAGACAGCAGAAGATAATAATAAATTGTGTCAAATATCAAGAAGCTGACATACAGAAAGTATCTCCTACTATTCCACGACTGGTAAAACTCATCGGCAATGTTTAAGTAGAATTTAACTGCGCACTTTTTACAGTTTCCGAAATTGGAGAGCACAGCTTCTTCCTTTTGGAATGCCAGTTTGTGCTCCTTGTACAATAGTTCTGTAACAAGAGTGCATGGATAACCCATCAACTTAAACAAATGAAACTAAAAATAAGAAAGGAAATACCTCATCAATATCATCATCGATCCCACTTTCAGAATGCACTGGGGATGGCAATGCATATGCTGTCCCTTTTAATATGGTTTTCTCCCTTTCCCTGTTTGCCTCCATTAAAGCTCTCTCTAAAAGGATCTTTGCGTCTGGATTAAGTTCACTGATAAACTTCAAAGGTGATGGCCACACCAGAGGCTCTGCCGATGAGGGATTGAGTAGTGCTGCACATGCCCCATGTTTGTGCTTCAGAGCGACAATGTATGGTATTCTCCTACAAAATCCAGCTGAGATTAGAACAAAAATATATGACTGGATTTCCCAATAACTGTCCTACAATCTTCACAAACTCGTGTTGTTCCTTTTTTCTTTTGTTTGAATGATAATCTTCATCAACTCTAAATAGAAGTAAAGTGAACTGGAAAACTTTCAGTTAAGAAAACTAGACAATTCCTTCAAGAACTCTCAACTCTTTAGTTCAAATTATGAAGTACAAATTTTAGTAGCATCTACAAACAGTTTGAGCAATTTCTTCAATAGCAGAAAATCTAGTGTGGATGCAAATTCCACATTACATAACAGAAAACGAATGCATCACTGGGAAGAAGACCACTAATGCAACACTAGAGAGCCTCTGCACAAGATAACCCAACACCACACTTTGTACAAGTTGTTAAAATACTAGGATTCGTATGAGCATCGAATCCTACGGAGGATTTATTTTTAATCTATGCAACTCTTCCCAGTTACAGGTAAGTTTTAGTATTCATCTTTACTCCTATGATTCGATAGTTGCTACACTGAATCTCATGATTCAAATGATTTCTTTAGGTGAATGCAGCAACAGGATCTCTATTTTCAGTCATTTTTAACCTTTTCTTTTTCATGACATGATTAATAATTTGAATTGATTCATACCCTTGAACGAATTTGGACATGATTTCGAATTTCAAAGCAATGCTAATTGTTTTCATCGATGTCGCCAAAACTATCAGATGGTATAATGCAATAATGCATATGGTCTTTCACATGGATTTGGATGGAATAGAAAGGGAAAGAAAATTTGGCTGGAATCAGTGAGATTCCACCCATACGGTTTCTTCGAAACATAGTAACACGAGAAATTTGATGGTAGTACGTAATCAATTAGAAGACATTGATCTGCCCAAATATTACATCCAAATGCAACCTGACCAGATAGTCCAAGCTTCATCATATTGCAGTAAAGAGACAAATAGAAGAAAGTTACATAAAAAGAGCCGATCAAGGGTAAGTAATAGGACTTGGTGTTTCCATTTCAGTATAAACTATATCCTGAAAAAAAAAAGGAAAACAAATCCATACGTTTGTCAAGGGCGCATTTGCCTACATCACATTGAATTCTGAGAAATTCATAATTAAGGGAGTTTTATGACTTTATCGATGGGGCATAAAAGAGGAGACTGAAGGGCCTAAGATGGAGATATAGATGAGACCATCATTTGCCTAGGACTTAATCTAAAGTTATAGGTGAACAATAACTTTCTGTCAAAGGGGAGATTATTTGATTACCTTGTCTATCTCTACCTTCAATCCTTCACTTTTCATTAAAAAAAAGGTACGTCTTAGAAATCCAAGGCATTCAGTACCTGATTAAAAAGATGGTACCTGAATGAAATGCAAAATACTGATAATAGAAGTTTTAGTGCTTTACCCAGATGAATCTCTTTGAAGTCGATCTGCTCCCCATGCAAGCAATTCTCGAATGGAATCTATACATCCCCCGCGAGCTGCTAAATGAAGTGGGGTGCTCCCTGGGGAGCTGCAATAAAGAAGTTACTCCATTGATCTGAACAATGCTAGCTCTCTCAAAAATAGATAAAACAATCCAGCTTCAATTTGTTAGAAAGATCTCACAGACCTACAAGTAACTTACCCATATCCTCCTGTGCAAGCACAGACAAGACCCCCATTGTCTAAAAGAACATGAACGCAATTGGGCCGTCTTTGTCTGGCTGCTAGGTGCAAAGGAGTTGCTCCATTGCCATCTCTAATATTCACAAATCGCGCAAATCCCCTGTTCGAACCCAAAAAATACATATCAAAACAAAGAAGATCCTTAACGACACAATATCCAAACTTAAGTGATATGACAATCTATTATATGTCTATTAGAAACCTACCAAGATTCTGCAACTGGTGTTGAATGTGCAGCTGAAAGAAATGCTTGCAGGCAATCCGAATGGCCATAATACGCAGCGTGATGCAAGCAAGTTCTTCCATGCAATGAATCAAACATCAAAATCTAATAAAATAAAACAACCCCAGATCAATCTCCTTCCAAAATAAACTAAAATTGAAGCAAATCAAAGACAAAAGAAATCAGAATTTTACATACATTAGCACCTGCTTGGAGGAGCTTTTGCACGCAAGAGATCTTCCCATGCATTGCAGCCAACATCAGAGGAGTCTAATCCACCACCCACCAAAAATATCATCACAAAAAACAAAACAACAAACATTCCATCTATTAAAAAAAAAAATCTAAACTCAAAAAAGATAGAAACTTTCCCACCTGTTTGTGACGATTTAACACATCTGGATTATCAGATCGCTCTAGAAGAAAAGAAAGAACCTGCCCCCACATCAAACCAAACAACAATCACCCACTAAACTCAACACACACAAAACAAAACACTTTTTTAAGACACACACCCAGAATCAAAAACAGAGAAAACTCAACAAACCCAGGAAAAAAAACCCACCTCAATCTGTCCATTTTCAGCAGCAATATGAAGAGCATAGAGGCGATCATACACAGTAGTCTGGTGTATAAGAGCTGGTTCTTCCTCTAACAGAGCTCCAACTGTCTCCAAATCTCCCAACTGAACTGCACCAAACAGTTCATGTTCTTGGGTCTCTCTGCAACTCAATGCCTGACCCATCATCACCCCCAGTGTCCACACCCCCAGAGGCACTGCGCTGGGGTGGGACTTGGGAGACGTTAAAGCGAGAACGAGAACAGTTTAAAGAGCAGAGAAAAGACAGAGAGAGATAGCGTTGGAGTTCGTAGCCTGAATTCTCTCTCCTGCCCGAATACGCTGCCCGAGTGTTGCTGCGGTCAGATGAGCGGGCAGCGGGCAGCACTATTCTCTTTCCATCTATTGGGTTCTACCCTTTTTTTTTCACTGCCCATGTCCGAACCCGAAACCGAGTGGCTTGACATTGGATCTTTCAATGCAGCTTTTTGGCAAAGAGATCTTCGCCGTTCGTTTCGTGGGCCATCCTTTTGGGCCGTTGGATTGGTAATGCCCATGAATTTTGTCAGGTAGCAAAACAGGGGATGTGAGATATGATTTGGTGATTGTCCATTCACATGTTGTGTGTGTGATGAAGTGTTTAGACGTGTGTTAGTTTGAAACTTGGAAGTATCAATAAAACTTTCAGTGGTGATGCTTGTTACAAATGGAGTTTATTGTTGGCATTTATGCAGGTTAGTGGATGGTACAAGGAATGAGGTCTTTCTATTATTGATGAGAATTTAATGTATCATCAATAAAGTTATATCCATTAGCAACTGCCGTTTAGGGGTGGCAATTCTTGATCAGTCTGCGAGATGGACCCAAATCAAAGCCCCTAATTTAGGGATAAGGTTTTATTTATCGTCTAATGTCTAAACGGGTTGGTTTTGATTTGATTATATTCTTGCTATTTGACTTGCAACCTGACCGAATTCAGCTAATTGCACCTTAACCAGCCAACTCAACACAAACCCTAACTATTAATTAAGGGTTACTGTGTGAGACATATTTCAATCTTACTAATAGATGAGTCAGGTTTGAATTGAGACTAAACATGTTGCCCTCAATGCTCAACCCAACCCTATCTATCCATTGCCAATTTGACTGCCATTGTTGGCAATAGCAATGTAAACAAGCTGAGTGAGCTTGACTAAGCTTGAGCTCAAGCTCGAATCAAGTATCCAAAAGCTAGAACTAGGCTTAAGTTCAATTCAAATTTTACAAGCCTACCTTTGAGCTGGGTGGGCTTGATTTTCTTCCCCTAACATTATTTATATGATACACGTGTTCTTATTAAAACTTCTATTTTTAATAAAATTTGTACATTTACACAAAAATATGTGCCCTTGCAAGTGAGCAGTAGCAAAAAGAAAAAAAAAAGTACATTTATAATAATACGTAATATAGATATAATATTAAAAGTATTTATAGCATGTATAATGCTTAATTATATAAGCAGAGATAGAACCAGAATCACCAACTGACCGAGTAGTTGATCTTCACATGCATTTTGGTGAGAAAAAGAAGTTAGTGGAACTTAAAAGCTAGGGGTATAGATCCGTTGGCTAGAATGAGCAGCACTAGGATCTTCTTGTTGGAAGCTCAGCTCATGTCCGATCTGGTATTGAGCACTTGCAAATATATTACATAAAAATCGTTTGAGCTAAACTGAGTTAGAATTATAGTTTGAAAACTCATAGAGTTGACTCTTGACTCTCCTAAATTTTCACGTTGACTCTATCCGAGTTAATTTTTTTCATTGGATGAGTCGGTCCAAGTCACGATTTTTTGTAATCTTGGCTCGAGCTCTCCATACGAGCCAAGCTGGCTCGACCAATTGACATTTCTACTTGGTAATGAGGGATGAACCTGATTTGGGAGGATTTGGCTTTGTGGTAGACTCTAACTTGGACTAAAACTGGGGTATACAAATCTTATTCCAGTCAACCCACAACAGTACCCAAGCTTACCTTGTGCGTTGGAACATTTATGGCTTCTCCCCTACCTAGCTGGAGTTGAACCCTTCTTAATTTTGTTAGAATAAGTTAATTATTTTTCATATTTAATGAGTGATATTTCTTAGTGATTTTATTTTATTAAGTAAACGTCTGATATGTTTATATATATAGTCAATCCTCTATATATACTTTTATAATACAAACAATTAAATATGGGTAATTGGGTTCATGGTGCATGAACCCAATGGTCCGGGATCTTAAACTAATGTTTTTTATTAGCCCAAGTTCCTGCAGTCGACCTAGACCTAGACCTAGACCAGAATTGAAAGAAGATCTAAATTTTTTTACCATACATGATTTTTTAGAGTTGGGCCAATGGGGTTACATGGGGACCCACTACTTTTGTTGTGCTCTTTTTTTTTTTCTTTCAATCAGTGATGAGACTATTGAGGGGTTGAGCTTACCTCAAACTCAGGTAAAGCATCAGTAATAAGGCATGACCCACATCAGAAAAAGAATCACTAAATGAGCAGTGAGCACCTTGTTGATGGTCATTGTTAAAAGATGGAAAAAGACATAGTCCTAGCCATCCATTTGGATACAACCCCTGAAAGGATAAGATATCAATTCAATTTTGCAATGGTACTCAATCAACAGCAGTGATTGTTTGCACCAACCACCATCACAAATGGATTGATGAGAATATCTTGCAAGCAAGATATAGTTTTTTGTGGGGGTATCCTTATAGAAAACTTCCATTTTCTTATTACTGGAGTTGATAATGAGAACTATCATGAGGGCTGTTTTACATTTAAAAAGGAGTTGGAAACTCAGATAGGGAGCTTTGTGGGACACACACAGTAGAGTTTTGAGTAGGGACCGAATGTTGGTGTGGAGGGGTTGCGGTTTGAGGAGACTTGCATGTCGGTGATAATGTATTTTATTGCCATGCGAATCATGAATTTTCATATATCATATATTAATAATCTACAACATCTGAGGAAGAACAGAGGCATGACTAGTGAGTCTGGACTCTGGATCCTCAAAGAATTGAACTTGCTGAGAATTTGTGAGGCTGTCTACAGCAGGTTATATGTGTTAAAAAATTAAATTACTCAAAATAAATGTCTCCATTTTGTGCAATTGGCCAAATCTCACTCGAATAAAAGTTGGTCTACCATCAGATTGATTGTGTATTGAAGACATCTGTATAATAATACTAAAAATGAATGTTTTCTATAAATGATCCAACATGCCCTATTTACTATTAGAGTAAAATTTAATAAGATATGAGTGTCCATGTTTGTGAGACAAGGACTCCGCGATATAGAAAAACTTGTTTTGATTCTGATTTTCCATGTGACCCACTATTTTATTTTATTTTATTTGCACCGACATATCTTATTTGGAAAGAATGAAAAAAATATGATTTCCATGATAAAGAGGGTTTCGGTTTCCTATGAAAGGAGTAGGAATGTGGAATTCCTCTCTCCCATTGATACAAAAATATTGAGAGTATGAAATTGTTCCTCTCGTTGCAAAAAAGAAAAAAGTTCGAGGTGAGGGACATTTATTTTAAGCAGTTTAGATTTTTGTTGGTGATCGCATTTAGATCCTCATGAATTTATAGTGAGTGCGACCATAAGAGGATCAAGACTCATGACTAGTGCCTCTTTTTTTCTTTCTTTATTATTATTATTATTTTTTACCTTTTTTTGAATGTGGGTTCCATAATTAGCTTTTTTATATATCTTTTTAAACGAAAGGTGGATTTTTTTATTATAAATGAAAGGCAGATAGGTCGGCTCACTGGCTGGCTGCCGTGGGTTAAGGAAATTGCTATATTGGTTGAAGTTCGAGCTGAGCACCAAAGTGAACGGTTGGGTCTTCTACTGATGATAATAATAATTATAAAAGAAGGTGAATGGTTGGATGTATGCGACAGTAAGTTGAGGTGCACTGTGTAGACAGAGTAGTGGTTGAAGATGATTAACCAACAAGGGTCAGCTGGTGGGAGATTCCAAGCTATTTGATCTTCAGTTACTTTCATGAACTTTGCTTGAGCCTGTTTGTTTAAATCGAATTGAATTCATGGCTAAATGGGTCCAAAACCTAATGAAGAAATATTTGGGAGGTCATGAGTATTTGATTTACAAGGTTCAAATGAGAGGTGACTGACTATTTGATTTACTAGGGTCAAATGAAGTATTCATTTTCAACCTTACCAAAGATTAGCTAATGGTCATTTGTGGATCTTTACTTTTTTTTTTTTTAGAAAATAATTTGTTAGGTTTTTTAGTGTTGGCTAATTTATGGGTTGGACAAAACTCTGGGTCCATTGAGCTGTAATTTTTATTTTAGAAAATGATTGTGTTTCTACTCTGAAGATAGAAGACATAAAGAATTAGAAGAAGAAAGTCTGGCAGAATTAGAAGCGAGAAATCAGACAGAATTAAAAGTAGGATGAAGGGAGAAAAATAAGTCTGAAAGAATTACGAGAAGAAAGTCTGGCAGAATTAGAAGTGATTGAATTTCCATAATTGATAGAATAAGGGCCCGCTCGAGCGCCCATCTTCACCTGCTCGAGCGGATGTGCTAACTTTGTTAGAAGGCTGCCCTAGACACCAGATAGAATGATGCCCGCTTAAGCGAGCATTAAATCTGTTCGAGTGGATGATGCGGTAGTGCCCTGTGAAAATTAGATTTTTTTTATTTCTAATTGTGCTCAAACTGCTTATTTTAATCATAATCAAGTTAGGATACTTTAAGCTCATCCCTAAGCATACTTAAAAGACTCTATGGCTGCCCTAAGGAGAAAACACCCACCTCTCAAAGTTCTGAGTTAGAGATCATAGTTGAGAGATTATTTTCTAGAGATTTTATTGAAGACTTGTGCCGCAGAGTTGATCTGGAGAGTTGCTTCTTCTACTTCTCTAGTAGAAGATTATCTTTTTTCGTAGAAGATCTGAGGAGTTAAGCTGTGTTGAATCTATTGCAATCAATAGTGTGAAGTCGTTGATGAGTGAAACTGCACAAGAGGTAACTGCAGTATTTAGGTAGTGATGATTATCTAGGAACAGATCCGTGAATGTCTTGTAATTGTGAGATTCATAGTGCTTGATTGTTGATCGAGTTCAGATATATGGTTTTTCACCCGATTTTAGTTTTTCAAGTTATATTTGGTGTCCCTTGTGGTATGTGATTTTGAATTTAATTCTGCTGCATATTATATTATTTTTGCACACTTCAGGCTCTTGAGTTGACCAATTTAGACATCATACAAGAACCTTCACAATTCTAGCTAGCTACTTTAAAAGGAATACATTTCTTATAACCTGTACGTAGAAGATAAGTTTCATCCTAAAAAAGTTCTTTAGAAAAGCGTTTATACCTAATTGGACATGATTTTGAAGAACCCGGTGGTTACATCACCAGATGAAGTAAAGTGTCTATTTATAAGCACTTCACACTTCAACTAGATTAAGGGCATCAATCGATTTAACATAAGATCCAAAAATAAGCCCCAAAAGATGAGTATAAACCATGATATTGAAATCCAATTAACAATTGAAATTGATTCAGATTTGTTGATCTCAAGCTGGTTTTATTTAAGACAGATCTGGACTCTCCAAATCCAAGTTACAACCCAACGTATTTAAATTTAGTTTTTTGTTTTTTTTACATAATATCTGATATTATATATAGTATGGAACATATTCTCCTACGCATACGCACACTGGACAGGTGCATTGTGCATCTGAATTCGCAACAGATGTTTTGGATGGGTGAGCTCCAACTCTTGAATGGTTTCAGTGCATAATGCGCCCAGGTGATTATTTTTCATTGTAGTATTATACTATCCGTTTTAGGTTTTCATCAAGATTCCTTTCAAATCTGGACCCACATTCACCTTGGATGCAATAAAAAAACTGGTCGCTCTGGACTCTTTTAACCACTTACAGTGTCATTAAGACTTTTATAACCACTTACAGTTTGATTGAGACTACTTTTAAGTCGGTCCCTGTGCACTCTTGATGAGACTTCTTTCTTGATTAAGCCAGGCTACTTTAGCCCAGTAGCCCAGTTGCAGTCGTGATAATTGATACTAATATGCCATGTGTGAGATCATGCTCTTTGAGTCTTTGTTGGTTCGGATCCAACTCTGAATGGTTCTTGTCTGTACTTCAAAATCGCATTCTTGGTTTCTTAATTTGTTTTATTTGCAAACTTTCTATCAAATCTGTATCTGTACCCAACTGGAATTTTCCACCAAATGAACCATGTGGGCTGTATAAAACCTTTAAAAATATCTGTTATCTCACACACCCCATTAATAGAATACCAAAGTCCTCCACCAAAAACACAACTTTATGGTCATTCATCTATTATGGTTGATCCACGTGCGGACATTCTCATGAAGATTTTTGAAAATCAATAGATTCTGATCATGATCTCACTTTGTTGTTAGGAGAGGAAATTCTCTCAATTTATATATGTAATAAAAATATTAATTAAAATTTAAATTAACCTGAAACTTCTAATAAACCACTAACAGTCTCATCTAATATTATTTCTAACATATCAATCTCTAACAATATCTCCCCTATATTACACGATATTTTGTGGAAAAAGACCTATAATGATTAATGTAGATAAAATAAAAGCCTTTGATATTTGGAAAATAAATTGTAGTTTTTCAAATAGAAATGATCTTTATGTCTTTAATTTGATGGTTTATGAGTCGTTTGTGCCACTGGAATATTGGATTACAGGATTAGATTTTGTCGTGATTTATTCCGGTAGCTTTAATCGTGCAATTTGGTGAAAATAATAAGAACGCTAGGCTTAAATATTTGAATGGATGGATGAGAGAGGATGCTTGATTTTATTTAAAAAAAAGAAGAAATTAATGGAAATTATTGTAAAAGCAATGAAAGACAGTACCGTGCCTTGCTTGATCTCAAGATAATCATTGTGGTTGTTATGCTTGATCTCAAGATAATTATTGTGGTTGTTTTGATGAGAGGAAATCCTTTATATGTATGTATAGTAATAAGATTATTCAAATTTAAATTTACTTGGAGTTTCTAACAAACCATTAAAATCCAATCTTATCTCTAAGATATCAATTTCTAAGATATCAATTTCTAACATCCTACCACTACACCAAAAAAAGAGAAATTCGAACGGATTACCGTTCATAATCTGTGTGTTCCTAATCCATTTATCCGGATTAACGGATTAGGAACGGTTTAGGAACGGATGAACGGATTAAGAACACACGGATTATGAACGGTAATCCGTTTTAATTTTCCGTTTTTGGTGTAGTGTACATGTGACATATCAATTGAGATGAAGGACTTTGGTGGGCAAAGCTTCATACCACCTGACCAAAATCTAGATGCTCCTTTTGCATTGCTAAATAAAACTATATCTCTACTTTCAATACTTGATATCAGGTTTTTGCGCGCGCATACAATAAAAATGGAAAAAGAGAAAAGAAAGAAAGAAACCATGGAATGATATAGGTAGATGCAATGAAAATTTATTCAGTCTTTATCCTCAAGATATCCTATGCCTCCCACTTCTTCTCTTGTGAGCCCCCTTGGTTGATATCGGCTCTTGGTTAGGTCTGAATTTTAAGCCTGCACCATAATAGGCATCTGAATTCGACCAGGCTAAACCAAGTTACGAATCAACATATGTTTGTAAATGTGTATATAAAAGTTACACGACCACGAATAAAGATATCTAAGTGGCTTCACTCGGGACTCAAATGGCGGACAGAGTATTTTCTTTGAGCCCTGCTACAGGGACCGATTCGGTCCCTGTAGACTTTTTCATTTTCTTTTGAGCAGGGCGGACCCAATGGATAGTTGGGTTTTGGAGGTGGCCCACCTTAGATCTGCATGTGAGATTTGGGTGTGGACTGGGGATTTTCACGTGGATTTTGGTTGTAGGTCCGCCCGTGATTTGAGTCGACTCAACTGAACCTCAGCCATACTTGATCAACAAACTTTACTAGTCGGGTCAGGTTCTCTAGTTTGGGTTTGCCTACAATTTGGGTTGGGCTCGACGAATGAGCCAACACCCAACCCCACCTGCCAAAGTGGACATGAAATTGATTGAAGTTATAGGACGTGGTGTATCGAATGCCAGACATAAACAACACCATCACCAATTCACACATTCCTCCCTTCATTAATTAATCTGAACTAATTCCATTACGTAGGCCCAATTCCATCCACTAGTTCCACCTTCCATCCTCTCTCCTTCAAGTGGCTAAGGTTCTCCCATCCCCTCCTTAAAAAACACATAACCCGATTAACATAATCTGAATAGAATTCGATTCGATTCGATCCGATTCTCCTCCCCACAAACACACTCACTCTCCTCATGGATGTCTGTTCATGGATACGCAACCTTCCGAGTCCCACCAACTGGCCCGAGTCCGACTCGCAACTCACTCTCCAGCTCGCTACTTCCAACGAGAAGTCCGTCCTCTTCAAGGCCGAGCGAACTTCGGGCTCCAACACCGAAGCTCTTGTCACCTTCTCCATATCTCTACATGGCTTCTTCCACCCTCCTGCGAACCCCAACAGGACTCTCTGGGTCTCTAACCCGTGCCAACTCGCTTCAACTCGGAACCCGGTTTCACTCACAGTCACACTTCTCCACCAACTCGTCCAGGAAACCATCGCTCGCGCACCCACTTCGAACGATAGCTTGATCGCCCCATTCGAGCTCGACCCAGAGTCCATCTCTCGAGCCTTCGGCTCGAGCCCTCCCGAGCCGGCTTTCTCTCGGTTCTTCAATCTGGTCTTCCTCTGCAGGCTCTTCTGGCTCTTTGTCAGCGACGCGCCGGCTGAAGCCGGCTTGCTCTTCTTCCAAGCCCTAGCGCCAAGTCTACACTCTTTTCTTCAGTGTAAGCCGGCTATGTCGGCTTTCATGGCTGCGGTCGGAGCCGATGGCGAGCTGCTTTTCATGCGCACGCTCGGGTACATGTTAGCAAAGTGGTTCATTTTAAGGGAGGTACGTGATGTGTCACCCTCTCCTGATACGGATAATCGCCATCTGGGCTTGTCCTACGCGCGTGAATCTCACGGCCTCTTGGTTTTGAAAGGCTACGCGCCAGTTGCATCGATGAGCCGTACGGGAGTCAACGGTCCACGCGACTACAAGGGTGTTTTCAACGCCAAGGAGTGTGTGCTAAAGTACGCCCTGGCGCACCAGCAGCTGGAGGCCGTTATCCAGCTCGAGTACTCGGCCGCTTACCACGCGGATTTTGTTCGTGTCGGCGTACGATTGGATAACCTGCGCATCCACGTCAGGAGGCTTGGGTTTGGTGGTCCTGAAGAACAAGAGCAACCATACGCACACGAGAGGTATCATCCAACTCGGGTCCGGGTTTGGGCCGGGCCGGTATCCGGATCCTCTTGCCCGGCTTCTCTGACGCTGGGCCGGTCCACGGATAACCCGGAAACGGAGGTGGAGACGCGCACGTATGTGAAGGGCAGTTTCGGTAAATCAAAGTCTTCTGAGGCAAAGGCAATGGTGAAATCAAATACACGTGTCAGGAGAAGGGATTGGAGGTGGGAGCAGGGTGCGGATGGGAATACTGCAATTTTTGAGGGGAGTTTGTGCAATTATGATAATGGGGCCAAGGTGGCCACGTGGCAGCCCAGGACTGGTTCTAATGGGGAGGTGGGTCCAAGGGGTGGGGTTCAAAGGAGGTGTGGGAATGGAGGGTTGGTGTTTGCTGGAGATGAATATGGAGAAGAAGTGAGTTGGAGAATGGGGAGGGAAGAGGTGATGAGGGAAATGGACGGTGGAGATTTGTTGAAGTGGAGGTTGGGAGGCAAGATTTGGTTGAGTTACTGGCCTTCTGATTCTGAGAGTAGTCATTATGAGACAAGGTGTGTTGAGTGGAGTGAGGAGGTTAAGTTGCCTTTAGCTAGTGGGAAATATCGATGATGGGTTTGTATGTACAAGTTAATGAAATATATGATATGTAATGGATGATATGAATGGAAAAGGGATAGATAAAAGATATGTTATTAAGCTTATATGACATGTTAATGCAATTGATAAATATAAAAATAGTATCACCATCAACGTAATAGCCTTGTTTTATCAGCTTATTAGTTATGCTCATATTTCATTTCGCTCTTGAAATCCACCAAAAATCAAGCATGTTAGAATTTTACGAAATGCAAATGTCGTTCGAGACTTTCTAGGTAGCTGAGATTTAGAATTCTAATAAAAACAATATGACATTTGAAAATGTTAGGAACAAGTCATCACAACATGTCCACGGATTTCCAATGCACTAAATAAACTTTTGTTTGAAATTCTATTAAAGAAATTGGTCTTAAATGATATTTATTTGACAAGCACCCTCTTCTCTTCTCTTCCCTATTAGGCCCGTTTTTCTCTCATCCTAACAAAATGAGTTGGCCCAGGGCCGGCTCACCATATAGGCAGGTGAAGCAAGTGGTGGGGGCCTCACCATTAGGGGGCCTCCCAATTTTGTAGGCCTGGGTGGCTTGGTTGGGTTTTCTTCCCAGTCCCCACTTCCAAAGTCGAATCCCAATTCCCAAACTCCAAAACCAGAACCAGAAAAGATAAATGAAACAGAAGCACACTAAGGTTATTATTCTAAAATAAGTCCGTTTTTAAAGGTATCAAATCTCACCGGGAATCATCTGAAATGAATTCAAATGAACCCGAGCTAGAAGAGAAAATTGATCACAATTTGACCCGTTTTCTATTGAAACTGAAATCATTGAAAAATTCCATCATTGGAAAATTTTCATAAAATCAGAATTACAAATAAGTCCTTTTTTTTATAGAAAATACTCTCTTTTTTTCATAAAATGGCATTTCAAATCAATATGGCTCCAAAATAAGAAATGTCCAACACAATTCCATAAATTCATTGATACCAATGATTTCATATTATCTTATCATATAATTAATCTAACATATTAATCAACAATAATTAACAACTAATCATGCTTAATTTGCAATTAAACATAATTAATTAAATAAAAACACATTCCCAAAAATCATAATCTAATGTCTAAAGGCCTGTTGGATTGGTAACATTAACATGATAATAGAGCTCTTTCCAAAAAAAAAAAAATGAAAAGAAAATGAAAACAGGGCATGTTTGCCAACGAAAACCACATATGCTGATATGCGTAATAAAAAAAAATAAAAAAAAGGAAGATGGGTTTCGAACCCATGCACTGTTGTGACGGAACGTCACTTGTTCTGCACCGTCCGCCGTTTGATGTGGTTTTATTTCATGTGCAAATCACATGCGATTCATTCTACCATCCCCTCACATGTGAAAATTAAATCTGAGTACGAAAATAATACCTTTTTACACATCAAGATTTCACACGTGATGCATAAATGACCTTAATTAAACATGAAGGTGTATAAATAATTCACATATGAGTTATTTACATACGTAAATGCTCTCAACCAAACAACCCCTAAAAGAATTGTATATGGATAACTCTTGACCTCTCATTGTTAACCATTACTCTGATAATTCAGCAGTTTTTGTCATCACCATTAATGATTTTATGCTCTTTTCGGTTATTTCATTTAGCAGAATGATTTAAATTGAGGGCTGCATTTTCTGCTTGGATTGAATATTTGGACTGCGCGTGCTCTTTTGGGATGAGGGTTTTCTCACGTCACACATAGAAGTTAGGGACCTCGTTTATACTTTTGCCTGGGGCCACATATTGTCTTGAGACGGCCCTGAGTTGGCCCCACCATGAGAATTGAACCCTTTAAATAAATGGAACCTGCTTCTTTCTATCTCTTAAACCGTGATTTTTTTATTTTTCATTTTTATTATTTAAGCCATTATTGTTTTTTGCGCTTTTTGATGATTTTGATAGATAGCTTAACATGCTTGAATCCAATTGATACTCAAACTTCATTCTTACAAAGAAGGAAACTATTTTTTATTTGAATTCAAAGCTAATTTTAATTTTTAAATCACATTAACCAAGTTAAAATTAGTTAAAATATTGGGCATAAATATTATTTTCTCAAATTTTAAATTTCAAATAATGAAGATTAATGAATAATTAGATGATTTAATCTATTTATATTTTAATCATATGTTTGTATAGATAGAAGAATAATTATTCATTAATTATGAATTAGGGAAATGAAGAAGATTGAGAAAATCATATTTATGTCCTATGTTTAACACTTTGACCCATTTTAATTTTGGTTATATATTTAGAATGAAAATCTAGTTTAACCAAAGCTTGAGTACGAGGTTAAGTTGGAGTAGATTGTCTTAGCTAAACATATCTCTCAAAAATAATAAGGCCTTTGGTTGTATCTATAGTTAACTACACTGGAGCTTGGTGCATATATTTAATAAGTAGGTGCTACCAAGAAGCCTACTAGATTTTGTATTACCTGTTTGGTAACATCGCCTTAGTATAATAAAGTGAGATGAACCGTCAAATTAAGAGACAATAAGAAAAGAGTGGTCAAATATAAAAAAGTGATGGTTTTTTTTTTTTTTTGTCATTTTGTAAAATGAGAATGTAGTTTTTTGATTTGTTTTAAACAGGAAATTATTTTTTTACCATTTAATGGCACGTGAAAGTAACTGTTTTACTTTTTTTTTATTTTTTAGAAAAAGGAGATGTGTTTTTTGAAATATATTACTTTTTATTTGACCCATTTTCTTTTATTATCTTTTAGAATGACCCTTCGTAAAGTAAATTTACCAAAAATTCTTTATGCTCAGTCAACCCAAAAGTTAAAAAGGATCATATGCAACCCAGTTATAGAATACATAAAATCCCAAACCCAAAACAACCTATTTCTCCACGTAGGATGATTGGAACAACTTCCTAAACGAGTCCGGATCGATCTTCTATTTCTACGAAATAGAGAGATATCGTTTCATCCAATCAATATTACCCAACTGTTTAAAATCTTATCTTTGATTTTCTTATTTCTAGAAAAATACATTAGATTTTACACAGTTGGCTAATTTTAAATGGACAAAACAATCTCTCTCTCAAGACTCCTTCCTAAACTCTCTTTAGGAGCACACGCCTTTTAACAAATTTACTAAATTTCCAATATTACCCTTTACAAACACATTCTAAAATTATTCTTAGTAATTTTATATTTTCAGAAATGTTCTTTGAGAGAAATTCCACTTCCTTAGAGGTGGGCTCACATTCAAATTGACATACTTTATTTATTATTTATTATTTATGTAATAACGGACTAAACTGTAAAGCTAATAAAATGAGAAAAAATAAATTTTAGATACGGCCCACCTCAGAAAAAAGAGGCCATTGTGCAATCTAATTTTAAAAAGAGTATGAGATCCTTAGCGTAAAAATTATCTTTGATCCAATCAATATATTTGCCTACCGGTCCACTTCTTCAACATGTCTTGGCCCTTGACATCATGAATATATATCTGTCCAAAATTTTTTTGTCATTTTTTCTCTCCATCACTCATAAAGCCCAAAAGATTTCGAACCATAGAATTAGAAAATGCAGAGAAATGTGTATACAAACAAAACCCTCAGCTGGTGGGCCACCAATGGATGGGTTAGTGGCCAACAAATAATTGATAGACCATCCGGTTTATAGATGTAATGTTTTAATTAGTACTCTTTATTTTCTAAAAGTGATTAGATTAAAATTTCTAAAAGTGAAGATGTCGTTCTGAATACTACATCGTCCAAAATTTTAAGTCCGATATCATTAACTTTATAAGTTTGTTTTAATTTTATGTTTTAGCCAATTTTTAAACCGTGTTATATAAAATTGAGAAATGACTCAACCACTCTAGGTGCAAACATCATTGCCCATATTTAAAAGATCTCTTTATTGAATCTATCTTTCATACTATGATTTTCTAAAATTACATTAACAGTGTTAAGCACCATGGCATGGCATGGCATGCTGGAAAGTGGCCCACTAGGCACTCGGCATTTGTATTGATTGGAGCATAGAAAAATTTTACGCAAAAAGGACTTCATGCTCTCGGTAAATTAGTTTGCAGAGTGATGGCCTCCCTTTT
The DNA here is from genome assembly GCA_012931725.1 of Litsea cubeba. Taxonomy (NCBI): domain Eukaryota; kingdom Viridiplantae; phylum Streptophyta; class Magnoliopsida; order Laurales; family Lauraceae; genus Litsea; species Litsea cubeba. The sequence goes on along the minus strand of CM022945.1, from coordinate 48,730,958 downwards.
CTAAGGTGCGCCTACATCTCAAATTACTTATTTCTTACATCTCAAATTACTTATTTCTTACTTTATTAGATTTCTTAATTTAGTCCATTATTAGATAAATAATAAAAAAGAAAGTAAAAGTATGATAATTTGATGGTAGATCCCACCTTCAACTGAAATCTGACTCATAGGTGATAAAATAATGTGTCTTGAAATACAATGCTTGTAAGGATATATTAGCCCAATAACCTGTGCTCAGCACGGTATCTCATAAAATAAATAATCACATAATAAAAAAAAATTACCTCTTTCTCCACATAACAAAAAGGGTATAGTACTGCCGGTCAAAATTATAACAGATGGAATTGACACCGAATATATAATATTAATGTATTTATAAAAAAAAAATATCCTGAAAATAGAAAAAAAAGTTTGTAACAATGAACCGCTGCAGAGAGTTCCAGGAAACGCCTCAATAATCCTACCTGGAGAAATGGGATTTGAGTTACGGAGTCGATGCAGCATACTTGTTCTTCATCACTCCTAGTCCTAGAGAAGATGCACGATTGCACGTGTACCTTAAAATCTTCTATACCTGTTTTCGATGTGTAAACCGTCTGCTTGACTTCTGAGGTTCAATGAAGTAGAGAACCTTGGGTGGTGTGCAGAGTAATAAATCCTCTGGCGCTTGGCCTTCAATATCAAGAGTCAAGACTCTCCCACTCTTAATTTGAATATAAACTCTCTCCTTTGCAGCTTTCTGTCTCTACTCAGTAGAACTCAAAAGACACCCCTCTCTTTCTCCCTGTAACTTCAGCAGAATCTGCACATTCTCACTCTCTGCAAGCAGGCAAAGATATTACAATCATTTGAGAACAGTAAGATATTTTTGTATATTATATATATTTTTTACCTTGGTGATAATGAACTCATAAAAATAACCAGACACATATATATAGAGTTTTTATGTGTTTATGAGACATTTACACAGCTTACAGTACAGCAAATGTTTTCGCTGCCTTGAGGGGCCCTGAAGGCTGAAACTTGTGATTTATGTATCCTCCAATGATCTGCATCAAAGAAACTCACTGTCTAATGAAAAAGCAACACATCAGATAAATGCTTTATCTGCAATATGTGATGTCTTTTTGTACAAGTGCAAGGTTCTTCCTTCAGGAGAGAGGGTTGCTGACGTATCATATTTTCATTGGGCGGATACAGAGTATTCAAAATTGTTTTATTTTCTTCTTTTTTTTTAATTTTCATTTTCTGGTAGTGTTATATTTTCTTAATATATGTCCATATGTGCCTAGATATCAAAATATATTTAATCTTTATTTATCCATAATCATCTGCTATGCAGGCAATAAGCCCAGTACTTAAAATCCTGTGGCAGATCTAGAGTCAGAAAATATCATTATATATCTGTAAGTGCCTAAAAATTCAGGACTTTAAAACAGGGATTAGGACCCCTGATTCAAGTAGTTTTGATGAAGGTTGCTGCTGAGGCTCCGACTAGACCTGCTGAGGAGGAGAAGAAAACACGTCAGAGGACCCTGGCTGCAGGCAGCGCAAGGCTCTCCGATGCTTAAGTTAGCTTAATGAGCGAGGAGAGGAAATAGCAGAGGGATAGTGTGTATACTGGGTTGCGTACCTTTGGATGGAAGTGGATGTGCTATTTATAGACGATGGGGTTGACCTTTGTGGGCGAGTTCCAAGATTGGGCCGGCCACTCGAGTGGCTACATCCATTCAGCCCATAACGCATTAAATGCTGGCCCATGCTTCATTAAATGCTAGGCTTGCTGGGTCAGGCGGCGATGCTGACTTTTGGGCCAGGTCCCATCAGGCCTGGCCTGGAGCCATGCCCTGGGGGCGCACGTGTCCTGCGCGCCGTTTTGTCAGTAATGATAGACTGCAGGGCATGCCTTGGCATGCGCCGCTGTTCTGTCGCTGGTCCCATCAACCCGTCAATCATTTGTACTGCCGGGCCTCAGTGCCGCAGTCGGCCGGATCTGACTGCGGGAACTCCCACCGCGGCAAATGCCGCGGTCCTGTAGCCGCAATCAGCCCCGGCTAGAGGTGGCATTATCACTATTTTGAGGGCATATTAGCGTTGATCTCGGCTTAGTAAAAATACCCCCACACAATTGCCCCCCAGTCTTCCGAGCTCTTAAGGGTATCACAACTCTTTGAGGTCGGGAGCTGAGTAGGTCTTGCCGATATGCAACGTGTCGTGGTACTCCGACGAATCCGCTCTCAGGCTCGGGGAAGCTCGAACGCCTCTTGTCGCTTGGGGTTCTACCGCCATTTTGGCGGTTGGGGCCTTTACTCTTATCCGCTGTCGCCTCCGTACCCGAGGCATTAAATGGCGCTCGGGAATCAAGCTGACGCTTCCACGCGTCCTTCTTTGCTTGGTTGGCCCGTCGTTTCGCGGCGGCGCGTGCAGTGAAAAGACGCGCCCTTCTTGAAATTCGAAGAGGCGCCATGATTAGGCGCCCAATTTTCGCTTATAAATAGGGGGTCATCCTTTCTTCTTCCCCCTTTACTCGCATTCCATCTCTTTTGGCTTCTTTCTTCCTTTTCGCTTTCTTCCTCCCCTGTTTCTGTCGAATCGAAGGAAGCTGCAGCAGAGGTCTCGTGGATCCTGAAAGAGGTGCCGCCAGGATCCCGTTGCGCTTCCTTTCCTTCCGTAAGTCTCTTTCTTCTTCTCTCTGCTCTTTGCTGTTTCGTTCGATTTCAATCTGTTCTCTAAGTTTCAGTTCTATCTTTTAGCCTCTGTTTAGGGTTTCCTTTTGCCTGTTTTAGCGAATTTTCCCCCTTCATTTCAGCGTTCACCCCTGTGAGATGGGCATCTTTAGTCACTGGATAGAGTCTGAGAGGGGATTGGCCGATCTCAAGGCCAGATACAATATCCCCGAGGGGGTTCGGGTTATGGCGGCCCCACTGGTCGCCGATATCCTTGGAGATTTCTACAACGGCTGGATGCCGTTTCCTTTAGTTGCCGTAATCGAGGGCGGGGTTAGGTTTCCCCTCCGCCCTCTGCTCAGGGAGTGCCTTAGGGCATGGAACCTATGTCCCTGCCAGCTGATGCCCAACAGCTTCAAGATCATAATGGGCACGGATGCCCTTAACGTGATCCTGGGCATCGGTCTCGGCGTTCATGATATCGAGGATGCCTACGATATCTGCAAGTCCGGGAAGGACATGTACTACCTCCGCATCAAGCCGAATAGGAGGCCGTTTGTGCAAGCCCTGGAGGATTCCAATAAATACGCTGGAGACGACCGCTTGATGGTCACGGGTGGCTGGGAGTTCAGCGATGACGAGTCCATCGCGGAAAGACACTTCAGGATTCCTCGCCACTACGGCACCCCTCCAAGTAATTACAGCCCCAACGTGCTTTTTGACCTTTTTTGCTTTTCCGCACTGCCGGACTAATGCCTTTCGTTTGCCACGCAGGTGTTCGTCAGAGGAGAGCGGCTGCTTCCCGGGACGGCTGGAAGCTGAACGAGGCTTGGATCCGCGCCTTGGAGAATTACCACGGCCACGAGGATAGATCGGCGTGGAGGTTGCTTGGGTACGAACCCAGGTATCGAGGCTATAGGGGCAAGAAGCAGACTGCCCACCGCTCCCAGGCCGCGGCGGAGGTAGACGAAGGAGGGAGTGCGCCTCGCTCCGGGGATCGAACAGCGTCAAACTCCGAGGCATCGGCATCGGAGTCTGAAGACAACGCCGAGACGATCGGAAGGATCATCTTATCCTCGGAGAGCGAACCGGAAGGTGAGATGGACGGGGCCCGCCCGAGGCCGGTCTTCAAGGACCTCAGGGGTCAGCCCGCTAGGGGGCGAGGCCGCGGCGCGGCTTCCTCTTCTCGCGCGCCTCCTTCCTCGAGCGCGCCTTCATCGTCCTCGGCTCCTCCTCCCTTGCCGACACTGTCGCCGCACCACGCTGCCGGGCCTAGCACATCCGCGGTAGCGCCTGCCCCGGCGTCGCGGGGCGAGGATTTGGCCAGAAAGAGGGCCAGAGTCGAGGGCTCCGCGGGGGAGTCTTCAAGTGGCATGTCAACGCGGGCTACTCCCGCCCTTTGGAGGCCGAGCTTCATGCTGCAGCAGGGGAGACCGATGACGGTCGAAGACCGCCTCTCTGGAGGGCCTCTCGTGGTTGCCAGTCTTGGCAGCGCTTGCGCCCTGCCCCGGGACATGGAGAAGCACGATGAGCTGGATGACATTTCTCTCCTGGCGTCGCAGATGAAGGCGGGCCTGAGCGTAAGTTTTTCTAAACTTTTTCTTGGTCCTCTTCCTTTCATCTGTTAGTCATAATTTCTCCTGACTTGGTGATTTTATCTGCAGATTGTGCAGATGGCCCAGGTCTCAGTGTCCAGGGTCCAGAAATGCCATGACGAGCTCAGGAGGATGCAGGCCAACTGTGATCAGCACAGGAAGGCCCTGGAGGACGCCAAGGTGAGGGAGAAGGAGTACGAAGAGACTCACCAAGCCCTCTTCTCCGAGCTTGACACGACGAAGAGGAGGGAGGCCGAACTGGAGAGGAGGATCGCGGGCTTGGAAAGGCAAAAAGCCGAGCTCGAGCACCGGGTTCAGGCCGAGGTTGCTGCGGCCTTTCAGGACGGCGTCGACGTGGCGGGCGAGGAGTACTCGGCGCAGGTCGACGATATAAGGGCTTCGTCCTGGGAGATGGGCTGGATGGCGGCGCTCTCGAAGGCGGGGGTCCCTAGGGATCACCCTGCATATGTGAGCCCGGATGAATTCCCTTGCCCCGAGGCTGACCCGACCCCCGTGGCGAATCCCGAGGGGGATCTTTCAGCCGCGCCCGGACCAGAGGCCGCCCTGTCGACTGAAGTTCCTATCGTCGCTGCGACTTCGGCCGTCGCCTCCTCCTCCGAAGTTCCTCCAATTGCCGCGACTCCTTCTGCAGATCCTAGCGCCCTGCCCCCTGCTGCTTGAGGCTCTTTATATGCTTCCTTTTGTAGCTTTTCCTTTCTTGCTGTTTATGTAGAAAACTTTTGAAATTAATGAAGAAGGAACCCCCCTTTTCTTTTCTTTTTTTATTTCGTACTCTTTTGTTTGGGATGTTTAGAATGTGCTAAGTGTCTGGCTTCGGCGTTGTGTTTTGGACTTTCATCCCTTGGGAACCCGCGGTCGGTTATCCGTGCCAAGAGGCCGTGGTCCTTTGAATAGGATGCGATGCAGGTTTGATCCGAGCGTTTCTCAACTGGGTGATAGTATATGAACTCGGGAAGTGCTTTAGGGATTATTTAGTGCGTCGTTCCCGGTGTGTGGGCTATCTGGCACGTAGCCGAGATGCGCATGAAATGGAGGAGTCCCCTGGCACGCCACCAGGGGCCGTGCTGGCTATCCGGCATGTAGCCGAGATGCACACGAATTGGAAAAGTCCCCCTGGTTCGTCACCAGGGGCCGTGCTGGCAATCTGGCGCGTAGCCCAGATGCTCACGAATTGGAGAAGTCCCCCTGGTTCGTCACCAGGGGCCGTGCTGGCAATCTGGCGCGTAGCCGAGATGCGCACGAGATGGAGATGTCTCCCTGGTTCGCCACCAGGGGCCGTGCTGGCAATCTGGCACGTAGCACAGATGCTCACGAATTGGAGAAGTCCCCCTGGTTCGTCACCAGGGGCCGTGCTGGCAATCTGGCGCGTAGCCGAGATGCGCACGAGATGGAGATGTCTCCCTGGTTCGCCACCAGGGGCCGTGCTGGCAATCTGGCACGTAGCCCAGATGCTCACAAATTGGAGAAGTCCCCCTGGTTCGTCACCAGGGGCCGTGCTGGCAATCTGGCGCGTAGCCGAGATGCGCACGAGATGGCGATGTCCCCTTGGCTCGTCACCAGGGGCCGCGCTGGGGAGTCGTTGTTGTTGATTTAGAACACAGACGAGACTTTTTCTTGAGAGAAAATGAACTTCATTGATTTTGCGTAAACGGGATACATTCAAAAGTAAAATTTCTTCAGATGCGATGCGTTCCACGGCCGCGGCAGCGGTTTCCCGTCCATATCTTCAAGCTTGTATGCGGACCGCCCCGCGGTCGAGACCACCTTGAACGGACCGCGCCAGTTTGGGGCCAACTTTCCCTGATTCGGATCCTTATCTGCGGGCAGTGCCTTCTTCAGGACCAGCTCCCCGATGGAGAACCTTCTTTCCCGCACTTTTTGATTGTAACCCCTCGCCAATCGTTGCTGATAGGCTGCTAAACGGATGGAGGCGGCTTCTCTGCGTTCTTCGGCCAGGTCCAGTCCCAGGGTGAGGTTTTTATCGTTCTGGGCCTGGTCGAAGAGTTCGGATCTAAGGGTCGGGAGACCGATTTCGAGGGGGATCACGGCTTCCATTCCGTATGCCAGGGAAAAAGGAGTTTCTGAGGTGGAGCGTCGCGGAGTGGTTCTGTAGGCCCACAGCACGCTGGGTAGCTCTTCCACCCACCTTCCTTTGGCCCCATCAAGTCTTTTCTTGAGCCCATCCAAGACCACCTTGTTGGAGATTTCAGCCTGACCATTGCTCTGGGGGTAGGCCGGGGTCGAGTAGTGGTTTCTTATGCCGAGCTCCTTGCAAAAGTTCTTGAAGAGGCTGGAGTCAAATTGGGTCCCATTATCCGAGACCAAGACACGAGGGATACCGAACCTCGTGACGATGCTCTTCCATACGAAGTTCTTGGAGTCCCGCTCTGTGATCGAAGATAGTGCTTCTGCCTCGATCCACTTTGTGAAATAGTCGGTGGCCACTATCAGCCACCTTTTATTTCCCGGAGCTCGGTGGAGAGGACCCACGATGTCCAGCCCCCATTGTGCAAATGGCCATGGACTGGAGAGCGGGCTCAAATCCTGTGCTGGTTGATGGAGGTTGTGCGAGAATTTCTGGCACTTTTCGCACTTCATAGCGTACATCTGTGCGTCCTTTTGCATGTATGGCCACCAGTATCCTTGGCTTATAGCCCGGTATGCTAGTGACCTTCCTCCGATGTGACTTCCGCATATGCCTTCATGTATTTCGTAGAGGAAGTCTTCAACTCGGCTTGGGTGGACGCACTGGAGGTAGGGGCCCGTGAAGGATTTCCTGTACAGCTTTCCCTCTGGAGAGAGCCAGTACCGGGCTGCCCGGAGCCTGATCTTGTGAGCTTGTGCTCTGTCCTCGGGGAGATGGTCGTCTTTGAGGTATGCGATGATGGGATCCATCCAACTGGGCCCGAGGTCGGCACACAGGACTTGCCGTGGTGGGCTGAGCTCTATGCTTGGCGATGTTAGCGAGCCAACTTCTATAGTTCTCTTTTTTCCAGCCTCGACGGCGGAGGCCAAGTTGGCGAGTGCGTCGGCGTGCGAGTTAGAGTCTCTGCCGATTTGTTTGATCTCTGCTTCCGGAAATTGGGAGAGGAGTTTCCTGGCGAGGGCTAAATAGGCTGCCATTCTATCGTCGCGAGCCTGATAATCTCCAGTGAGCTGGCTCGTCACCAACTGCGAGTCACTGTAGATTACCAGCTGTTGAGCTCCGAGAATCTTTGCACTATTCAGCCCGGCCAGCAATGCCTCATACTCTGCCTCGTTATTTGACGCTCGGAAGTCGAGAGTCAGTGCTTGCTCAATTACTAGCCCTTCCGGAGACTGGAGGACTATGCCGACACCGGCCCTTCTAGAGGTGGAAGACCCGTCAACGAAGACCTTCCAAGCCGAATCTCGGGAGGTGTCCCGATATAGCTCGTAATCAGTCTCCGGGACTAGGCCATCCTGCCCCTTGCCCCCCAGTGCGGGGTCGAGTGGGCTCGGCGCCGAACTTGGAGGAGTGAACTCGACGATGAAATCTGCCAAAATCTGCGCCTTGATCGCCGTCCGGGGCTGGTAATGGATGTCGTATTGCCCTAGCTCCACGGCCCATCTCGAAATTCGCCCAGAGAAGTCGGCCTTTCTGAAGACGGACTTAAGTTGGTGCTCCGTAATCACCACTATCTTGTGGGCCTGAAAATAGTGCGAGAGTTTCCGAGAGGCACTTACAAGGGCCAGTGCAAGTTTCTCCATTGGCAAGTATCTGGTTTCGGCGTCGAGGAAGGTTTTGCTGGTATAATAGATGGGCTTTTGCTGCCCTTCATCTTCTCTGACCAGGACTGAGCTCACCGCGTGGCTGGAGACCGCCAGGTATAGGTACAATGTTTCGCCTTTCTTCGGGGTTGATAAGAGTGGAGGCGAGGCCAAATAGGCTTTGAGTTCCTGGAGAGCCGAGTCGCATTCTGGGGTCCACTCAAATCTCAGGTTCTTTCGCAGCAGTTGGAAGAAAGGGCGACACTTGTCTGAAGACTTGCTGATGAAGCGGTTGAGGGCGGCGGCCATGCCAGTGAGCCTCTGCACCTGCTTTGTCGTTGCCGGGCTCTGAATCCCCAAAATCGCTGAGATCTGGTCCGGGTTTGCTTCGATACCGCGTCGCGTGACGAGGCTCCCTAAAAATTTGCCGGACCCGACCCCGAAGGCGCATTTGGAGGCGTTCAGCTTCAGCCCGAACTTCCGAAGAACTTCAAAAACTTGCCCGAGATCTGCCAGATGGTTGAGAGACTGGGTAGATTTGACGACCATGTCGTCGATGTATACCTCGACTGTCTTGCCGAGGTGCTCCTGGAACATTTTGGTGACCAGCCTCTGATAGGTTGCTCCCGCATTTTTGAGGCCGAATGGCATCACCTTATAGCAGTAGGTTCCCCTAGGAGTGATGAATGCCGTTTTCTCCTGATCCGGCTCGTACATGGGTATCTGGTGATATCCGCGGTAAGCGTCGAGAAAGCTCATCCTTTCATGACCGGCGGTGGCGTCAATCATCTGGTCGATCTTCGGGAGAGGGAAGCAGTCTTTGGGACACGCTCTGTTGAGGTCAGTGAAGTCGACGCAGACCCTCCATTTCCCGGTCTTCTTCTTCACCACCACGGTGTTGGCCAGCCACTTTGGGTACTGAACTTCTCTGATGGCGCCTGCTTCGAGCAGTTTCTCCACCTCTTCGACCACGGCTGCAGACTGGTCGATTCCGGACCTTCTTGCCTTCTGAACCACTGGCTTGGCCTGAGGGTCGACATTTAGCCTGTGGCTCATAACTTCTGGGTCCACGCCTGGCATTTCCTGCGGGGTCCAGGCGAAGACATCTCTGCTCTGCAATAAGAAACTGAGCAGCTCAGATCGCTCCTGTTCGGCGAGCTGGCTCCCTAGAAGGAAGTACCTCTCTGGATCAGTGGGGTCGATCCTGACCTCGGTGAGGTCCTCGACACTCTTTTCTCCTGGCTCACGGCCGACCCTCTCTAACTCTGCTTCCAGCTCCGCCATGTGCACTCGCTTTGGCTCTTCTTCGCCGGATACCACGGCCATCATGCAACGTTTGGCCATTTGCTGGTCCCCGTCGACTGTGACCACCTCGACTCCGTCGTCCGTTTCCAAAGGGAACTTGAGCTTTTGATGGTAGGAGGAGGGGACGGCTTCTATCTGGTGCAGCCAGCTCCGCCCTACGATGGCATTGTAGGGAGATGGCGTGTCCACGACGAGGAAGTCGGCCACCACTGACGTGCCACCTACCCGGACTTCGAGGGAGACTCTCCCTTTGGGGTACACGGGCTTCGCGCTGAACCCTATCAGGGGGGTCCGCGCCTCTTGGAGATCTTCTTCTGTGAGCCCCATCCTGGTGAAGCAGTCGAAGTAGAGGATCTCGGACGAACTGCCGGAGTCGACGAGGATCCTTTGCACCTTGCAACTTCCCAATTTTAGGGTGGGCATTTGGCTTACGCAGCAGCAACGGGTAGAGATAATAACTAATGATCAAGGTAACCGTACAACCCCTTCATATGTTGCATTCACCGACACGGAGCGTCTCATTGGGGAAGCTGCAAAGAATCAGGTTGCCAGGAATCCTGTGAACACCCTCTTTGGTATGTCATCAGTTTTCCAATTCTTCCTTAGTGTTATCACATGCATATGTTTCAATCGTTTGGAGTTGTTATCTATGTAAGATCCTTTATTTGTTTTACAATCACATACATTTCTTGGACTGAGGTGTAGTCTAAAACAAAAACATGTATGTTGCTCAATGAGTCAATGATATTCTAAAGGAGCTAGATTATTCATTTGCGAAAACAGCTCCATCTGATACTGCTACCTGTTGTTCCCATTTCATTGGCTTTGATTATACAGCTAAAAAGCACCAATGTCAAATGAATTCATATGCACAATCGATTACTCAACTTGATGTCATAGGCCTGTTAGCTAAATATTTTGCATTTTTGTTCAAACTTCCACCTCCATGTTTGAGTCGCATTCGACCAACCCTGTGGGAATGCAATATCAATTACAAATATTCAGTTTGATTCTATGGTCATAACAATTGAATCGCGAGCTATGTTGCACGGATACTTTAAAATGGACAACGTATCGTATCGTATCCGATACTTCACTTTTTATGTGTAAAATCCGTGTCCCTACTTGTCTATAGCGTGTCCTTGCCGTATATCTTTCCTTGTTTTGGAAGATGGTTATAATTGGTAAATTAATTAAGGAAATTTTAGTCATAAACAATCTGTAGAAATCCCTTCTTATAGAACTATCCACTATCCATATAAAGTAGCTAAATTTGTATTGATAAGATGGGCTGTCCTACCTGTAGACTTGATCAGTTTACTCTGTGGAAGGAATTGATTTGGACCACATTTGTTCCAAAAATTTTACTCCTTCGTGGAAGAGAATCTGTAAAACCAATGGATTAGGCATAGTTGGTCTTGAATTATCTTTATAGTTCATCTATAATTTAAAACGACAACAAAAGTTTAAGAAATTGCAAGACCATTGGAAAGGTTCTTTTATCTACATTCAAATATTTGAACAATTAACATAAACATGTATTTTTTTTTTACAGATGTGAAGCGATTGATAGGCAGGAGATTTGATGATGACTCTGTCCAGAAAGAGATTGATCTTTGGCCCTTCAAGGTTGTTGATGGTGCATCCAATAAACCTATGATCATTGTTGAATATAAGGGTGAAAAAAAGAAGTTTGCCCCAGAGGAAATCTCTGCTGTGGTCCTCTCCAAAATGCGCGAAATTGCTGAGGCCTACCTAGGTTCCAAAGTCAAGAATGCTGTTATTACTGTTCCTGCTTACTTCAATGATTCTCAACGGCAGGCCACAAAGGATGCAGGTATTATTGCTGGGCTCGATGTCCTGCGCATTATCAACGAGCCTACTGCTGCTGCCATTGCCTATGGCATAGAACTTAACGAAGGTTTCCACTTTGAAAAGAATGCTCTCATCTTTGATCTTGGCGGCGGGACCTTTGATATCTCTGTGGTCACTGTAAAAGAGGGTAAGTTGGAAGTGAAAGCCACTGCTGGAGACACCCACCTTGGTGGAGAGGATTTTGACACTAACATGGTTAAGCATTTGATTTTCGAATTCAAGAGGCGGCACAAGAAGGACATCAGTGGGAATCCAAGAGCTGTCCAAAGGTTGAGGACATCATGTGAAAAGGCCAAGCGAATCCTCTCTTGCACTTATGTGACCAGCGTAGAAATCGATTGCTTAAATGAGGGAACTGACTTTCAGTTTACTTTCACTCGTGCCAAGTTCGAAGAATTGAACATGGGTCTCTTTAACAGGTGCATCGAGCTCGTCAAAAATTGTTTGATAGATGCAAAGATGGACGAAAGTTCCATCGACGACGTTGTTCTTGTCGGAGGGTCGACCAGGATTCCCAAGGTCCAGCAATTATTAAAAGACCTATTTGGTGGGAAGGAGCTTTGCAAGAGCATCAATCCTGATGAGGCCGTCGCCTATGGTGCTTCAATTGAGGCTGCCAAGTTGAGTGGTGTTGCCAATATGAAGGTGCGAGACCTGGTACTAGTGGACGTCACCCCTCTCTCGCTTGGAATAGAGGTCAATGGTAATTTGATGGCCGTTGTAGTTCCGAGGAACACAACCATTCCTACTAAAAAGAAGAGCAACTTCAGTACCACAACAGATAATCAGACTTGTGTCGGTGTTGGGGTCTACCAGGGAGAGAGAGTTAGAGTTGAAGAGAACCATAAGTTGGGCAATTTTAGGCTATCTGACATCCCTGCTGCCCCCAAAGGAGAAATACCTATCGTTGTCAGTTTTAAAATTGATGCCAATGGCATCCTAACGGTCTCTGCAAAGGTGAAGACAAGGCAGAAGAAAAAAATCATAATCACTAACAGCACGCTGAATCTTAGCAAGGAGGAAATTGAAATGATGGTTCAGAATGCAGAGAAATATAAGATAGAAGATAAAGAGTACAAGAAGAATGTGAAAGCGAGGATTGCCTTAGAGGACCATGTCTATGAAATGAGTAAGGCTATTAATGATGCCAATATTTGTGCAAAGCTGTCTGGCATAAACAAAAAGTTGATTGAGATCACTCTCAAAGAGATAAGCCAATGGCTAGAAAATAACAAGACTGCAGAGACTAAGGAGTATCTTGATTGGAAGGAGGAGCTAGAGAACATCTGCAGGAGTAGATTGCCAAAAATTTACCTTAATTAAATGTTGATCGGTGGAAGTAGATCCTTCAAGTACTTATGTTTGTTGCTTTCCTTCCAATTTAGAGGCTTCTCCTACTATATTTAATATAATATATATATATATGTGAGCTTCACTGTTTGACTGCAGAAATTTTAAGATGATTCACCGGTGCCCCTGGTTTTTAGATTTTGCTTGATTTCATTGGTAACTTTTGAACTTGGACCAATTATATGATATGAATTGTTTCAAGTAGTAAGAAAATGATCATTTCAAACGTACCTCCCACCTACATAAGTACCTTATAGCCTTCACCTCACCTAATAGCCTTCCTTTCTCATCTCCTTCACTATCTTAAAGATGTAGCTCATTTAACCATGAATTTCTATTGAATGTATTCAATACCTATGTATTCTAAAATAATCTAAATAAACAGGCCCAAATAGAATAATAAGGTCTGCTGTGATGTTTTGATTGGTTTTTAATTAAGCCAGAATTGTTTACTGTATGGACCTGAATTTATTGGGTCATGGGTTTTATCCCTGTGGACACCATACCGATATTGTAAAAGCATACCAACAGTAAGTATATATATGTAAGCATGTTATAGAAGTTTCTAGTCCTGATTTGAGCTGCTCATTCATGTTAGGGGTCATGGTTTAGGTCTCAATATCATTTCGTATATGGTTACAGGTCTTGTAACCTATACTCCATACGGGTCCTGGTTCAACTACAGTACCTTGTTAAACCTTTTATTTTTTCTAAATTCAATCCCTTATTAATCCTTTGTGGAGATCAAATGATCATGAAGTATTCAATACATGTGTAATCCAAGGCAAACAAACAGGTCCTAAGTACGTGCTGGAAAATCTTCACCACAGCCAGTTGGTATCTAACGCAGTGAGGGACGCAATAATGCCAATTGATTGTGACTCAACAATACTTGATCTTCAATAAAAAAGAAAATCCACACACAAGGAGAAAGACAGAGATTCGCTTACCGTTGATTGCAAAACTCTATCGCCAATGCCTTCCATTCAATAGGAGATACACAAAGGAGAATGAAAATAGATAAAAATACATACAAACAACTTTAATTAATTTTCGTAAAACATTCCAAGACTGCCTTGGTCATCCCTTTACATTCTTATTTATAATACTAGCATTGTTGCCTGTGCTTAGCCGATAGTGGGAATCAAGAGGTGGCATAAGGAGGACATTAGTGGGAATCCAAGAGCTGTTAGATGATTGAGGACACAGTGTGAGAGGGCCAAACGAATCCTCTCTTCGACTTATGAGGCCAGCGTCGACATCGATTGCTTGTTTATTTATTTTTTGAAGAAAAAAACTTATTCTTCAAAAAATAAATAAAAAATCAATCGATGTCAATGCTCGATCAACATCAATTGCTTGTACGAGGGGATTGACTTTCAGTTTTCTTACACTCGTGCCAAGTCTGAAGAATTGAACATATGTTTCTTCAGTAGGTGCATTGACCTTGCCAACCACTGTTTAAAGGATGCAAAGATCGACAAGAGTTCCATCAATGATGCTGTTCTCGTAGGAGGGTCATTCTGTCCTGTATTCGAAACCCAGAAGCATAAAAAACAAACACACAATCATTGTCTTTAGTAAATTGATCCACAGACAAGAGATTAGAGGCAATATCAGGCACATGAAGAATATTCTTAAGATGAAAATTGGAATTGGGAGTGCTAATAATAGCCAATCTGAACCTTGTCATTTCCATGATAATCTGAATGTACAGAGAGGTTGTTCATATCATTTGTGATGTGATTTGTAGCCCCTGAACCTGCAAACCATGTCTGGTCTGGAGTTGTATTGTAGGATGCTGCCATTGCTGCCAACTGAGCAGGAGGGTTGCGTCCTTGATATGAAAAATCCATCCTATGGTAACAGTCTAATGCAGTGTGCCCAGAACGGTCGCAGATTTGGCAGCATGGCCTAGATTGTTGAGGATTCTGGCCTGAATTCTGTCATCTTCCTTTATTATTAAATCTTCCTCTTCCTTTACCACCACGATATTGACCTCTCCCTCTGTTGTGATTGTAGTTTGTGGATTTGATAGAGTCTTCTTTAGAACTGAGAAGAGCAGTGGATGAAAAATCCGAGAGAGGCTGAAGTGTAGCTTCTATATTCATTTCTTCATAGAGTAACAGAACCTGAAGTTCTTCAAGAGACATGGGTTCTGATCGAATTCTTATTGATGTTTTAAAAGGTCCATATTCAGGTGGTAATCCATTTAGAACATAGATGATTAAATCATCTTCATCAATGGGAGAAGAAGCAGAAGCAAGACTATCAGATAGGTGTTTGATCCTTTGAATGTATTCTGTAATGGATTGGGAACCCTTTTTCACAGACTGAAGTTGGGTTTTCAATTGTATGATGTGGGACCTTGACAAAGATGCAAAACGTTTCTCTAGTGCATTCCAGACAACTTGGGCAGAAGATAAGCCAACTACATGAGCCAAAACACTCTCTGTGAGTGTAGCACTTATCCAACAGAGGACATTTTGGTCCTGTTGAACCCATTCAAGATACTTTGGGTTTCGTTCTTGAGTGACCACTCCTTCAAGATCAACAAAAAATTCAGATGGACATTTATTAGAACCATCAATGAAACCAGTCAGACCATTTGCACGAAGTACTGGTAGAAATTGGGATCGCCATACAAGGTAATTGTTGTTTCCCAATTTGACTGATATAAACTTCCTATGTTGGAGATAAGGAAGGCAGGAGAATTCCCAGACAGGGAAAATGGAGCAGAAGAAGACATGATGATAGTAAATAGTATTCTTGAAGAAAAAATAAAAAGGCTGCTACAAAGAGATCAGAGGAAGAAGATGGTGCCTGGATTAGGGTACACCTGAATTGCTGAGGAAATTTTACAGATTTCTGTCAAGCTACAGGAACACAGCTTGAGGATGACTGTTCTTGATTTGATGAAGACCACGAACCCTAGCAGGACAACAGGATCTGCAGACGCTTGTCTTCAATAGCTCTGATACCAAGAAAACTTGATTGTTCTGAATGTCAGTCTCTCTCAAACAGGAAGATGAGAATATGAAGAGAAGAAGAAGAAGAAGAAGATAGAGAATTGGAGAAGATGAGCAGCCGTAGAGGTTTTTATTTTTTTTAGATGAAATGAAATTACAATCTACATCTAGCTTTATAGGTTTTCCAACAACCGGCTTAATAGAATTACAGAGATCAGTTCTAACAACCTTTGATTAACAACTAACTTATCAATTTTCAGTTTTAGCTGAATTGTAAGTAATACTTCCAGCTGAACTTAATTTGTTATTCAATCTCAATGAGTCGATTCTTCTCCTGATGTGAGACTGAGTTAATAAGCCCGGATTCCCAAGATCCAGCAGTTATTACACGACTTGTTTGTTGGGAAAGATCTTTGCAAGAGCATCAACCCTGATGAAGCTGTTGCATGTGGTGCTGCAGTCCAGGCTGCCATGCAATGGCAATATGAAGGTGCATGACTTAGTACTAGTGGATGTCACTCCTCTCTCGCTTGGGATAGAAGTAAAAGGAGGTTTTATGTCTACACTAGTTCCAAAGGATACAATCATTCCCACAAATAAAAAACATACTTCTTCTCTACTTCAGAAGACGACCAAACCATTGTCACAATTAGTGTCTTCCAGGGTGAAAGGTTGAGAATCCATGAAAACCATCTGTTGGGAGAATTCGATCTATCCGGTATCCCTGCTGTGCTGCCCCTAAAGGCGAGATGCCCATAGTTGTCTCCTTCAAAATAGATGCAAATGGTATCTTAACGGTTTCTGGAAGGTGGTTGAAACAGGGCAGAAGAAAAAGATTACAATCAACAACAACACGCTCAATCTTAGCCAGGAGGAAATTGAAATGATGCTCCAGAATGCAGAGAAGTATAAGTTGGAAGACGAAGAGTACAAGGGAAAGGTGAAGGCCAGGAATTCTTTAGAGGACTATGCATATTCAATTAGGAAGACGATCAAAGCCTTAAAGTTTGGTGCAAAACTGTCTGCATTGAAGAAAAAGAAGATTGAAAGTACTCTCGAAGAGTTGAGCCAGTGGCTAGAATTTGGAAAACAATCAGACTGCAGAGGCTGTAGAGTTTCTTGACCGGAAGGAGTTGCTAGAGAACATTTGCTGTTTCACATTGCGAAAAATGGCACATAAATGATGATTGGTGATGTTTGAGTCATTTAACTTCTGTTCCAAGTTTTTTTTTTTTTTTTTTGGTAATAGACTTCTGTTCCAATTTAGTGAACATCTATTGCTATATTTAAGTGTTAACTTATCTGAGTTTCAGTTTTCAACTGCAAAAATATTAAGGTATTTCACTGCTGCTTTGCCTTTTAGATTTGGCTTTAGATCAACGGTCATGTTTGAATTTGGTCCCATTATTTGGTATGAATTGTTACAGCCATGATGTGGATTCTCTCCCAAAAAATATCAGTAGAGTTTCTCCATTCAATTCATAGTTTCATCGCCAGGGTCTGGATGGCATCCACAGAATTAGTCACTGCAAGTGGGAGTTGCGACCAATTATTAAGTTTCTACATGAATGACACTATTAGTTTAAAAAAAAAAAAAAAAAAAACTTGTTTCAACTCCAATCATTAAGGAGAATATGTATTCATTTTAGCCAATTTGAACTCATCTGAGATGTGAACTTGGGTGTATAAATCCTCCTTTCTAATCCATCCAATCTTCATTTTTAAAATAGTTCTAAGGCCATGTTTTGTGTTAATATTGATGGGCCACCAAGGTGGGGAAGGGGTAGGTTCAAGACGATTGGATGGTAGGCTTAGGATAGATTGGAATGGAGAAGTAAAATTTATGTAGTCGACCTCGATATAGTTGGGACAATGCTTTGATGATGATGACGACATAGTCCCTCGATTTGATTCATCCGAACAGGATAGGCCAAGCCAGATTGTAAGGGTAGCGTGGTAATGGTCCAAGCTCCATATATAGGTTCTTTGTCGCATGTATTATTAATGGGCTTGAACTGTTCTAATCATGTCTCATTAAGTAAGTTGGAGGGATTTGGGCCTTATTTGGGCCTTGGCAATAAGGCCATCCGTAGTTAAGGAAGATTATTCCATTAGTATATGTAAAATATTCTCTCGTTGTAATTGCTTCTGTAGGGTGCGACTAAGGTGATTTAGTTTTCAAGTCCGAGCTGAAATCCTAGATGAACAAGCTTTTAGACCGCCCCAATGAAGCCCGAGATGCCAAGCCCGAGTGGAGGTGGGCTTGCAAATTTGGGTCCAAGAGCAATTTAGCTTTTGTTGGGCCTATCTATCGCCACAGTTCAGACATATCAGGGTTTGTGGAGACTTTAAGTTTCAAACCCAGTGACTGTATGTGGCATAGTTTCAAAATAATTTCCTATAAGTAAGTTTGGTACGAAATTTGATTTTGTGACCTTCAAAATATCTTTATTTTGCATTAAAAAAATAGCAGGGGCCAGGCGTGGTTGTTTAGAACGAAGAGCACAGCAATGGCTTCTAAATGAGTACTTGATCGAAAAGCACACCGCTAGTACTTGAACATCTCATGACAGTAAATGGATTAAAACTTAATGGACATTTGAAGTTGCCACTGGCCGGCTTTGTTTCTTATCATCTTCTTAGTCTAGAAATGATTGCGCCACTTGTTCTTCTTGGATAGCATATTATATATAGGTTCCAACCTATTTAAAGCTTGATTTGAAATCTATTTTAAGTTTCAAATCTTTAATGAGAATCCAATTTGGATTCTAATTGATAAATGATGTCCGATTCTGAATCCATATAGTTTTCGATCCATGGACCTGAATCCTGATAGATTCTTCCAAAAAGATGATGGTTTGCTTAAGAGACGTAGACCAGATTACCCTCTTTTTGGCAATGCTTTATTTTATTGTATAATTTTTAAGGATGACCATGTAAATTTGAAACTCGGTTTGAATTACATTGAGCTGGTAAAAATCACAATAAAAACAAATCCTATAATATTATATAAACTGAATAACATATCAGGCTGTTTCTACGCCCCCGGACTTTAAAACTTCAGTAAGTTCAATAAAGGAATGAAGATTATTTAACATTAGTTATAAATTCACTATCAAATTAAAAAATGTGAATTCACTTAGTGGGTCCATCACACTTACAAGCATAAAGCAGGAATGTCTAAATATCATGATCCATCAACTACAGCCAAAATATGAATTGAAAGACACTACTAGTCAGTAATAAATAGCAATAAATAAACTCTAATAAAAAAGATAATGTTGGAGAGTGGGAACTCTAAATACAAAATATAGATTTTGAAAAACTATAGATGCGTTTTTGTAAACGACTCTTCTAAGAAGTGTTCTTTAAAAAATTTTGAAAAAAAAAAAATCACCATGCAGTTTCCTAATCTAATTACATGACCTCTAAGCTCTAAGACTGGTCCATGCCATGCATGTAGCATGGCAGTTTCCTAATATAAGAGATTAGTGATTGTCCATACATGAAGGCACGACCCACCATGAGCACAACTAAATCTAATTACTCTTCTTTTGACCACCTAACAACTAATCAAAATTTTGCACCATATTTAACGATGTCCTGATTAGGTCCCGAGTCAAAGATCACCCATTATTCCTGGACCTCTGATTGTCTTAGGAATTGACTCATTCTGATCTGTTTGTCGAAGACTTTCCGTCCGTATATAGAACTTCGAGATCCGACTGGCGGATCAAAAATCATAATAACAGGTCCCGCACTCCTAGGTGCCCACCTGAAAAATCACCTATCACCTTCTAGACCCCTGATCGCCCTGAAAGTTGGCTCATCGCGATCTACTCATCGAGGGCTTTCCATCCATATATGTTTGTTTATTTATTTATTTATTTTAAATATTTTCCTGTACTAGATGTCAAACCCACAAGCTTCACATGGATGGATGAAGTGGACTACACTATCCATAGCTCTCATATTAAGAGTCTAGATCCACTGTCGCATCTCTTATACAACAACCATGTAATGGCCCCACATGATAATAATCTAAATCATTGAAGATGAATCTCATCCCATCCATATATTAATTAATATCTTCATATTCATTGGAATGCTATAACAATAGGGCAACAATACGCGTGTTTTAATTAATATCATACATTATTTATCTAATTTCTCTTTATATTTGCATCTGGTGTCTTTACATTGGGTCCCATCATCTCGAAAGTTAGGGATCATTGTAGCATGCCCTTACAAAATCTTTTGAGATGATTTTGAATCCCTTGATTCCAGCCCTTTAAATCTGTATGTTATTGGCGGCCTTTATAAAATTTGCCAGTAAGCCTATTCGGATCCTTAGTTCATCCTTTGAGCAATCATGATGGTCCAACTAATTGTATTTGTATATACCCTTTCAATGAGTCCCATCATTTCGAAGGCACCGATTATTGTTGCTAGCTCTTACAAAAATCAACACCCCTTAGACAAAGAAATTGATAGAGATGAATCATGATCATATAATTTGAAGCCTATAAACCTATGAGTACTACTAGGCCCTCTTAGGAAATTACCTTTCGAAAGATGAGGCTTAAAGACCATGTCAAGCTATATAGTAGCAAGTATTAATCACTCCCCTATCTTTTCGAAATTCTAAAAAGCAGTAGAACTCAATGGACGAAAGATTGGGGATTCTTCTGAGGTAGAGTCCGATCAGACTCTACTTTCTAACCGAGTACGTGTATATAGTATATGCATATATTAATGCATTTGTGCTTCCTCACTCGTGTTATCGTTCTTTCTCAAAGTTTATAGTCCCTGTTCTCCTAAGTTCTGATCCTCTGCAAGATATCAAAGTCAATTCCAGAGGAACAGTAGGTGATCTTTGAACTTGTTTTCTTATTTAATATTGGTAGTTTCGTAGCATGTTGATGAGAATGAAGGAAAGACAATATTAGACCTTGACAACATCAGATGTTGTGGTGTATATTATTTGTGCATCATTGGATATTCCTAATATATATATATTCTCACACTAAGAAGAAAGTAAGAAAAGGAACCCATAGGTTCCATATCCAATGCCAAAAAATAAGATATTTTCAAATGCAGGGGACCAGCCATCACATTATATCTAAAAAAAACCCCAACACCTCAAATTCTTATAAAAAGTTCTAGCAAATAAACATGCCTTAAAAGACTCGTTTTGAAAAATGAACATCAAATAATATTTTATTTTAGGGAAATAGAATCCAAAGAAAATGCTATTTAATGCACAGTTTTGAAACTTCATATTTGATCTTCATTTTTAACCATCCTATGTATTTTAATGCAAATAAACAAGACTTGAGTGTCTAGTTTTTATATGATTATACGGATCATAACCCTTTTTCTTCTTTGACATTTTTGTCCAACTGAAGCAATGGTTGAGATTAATTGTAGGGTTTTTGGAGAGGCTCTAAAACACTTTATATTAAAGTCATGGGCTGTCTAACCTAGTATTGTTATTATTCACTATCTTTCACTAAAAGTTCTCTTGTTTGCACCTTGCTTCATCTTCTCCATTAGTTTTTAGTGAGCTCCCAGCAAATCTAAGATTTTTTTAATGGATTTGCAATTAAGGTAGGTGGTTTCTCCTAGTTTTACCATAGCATTTTTCTAATATTGAGGAATCTTGGGTCGGGTTCATAAATGATTGGGTTTGGCTTTCTTGATTGCGGCAACATGATCCCATCACTAGTTCAGTTCATTAAAAACCAATAAGATATAACATAGTTAAGACGTTTTTTTATTCAATGCATAATTACGGACTAATCTTTTATCAAGAATCAGAGAACAGTGAGAAACCTTGGAAAGAAGTATCTTTGCAAGGGATATTATTTAGGAATTCTAACTCACATTCTTTTCTCTTTTCACCTTTCTATGGTATTGTGATTTCAGATTAGTAGTCGCAGTGCTAGGTGACAGGCAAAGATATCTTTTTAAGCCTTTTGGCCAGGATGAAAGACAAAGACCCAGCAACTGGCATCAATCTTGGCACGAACGAAGATCTAGCAATTGGCATCGATCTTGGCACAACATATTCTTGTGTGGGTATTTGGCTTAAGCAGCACCAAAGGGTAGAGATAATAACTAACGATCTAGGTAATCCTATGACCCCTTCGTGTGTTGCATTCACCAAGACAAGGCGTCTCATTGGCGAAGATGCGAAAAATCATGCTTCCAAGAATCCTGTCAACACTCTATATGGTATGTCATCAGTGTTCAATACCTTTTATATGTGATCACAGCCTTTTATATGTGATCACATGCATCTATTCACATGTGTACCTCTTATGATTACATGCATTTGGTGGATAGAGTTGGGACTAGGGAGTCCGTGGAAAAAAAAAAAAAAAACACATGTGGCATATTGTTGGGACCTACCAAATAATAGTTTTCATAGGTTGTTGAATTATGCATCTGCAAGAAAATGGACTCATATAAATATTGCTACATGCTATTTAACTATTTTATTGCCTTTGATTATATGGCCAGTAAAAATAGTATTTTGAAATGAATCTTTGTGCTGCTGATCCATAATCACCAGCTTGCCTCAATTTCATGGACCCTATTAGCCACATTATTGTGTTTTCCACCTCTCTGTTGAAGAGGAGGTCCAACCCAACCAACCCAAACCTGTGGAAATTACCAAAATGTATGTCACATCCCGGTCCCGAATTACCCCGGCCTAGGGCAATCCCCGAGGTGAGACACACGTACTCCCGTGTGATAATACCTGTCGCGAGTCAAATACAATCACACGAAGGAGATAAACCGATTCCACTCGTGAGTCTAACTCACTTGAACCAATTAAAACATTTCAAGTAAGCGGAAGTTGAAATTACAAAATGAATATCATTCCCCATTCAGTCTATTTAAACATTCAAGTTTAATACAAAAGAACTTTTACAATATATGCATTGTTATTAAAAGAGGGTTGCAAGATACCCTACACAATAATACCAAAAGTATAACTAAATTAAAAGAAGATCTTAGTGTGATAACACAAAAAAAAGTAGTCACACTCTAACTACCAGCTCTCAAAAGTGTGTGGCGCACTACAAAAATGTCCTCTAATCCTGGAGGAACCTCTTGGGCTTCCTCCTCTCCCGTCTGGGCCTCCTCAAGCCCGGGATCTGCATCTGAGCCTATGACACCAAGAGTAGCACATCAAATACGATGAATTGGCAAGTATAGGCAATAAAATGAAAATACATAATGTTCCAAAATGAAATAAATGACGATTGATTAATAAGATGTCAATATAAAGGAATAACTAGGCAATTGTGCCAAAATTGACTAATTCATGCTTTTTGAATCAATGAACAGTAATGTACACTAATTTGGCTACTACATTAAGCTCATCCTCTCAATATAGAGCAAATCTAGTTGGGATGTCACCAGCGGCCCGGCCAAAGGCTAGTTGGCTACCCGGTTCTAGAGTTCCGGTACTCCAGATGATCTACAGCAGTGATCTCGAATAACTAAACCAAGTTTAACCCCGTCGGGTATCACAAGGTCGAAGCTCAGTAGTGCCAGACCAAATCGAATCGAATAAATACACACATGAGTAAGATTATTTTTACTTGAATCAAATCGAATCATAATACCCAAATATTTCACACATAACTTACCCATCTCAAATTTCAATTGAATACCATATGACTGTACAAGTATAACAAAAGAAACGAAACAACTTATGCATATAAGTTATTATTTAGAATTAAGAAGTTAAATAGAAAATAAACCTCAATATGCACATGCATTAATCAAGAGGAATCAAGGTCATTTACTAGACTCTCGTCTTTCACTTTCTCACACGATGAAGTTTAGAGGTCCGGTGTATGGCTATCTTTAATTTGGTGTCACTTTGTATAAATGTAATGCACCGGGCTCCCCAAGCCTCATCCATGACAAGGTCTTAGACGAAAGCTAAATTCCACATGAAATAATCTTAGCCTCAATGATTTCTCATGTGGTCCATTCCATTGGTCCGTTGATTTGGTCAAAGGTGCCATTTTCTAGGGTCCCACAAGTACTTCGGAGTCCCAAAATCCTAAGTGGTTTAGTAAATATATAATTTAGGGGTATTCGTCAACTTTTAGTGGCCTAAAAAGTATTTTTGGTCAAAACCCCGGGGCCCAGGCAGAACCACATCTCACTATAGCGAGCTTGTGGCCCGCTATAGCGAGCCCACAGAAAGTGGTCTCGCTATAGCGAGGTCCTCGCTATAGCGAGAGCCACTTCTGTGTCCGGTTCTGTATTGCTGTAAGCCTCCACCCAATTCATCCTTAATGCACATGTTCTCATGTAGAAAAGGGCACATTCATTTCACTTGCCAATCATCACTCATGTACCAATTCCCCTTTTCCACCTATACACATGTACTTTTTTTTTTTTTTTTTGTTTAAGCATTACCCATTTAAGGCTTTACCTACACACATGCAATGGCTACAAACTTCTCTATGATACATACTTCTCTCCACCTCTCATTCACCCAATCTAGTTTTCCATTTTTCCCAACCCAACCATAAAAATTAGAATCATATTCATTTTCAAGCCAGAACCAAGAGGCTAATCACCATAAAGAGATAGATAATAGAATGGATAATTAAATCAAGAAATTAGCATCATGTATTCTTAATTAAAGCTTATACTTGCCTCAAATAGAGCTTTTCAAGTCCTCTTCACTCAATTAGCTCAAGAGACTAAAAAACCCCCAAATCTAGGAACCCTAACAATGGAAAACCTTGGAAGGATGAATGAGAATGTAATGCATGTTAGCTATAAGCCTCAAGGTTCTATTTCACTTCATATTAACCTAAAAATATAACTTAAAAGGGGTTTGGCTCTTACCTCTAGTGATAAATCCGAATTTGAAGAAAATAGGAAGTGATGAAGGTGGGTTCTTGTCCACAAGCATAGAGGAAGGTGAAGAAGATGAAGATGCCCCAATCCTTAGCTCTCAAAAGCTCAAGCACTAAGCCCTCTTGATGATTGGAGAAGAGAGAAATGAAGAGAAGAGAAAAGGAGTAGTAGTGGAGAAAAAGAGAAAATGAAGGGAATGAAATGGAATGGGTAGTTGGGCTTATAAAGGGATAGGGTTGCCCCTTTTTGGAACTAAGTCCTTTAATCTTGAATATTTTCATTTTGAGTCAAATGATGGTCCACTAATACAACGGTTGGTCAAATGGGGTCGGCTCAAATACGAAAGTTGGCGTGCTCGATGAGATACACACGTTGGTGTCAAAATGGCGTGCAAATGATGCAAAATGCATAAATCGATAATTACGGAAAAACCCTTGACTCCACTCAATTGAGTCAAACCGATATCAACTCATCTAGTCTAGGCTCAAGACTCAACTGACTAGACTCACAAGGACCAATTAACACTAATTACTATAATTAGTAACTAAGCATAATTAATTTAGTTAAAATATGATTAATTAGCACTAAACATGCTTAATTAGGGTCGGGGTGTAACAATGTACAATAATTATCTTTTCTTATCTTCGATATATGCCATATATATATATATATATTTTTGGAACCCTAGAGTGGGCTGATGACGACCTAAGTAGGTAAATGTTAGACATTTTGGATGTCATCATTTAAGAAGTGGTCATGAATAATAAATTAGGGTAACTTTTGGTCATAAACAACTTATACAAAGTTCCTTCATATGCAACCATCCACCATGCAGTAACCAGTGGCGGACCAGGATTTTCATTTGAGGGGGGCTTGAAAAAATATTTTTTATTCAAAATGATAATTTGAAAGATGAGTTTTAGTAACGGCCAAAATGATACATGTTACACGAGTTTTAAGAGCTATTAAAAAAATCTTGCTAGTTTTTTATAAAACCATATGATATAAAGAGCCAATACTATGTCAAGTTCTCTATTCTCGTTCTTCTATCCTTCTAAAATAAAGCTCTTCTTTTGAAATGAATGTACCCAAGACAACCATTGCCCCACTCTTCTCAACCAATGTATATGACTAAAAAAATTAAAAGAGAAGAAAATAGCCAAAAGAAAGGTGTGAATCATAATAGGAATTTTTTTAGAGGGAGAGAGAGTTTGGGAAAATAGATGGGGGCTGGACTAGTTGGGCTTTAAGAACCTGATGGACATTTTGTCAATTGAATGGGGGCTTCAACCCCCACATGCCTATATGTGTGCCCGCCCATGGCAGTAACGTAGCTAAATTTGAAATTCCAAGGCGGGCCGGATGGCAATTGTGGTCCTACTCGCTGACTTGATCATTTGTTTTCCTGTGGAAGCATTTTATTTGGACCCACATTTGTTGTAATTAGTTTCTCCTGCTGAAGAGTGAAGTGACGGTGAAAGGTTAAATTAGTATAACCAAAGCACATAGGCACGGTTGGTGTTGACTTTTCTTTTTCTTTTTGTTAGTTCACCTCAAATTCAAAGAGGTAGAAAAGAAAAGAAAAGAAAAAAGAAGGTAAGACAAATTGAAAGGTTATTGTATCTTCCTAGCCAATATTTAATTAGTTAACTCTTTTTTTTCTTCTTCAGATGTGAAGCGATTGATAGGCAAGAGATTTGATGATGAGTCCGTCCAGAAAGACATCAAGCTCTGGCCGTTCAAGGTTGTTGCTGGTCCAGGAAATAAACCTTTGATCATTGTTGAATATAGGGGCGATGAAAAAAAGTTTGCCCCTGAGGAAATCTCTGCTATGGTCCTCATCAAGATGCGCGAAATTTCTGAGGCCTATCTTGACTCCAAAATTAAGAATGCTGTTATTACAGTTCCATCTTACTTCAGTGATTCTCAACGGCAGGCCACAAAGGATGCTGCTATTATTGCTGGGCTTAATGTCACGCGCATTATCGGCGAGCCTATTGCTGCTGCCATTGCCTATGGCCTAAAGCGTAATAGTGGAAACTTGGCTGAGAAAACTGCTCTCATCTTTGATCTCGGCGGTGGGACCTTTGACATCTCTGTAGTGACTGTAAAAAAGGGCAACTTGAAAGTGAAAAGCACGACTGGTGATACCCATCTTGGCGGAGAGGATTTCGACAATAACATGGTTAAGCACTTAATTTGGGAATTCAAGAGGCAGCATAAGAAGGACATTAGTGGGAATCCAAGAGTGGTAAGAAGGTTAAGGACATCATGTGAGAAAGCCAAGCGAATCCTCTCATCCACTTATGAGACCGACATAGAAATTGATTGCTTGTATGAGGGCACGGACTTTCATTTTACTTTCACTCGTACCAAGTTCGAAGAATTGAACATGGGTCTCTTTAACAGGTGCATTGAGCTCGTAAAAAATTGTTTGAGGGATGCCAGAAGGTGCAGGACCTGGCACTAGTAGATTACACTCCTCTCTCACTTGGCATCTCAGTGGAAAAAAATATAATGAATGTCATAGTTCCAAGGAACACAACCATTCCCACAAAAAAGAAAGTCAATTACGGTACAGGCGGCCACGGCCAGACCTCAATCTCTATCCCTGTCTACCAGGGAGAAAGAGTTAATGCTAGCGAGAACCGCTTTTTAGACGAATTAATACTAAGTGGCATCCCTGACGCTCCAATAGGAGAAACACTACTCATCGTTGTCTGCTTCAAAATAGATGTCAGCGGCATCCTGACTGTCTCTGCGAAGGTGAAGAAGACAGGGATGAAGGAAAAGATTACAATCAGCCAGAGCAAGCTCAATCTTAGTGAGGAGGAAATTGAACTGATGGTCACTATTAGCCACGTTTTTTAGCCACACTACAAAAAAAATGACTTAATGAGTCACTTTTAAAGTGTCTTAAAAAGTGGTTTGTGTCGCTTTTCTGATAACTATGCAAGCGTCTTATCTGCCGGCGTCACTAAAAGTTCGTAAAAGCGTCTCAAGAAATACATTTGTTGTATCAGTTTCTGTTATCAAAGTGACACAGAAAAATGGTTACTTGTGTCACTTTAAACCCAAAGTGACACTGAAATAACTTAAAAGCGTCACAAGAAAGATAACTTTGTTGTCTCGCTTTTCAAAAGCAGTGATCAAGATGTTGTTTTTGGACCAAAAGTGACACAAGTGGTCATCAGTTGTGACAGTTTCCATAGAAGCGAGATACCATCCATTTTTTTTAAAATAAAAATGCAATATATACATTACTAATAACCTGCTGCAATATGGATACACTTTCAAATCACTAAACCTGCCTTACAAAAGATACAAAAAAATATAGATAGCAACATTCAATAAGAACCATTTCATTAATTGGAAATTAATCACCATTCACATTAAGGAACGTACTTGCTCGTCCACGCACTAAATCAAACAAACTATTCAAAACATAGCCAATTTGAATCCATCCATAATCCAAACCATTTACATTAACCTTTGAATTCGTAACCAAAGCGTCACGACATAATCCAAAACCTTCACAAAAGCATCCAAAAAAAGGCAAGCTACATTGTAAACAATTTCTGGAAATCCCTAACTAACCAGAATTAACTTAACAGTGGATCCACTAAGCAAAAGGCATTCCATCTCCGTTTAATTAAGTTCTTCATTCACCTACAAAATAATAACAATTTGACTATGTATCAATAATATAATCAAGTAAGATGGAGAGTTTAACCAACAATATCAAGGATTCATGTTAAAGAGAAATTAAACATTTTGTCACTAGAGAAAGAGCAATTGAAACACTAGCAGTTCACATGTCATAAGATCATGGTAGCAAGCAAAGTAGGCGCAATCAATAATTCACTAATATGATGACCTAGTATTCCTATCACCATCTACAACTAACACTCAATAAGCATTAACGTACCGAAAACTATGCAAGTTAATCACAGATAGTCCACCCCCCCCCCTCCCTCCTAATGATATGTGATGAAGTGTGAAATGCATCATGAACTAAAAAATTCCACCTACCCAAGTGCATGATGCAGACAAAAATGCATGAATCAATTCACATTGATGATAGTCCGATGAAGAAACAGGTAGTCACTAAGCCTAAAAACTGAAATGCACATTAAATTAAGTGTATCGTCACTAAGCCTTACTATGAAATCTTCTCAACTATACAAATTGAACTCCTAGGTATATACCTTTATAAAGGAAGAAATCCTTGGACGAAGTCAATAAACTCGAGTCGGATCTTATCTATTTCTTTGGTGGTGTATGTCTTTATGCTGGCCAACTCCATAACCTATTTCGAGGAAAAGCAAGTTAGTGTAGTCATTAGTGTAAGAAAACTAGCTAAGGAACTTTTACTCATTCTTTTGTGTAAGGAAACTAGCTAGTGTAATTAAACTTCCATCCCATTCTTTTGTTTTTCTCTTTCTTTTTAATAGAACTTTTAATTATTGAGCAAAAAAAATATATTTATTTGTTTGAGGCATACAATACATAAAAGACATTCAGGTAATCATATACCCTTCTTTTGAGCCAATCATTAAAAGAACGGTTATGCTCTTCCTGTAACCATGTCAGTTTTTTGGCCTTGTGGGGATTGTGTTCCTTTAGGTAGCTCATGTGCTCCCTATCATATATCAGTACGAAATCACATTGTTAGCTATCAAAACCCATCAATATATTATTTAATTTGTTTAATTAAAGAACTAAAAATCCTTACTCAATATAAGGCTGAACAACTCCTGTGTTTTGCAAGACATAATGATGTGCCTGCTCCAAGGCTTTGCTATCAGGTGCGATGAGTTCACCACCTGACGGATGCTTCCCATTTTCTACCAGATCAGTGGTAATAATTTCCAAGGAGGTAGGAACTCCTACTGCAGCTAACCCAGGTAAGAACTCACTCATAAATTCAATTGCTTCTTCAGCGATATAGTTTTCAGCTATACAAGCTTCCGGTCGAGTTGGGTTTCGGACATAACTCTTTAACACCCTCATGTACCTAAACAGTTACTAAAGAACTAAGTGATAAATTGTGAGTAAGTTTCATTCATAATAGAAATGACCAGATAAGGAATCAATGTACCTCTCAAATGCGTACATCCATCAGAAGAAAACAGGACCACCAACTTCAACCTCTCTAACAAGATGAACTGGTAAGTGAACCATGATATCGAAAAAAGATGGCGGGAAATACTTTTCCAGCAAACATAATATGATCACGATATCATTCTGAATTTCAGGCAGTCTTTTCACATCTACTACTCTCGCACAAAGATCTTTGAAGAATCGACACAACCTAATAATTGCATTTCTCACATGACTTGGCAAGACAGATCGTATTGCCACAGGAAGTAGTTGCTGCATCAACATGTGACAGTCATGTGACTTCAACCCATGCAATTTCAGATCTTGCATTGAAACAAGGGGCTTGAAATTTGAAGAGTATCCTTCGGGGACTTTCAACTCGTGCAAGGTTTTGCATACTCTAGTTTTTTCAGCTTTAGATAATGTGTAACATGCCGGGGGTAAGTATGTTCGCTTCTCACCAACCTTTGGGGCCAACTCCATCCTTAAACCCATCTCCTGCAGGTCAAGACGACTCTTAAGGTGGTCCTTTGTCTTAGTTGGAATGTTGAGTAGAGTACCAATCACACTATCGCATACATTCTTCTCGATGTGCATGACGTCGAAGTTATGTGGGAGAGGTGAGTACTCCCAATACGGAAGATCAAAAAAGATGGGTTTCTTGTTCCAGCATTTCATAACACCATTATCTCCTTTATCGACTTCTTGTGTTGACTTCTTTTTCCCCCACGAGACTTTGATCCCTTTAACTTTGCTTCGTACTTGCTGCCCATTCAATCGTTCAGGTGCCTCCCTCAACTCCTTCTCACCATTAAAGGCCTTTTGTTGCTTCCGATATGGATGATGCCGAGATAGAAATCTTCTAGTGGATGTGTAGACATTTTTTCCACAATGTTTCAACCTATACGAAGATGTGTCTTCAACACAAACTGGACAAGCAAAGTAGCCTTTAACAATACACCCAGAAAGATTACCATAGGCTGGAAGATCGTTGATCGTCCATAGCAATACGGCTCTCAGTAGAAATGACTCTTGCTTGTAGGCATCAAAAACCTCTACCCCTGAATTCCATAAAGTAATTAAATCATCAATTAAGGGAGCTAAATAAACGTCAATGTCTTTTCCAGGTTGTTTTGGACCTGATATCAGCATTGTCAACATCATGAACTTTCTCTTCATGCAGAGCCAAGGTGGGAGGTTGTAAGTTACCAACATCACAGGCCATAAACTGTACTTACTGCTAAGATTATTATATGGGTTGACTCCGTCCGCTGAAAGTGCAAGGCGGAGATTTCTCGATTCAGCACCAAACTCAGGCCACCTCTTGTCTACCAACTTCCAAGCTTGAGCGTCTGCTGGATGACGCAGTTTTTCATCCACCAATCGCTCATTGGCATGCCATGTCAATGACTTTGCTGTTTCCGCAGACTGAAACATCTTTTTAAATCTTGCAATAGGTGGAAAGTACCACAAAACTTTAGCCGGAACACCTTTAGTTTGGTCGGTCCCATTTTTATTTTCCTTGTATCTTGATACTCCACAAGTTGGGCAAGTAGTTCTATTCTTATTTTCATCGGACCTGTAAAGTATACAGTCATTGGGACAAGCATGGATTTTTTCATATTTCATCCCATAAATTGACAACGTCTTTCTAACTGCGTGCATGCTAGAAGGCATCAAATTACCTTCTGGAAGCATCTCTCCTAAGGCTTTCAACAAATTCGTAAAACTTGTGTCAGTCCAACCACCTTTCGCTTTCAAATTAAACAACGTTACAATAGCTGATAACTTCGTAATCTTTGTACAACCTTCATACAAAGGAGTCTCAGCATCTTCAAGAAGTTCTTGAAATTTCTCAGGATTAGCCTTATATTGTTTATCTACAGCCTCTGCCATTTCCTTCATGTTTGTAGCATCGAGGGGGGTTTCATCGAGGGGGCTCTCCGTATTGTAGGGCTGATGGGTGTTCTCATGTGTAGGAACACTTAAAAAATCAGAAGCAAGATGCCTTTCCCCATGATATCTCCACAGAACATAAGTTTTGTCGATACCATGTCTAAAAAGATGATTTCTGACTTCCTTCTTAGTTAACTCATGGAGATTCCCACAGTCTTTGCATGGGCAGCGTATATAACTTTCTTCATCCTTTGCAAAACTAAGAAGATTGTTAACCCCTTCAATGTATTCATTCGAATTTCTCAGCTTGGACATCCAAGACTTGTCCATTCCAAATTAACAAAAATCCTGAAATTCTAAAATAGGAAAATTTTCAAGAAAATCACAGACATATAATTCTTCGTAGCCATGACATGTAAGCACCCACCTAACATCTTTACCTAATATATGACAAATAGAAAACAGCAAAAGGGACAAAAAGATATACTCATGGAATCCCAACCCTTTTAAGATGAAACCAGGTATATGGCCTATGCGGCTATACATTGTTTTTCAATTAGTTAGTAATTTAGTACACATATTGGAGTCGACACCATCAAGAAAGGGTGTCGACACTTTTTCTCATAAGATAAGATTGCTGGACAATTTGTCTTAAGGGGTCGACACTATCTGAAATGGGGTCGACACGACAGTTTGAAATTTATTTTATTTTTATGTATTGAAGTCTCGCTCGACCCAGCCACAGGTTGGGTCGAGCGAGTGATCATTCTGTCCAGAGGTTGAAAATGCGTAAGCCCCATGGAGTCGACACCATCAAGTAAGGGTGTCGACACTTCTTCCCATAAGATAAA
This sequence comes from Litsea cubeba, assembly GCA_012931725.1. Lineage (NCBI taxonomy): Eukaryota > Viridiplantae > Streptophyta > Magnoliopsida > Laurales > Lauraceae > Litsea > Litsea cubeba. The sequence goes on along the minus strand of CM022945.1, from coordinate 48,698,700 downwards.
AATTTCTGAAAATTTTATCTTTTATGGCTTGATTTCACAAGTTAGTGAAGTTGTGACTGCACATCCTTCTATACCAGAGGATATTGAAATGCTTGTTCTAGACTTTCTTGTTAGTAATGACAGGAGGGCATTAACTTTCTTGAGCTTGAATGTTGAGAAGCAGATCAAATGGCTGGAGACAAATTTTCATCCCGAGTCATCAGGCCACACTCCATGAATGAGAAGTCTTTCATCATTTGGATGACTGTAGTAAACATATTTTAGATTTTTATGCACTTTCTGTTTAAGACCTTTGGTGTCTATAGATGACTGCATTTGATCTATATTATGTTTGGCATGTTTGATGTGGATCTATACTATTTTTGGCCGGTTTGATGTGGTTTGAATGTACAACTCATTCAACTATTTTAGTTATTTGCTGAATTTCATAGACTGGATTCAGTGTTTGGTTGTTGGCAATTTCTGATGAGACCCACTCTTTGGCTCATGGACATGTGATTAGTTTTTGCATGGATGTTGTTTTTTATTTTTTTATTTTTTATTTTTGCTACTTGAATTGTAAAATCGGTATATACAATGCATATAGAAGTAAAATTCCAGTCAGAAATCCTTATAGTTATGAAACAGAGAATTCAGAAAACCCAGGAATTCATGAATTCTCAGGCAGGAATTCAGACATAAAAGAAACAAGGAATTCAGAAATGACAGAATTCAGTAGCATTTCAGAACTCCAGCATTTGAAAATCCCAGACAGCCACCAGACATGAATTCCAGGAGTTCTAGGAAAGAAATGTGCCCTTAGTGTTGAAAATTTTCCAAGTGTAGCATCTTTGTGTAAGACGAAAACTTATGACCGTCTGAGACTTCACCTCCCTAAGAAATTATGTGAACTTCCTCATATGAAGATGCCAGCAGAAACTCCAGCATACCCAACAAAGAACCAGTTCATACACTACTTAAATACTTATGCTAAGCATTTTTGCATTTAGCCTATTTTGGGGATGGAAGTACGATCAGCTGAGTATGATTCAACCCTAGGTTTTTGGCATATCCTGTCCAACGATTTCGAGTTTGTATGTAATTCGACAAGAAATTTAAGCAGCTAACGTTATAAAGCATCAAACCACAATATTGAAGTTACAGACGTACAATTTTCACTATACCACAAACTGATTATATGTTATATTAATGATTAATAAAGCTTCAAACTTTCTAGAGAGTGAATTAAAGTAAATAAGAAAAAAAAATCAGCCCAGTATGTGTAATAAAAAAAGGGAACAATAAAATTAAAGTAATAAAAGTCTTTACCTTTTGATGGGTTAAATACTGTTGATAAAAGAACGAACCAGAAAACCCTCAAACTGCAGCATAAACATCGATGGGTTAAAACATTAATGAGGAAAGAAGAAGTTTTGTTTTCAACAAATTAAAGCCTAAAAAAATAACAAAATTTATGGATACCTTGCCGCTGGTAGTTGGTGGGTGTGAGATAGATAAAGGGAAGAAATTGAGTATGTGAGAGATAGAGGGACGAGACTGAGAGATGAGGGAGGAAAGAGATTGAGAGCGTGCGGTATAGAGGGAAGAGATTGAGAGTGTGAGGTATAGAGGGAAGAAATTTATTAATTGTCTGTGCCCAATAGAATTTTTAAGAAAATACAGAAAAACATGCAAAACAGAAATTAGCATTGTATCAACAGTAGAAGCTTCAAGCCTTCAACTACCAATACTTTTTTTTTTGCTTAATGGTAAATGAAAATTGAGAAGAAGAAGAAAGAGGGCAACACACCCTCACAACAGAGAACCAAAAAGGGGAGGGAGGCTTACAAAAATGCCAACCAACCCAGCCTGCCAGCAGAACAGAGCAAGGCATGAAGTAGCAGAAGAGAGAGGAAAAACAGAGAGGAAGAGGGAGGGAGGAAGAGGAGCATCGCTGGAACCAACTCCTACAATCCAGCAGAAACCCAAAATCTCCATCTCCCCCATCGTCTACATCCCCCTACCAAGGAACCAAAATCTCCCAGCACCATGGAACCCACTCCCACAATCCAGCAGAAACACAAAATCTCCATCGTTTGAAACCCAGACAGTAGAAAGATATATGGCTGAAAGAAGAAGAAGTAGAGAGAAGAAGAAACCTGCACCAGTCGATCGTCTCAGACACTCCTCAAGGGATCGGTTGGATTCGTTTGGGTATTTGGGCGCCAAGGGAATGAGGTATGGAGGGAACGAACGGATGGGATATGGCACGAAAGGAATATAAGATGGAGGGAACACCCGCCCAAATTTTCGCCAGCCCCCGCCCAAATTCATGTGTCGCTTTTGTTTTCTATCACCCGAAAGAAAAGAACAACCAAACTTCTTGTGTCACTTTTGTTTAGTGGGGAAAACCATCCTCAATATTTAGTTTGGATTATTTCAAAAATTTGCTCCGCTAGTGTCACTTTAAGAATAAAACGAGACATAGATTTATTTTGTGTGTGTCGCGTTATAGAAAAGTGACACACAAACCTCCTCCTCGTTTACTCCTCCTCTAAAGTGACACATCAGACCATACTGTGTCACTTTATTGTAAAAGCGACACAAAAGCTCAAATTAAAAGCGAGACTAAAAGTCTTTTTTGTAGTGCCACGTTTTTTAAAAACGTCGGTAAAGGGTATACTTTTGCCGACGTTTTTAAAATTCGTCGGTAAAGGTCTACCCTTTACCGACGTTTTTTATAAACGTCGGCAAAAGTATACCCTTTACCGACGTTTTTAAAATTCGTCGGTAAATGGTAGACCTTTACCGACGTTTTCTAAAAACGTCGGCAAAAGTAAAGACTTTTAAAGTAAAGACCTTTACCGACGTTTCCTAAAAAACGTGGCCAAAAGTACAGACTTTTACCGACGTTTCTAAAAAACGTGGCCAAAAGTACACCCTTTACCGACGTTTTTTAATAAAACGTCGGCAAAGGCCATTCATAAATTTAAAAAAAATGGTTTATTTTTTAAATTATACCGACGAAATAAAACGTCGGTAAATATGCTTTTAATTTTCTTTTTTAATTTTACCGACGAAATTAAACGTTGGTAAATATGCTTTTAATTTTCTTTTTTAATTTTACCGACAAAATTAAACGTTGGTAAATATGTTTATGAATATTTTTTTATTTTTATATTAATTTTACATACAAAAATACAAACGTCGGTAAATATGTTTATTAATTTTTATATTAATTGTATCAACGAAAATAAAAAAGTCGTTAAATAACTTTTTAAATTTTTATTTTTTACCTTTACCGACGAAATTAAAAGTCGGTAAATATGTTTATTAATTTGTATTTATTTTTTACGATCATGTTACCATCAAAAATAAACACGTCGGTAAATATCCTTTTAAATTTTTATTTTTTACTTTTGCCGACGAAATTAAACGTCGGTAAATCTGTTTATTAATTTTTATATTCATTTTACTGACGAAAAAAATAATTATATCCATGATGAATCAAGCAATAAGATTTGACAAGATAATCATTGTTGAAAGAGGATTTTAGGTTTAGATTGGGAAAAAGTGGCCCACAAAAATTAAAATTGAACCATTAACCCTTTGATCCTTTTTGTCAATATCTCATAATACATGAAGGATCAATCGTTGGAATCTGATCCAGTAAACGTTACTTGCCATATAAAGGGGGTCTATGGTCCATATCTTGCATTAGAGATCCAGATTGTTCGGAAATGTAGAAAAAACGGACTGCATGTCTTAACTCGTGAATGCACTGTAGTAACCATGCATTAATCCAACGATCAGGGCCGGTCCTAACTTTTCAAAGGCCCGGGGCGAATCACTAAAATGGGTCCTTTATTCATTTTCATAGTTTTTTAATATATACACACATATATATATATATATAACATGTTTCCATATATTTAGCCCAAAAATAGTAATTTCATTAAAAATCAAATAACATCATATGATAAATACATTTAATACTTAAATAAATAAATTTCTCATATAAGTCAAGCAAAATGTGACTAGAAGTTCTGAATTATTTATTAATATTAATGTCATACATCAAAATTATTGCTAATAGCTTACAAAATTACAAAATATAGACTATTATATTTATTCTTGGCTATTTTGATTGAGCAGTGGCCGAGTGGTCCATAAACCATCTCAAACCAGTTAACCAGATAGGCAGATATAAATAATTAAAGATACCTTATTCTGTTATTCATTTTTCAAATTTTATTTGTATAAAACTATGAAAAAATCATATGATTCAGAATTTCAATTTTCAGATAATCAGATCATCGGATAAATACATAATTACATATTGTAACAAAATAACAAATCTATTATAGATTTATAGAATAACTGAATAAGATTATTAGATTATAATTTATAAGAACTAAGAAGTAAGAATATAGACGTTTACAAAAAAAAAAAACAAATTTACTTGGTTTGGACTTTGGACGAGATTATGAACTGTCTGAGAGTCTGAGACTTGAGAGAGAGAGAGAGAGGCATGCAGATTGCAGATTGCATACTGCTGAGTGGCGTTTGGTTTGGAAGTTTGCTGGAGAAGATTTGGTTTGGTGGAGAAAATTGAATGTATGGGTGATGGGCAATTGGGCAATAGAGGCGGTAGGCTGTTTTGATTGGCTCTTTTGCGACGATGTCAATTGGCGCGATGGACCCTTTTTAGTTGAATAAATTAATGGGCAATTGCCAATTGGGCATAGTGCAGTGGGCCCTTTCTATTTTAATTGTCTTTGTATTGTTGCCTTGTTGGGCTCCTTTAAAACAAATATTTAGACTCATTAAAATTTTCTGAAATAAATTATTAAGCCATATGACTCATTACATGTAATGAAGGGCCCCTTTCAATAATGGGCCCTGGGCGGATGCCCCTCCTGCCGTTGCTCAGGGTCAGGCCTGCCAACGATTGATATTTATTTCAAATATATTTCATGATCCATATTGAATCAACATTTGGGGTTGGGACCTATAACTATAAATGACCTTTTGAAGAGGACTAAAAATTTGGATTGTGAAAATAGGGCGTACAAAAATCCATAAATGATGATCTAATGGTCTGTACGTTTTCATCAATACATCACAATCTATAATGATCCAATGGTTGACTTTTGGTATCATAGCCGTTTTTAGCCCCCTAACATGATCAACGGTCTGGATCACAAATATTTGTCTTAGTGCCATTTGAAATGGATATAGTAGAAGCTTCATCCAAACATGCTAAAACCGGATTCCATCAGTTTTAAGCCAATAAGAAGAGAAAAGTAGAGATGCCAAACTGAACCTAAGTGTTAAAATAATTTTTATTGACGAAAAATCTATTTTTTGCGACGAAAATAATCGTCGGTAAATTTACCAAAATTTTTTCCCTCTTCCGCCACCGAAACCCCTCTTTTTATTATTAACATCATTTTCAAGGAAAATAAATATCAAAGACTAATATTGACGAATTCTATTATCAACGAATTTTATGACATCAGTAAAATAAACTTTAGTGATGTTTTTCTGTAAAAGTCCCCGCGCAGCAGCTCCGGCATCTTCCTCACCCTCTCCTTCCTCTCCATCCCCATCCACTCCGACGACTCCGCCGCTCGCTTCGTCCCCGACGCCAGCAAAGCCTTCATCTTCCTCCTCGCGCTGCCGGACGCCTCCCCTGCACTAGGTACACCCCCCTCCCTCTTCCCACCCTCCGCACACACCGCGCACCATTCTCCCTCTCCTCTCTCTTTCTTCTCTGTTCTCTCTCTCCCTCGTTCCCCATCTCTCTGTCTGCTCTCCTCCCTCCCTTCCTCTCTTCTTCTTCCTCCCCTGTCTCCCCTTGCCTGCGCACCTGCACATCACTCCCTCTCTCCCTCGGCTCTCTCTCCTCTCCTCTCTCTCTTTTCTCTTCTTTCTTCTTCTTCCCAATTCCTCTCCTCTCCCCTGCTTCCTCCTCTGTTCCGCCCTGCGCCCACCTACAACCAATCCTTTGGTTCTCTCTCTCTCTCTCTCTCTCTCTCTCTCTCTCTCTCTCTTTTCTCTTCTTTTCCTTCTCCTTTCTCTTTTCTCTCCGTCTTCCTTCTCTTTCTCTTCTCTCTCTTCCTCTCTTCTCTTCCTCCCTTCCTCTCCTCTCCTTTCTTCTTCCTTATCCTCTCCTTTCCATCTGCGCTCGATCTCACTGTCTCTCTCTCTCGATCTGCTCTTCCCCTCTCTCTCTCGCTCTCTGCTTTCTCTGTCTCGCTGTCTCTTTTCTCTCTCTCACTCTCTCCAGACCTCTCCCAGACGCTGCCTGTTGATTCATTTGGAATTCGCGAAGGCGAAGACGAAGCCGATAGGGTGAAACGTTGATCTCGATCTCGACGATTACAGTGGAGAGACGAGCGATAGGGAGTCGACCATAGGTGGAGGTTTGCTCTTCCCTCTCTTCTTCTCAATCCCTGTCTTCTTTCTTTCTTTTTGTTTTTTTTTCTCTCAGGTAAAATGAACATTTAGCAATATTTTTTGTAAAACATCGGTAATGTTTAATTTTATTTTTAGGAAAATAAAAATCAGAGTCCTTTACCGACAAATTTTTTTACCGACGTAAATTAGCGTCGGAAAATTTATCACCGACGTTTAATATAAAACATCGGTAAAGGTTGGTAGACTCTTTTACTTATTTAATTTTTTTTAATTTTACAAATAATTTTATAGACAAAAATTCTATTTTTTGCAAAGAGAAAAAATAATCCTATGCAAATTTCCCACTTCTTTTTCCCATTCCCGCCACCGAAATCCTCATTTCATTCTCTCTCCCTGCTCCTCTCACTCTCTGTGCTCTCTCGCTCTCCCTCTCTCCCTCCTCTCGCTCTCCTGCTCTTCTCTCACTCTCTCTGCCTCTCACTCTCGCTCTCTCTGCTCTCTCACTCTCGCTCTCTCTGCTATTTCTCTCTCAGTGCGCTCTCTCTGCTCTCACTCTCTCTCCCTCTCGCTCTCTCTCGCTCACCATCGCTCGATCTCTCTGCTCTCTCTCGCTCTCGCTCTCTCTTCTCGCTGCTAGATCTCTCTGCTCTCTCTCTCTCTCAGGGAACAATTAGGACCCACGCTACATGGCCACCATCATCATGGACAGCCCCAAGGTCGTCGTCCTCGACATTCGGTTCCCGACGCTGTCGGTGGTGGAGTTGCAGCGACACTAGGCTATATCAATGCCATCGCCTGGGCGCCGCACAACTCCTGCCACATTCGCACCGCGCGGGACGACTCCCAGGCTCTGATTTGGGACTTTTCGTCATGGGGCAGCCGGTGGAGGGGGGCCTGGATCCAATTCTGGCCTATACCGCCGGGGCAGAGATCGAGCACCTGCAGTGGTCGTCTTCTCAGTCGGATTGGGTCGACATTACCTTCTCTAGCAAGCTGCAGATATTGAGGGTTTGATTTGATTTGGTTAATTCTGGATTCTATTTGTGTCTCTCTCTCTCTTTCTCCTTTCCTTGCAGAATTGGGGATTTTAGTTAGGGTGAAAGATGGGATGAATTGGGGGTTTAGTGTTTTATGTGCTCTGTTAATCTCTCTCTCTCTCTCTCTCTCTTCGCTCTCTCCCTCTTGTTCTGTTGGGTAGTGTGTAGGAACGAGTAATTGTTAGTCATGTGCTTCTCTGTAGTCATGTAGTAGAGGTGATTGTTGAGACCCAAGAGCATCCATTTGATTATCCACTGGTTCATCTTAGCCCCTTTCATCAAAATACTTATTTGTAAAGATTAATGAACTATGCTCTCTTAATGTGCCAGGTACTTCTTCTCGGTCTTTTACAATGGGGATTGAGATGTGGAAGCAAGAAACCAGACTTAAGGTTGGCAAATGATTAATACTACTCCTCCTGCTGCTACTACATTATCAACACACTCACTGTTCAAAAATTCCTTTTTTGCAGAAATAAATGGAAAAAACTTGCAACAGAATCAAACTCAAATGGGGAAGGTAATTAAGCTTCTTTCTCTGTCTTCATTGCAATTTGTTTGTTCATCATTCCAAGGTTAATTTAACATTGAAGTACCAAAATGGACTCAAGGATTTCTGTATAAAATTTTGTAGGGTCTCAAAGTAATTCACAAATTTTGTAGGGGATAATAATTTTTTTTTGACCCCTCTGTTTATTATATCTCAAACCCTTAAGTGGGGTGCATCATTTTCTTAGTTTTGTGCTTGTTATCAATTCTTTGCCATATTTTAAAACATTATCATTTTTTGATTGGATTGTTCTGTGATGGAGGTGTGGTGGGGTACTACTTACCCATTTGCAAGATAAAAGTAAATGACATTTATTTGCTTGTTTATGCCTTTTGTTGTGGTGGAAGAAGATAAATATTGTTTGTCCATGGCCTTTTGTCTATGACAAACCAAATGGTGGGTGGGGGAGTTGGGTAGAGCATTAAAGATCAACTCCAAGCTATAATAATATGGTATGACTCTTGTGTGGGGAACTTTCTTTTATTTTATCATGTTACCTAGTTGTGCGATTTTAGACGATGCGATTTTAGACTTGTTCTCTGGTGGTCTTTAAACCCGAAGAAAAAGCAGGGGTTTGTTTTCTCAACGGGCAAGTTTCTCCAAGACTTTAGGGAAATTGAATTCGATTTTTATTGGATGAACCACTGTAGGCTTTGTGAACGAAAAAAAAGGTTTATTAAATAATGGCACATTGGAAGCTTCAAACACTTTTTAGTTGGATATTGACCCACCCTGTTTGTAGAAAAATGAATGTTTATTCTACTTTTGGTATTAGATTTAATCTACTAAGGCGGGATGTAATGAATTTCTATATGCAGATGAATGTTTCACCTTTCAACATGGGCTCTGATTTTGTTGTTTGTATTGCCTGTGAGTCTTATGCGTTAATTGGTACCATGCAGGCTAATTGTGGTAGTTTCCTGCCCTATTTGGCAGATTCTCTTTCATTCTTATTGTTTCCTTTCTGTTATCTTTGTACCCAATGAATTCAATGTTTTTTAATCTTCCATTGACATCTTTTTGCATTTTCTCTTGTTGCTCTGGGAGAAACTATAGTGGTCCAAACAGGGCCAAAGATGTCCTTATTGCTAAAACTTATCTTGATTACAATTGGAGTCACAAAAGATAGATATAATTTTATGAGAGATTACAGTAGGATAATTTATAGTGATAAGGGGTCTATGGGAGATATGATACTGTGACCCCTCTTCATTTAATTTTGCTCTTCATAATGTAGTCTCTTTACAAGGTGAAGGGTCTTAATTGTTCTTAAGGTTTAAAACTATGTTATGCTCATATACATAATGAATGAAACAGCCAACACCCTCATGCTTGGCTGTATTTTGATGTGCCAAGCAAATCAGTCCCTTAGGGCCTGTGCATGTGAGAAAGCTTAGGGTTTGGTTTCCAAAACCATTCCTTTCCTTTTGTGGTCCGAGTGTGCTGAGTTTCCCTATCTCTTCTTTCTTCTTTTTTTACTGTATTTCTTACTGATGTGACAGCAGTTAGTCCCTTCTTGGGCAATGCATCATTAACTACCTTCTAGACCTTTTTTATATCTCGATGATATTTAATTGGTTTTTCAATGCTTAAAAGGGACCCTCTGGCAGGATATGATTGAAAATGTGTTAGAAATAAAAGACACGCATGTCAGGGAAGTGATGACGCCCCTAGTAGATGTTGTTGCAATAGATGCTAGTGCCTCGCTCAGGTATTTCAGATATCTAATGGGCAAAAAATCATTGTGAATTTTCAATCATCACAACAGAGTCTAACAAGCTTTATGGACATATTGCTAGGGTTCCTGTTTATGAGCAGCGTATTGATAATATAGTTGGTATTGCATATGCTATGGACATGCTGGAATATGTTGAGAAGGTACATCTCAATTCAATTTGGACTTTTTTTTTCAGTATTCTGCTGATCCTTAGGCATCTTTTTGTGCGGTGCTTAGGAGTGTATCCCACACTATTCATAGCAGCAAACATGATCTGTCTGATTTTGAAGGTTGATCTGCGCAAGAGTTCTACTGTAGGAAAAATTGCACACAAGCCTGCATTCTTTATGCCTGGTAATTCTTCTTCTTCTTCTTCATTTTTTTTCTTCACACCATGTAGCTGAGATATTAATTATTTGCTACATTTCTAAAGCTGTGTAGTTTTACTCGTAGAGTAGAGTAACTTGTAAGAACTGACGGTTCTCAAATAGGACTCCCGGTTAGAGAATTACGTCCGAAACATGTTAATTTCCAACACTTGGGCTCGAAAACGGCCCGCCGGGGGTCCGGAACTGGATACAGGCAGCGGGAGAATTTCGAAAACCGGCACGGGCATTTCGCTCGAGGGTAGAGTAATTTGTAGGAACTGACGGTTCTCAAAATAGGAATCCCGGTTAGAGAATTACGGCCGAAACATGTTAATTTCCAACACTTAGGCTCGAAAACGGCCCGCCGGGGGTCCGGAACGGGAAACGGTGGCGGGAAAATTCCGAAACCGGCACGAGCACTTCGCTCAGAGGGTAGAGTGACTTGTAGGAACTGACGGTTCGCAAATAGGGCTCACGGTTAGAGAATTACGACCGAAACACACGATTTTCCAACACTTATGCTCGAAAACGGCCCGCCGGGGTCCGGAGCGGGAAACGGGCAGCGGGAAAATTCCAAAACCGGCACGAGCACTTCGCTCGAGGGTAGAGTGACTTGTATGAACTGACGGTTCGCAAATAGGGCTCACGGTTAGACAATTACGATCAAAACATTGTAAGTTTCAGTACTTAGGCTCGAAAACGGCCCGTCGGGGGTGCGATGAAATGGGAAACATCCGCGGGAAGATTCCGAAACCGGCACGAGCACTTCGCTCGAGGGTAGAGTGACTTAGTAGGAACTGACGGTTCGCAAATAGGGCCTCCCGTTAGAGAATTATGACCGAAACACACGATTTTCCCACACTTAGGCTCGAAAACGGCCCTCGGGGTCGGAATGGGAGAAAACGGCCGTGGGAAAATTCCGAAACTGGCACGAGCACTTCGCTCTAGGGTAGAGTGACTTGTAGGAACTGACAGGTTCGTCAATAGGGCTCCCGCTTAGAGAAGTTACGAACCGAAAACACTGATTTTCCAACACTTAGGGCTCGAAAACGGCCCGCCGGGGGTCCGGAACGGGAAACGGGCGCGGGAAATTCCGAAACCTGGCACGAGCACTGTCGCTTGAGGGTAGAGTGACTTGTATGAACTGACGGTTCGCAAATAGGGCTCCCGGTTAGAGAATTACGAACGAAACACACGATTTTCCAACACTTAGGCTCGAAAACGGCCCGCCGGGGCTCCGGAACGGGAAACGGCGGCGGGAAAATTCCAAAACCGCACGAATACTTCGCTCGAGGGTAGAGTGACTTGTAGTAACTGACGGTTCGCAAATAGGGCTCCCCGGTTAGAGAATTATGACCGAAACACACGATTTTCCAACACTTAGGCTCGAAAACGGCCCGCCGAGGGTCCGGAATGGGAAACGGCCGCGGGAAAATTCCGAAACTGGCACGAGCACTTCGCTCGTAGGGTAGAGTGACTTGTAGGAACTGACGGTTCGCCAATAGGGCTCCCGGTTAGAGAATTACGACCGAAACACACGATTTTCCAACACTTAGGCTCGAAAACGGCCTGCCGGGGGTCCGGAATGGGAAACGGCCACGGGAATATTCCAAAACTGGCACGAGCACTTCGCTCGAGGGTAGAGTGACTTGTAGGAACTGACGGTTCGCAAATAGGGCTCACGGTTAGACAATTACGAACGAAACACACGATTTTCCAACACTTAGGCTCGAAAACGGCCCGCCGGGGGTCCGGAACGGGAAACGGCGGCGGGAAAATTCCGAAACCGGCACGAGTACTTCGCTCGAGGGTAGAGTGATTTGTAGGAACTGACGGTTCGCAAATAGGGCTCACGGTTAGAGAATTACGACCGAAAACACACGATTTTCCAACACTTAGGCTCGAAAACGGCCCGCCGGGGGTCCGGAACGGGAAACGGGCGCGGGCAAATTCCAAAACCGGCACGAGCACTTCGCTCGAGGGTAGAGTGACTTGTAGGAACTGACGGTTCGCAAAATAGGGGTCACGGTTAGAGAATTACGACCGAAACACACGATTTTCTAACACTTAGGCTCGAAAACGGCCCGCCGGGGGTCCGGAACAGGAAACGGGCGCGGGAAAATTCCAAAACCATCACGAGCACTTCGCTCGATGGTAGAGTGACTTGTAGGAACTGACGGTTCGCAAATAGGGCTCACGGTTAGACAATTACGAATGAAACACACGATTTTCCAACACTTAGGCTCGAAAACGGCCCGCCGGGGGTCCGGAACGGGAAACGGCGGCGGGAAAATTCCGAAACCGGCACGAGTACTTCGTTCGAGGGTAGAGTGATTTGTAGGAACTGACGGTTCGCAAATAGGGCTCACGGTTAGAGAATTACGACCGAAACACACGATTTTCCAACACTTAGGCTCGAAAACGGCCCGTCGGGTGTCCGGAACGGGAAACGGCGCGGGAAAATTCCAAAACCTGGCACGAGCACTTCGCTCGAGGGTAGAGTGACTTGTAGGAACTGACGGTTCGCCAATAGGGCTCACGGTTAGACAATTACGAACGAAACACCCGATTTTCCAACACTTAGGCTCGAAAACGGCCCGCCGAGGGTCCGGAATGGGAAACGGCCGCGGGAAAATTCCGAAACTGGCACGAGCACTTCGCTCGAGGGTAGAGTGACTTGTAGGAACTGACGGTTCGCCAATAGGGCTCCCGGTTAGAGAATTACGAACGAAACACACGATTTTCCAACACTTACGCTCGAAAACGACCTGCCGGGGGTCCGGAATGGGTAACGGCCGCGGGAAAATTCCAAAACCGGCACGAGCACTTCGCTCGAGGGTAGAGTGACTTTTAGGAACTGACGGTTCGCAAATAGGGCTCACGGTTAGAGAATTACGACCGAAACACACGATTTTCCAACACTTAGGCTCGAAAACGGCCCGCCGGGGGTCCGGAATGGGAAACGGGCCGGGAAAATTCCAAAACCGGCACGAGCACTTCGCTCGATGGTAGAGTGACTTGTATGAACTGACGGTTCGCAAATAGGGCTCACGGTTAGGCAATTACGAACGAAACACACGATTTTCCAACACTTATGCTCGAAAACGGCCCGCCGGGGGTCCGGAACGGGAAACGGGCGCGGGAAAATTCCAAAACGGGCACGAGCACTTCGCCCGAGGGTAGAGTGACTTGTATGAACTGACGGTTCGCAAATAGGGCTCACGGTTAGACAATTACGAACGAAACACACGATTTTCCAACACTTAGGCTCGAAAACGGCCCGCCGGGGCTCCGGAACGGGAAACGGCGGCGGGAAAATACCGAAACTGGCACGAGTACTTCGTTCAAGGGTAGAGTGACTTGTAGGAACTGACGGTTCGCAAATAGAGCTCCCGGTTAGAGAATTACGAACGAAACACACGATTTTCCAACACTTAGGCTCGAAAACGGCCCGCCGGGGGTCCGGAACGGGAAACGGGCGCGGGAAAATTCCAAAACCGGCACGAGCACTTCGCTCGAGGGTAGAGTGACTTGTATGAACTGACGGTTCGCAAATAGGGCTCACGGTTAGACAATTACGAACGAAACACACGATTTTCCAACACTTAGGCTCGAAAACGGCCCGCCGGGGCTCCGGAACGGGAAAATTCCGAAACCGGCACGAATACTTCGCTCGAGGGTAGAGTGACTTGTAGGAACTGACGGTTCGCAAATAGGGCTCCCGGTTAGAGAATTATGACCGAAACACACGATTTTCCAACACTTAGGCTCGAAAACGGCCCGCCGAGGGTCCGGAATGGGAAACGGCCGCGGGAAAATTCTGAAACGGGCACGAGCACTTCGCTCGAGGGTAGAGTGACTTGTAGGAACTGACGGTTCGCCAATAGGGCTCCCGGTTAGAGAATTACGAACGAAACACACGATTTTTCAACACTTAGGCTCGAAAACGGCCCGCCGGGGGTCCGGAATGGGAAACGGCCGCGGGAAATATTCCAAAACGGGCACGAGCACTTCGCTCGAGGGTAGAGTGACTTGTAGGAACTGACGGTTCGCAAATAGGGCTCGCGGTTAGAGAATTACGAACGAACACATGATTTTCCAACACTTAGGCTCGAAAACGGCCCGCCGGGGGTCCGGAACGGGAAACGGCCGCGGGAAAATTCCAAAACCGGCACGAACACTTCGCTTGAGGGTAGAGTGACTTGTATGAACTGACGGTTCGCAATTAGGGCTCCCGGTTAGAGAATTACGAACGAAACACACGATTTTCCAACACTTAGGCTCGAAAACGGCCCGCCGGGGGTCCGGAACGGGAAACGGCCGCGGGAAAATTCCGAAACCGGCACGAATACTTCGCTCGAGGGTAGAGTGACTTGTAGGAACTGACGGTTCGCAAATAGGGCTCACGGTTAGAGAATTACGACCGAAACACACGATTTTCCAACACTTAGGCTCGAAAACGGCCCGCCGGGGGTCCGGAACGGGAAACGGGCGCGGGAAAATTCCAAAACCGGCACGAGCACTTCGCTCGAGGGTATAGTGACTTGTATGAACTGACGGTTCGCAAATAGGGCTCACGGTTAGATAATTACGAACGAAACACACGATTTTCCAACACTTAGGCTCGAAAACGGCCCGCCGGGGCTCCGGAACGGGAAACGGCGGCGGGAAAATACCGAAACCGGCACAAGTACTTCGCTCGAGGGTAGAGTGACTTGTAGGAACTGACGGTTTGCAAATAGGACTCCCGATTAGAGAATTACGTCCGAAACAACATGATTTTCCAACACTTAGGCTCGAAAACGGCCCGCCGGGGGTCCGGAATGGGAAACGGCCGCGGGAAAATTCCGAAACTGGCACGAGCACTTCGCTCGAGGGTAGAGTGACTTGTAGGAACTGACGGTTCGCAAATAGGGCTCCCGGTTAGAGAATTACGAACGAAACACATGATTTTCCAACACTTAGGCTCGAAAAACGGCCCGCCAGTGGCCTGGAACGGGAAACGGCCACGGGAAAATTCCGAAACCGGCACGAGCACTTCGCTCGAGGGTAGAGTGACTTGTAGGAACTAACGGTTCGCAAATAGGGCTCACGGTTAGAGAATTACGAACGAAACACACGATTTTCCAACACTTAGGCTCGAAAACGGCCCGCCGGGGGTCCGGAACGGGAAACGGCGGCGGGAAAAATTCCAAAACCGGCACGAGCACTTCGCTCGAGGGTAGAGTGACTTGTAGGAACTGACGGTTCGCAAATAGGGCTTACGGTTAGACAATTACGAACGAAACACACGATTTTCCAACACTTAGGCTCGAAAACGGCCCGCCGGGGGTCCGGAACGGGAAACGGCGGCGGGAAAATTCCGAAACCGGCACGAGTACTTCGCTCGAGGGTAGAGTGACTTGTAGGAACTGACGGTTCGCAAATAGGGCTCACGGTTAGAGAATTACGACCGAAACACACGATTTTCCAACACTTAGGCTCGAAAACGGCCCGCCGGGGGTCCGGAACGGGAAACGGGCGCGGGAAAATTCCAAAACCGGCACGAGCACTTCGCTCGAGGGTAGAGTGACTTGTAGGAACTGACGGTTCGCAATAGGGCTCACGGTTAGACAATTACGAACGAAACACGATTTTCCAACACTTAGGCTCGAAAACGGCCCGCCGGGGTCCGGAATGGGAAACGGCCGCGGGAAAATTCCGAAACTGGCACGAGCACTTCGCTCGAGGGTAGAGTGACTTGTAGGAACTGACGGTTCGCCAATAGGGCTCCCGGTTAGAGAATTACGAACGAAACACACGATTTTCCAACACTTAGGCTCGAAAACGGCCCGCCGGGGGTCCGGAATGGGAAACGGCCGCGGGAAAATTCCAAAACTGGCACGAGCACTTCGCTCGAGGGTAGAGTGACTTGTAGGAACTGACGGTTCGCAAATAGGGCTCACGGTTAGAGAATTACGACCGAAACACACGATTTTCCAACACTTAGGCTCGAAAACGGCCCGCCGGGGGTCCGGAATGGGAAACGGGCCGGGAAATTCCAAAACCGGCACGAGCACTTCGCTCGATGGTAGAGTGACTTGTATGAACTGACGGTTCGCAAATAGGGCTCACGGTTAGGCAATTACGAACGAAACACACGATTTTCCAACACTTATGCTCGAAAACGGCCCGCCGGGGGTCCGGAACGGGAAACGGGCGCGGGAAAATTCCAAAACGGGCACGAGCACTTCGCCCGAGGGTAGAGTGACTTGTATGAACTGACGGTTCGCAAATAGGGCTCACGGTTAGACAATTACGAACGAAACACACGATTTTCCAACACTTAGGCTCGGAAAACGGCCCGCCGGGGCTCCGGAACGGGAAACGGCGGCGGGAAAATACCGAAACTGGCACGAGTACTTCGCTCGAGGGTAGAGTGACTTGTAGGAACTGACGGTTCGCAATAGAGCTCCCGGTTAGAGAATTACGAACGAAACACATGATTTTCCAAACACTTAGGCTCGGAAACGGCCCGCGGGGGTCCGGAACGGGAAACGGGCGCGGGAAAAATTCAAAACCGGAACGAGCACTTCGCTCGAGGGTAGAGTGACTTGTATGAACTGACGGTTAGCAAATAGGGCTCCACGGTTAAGACAATTACGAACGAAACACACGATTTTCCAAACACTTAGCTCGAAAACGGCCCGCCGGGGCTCCGGAACGGGAAAATTCCGAAACCGGCACGAATACTTCGCTCGAGGGTAGAGTGACTTGTAGGAACTGACGGTTCGCAAATAGGGCTCCCGGTTAGAGAATTATGACCGAAACACACGATTTTCCAACACTTAGGCTCGAAAACGGCCCGCCGAGGGTCCGGAATGGGAAACGGCCGCGGGAAAATTCTGAAACGGGCACGAGCACTTCGCTCGAGGGTAGAGTGACTTGTAGGAACTGACGGTTCGCCAATAGGGCTCCCGGTTAGAGAATTACGAACGAGACACACGATTTTTCAACACTTAGGCTCGAAAACGGCCCGCCGGGGGTCCGGAATGGGAAACGGCCGCGGGAATATTCCAAAACGGGCACGAGCACTTCGCTCGAGGGTAGAGTGACTTGTAGGAACTGACGGTTCGCAAATAGGGCTCGCGGTTAGAGAATTACGAACGAAACACATGATTTTCCAACACTTAGGCTCGAAAAACGGCCCGCCGGGGGTCCGGAACGGGAAACGGCCGCGGGAAAATTCCAAAACCGGCACGAACACTTCGCTTGAGGGTAGAGTGACTTGTATGAACTGACGGTTCGCAATTAGGGCTCCCGGTTAGAGAATTACGAACGAAACACACGATTTTCCAACACTTAGGCTCGAAAACGGCCCGCCGGGGGTCCGGAACGGGAAACGGCCGCGGGAAAATTCCGAAACCGGCACGAATACTTCGCTCGAGGGTAGAGTGACTTGTAGGAACTGACGGTTCGCAAATAGGGCTCACGGTTAGAGAATTACGACCGAAACACACGATTTTCCAACACTTAGGCTCGGAAAACGGCCCGCCGGGGGTCCGGAACGGGAAACGGGCGCGGGAAAATTCCAAAACCGGCACGAGCACTTCGCTCGAGGGTAGAGTGACTTGTATGAACTGACGGTTCGCAAATAGGGCTCACGGTTAGACAATTACGAACGAAACACCCGATTTTCCAACACTTAGGCTCGAAAACGGCCCGCCGGGGCTCCGGAACGGGAAACGGCGGCGGGAAAATACCGAAACCGGCACAAGTACTTTCGCTCGAGGGTAGAGTGACTTGTAGGAACTGACGGTTCGCAAATAGGGCTCCCGGTTAGAGAATTACGAACGAAACACATGATTTTCCAACACTTAGGCTCGAAAACGGCCCGCCGGGGGTCCGGAATGGGAAACGGCCGCGGGAAATTCCGAAACTGGCACGAGCACTTCGCTCGAGGGTAGAGTGACTTGTAGGAACTGACGGTTCGCAAATAGGGCTCCCGGTTAGAGAATTACGAACGAAACACATGATTTTCCAACACTTAGGCTCGAAAACGGCCCGCCAGGGGTCCGGAACGGGAAACGGCCACGGGAAAATTCCGAAACCGGCACGAACACTTCGCTTGAGGGTAGAGTGACTTGTAGGAACTAACGGTTCGCAAATAGGGCTCCCGGTTAGAGAATTACGAACGAAACACACGATTTTCCAACACTTAGGCTCGAAAACGGCCCGCCGGGGGTCCGGAACGGGAAACGGCGGCGGGAAAATTCCGAAACCGGCACGAGCACTTTGCATGAGGGTAGAGTGATTTGTAGGAACTGACGGTTCGCAAATAGGGCTCACGGTTATAGAATTACGACCGAAACACACGATTTTCCAACACTTAGGCTCGAAAACGGCCCGCCGGGGGTCCGGAACGGGAAACGGGCGCGGGAAAATTCCAAAACCATCACGAGCACTTCACTCGAGGGTTAGAGTGACTTGTAGGAACTGACGGTTCGCAAATAGGGCTCACGGTTAGACAATTACGAACGAAACACACGATTTTCCAACACTTAGGCTCGAAAACGGCCCGCCGGGGGTCCGGAACGGGAAACGGCGGCGGGAAAATTCCGAAACCGGCACGAATACTTCGCTTGAGGGTAGAGTGACTTGTAGGAACTGACGGTTCGCAAATAGGGCTCCCGGTTAGAGAATTACGACCGAAACACACGATTTTCCAACACTTAGGCTCGAAAACGGCCCGCCGGGGGTCCGGAACGGAAAACGGCCGCGGGAAAAATTCCAAAATCAGCACGAATACTTTGCTCGAGGGTAGAGTGACTTGTAGGAACTGACGGTTCGCAAATAGGGCTCCCGGTTAGAGAATTACGTGCGAAACATATGATTATTTAAGTATATTAAACAATGTATTAAACGTGACATACAAATGTTGTCTTTCCTTTTTTATTATTTACCTATATATATCTGCCTCATGTATTCTTTTTGTTGTAGTTGTTTGTTAAGTGATTGAGTTTTTGATGTGGACAGAGGAGGAGGAGCAGGATCAATGAGAAAATGAAAGCCTTGAAGAATCTCATTCCCTATTCGAATAAGGTTTTATGTTTTCAACTTATCTTAATAAGTTTTCCAATATTGTAAAACTGAAGAACACAAGCATGACAATTTCTAATCTGATCGGGCCCATTGAGCAATGTCCATATACAGCAGATCATCCTGTCAAGAGCTTATACATCATGGTGGTAGGGGTCCCACAGGTAAAAATAACGAGATGTAGTGTGTTAGGGCATTGGGTTGTGGTATTGAAGTGCTATGGTTGAATGGTGTATGACTCATGACGTAGTGGTGAATGACTTTGTAGTGTGTTGGGCATTGGGCTGTTTATATGAAGTGTTTTTTTTGGAATGTACAGGTACTTAGCAGGTTGTAAAAAAAAAATTAAATGTCACACGTACAGGGGAGACTATGCCGAAATTTCGACAAATCTTTTACGTCCGAAATTTCGCTCGAGGGTAGAGTGACTTGTATGAACTGACGGTTCGCAAATAGGGCTCACAGTTAGAGAATTACGACCGAAACACACGATTTTCCAACACTTAGGCTCGAAAACGGCCCGCCGGGGTCCGGAACGGGAAACGGCCGCGGGAAAGCCCATGTACCTTGTTCAATGCCTAAGTAACTTGTTGGAATTGTCGGTTAGTGAATCGGACTTCTGGTAAACAAGTGAGACGCAAAAGCCGTCTGATTGTCAACATTTTGGCTGGAAAAAAGTTTGCAGAATAACTTAGGAAAAGTTATATATATATACATGTTTATTTTTAATTTATAATTTAATTCATTATAAAGATTTTAATGTTGTTTTTCTCATTGCAGATTGATGAACGCATTGGGGTCGGTTGCAGAATTGTTGGGATGTTAGACTTCTTTTCGGTTTATTTGTATATATATATGTATATGGACATTGATATGAGACTGTATCATTATTGATTGTTATATTTGTTTAATGAGATGAATGATTTAATGAAAAATGGAGATGGTTGTCTGTTCATTTAGTAACTTTTGTTTCATTGCATATTTTATGTTGAATATTGGTAGATGAATATGTTTATTTTTTATACAGGTGTTTTAAATAGGTTTACAGGAAAATAATATTGAAAATATAAATTTAATAATAAAAAAAGGACCTTTACCGACGTTTTATTTAAATAAAACGTCGGAAAAAGAAAAAACAAAAGTTTATAAAAATTAAAATATTTTTGGCGACGAAAATAAAACGTCGGCAAAAATTAAAAAGGAAATTAAAAAAATTAAAATACTTTTTGCGACGAAATAAAAACGTGGGCAAAAATTAAAAAATTAAAATACTTTTGGCGACGAAATAGAAACGTCGGCAAAAATTAAAAATAAAAATAAAAAAAATTAAAATACTTTTGGCGACGAAATAAAAACGTGGGCAAAAGTTAAAAGAAAATAAAAAAAAATAAAATACTTTTGGCGACGAAATAAAACGTGGGCAAAAGTTAAAAAGAAAAATAAAAAAAATTAAAATACTTTTGGCGACGAAATAAAAATGTGGGCAAAAGTTAAAAAGAAAAATAAAAAAATTAAAATACTTTTGGCGACGAAATATAAACGTCGGCAAAAATTAAAAATAAAAATAAAAAAATTAAAATACTTTTGGCGACGAAATAAAAACGTGGGCAAAAGTTAAAAAGAAAAATTAAAAAAATTAAATACTTTTGGCGACGAAATAAAAACGTGGGCAAAGTTAAAAAGAAAAATTAAAAAAATTAAAATACTTTTGGCGACGAAATAAAAACGTGGGCAAAAGTTAAAAAGAAAAATTAAAAAAATTAAAATACTTTTGGCGACGAAATAGAAACGTCGGCAAAAATTAAAAATAAAAATAAAAAAATTAAAATACTTTTGGCAACGAAATAAAAACGTCGGCAAAATAAAAAATAAAAAATAAAAAAATTGAAATTATTTTCGCCGACGAAAAAAAAACGTCGGCAAAAGTAAAAATAAAAATAAAAAAAAATTTTAATTCTTTTGCCAACGGAAAAAAACGTCGGTAAAAGTCACATTATCGTCGGTAAAACTATAATTTTTGCCGACGAAAAATAATTTCGTCGAGAAAAGGTTTTGCTGACAATGTTTTACCGACCTCTCGGCGACGAAAATTTTTTCGTCGGTAAATACTTTTACCGACGAAAACGTAACTTTTGGCGACGAAAAGTTTCGTCACCAAAAGTGCAGTTTCTTGTAGTGAATCTGGCACACCCACAAAAAAAAGAAAATGTTGATGCACGCCCCCCTTTGCCCCCCGGTTACGAAAGGGTCGGAACCAAACGGACTCCCACGTCCGCCGACCTCGGTAGGAACCCCGGGCATCCGGGAGCGCGGTCCATCAGAGCTACTGCATCCAGATTGATAGAAGCTGCATGATAATATTTATTTGTCAATTATGGACAAAAATAGGGGGAGAAGAATGGAGCTAAGGGGAGTTTTACAAGCCAAGGCAATTCAAGATCGTTTTACAAGCCAAGGCAATTCAAGATCTGAAAGTTCAAGCAAAGGGAATACATGATCTACAGAGCTGATTTTTTTTTCTTTTAAAATTCAATGTATTTTGGGTTTTTTCTTTTGGGTCGATCAAATTGTATTTTTTTAAGGATTTTGTCCAAGAATTGCCAAAAGGGGGAGATTGTTAGAATATTATGTTGTCAGAGCCCAAACTGCCCAAACGGCAGAATGGTGTCTCGCTATAGCGAGCTTGGACGGGAAAGAAGAGTCTGATCCGGACTCTATGATAGTGTTTGAGAATGAGTGCTATTCTGAGGGGATTATGATTAGAAGACTTATGCACGAACTTAAGCCTAGTTATTGGGTGTTTCTCTCAACCCAAAGTGAACACACAAGAAGTTAATTATCTCTCTTGATCTGAGATATGAATACCCTAAGAGAGATTCTCTTGTTTCTCTAGAGCCATTGAGAGATTGTTCTGAAGGGCTACTTTAGAAGGTTTTGTTGCTTCCACTCTCTTGTAGAAGATTGATCATCTTGGTGGACAATGTGCGAGTAGATCAAGTAAGGAGAACGGTGCACGGTGGAAGTCGTGTTAGTGGATTCTGTGCAAGAACAACTACGGTCCTTAGGTCGAGGTACAGACTGAGGTAAAGAAGCCTGTGAGTATATCTTGTAAACTGTTCGTGAACTCTTGATTTCTGGTTCGTGGTTTTTCTCCCGGAAAGGGTTTCCACGGTAAAATTTGTATCTGCCTTCTTGTGGTGTGTGATTGGTAGATAACTAGTTCTATATTGTATGACTGGTTATTTCCGCTGCATTGATTTTTTAAATTAGTACTAGTAATTAATTCTAGTGAGTCCTAAAAAACCTTAAAAGGGTGTTATTCAGATTTTCATGAGAAACAAGGTGCATATGGTTGAACCAAGGTGGGTAATAATAGACCATGATAGATTGGTGTTGCTAATGAGGCCAATTCAATAATGGGTAATATATGGTTAGACTGGGGGCATTTGGAGAGTTGTGTTTGTTACAAACAAAAAGCACAATTATTAGTTTCTAATTTGAAATTTGTGATAAGAAAAGACGCATTTTAGTCAATTCATGACGTACTTAACATCATTCTTGATGGTATTACTGTAAGCTAACACCAATAATTTATTTGAAAGGCATAAATACTTGGGAAAAAACTAAAGGCTTGTATGCCATAATTTAAAAAAAAAAAAAAGTCTTCCCCAGCTTTACAATACTATGAAAGCTATTTTACAAATGGTGCATAGTTGAAAGGTTTATTTGGGAACTTCGTTGCCTAACCAATTTGCCAGTCAATGGGATTTACCACCCACTATAACTTATGTTCCAGTCTTGCTGAAAGTTGTTGCACCACTTGGTAAGGATCAGGGGTTTGTTTGGAGAGATAAGGATCGGCCAATAAATGCCTCGGTTTAGTCTACTTTGGATTACTATCAAAGTGTTCATAAAATGCTTCAGTTGATTCTAGATGATTACATTACAAGTCTATCGATTGAAGCGGATAGCGGTCTTTTGAAAAAAATTAAGGATCCTTGTCAATCAATTTGAAAAAATCGATTTCATGCTAGGAAAATGGCCGGTGTAGCAGCTTTGAATATTTCAACGAGTACATTTTTCAGCTCTATCCTCGAGGTCACTGCAATTTAGTAAGAGGATTAAAAACTTTCATGGGCCCTGGCTCTTTTATCTTTAGTTGAGCTTCAATCGATTCTTTGATTATGTGCTCATGTTATGGTCTATTGATTGATGTGCTGACCCGAGCTGTGTGTATTTATATTTTGGGATTTTATTGTGTAGATAATGGGGTATGCCTCATTAGAGGACAACACTTATATGCTTTTGTTGAGCACTGGGTAGTTATTTCTCATTTGTGTGTCATATATATTTTTTTATGGGAAATTGAAAGACTAACCTTTTTTTTTTTTTTTTAGGATTTTACCGGAAAAATCCTCAAGAAATCACTCAATACCAAAAAGGACCCCAAAGACGTGATTCCACCATACTGGTCCCAAGAGTCCTTTTTTGTTTCAGTTTTTAGAATTTGAATTAGGTGGGCATATCCCCACTTACCCACGTGCATCCCCGCTCTTTTTTTCTTCCCCCTTCCTCTTCTTCCTTCTCCACTAGTTGTTTTCTTCCTCCTTCCTCTAACTCCAACTCAAGCTTAAGCCCAAACCCAATGACCTAAGTCCAATTTACTACACTCACTCATTAAACCCGAACCCACTAAACCCATTGAACTCATTAAACCCATAGCCAAACCCAAGCCCTTCCCTCCCTCACCAACCAACTAACCTGATTCTTTCTCTGTCCCATCTTCCTCTTCCCCTTCCCCTTAAACCCACCAGAACCCATCATCATCATCGATGTCTACTCTATCCTTTCCCGCCTTCAAAGCTCTAGATCTCTCCATCCCCTTTGAAGAGATGGCTTCCACCTCTTTCCCTCATCTCCAACAATGGTTTCTGGGAATGGTGCTTCTGATCGGCAATTCTCTAGTTTTTTTTTTTATCTTCGTGGTCTATTTTTAGAGTTCAAGGAAGAGGGAGGAGGAAGGAAGAAGAGATAACGAGCGGGTATATCCCCATTTGTGTACATGGGTGAGCAAGGATATCCCCACTCGTGACAGATTCAGCTCACCCACATACATGAGCGGGGATATCCCCACTCATTCGTTCTTATTCCTCCTCCTCTTCCTTCCTCCAACTCCAAAGATAGACTCCAAAGATTAAAAAAGGAAAAGAAAAAACTAGAGGATTACCGATCAGAAGTACCGTTCCTAGAAACCCTTGATGGAGATGGGAGAATGAGGTTGAAGTCATCTCTTCGAAGGGGATGGAGGGATCTAGAGCTTTGAAGCTTGAAGAAATAAGAGGGAAGAGGAGAGTGCAGTAAAGATCAATGATGATGATTTGTTCTGGTGGATTTAAGGGAAAGGGGAAGAGGAAGATGAGACAAAAAAAGAATCATATTGATCGGTTAGTGAGGGAGGGCAGGACTTGGGTTTGGGTTTAATGAGTGAATGTAGTAAATATGACTTGGGTCATTGAGTTTGGGTTTGGGTTTGGGTTTAGGCTTGAGTTAAGGTTGGAGGAATGGAGGAGAATAAAGGAGAAGAAAAAACGAGCGGGGATGTTCCTGCTCGTGCACGTGGGCGAGCGGGATATCACCACCCAACTAAGATTCAAAAACTTAACCAAAAAGGACCCATGAGGCCACTATATGGTGGAATCATATCTTTGGGGTCCTTTTTTTTTTTTTATAAAGTGACTCTAAGAGGATTTTTTTCAATAAAATAATCTTTTATTAAAGGCTTGTATGTCCCCCCTCCCCAATGCAAGGTTTGTCCTAATACAATTCCGGTCCAACATAAGCTTACAAATAGGTATTGGATTATCAGAAGTCTCTGACTCCAAACGTGGGTATGAAATTCTATTTTTGGATCCAAACATAAAAGGTCTCAAACATTGGGATCGTCGTATGTTTCAATCCAATAATTTGAATTTAGACTACATCAAAAATAGAAAATTGAAACGGATTACCGTTCCTAATCCGTCCGTTCCTAATCCGTTAATCCGTTTATAAACCGTTCTTAATCCGTTAATCCGTTCAAAAACAGAAAATTAAAACGGATTCACGGATAATCCGTTCCAATTTCCTATTTTGGTGTAGTTAGGACAATTACATCCACCTGTTAAAAATATATAAGTTTTAAGGCCCTTCATAATTTGAGTAATATTGATATTTAAGGAACCAACTTAGTTTTTAATCCTTTACCAATTAATAGTCCAATTGTATTTTTAAAAATAAAAATAAAAACATTTTTATCTAATTATACTAATGCATTCTATATTTTATTTTGAATCCCTATTTGAACCGGATTGTAATTTTTTCAGTCGACGCCGGGTC
This sequence comes from Litsea cubeba, assembly GCA_012931725.1. NCBI lineage: Eukaryota > Viridiplantae > Streptophyta > Magnoliopsida > Laurales > Lauraceae > Litsea > Litsea cubeba. The sequence continues at coordinate 48,673,173 of CM022945.1, read as the reverse complement.
TATGAGGCGGATTAGTTATTGGTCGGCATCCCTACCACATGGGCATCCGTAGCCCACATGAAAGAGAACCTGTTCCTTGGACTATCTTTTAACATATTGGATATCCCGAGAGAACCATACCATTATAACGATTATTGAATGAAGGATGAAAGCTTTCTTGAGAACAGTGACAATAGCAGGACTTCTGAGCTATGCAAAAAGAGACTGGACATATTATCTCGACAGTTTCCCAATGCAGCTTTTGTCACCGCACAACTAATGCTACATATCTCACATCAGCTAGCGGATGTGGTGATACGTTATATATGGAAAAGATTTGTTGTTGGACTGAAATGGAGATACTTACTTTGAAAGAATTGCTATCATTCAACGCGGCCCTCAGATTTTTGGGGCCTAAAGCAAAAATTTTAAAAAGGAGTCCCCTTATATATTATATCTGAAAATTAGATTTAAAAAAATGGGTCATAAATTAATCATTACCAAAATTCAAAACATATATATATATAGAAAAATCAATAGTCATTACATCACTTCAAATTCATTTAAATACTACTCTTCTAGCTTTTTTTGCTGCAAAATGTATTAATCAAAGCTGGGTAATCAATCTTATCAACCATGGCCTTCTAAATTGACAACATAGCTAATCCATTCAATCTTTCCTATGACATGGTTGACTGAATTTTCTCCTTTATCAACTTTAACTTTAAAAAACTTCTTTCCCCAAAAGGCAACTGTAACTGGTATAGTTAGCAATATTCTGTATGCAATCCATGTATTGGAAAAACAACCGTCCATCATCATCAAATAATTGAGCACATCAATTGTCTTTGTTGTTTCTTTTAGCAAAACTTCTTTCAACACTTTCAATTCTGAAAAATAAGTCTCTCCCATCAATAGCAGAAAGCGCATCCTTGCTCAAACAAGTTTCAAGATTAGCACAATAAGACATCAAAGCTTCATCATTGGTAGCATTTAAATCCTTCAAATCAAACAAAAATCCAAAAGTTTTCTCATGTACTTGAAGCTGTTTGAAACCGGCTTTGAAGTACTGATGAAAGAGCTTAATCTACAATATATAGAAATATTTCACTCTAAAAGATTTTTCAACTGACCGTGTCACCTCTTTACTATTGTTCTCGTCAACTTGCTTCTTTCTATATATGATTCGTTTTTCTTGAAATGCCGACTCAACATTCATTCTAGCTGCAACCTCTTTAGCTTCAATCATGGCCTCTACAAGTTCAGTTTCTCTATATGTTTCAATAAATTCAATAAGCCATTTCAACTGATCAACAGGAACATCTATGTGCATGTCTTCGTTATGAAAAACCTTGCTAACGAATTAACAGCAAATAAATAGATTGCCAACTAAAAACTCAAAACTACCAATTCCATGTTCTGCTAAGGACTCCGCATCTTTCTTTGTTTCGGATTTTTCAGGTGGTGGGGGCCAATTCAACTAAAGCATCTCTTATTGATGGGGCGTGGTATCTTATAACTTTCACACTTTCCATATGACTTTCCCAACGGTGTTTCCGACAATGGCTTGACCATGAGAATCTCTACAATTGTCTTCAAACACTTGCCACCTCTTGTGGCGAAGATGAAAATAACAAGTAATATTTGTTGTAACCACTCTAAAGAAAGATGTAGCCTTAGGACAATAGTTAGTTATCTCAGCAAGTGCAAGGGTAAGACTATAGAACAACCAATAAAGTGTATAGAATGCTCTAGGAATATGTGAATGTTGAGTACGTAACCCTATGTTGTAACACCCTGTTGGTTTCTTTATATTAGATCTATTGTCATATCCTTGTCCTCTTATATTATCAAAATCAAGTTCAAGAGTAATCACCGCTTCTTGAAGTACATTGAAAAGCCCTAACCCCGTTGTATCTTCCACCTTAATTTAAAAATTCTAAAAGGAATTTCTTCCACCTTTATTGGACTTGTTGAAACATCCACACAACGAATCACAAGAGACATTTGTTCTTCATGGCTTACATCCGGAGTACAATCAAATATAATCGAGAAATATTTTGCTTCTTTGATTCTTCCAATGATTGCATTCTTATTCCCACACGCTAACAATTGTATCAATTTATTTTGAATTTTGTGGCTAAGATAATGGCAATGAACATCACCACTTTCAATTCGCCGAAGGTGCTCTTGCATTGTTGATCAAAATTCGGCAATCATTTCAATTATGCTTAAAAAAATTTCATTCCTCTCTTGATAAATCTTCTCATTGTCTCCACGAAAAGCTAAATTATTTTTGCAAGTGTTTTCACCACAGCCATTATCCTTCGCACACCCTTTTCCAATGTGCTTTCTCTCTATTTATTTGTTATTGCACGCTTTATCAATAATTTCATTCTTGTGCAATCTCATATCTAATTCAATCCATTTACTCATGCATATGAGATGCTCATTACTACTTCCATGACTTTTAACCTTTTACCAATATTTCTCCAATCTCCAAGTCCATCATTGGCCATAAAGTATTGTTTCCCTCTTCCTTAAACAACTTATAACAAAAACAAAATACTTTTACGCAAAACATCCGAATATATAAGCCACTTTTATCATGTTTCTCTCCATTTGATAAATGCCGGATGTAGTGTGTGGAAGAGAAAGTATTTATTAAGATCATCTTTAGGATAATTGACATCGTCAACTCTTCTTTTGGACCCATTTCTACTAAAAAGTCTCGTAAATTATGATACATCTTATCCCAATTACTCGGATCATCAACATTTGAAGGTCGAAATTCTGCATTTTGGTCTTCATGTTGACTACCATCATTCTCACTATCATTTTCATTAATCCACTGATTGATTTCCTCGTCAAGTGTCTCTTCATGCTCTTCATTACTGAAACTATACATTTTTCATCCTCATAATTTCCAACTGGAATTGAATCATCTATTTGTTTTCTATAGCAAACAACAAACTTTAAAGAGCTCCTGATTGAGATTGAATAAGTGCAATCAACTTTTCATTTATTTTTCTTTTTTTAGACCCTGAGAGGCGTTTTCTAGGATGCATGATTCTAGGAAACAATCTAATGCAGAACTCAAGAACCAACGATTCAATCCACAATTCAAAAGTTGTTAAATTCAGATAAAATTACCGAGGTTGCGAAAAAATAGAGTGCTAGGCCAGCATCAATAACTCAATCACACCATATATAAAGAGCATCTGTAAATCATTAAATCAAATAAACAACAAAAATTTGCCAAACATAACCATCTACAAATTATTTATTTTTTCATTATGTGATGATTCCGCTGATTTTTTTTCTTCATAATAAGCGAAAGATCATTTGATTCAATTGATATTGTGGTTTAAACTTAGTTGTACCTTTTCTATCCTTTTATTTTTATATGAGTTTATGTATACAACCAATTTTTATATAACAAGAAAAAATATGTTAATCATCGACTATGTCCCCTTAAAAGTCAAAAAGATTAAAAGAACGATAAAAAAAATAATGGCTCATTTTAAAATATGCTTTGAAACTTGGAAAGGAGAGAATGTTCAATCACCTGATTCTCTTCACGGCTCGTTGGCATAAAGCGGTGAAACAAATAAACGAAAAGTCGAAAACGGTTTACAGTCTAAAAACCCAATTTAATTGGGAATAAGGAGACCCAGTTTTGATTGTGAAGAGAGAGAGAGAGAGAGAGAGAGAGAGAGAGAGAGAGAGAGAGAGAGACGAGGTGTATTTGATCTCCGAAGTCGAAAGTGAATCGGCATCCAAAACTACTCTATAATAGCCGACCTAATCTTTTCCGATTTTCAAAGTTTCATACTATTTTTTTCATTTTTTTACTTTTAAATATAACACAAAATCATTAATTTAGGGCCCTTTTGTAATGGGCTGTTTAGAAATTGGGCCCTTTCTCATGTCTTGGGCAGCCTTTTTTTTATTTTTTACAGACCTATATATTATATGGTTGGGCCCCCAAAAATAGACAAAAAATTAGGGGCCTAAAGGGGCGGCTTCTTGGGCTTTAGCCCAGGGCCGGCTCTGCTCTGACTAGATGGAAATCTCTTGTAAGGTCTATAAATAGAGCTCTTTTGGTGCTTCTCTTGCAGGGAATCATCACTTTGGCCTTAGCGCGCAGTTAGCAGTCAAAGTAGAGACACAATTGTAGGTAGGGCTGGCTTAAGCATAAGGCAATAAAAGCCATTGCTTTAGGCCCCCAATGTTCTCAACTTCCAAAAAAAAAAAAAAAAACAATAAAGTTAGCTTGTTTCTCCCAAAAAAGAAGGCCTCATAACAAATCCCAAAAAATAAGGCCCCATTTTAAACCGTTGACATTCCAAAAACGCCTCATAACAAATCCCACAAAAAGGCCTCATTTTAAACGTTGACATTCCAAAAGGCCTCGTAACAAATTCCAAAAATAAGGCCCCATTTTAAACGATTCACATTCCAAAAAAAATAAAATTTTCACATTCCAAAATATGAGAAAAGTTGTAGACCGTTCCACATCCCAAAAAAATCCAACGAACTACTCCTTCATGGCTTCACACGGTTTATACATTTTCACATTCCAAAAACATGAGAAAAGTTGTAGCCATTAAAAACATAAAAAGAAAACCTTGCAATTACAACAGGTAAATGAATTCATTTTGAGTTCTAAAATTCTTCCTCTTTATATATATATATATATATATATTTGCATCTGCTTGCAATCCAAAGAAAACAATCTCCTCTGTGTTCTTATTGAATCTCTTCAATTCAAGAGGTTTTTTTTTCTCCAGACTCTATTCTCCTTCTATCAGACTATCACTGCAACTTGGACTCCAAAGGAACTTGTTTTGTTCTCATTGAAAGCCAAAAGGTTTGTATTTTATATATTTTTCCCCTCTTCCTTTTGTTCTTATGTGATACTTATTTTTAATATAGTTTTGATAATATATGTTAATCATGGCTCACTAATACAAATATAATTTATTTCTTTTTCCAGGTTCTATAATCTTTATGGCCACACTGATAAATTGTTAAATCAGGTTCTATTGTTATGTGCTTTTAGACTTTTTTAAATTCCTCACACTCTTTGTTTATTATAGTTAGTGTTTATTTATTTGTAAATATTATTAGTTATAATTTAAAATAATAAATATTTCTACTAGAAAATACGAATCCCGGTAATCAAAACTTAAAAAAAAAAAAAGAATAGATGATTTAATGAGAGAGAGCATGAGAGAGGGTAATGTAAAACTTGAATATAAAAACTTAATTAGTAATTTTGCATCAAAAAAAGCGAAAAAATTAGATTTTAGATAAAATATTTATAATAATATTACAAAATAGAAAATGCATCATTTAAGATTTTCGCTTTAGGCCTCAAGTTGTCTCAAGCCGGCCCTGATTGTAGGACAAGTAGTCGTACAAGTATGGACATTTAGGACGGGCATCTTTTGCTACCCGAGGTTGTAGGTTCAAGTCATGTAACCAATTGAAAAACAACGATCATAAAACCATATCTATGGACATTTAGTTTCATCTATCATTGTTGATGAGCCAGCCCCATCCGGATCGCGGTAATGAGTCAGGTCCAAGTGACCCGGTCCGTCTAGGATCGTGGGTCAGGCCAGAATAGCTCCGTTGAGATCCGGGTTTTGTTAAACAAAGCCTCGTCACCTCAGGCTCCAAGTCATCGCGACGAAGTCCTCCCCTCACCTGCATTTACCAAGTCTCACGGAGAAGATCTCACCTGCCTTCCACCTGGCTCGATCCTCAAGGACACGACTGAGGCTCCAAAGAGACGTTGAACTGATCGCATCCCCACCTGGTGGGGAAGAGTTATAAATAGAGCCCTCTCATCACTTGAGGGAGGGAGATCATTCCCCTACTTTCTCATACCTGTAACTCTCTACATTAATCAAACATCACCATATTGAAGTGGACGTAGGTCACGCTTGACCGAACCACTATAAATCTCTCATCTCTCTTCGTTTACTGCACAACATTAATTATCTGATCGGTGGTGTCCGAATTTATCCTTTTTGGCATCATCAGTTTGGCGCCATCTGTGAGAAACGAAAAAAATTCAAACCCCTTGTTAGAATCATGGTGATCAGCACGAGGTCTGTAAGACGAGAGGATAACCCTGGCCTAACTACGGGTCGGGCCCTACCGTTCAACCAAACTCTCCCAGACAGGGAGAGAACGGTCCTCCACCGGGTAATCCTGTCCTGATTACTCCCGCTCCTACTCCCTCCCACAGCAGATGATGGAGACCATGCAGCAGCTGGTGACTCAAAACCAGCAAATCCTCCAGCTTATGCTCGCAGGGCAAGGAGGAGCGCCATTCGGTGGGATACAGCAGCAGGAGGCAATGCGCCCGCGGGGCCCGACTGCTCCGCGAAACGGAGCGCCTCACCCGGGCGCCCATCCCCTGGGCGCCCAGGGCAGAGGACTTCCTATGGGCCCAGCCCATTCTCCATCACCTGGGCGCCCATCCCTATGGCGCCCAGGGTCGAGGAGTTCCCCCGATGATGCAGTTCCATCGCGCCCAGGATGCCTCTGCCGGCGCTCCCTTGGACCCCCCACCTGGCCCGAGCCTGGTTGGTCCTCAAGGTCATGCTTATTATGCAGTGCCTCCACCTCCAGGTGGAGCCCAGTTTGCAGAACCTCAGGCTGATGATCCCCACTTCCAAGAAGGGGGAAGTGAAAATAATACAGTGGGGAGGAAAGCAATCTCCCTGGTCCTTCCAGAGAACCCCATAATCAATGGGAGGAAAAATTTAAGGAGATGCAGAATCAAATCGGGGACGTCTTCGATGCTGTGAGGGCGCAGGCCCCAGAGACGGTAGATTATCTCGTCAGACGAACGAACACCCCGTTCAAGTCTGATGTAGTAAACTACCCCCTTCCTCGGAGGTTCAAAATGCCGTCCATGGAGACCTTCGATGGAAGGAAGGATCCACTGGATCACCTGGAAACTTACAAGACCGTGATGCAGTTGCACAATATCGCTGATGAGATCATGTGCAGAGCATTCCCGACCACACTGAAGGGCTCCGCCCGACAGTGGTTTTCCAATCTCATCTCGCCCCAGCTTCCATCGCCACCTTCGAAGAACTAAGCAGGTCCTTCGTATCACATTTCATTGGAGGACGCCGCCATCAAAAGCCACCCACACACCTGCTGAGTGTAAAGCAGGACAGTAATGAGAGCCTCAGGGCATACCTCACTCGTTTTAACGAGGAGGTACTTCAGGTGGAGGAACCCGATGACAAGGTGACCATGACTGCTTTCTTGGGAGGCCTCCGTTCATCGTTTCTACTTCTCAGTAATGAAGCGCCCACCAAAGAACATGACGGAGCTGTTGGCGAAAGCCCAGAAATATATGAATGCGGAGGACGCTACTAGGGCCAGGCGGGGCGAGTCCTCCAGAGTGGCGATAAAGGAAAACACGATAGAGACGACAAGAAGGAGCCCAGCAATAAGCGGAGCAGAACCGAGAGGATACCTGCCAGAGACCGACTCGGTCCTGCCCCCCCAGAGACGACCCTTCCCTGCTCCGCGAGAAACCAACAAGCTTTCACAGCTCTCAATGCTGCAGTAGGGCACATTCTACTGGAAATTCAAGATGATCCTGCAATAAAATGGCCGGGAAAAATGAAAGCTCCATCACATCGCAGGAATATGACCAAATACTATCGCTTCCACCGCGATCACGGTCATGATACTGACGATTGCTTCGACCTCAAGAGGCAGATTGAAGATCTTATCCAGCGGGGACACCTGCGCCAGTATGTTGCCGGTAGGGGGCAGGCGCCGCCACAGCCTCATAACGTTGAAAATCAGCACCCTATTGGAGAAATTCGTACTATCTCTGGAGGGTCAGCGGAGTCATTCTCCGCCA